>JACMZG010001863.1:50715824-50817174 GCA_018340805.1 Microvelia longipes
TCTCTTACCGCCATCATGCATTGGCCAACAAAAATTATCAATTTGATACTTACCGAGTTTTGCAACCACATGAATAGTTGACACAATATAAATGTGCGAGAAGACACCTAGGGAAGTAACAAGCAAAAATTGCAATTGCTACATTGGGAACTGTTCCCATCATTCGACATTTCGTCAGTCATTGAGGCTCGACATAATGTCATGTCCCACTCTGGTTTCGTTACGTCTAACTCATCAGGGCGCCAGACGAGCTGAAACTCACTCTGGACCTTCAATAATTCCGAGAATTAATGTGAAGTACTTACAGAGGACGAGCGGTGCTCTCTTTACCGCCATCATGCATGCAAGCAAAAACATTATTTTGATATAGTCGAGTTGATGCACGAAAGTTGTATTATAATGTGGCCGCGAGGAGACACTTAGGGAAATTTAAAGCAAGCAAAATGCAATGCACACGGATACGTCGATCATTCGACATTCGTCATTCATTGATGGCTCGACATAATGTCGTCCCACTCTGTTTCGTTAGCGTCTAACTCTCAGGGCGCCAGACAGAGCCGTGAACTCACTCGACCTTCAATTATCGAAGGAATATAATGGTGAAGTACTTTACCAGAGACGAGCGGTGCCTCGTACCGCCATCATGCATGCAAGCAAAACATATATTCATTTGATACTACGAGTTTGCAACAATGAATGTTGGACACCAATATAATTGTGCGAGAGACACTAGGAAGATGGTAAACAAGCAAAATGCAATGCTACATCGGAGAACTGTCCATCATTCGACATTCGTCATCATTGATGGCTCGACATAATGTCATGTCCCACTCTGTTTCGTTACGTCTAACTCATCAGGGCGCCGACAGAGCCTGAACTCACTCTGACCTTCAATTAATTCCGAAGATATAATGTGAGTACTTACCAGAGACGAGCGGTGCTCTCCTACCGCCATCATGCATGGCAAGCAAAACATATTCATTTGATAACTACCGGTTTTGCAACACATGAATAGTTGACACATATAATTGTGCGAGAGACACCTAGGAAATGTAACAAGCAAAATGCAATGCTACATCTGGGAACTGTTCCGTCATTCGACATTCGTCATCATTGATGGCTCGACATAATGTCATGTCCCACTCTGTTTAAGTATTACAACAATAAGCGTACTACAATATAAATTCGGTGATTTGATTTTTTGAGGACGAGCGATGTAAGTCTGATGGTCAGTATAAGTTTACTAAATTTATAACATCTCTCTCTAATTGTTTTGGCCACTGGTAGACAAGCGACAGATAAAATTAAAAAAGGAAAGTAGCTTAGAAAGCTGTTCCTGTATTCATTTAGCGAGTTTAAAAAAGATACTTTAATAATTTTTGAGCTCAAACATTTTTGTAAATCATGTTTAGTATAGTAAGTATTTTATGTTGAAAGCACAAGTATACAACTGGTATATTTTCGCTTTAATTAATCTGTCATTTAGATTTGTCTCTAAGGAATATATTAAAGTATGCCTTCATATCGACCCTTATCTAATCCAAAGCAAGAGTTGATAACTTTTAATATCTAGACGTAAGATGGCGTATTTCCATTTCTCTAGGGACGGAGATTGTCGGGTCCAAGATGACTTTATTAAGTCCACTCTCTCTGTAGGCTTCTAATTGAACCCTGGAAATAAAGAGGGGGTGAGATGCACCATGGGAAATTAATTGGGAACCAAGATATCTTAGACTCACCTCTGTCACAACCTGATACCAGGACTTTTCTCATTTCACTGCCGTGGTATTAATATTAATATTCCAACATGTTTAAAGTTTTCTCCCGAGGCATAGTCTAACCTTATATTTCTCTTATTTCAATTCTTATCAACTCTCACACGTATCGTATAAACCTATTCATTCGGAAGCCTTTTAATTAACCCTCTACTTCTACATTTTCTGTTTGTTTAAACCAAATTAAATTTTATATATCTAAAAAATTCAACGTTTAAGAAACTAAATTGTAAAATTATACCAGATGAACGTAAACTTTTTATATAAATAAATTTATTTGCTCGTCCTAGTTAATCTTCCAAACCTTACGTACTTAATACTGTTCAAGTCAACAAACTTTCATTATAATAGTCTTGATAGTACTGCTAATAAACTTGCTTATAACTTTAGATTATTTTAATACTTGATTAACATAATTAAACTATTAAGCTTTAAAAATATCCTAATCCCTAGTGAAAAGAAATTGCAATAGAGGAAACTAACTTTTAAGCTAATTGTAAGAAGGGAAAATCTTGTGAAACTCGAGCATTATGCCTTTTTTACCACGGCGATAGAGCAACTTAATGACATCATATTTCTTGCCCTTATTTTTGAACTAGTGAACGGAAGAATCCCTTTTCGCCATTTGAGAAATTCTTAAAACTTGAGTAAAGACTTCGGGTGCTAATAAAGAAAGGGAAAAGGAGTGGGTGTTAGTAACAGAGGGCGCTAAGTTTTAGTACCCTACGACCTTCATTTCTCCAAGGGCCTCTTTCACATCATAAAACACTTCTTTCAGGGACGGAGGCTCGTTTTGACTTGTCGACTCCTCCTACTCCGCACTTCTGAAAATACTTTTTCTTTTAAGTCTGCAGAATGAAAACTTATTTATCTTGAAGAGAACTGTTAGTGTCCAAAGCATGTGTTCTTAAAGGTAATATTACAAAGAATAAAACACCTCTCCAGACTTCTCTCTTTATAATATCATGTTCGAGTTCATCAAAATATATTTTATATATTATGTAATAAATATTAAATATGTATATTATATATTTATATATAAAATATATTTTATATCTCTTTCCTTCTTCTCTTGACACTTTGACTTTCTTTTATAATATGTTTTATAATAAATACTTTCTGCTGCTCATTAAAAGTTTTCATTCAATAATAGTGACATTATTCTTATTTACTAGTAAGACGTAAGTTGTAAATTTTTAAAATAGTGCATAAAATATTGCGGTAAATTTTAACACAGAATTGAGGCGTCATAGGAATAAAGGGTGAAGTAGAGCTAGTGTATTGAAATACTTGGTCCTGCTTCTCAATAGAAAATTTTGGAGCCCTTTTTGTTTTCACAAATAATTTGAAAAAAGTAAACAAACTATATAATTTTTATTCCTTAGATTTATAAACATTTGTTTAATTTTTTACGTGTTAATCATATTACCATTTATACTCAATTAATTTGGCAAAAAATCTTGGTGGTTTATATGTATTATTATTTTTTATGAGATGGCATTTTGTCATATTTTAGTGATTTTATTTCTAAGCTCACAGTGGCCTCTTTAGACCGCTTTTTTTATACTGTGTGATAGTATAAGACACCAAGTTTAAACGCCTTACCTAGACAAGCCTGTTTTTCTTTAAAATCCCATTCCAACTTTTCCATCGCAAGGTTTCGTTCCAAAGTTATCGTGAACCTAAACAAGAGACTAGGCTTTCGGAGTCTTTTTCGCTACGCGCCGTCTACGTTAAGGGCCCTGCGCGGCCACATAGTCGTAGTCCTGTAGCAGTTCGTTGGGTTAATAGTTTTGTAAGTGGTATACTTACGCGAGGTTAGAAAATCCCTAAATGTATTAGTGGAAAACTGGTTTTCTTTACATATAATTATACATATACATGTCAAACGAACGGAAACGAAACTAATGCTTCTAATCAAAATTGACTACTTAAATAAATACTACAAAAATAAAATTACTTCGCGAATTATTTGTACATGAAACAAAATAGGACATGAAATGAAGCCTCTTTGTTATCTGTATTAATACAGTTAGGTATAAAGCCCCAAATTACGACTTTTTTAACAATTTAAGAAATACTGAAATTTATTTTGAACAAAATATCATACAATTAAACGAGCAAATTAGATTGGTAAGAATATCTTAACTAAAATAAGAAAAAGTAAAAATATCGGTATTGCCCAGATTAAAATTTTAACATGACATTATAGTGATTTCTATTGCTGGGAAATTAATATATAATTGCAGTATTACCTGTAAGCATTATTGTTAATTTCAATTGCTGAGGAAGCAATAGGTAAATGCAGTATTAACAGTAAGATGATTTCTTTAGTATTAAAACTAAAAACTATTCATTTCTTGCTTTATTCTTCTATAATCAAACTTCTGGAGCAAAATAATCCAAGACGGTATGCCGATTTGAATTTGCTTCGTTTTGCCATAGTTTCTTAGCTCATAGCTATTCAATTTAGTTGTCTTCTTTATAGGAAAAGTTTTAGCTAAAAAGTTTTAAAAAGGTTTCTATATCTTCAAACTGTGGTGTGAATAATGTAAAATCTGCAAAGGAAAAAGTAATTTTTATTCAACGATTTTTTATACCTTTTAAAAATTTAAAAGTTTTTTAAGTCGATTTGGTTTTTAAAAACTCATTTTCCTATATTTTATACTTAAAATATTTATTGCATTTAACGAACATAAAATAAATATAAAAAATACATTTAAGAAGTGAAAGAAAATATAATAAATAATAACTAAAATAAAATATTAAGTGCGTTTTATTCAAAACCAACCTAAGAGACTCATTTTGTTTAAGATTTTGATTTTTTCAAATAAACCTGAAAGAAAAACAATATCGTCTTTCGATTTTGTTGTGGTTCCTAAATGTTTCTTTGGGACACGATAATTTTCGAACGTTTTCTTGGATTAAAGTATGTAACTTGGTGCGAAAAATTGGCCTTATGATTGTCCCGAACCCTTTTGTTAATTAAATATGTGTAGCGTCATTTACCCATAGTTACAAAAAATAACAAAAATTAAAAAAAATGTCTGATCAAGCTTAACTTTATATACATATATAATATATATATATATATATATATATATATATATATATATATATATATATATTATATTATATAATATATATATATATATAATATATATATATATATATATATATTATATATATATTATTATATATATATATATATATATATATATATATATATATATATATATATATATATATATATATAGCCAGTCCGGGCTCTATCCCGGTGGAGGCCACTAGGCCTTTTATCCATTCTCGTGCCGCCTTTCGAAGGGAACGTTAAACCGGTGGTTTTGACCCGGTGCGATGTCAGGTACTTGTAAAAGATCCCTTGATCTAAATAAACCCAGGCTTAGGTAAACTTTGGGACCCTAAATTACTATCATAAAGTATTTCTGTTGCTTTGCGTAATACCACCTTGCTTGATATCATTAATAATTATCCTGACTCATCATTTACCTTTCTAGCTTGCTGGCAATACTAATGTGCACAAAAATGCAGTGAAGATATAAAAAGGGGGTTCCAGAATTATAAAGTAGACATTAAATATTTCCTTTATTTTCAATCATTTTACTTTTAAAACAGAAAAAACCTTTTATAAACCTCAACTTAAAGTAAGAAACAAATGTGTAAACAAAACGTCTTGGAGGGAAATTTCCTCGTTTATTTTTTGTTTACAAAAAAAAAAACAAAAAGTTTGAATAAAAATTGTAACATTTAACTTAAACAAAAGTATAAAAGTTAAATAAAAACTATTTAAAAAAGTGTGCGACTCAGTTTGACAAAACTTCACAAAAATACTTGAGTTTATATTTAACTTTTAACAGCCCCTATTTATTTAGATAAAGCAAAGAATACAACTGTTATCGATTTTTTAACAATTCTTACAAAACTTTGTTTTACAAGTTATCAAATTTGCTCTAAAATTTTAAATTGAGTTTGTTATGATGTTTAGCTTTACCGAACAAATACTGGTGGCTTACAAAATGTCTCTTTTTGGTTACTAGTGGTTTTTAGACGCATTATTTTTAACTTTGTAGACATTTATCTTTTAGTCTAACATTTGTATTTAATGAGTTCAAATAAGTTCAATATAAGTAAATAATATAACTGTTTAATAACTGTCAATAACTGTTTTAATCAAACTTTTAACGCATATATGATTTTAACTGGTAATGGTTATATTATGTTAGATATAACTCATGATACAGAGTTACTCTGCGAAAGGTTTAAAATGTTTTGAATGAAAATCATTTTTAAGTACTGCTGTCTTCAATAAACTGTTTATTATAGTATTTGTGCTTAGTGAGGGAAACAATCCAATGACTGCTCTCAGGACGTACATTTTTTCATCTTATAATCTTCATTGAGCGTATAAATTTCCATACGGTTTATTTAATCTTTTTAAATTAAATAGATTTAAACCCTATCAGATTTTTAAGAAACCCTTAGAAAATAGCAATTATTGGTATGAAATCTACAAGTTACTTAAATCCTATTTCAATCTAACCCACAATTTTTTATTTGATCTTCTATTTTGATGTAAATGGTATTTCAGTTTCATTCGCGATTTTTCATTTGATCGTCTGTATTGATTTAAATGATATTTATATTGATTCCATAATTTTTCATTTGATCGTCTATTTTGATTTAAATGTTATTTTAAGTTAACCCGATTTTTGCCATTTGATAAAGATATTATTTACGCTTATACTTAAGTGTTCATAATTTAATTTATTCCATATATTAATTTTATGATTATTTTTTATGTACATTTAGTAAAGAGTCGGCTTTAATCTATCTTCGGTTACTCTTTTTCTTTATTGAGCAAAGGCTCAAATTATTTCGGGAAGAACTTATAACATAAAGAAAGTTTCACCGTTGAGTAAATTATACTTTTTAATTAATTTTACGAACACAAGTAATAATTGTTTCATTAAATTAAATTAATTAAATTGAAATAAATCAATAATTGAATAATAAACTCCTTATGTAGCTTAACATTATTACTAGTATCCATTATTACTACAAAAAAGTAATAAATTACTCCTTGACCGTATGTATCTTAGAAACAAATTGATTCTTAGCTTTTCACTATTTTTTTAAATCAAACAAAGGCTCTACTAATGTATATTTAACTTATAATTTAATTTAATTGCATTATTTATTTTTTCGTGTAAAATTTAACAGTCTGCCGCCGTATAAATTCTCAAGCATGGAAAATAGTAAGAAAGAAGCAGTAAGAAAGACATATGTTTCGTGAATTTGAGTTTGAAACTCGACCATTTAAATGCTTAACCTGACAAACTTGAACTGTACACACTTATAATCCTTTAAGGGTTTACTAGAAATGAATCAATTTTTTCATCAATATAAGCAAAACTAGTCAGATAATTCGGATGTTTTATTACATCTCTAAAACATCACTTTATCTCAAAACTTTAGTTTAGTTTTTGAATCTAAAAGATAGATTACATTCAAAATGGATGTTAAAGATACGGAGTGGTTCAGAACCAAGGAAGGTAACCATTACAGTTTAATATCACTGCTATTAGACCGTTACTTCACCTGATCCGATGTAATAAACGTCACCTGCTTGATGAATGTTGTACAAAAGGGCAAAATCCTGTACAATATAATATCCCTTCCTTTACCCCCTATTTTATGTTTCAAAACTATTATTGAATAATTACTAAATAATTTATAATGCTATACTGTAGTATTTGTCATATTTAATTGTTCCCATTTGTTTTTATTAAAATGCAACAATGGCAAAGAATAGTAAATGTTCAAGTATTAATTTATTAAATTTATCTCTGACCGAAATTTGTTTTTTAACTTAGTGTAAAATTGTAAAGATTATAGATTAGTTAAGAGATTCTTTATTATAAAATCAGATCTTTGATCCAGCGATTGTTCTTCTTTTTCGTTCTTTTATCTTTTATTTTATTTAAAGTAGTTTTCTGTATCTTTTTTGTTTGTGATACTAAAGTGGCCTAACAACCAAACTGAAGATTATCTACTGTATTCTACTGAAACTTTATACCATGCCGCATGCTTTCTAATCTTATGTAGGACGTATTTTAAAAATTCTAAAAATGCTTTATAATATATTTTTTGACTTAATTAAGTTTTCCTCTCTAAAACTTCCATTTACTTTAAATATTTAAATCTTCTGTTTACTACTTCGATAAAATATCCAAAAAAAATTGCTTTGCAATTTTTTAAATACATATCGTGGTAAAAAATAATAAATAATGAAAATTTTCTTTAAAAAAATAGTCAATGCTGTTACATAAACTATTTTTTTTACCTTACATATTGTTGCTCGGACAAAGCATGTAATTATATTGTGAGTTATTTATAATGTTTTGCGGGGGTAGCTTGTTCGCACTGTACTTTAGCAAATAACTCGCTTTCTCCAAAGGAGGGTTTAGCAAAGGTTTTACTTACTAATCTAAATATTAACCTGGTCTATACCGTTGCATGTTAAATGCATTTTAAGAATCTGAGAATTTTCTGTTTGAAACATACCTTAGTTGAATTTATGATGACAGAATGATTATGCATAATTTTAATTTTATTTTACGCGTTTTTAAAATATTAATATCGTATACTAACTGCTATTAACGATATCCTAAATAAAATAAAACCGTAATATCTTAAAGAAGCTGCGTAATTGTGTTTCACGTAGCGTTATGGGTAAGGCTTTAATTATAATGCAAATGATTAAGTAAAGCTTTTACTTATAAAGCAAATGATTAAGTAAAGCTTTTACTGATAATATACATTATTAATTAAAGCTTTTACTTATAATATACATTATTAATTAAAGCTTTTACTTATAATGCAAATGATTAAGTAAAGCTTTTACTTAAATAATTATAAAGCTTTTACTATATATATAAATATTAATTAAAGCTTTTGCTTATAATGCAAATCATTATAAAGCTTTTACTTATAATGCAAATGATTAAGTAAAGCTTTTACTTATAATATAAATCATTAATTAAAGCTTTTACTTATATTGCAAATTATTAATTAAAGCTTTTACTTATAATGCAAATTATTAAATAAAGCTTTTACTTATAATGCAAGTTGCATACTAAGTAAATGTTTTGATTATTACGTAATTTGGGTTATAAGTAAACCTTCTATTTGTATCATTTTGATGATTTAACTGTATACTTTTCATATTCATGTAAATTGCTTAGTATCTCGGTATTTCTGTACTGTCCAGTTCACTCAGTTTGGTCGGGGTGTTGTTTATAATCCACAATGATTTAAATTAAACGATTGCTATGCTTCCCCGCATCAAATAAGCCCTGAAAACCCTAATTATTAGCGATTAACCTAATTTTTAAATGTCTTAAAATGTTTAAAGACGGTTGAACTTATTCCTAAAATCTAAATCATTGAAGTTATTTTGAGTAGAGAGATTTCAATTTTTATGAATTTGCATGTCTTTAGTTTTATTGTTTTACGTTTTAATTAGTTATGACTTAATGAAAAGTGTTAATAAGAATATTATAGTTTTCTTATCGTGTAAATGCTGGTCAAAAAAGAGTTAACAAAGTTTACTTGTTTAGACTCGTTAGCTGGCCATTGTAAAGAAAACTTATAGGATGTAGTTAAAAAGAAAGAAAATGTTGACTAAGGGCCTCGTCAGCTATATGTCTTGAGGAGAAAATCCCAACAAACTCACCTCTAGATAACACTTTTTCCTTTTATAATATATTAGAGCCTATTTTTCTTTTTGTTTTAACAATCTTCAAATCGGGTTTTTTATTAAAACCGTTTTTATGTGCGTTTATTAACAAATTTATTGGCATATGTGTTAATGTGTTTTGTTTAAAGACCTATATAGTCCTAGTACATATGTTTTAGCGTAATATAGGCCTTCTGCATACTGCGCAAACTCTATTAATTGTTGGAAAGACAGATTTAAACAGTTGTAGTATTAGTATAGCCTATACTAGTCGAGTATATTATAAGTATGATTTAGAGAGCTCCGCCTCATGCGATTAGACAATACAGTCTCCAAAAAAGCACTATCTTCAATCTATCCTACAGAGCATCTTGTAAAAACCTTTTTTTCCAAAATATTCTTACTTTGTATTCTCTATTCTGTTATCAAATTTTAAATTCATATAATTAGATTAAGTTTAACTAAAGTAGAGTACATTCATTTACACTAGACAGACAAGTCTTTTAGTAGTTAGCACAGACAGACGAAAACAGCTAAATATAATTCAATTCAAGTAGGGCTAAATCTATACAGCTTACTACCTGAAACTATATGAGCTCTTGACAGGATACGATTTGACAAATTAGTAAAAAGTAGTCTATTAAAAATTCCTTATTCAGTGTGATGGAATTTCAACCATAAATTCAAATTGTATATTTTGTTTTGATTTTTTACAATTTACAGAAATTTATATAATATAAAATAAAGGATTTATTCGTTCCTTTCATTAGTTATTTATTATTTACTTATTGTTTATTATTTTATTTGTGTATTTATTATTAAATTTAAATTTACCATAAAATTATTTTATTAATTCTTTACTTTATTATTACGGAATTTAAAAAGCAACGAAATCATTTCCTATGTATGGAAATCAATTAAATTTGAAATATATTGGAAAGATCAATTAAATTTGTACAACAATAATGGAATAGTGGCCCCTTGTACAGATACATGTTGCACAATATTTATGATCATATAACACTTTATGTTATTATATATATATATATATATATATATATATATATATATATATATATATATATATATATGAAACGATATTAAACTAAATATAAATACCTGAGTAAATATATCGGCAATTATTTACGATCGATACGATTTCGTAAAAAGGAGGCCTTTCCGATGTCCGAGAACGGCGTAATTATATGCGTCCGCGACGGTATCCGGGATCAACCTGTTCTATAGATTCATTGAACATTGTTGTTTTTCTTATCAACACAACTCGGACTTGCGCACAATAATATAAGAGCTATGTACGTAGTGCTACAATATATATATATATATATATATATATATATATATATATATATATATATATATATATATATATATATATATATATATATTATATATATATACATACAACGTTTATGAACGCTTAATTTTAGTTTTCTTTTAGTTTCTAATATTTTTTAAAAATTAATTAGTGTCATAGTTATCCTTTATAATTTTTTTATCTTTTTAACGCAAAATATAAAAACAACGACAAATTCTAGACACAATCATTTAAAGAATTTCTTGGCAATGAAAAAAAAAGTTAAATCGATGCGTTAGTCAGAGTTAACTATGTTGTTAAGTGAGACCCTAAATAAAAGTTAACCTATTGGATAAAAATAATAAATCTGTTAAATAGGTTGTTTTTGTGAGAAATTCACCCATGAAAATACTAATATTACTGTTTAGGGGGAAAAGAATAAAAAATGTGGGAGATATAAATGATATTTGGTAGAATAGGTGGATTGAATAGAGGCGATAACGCGAGGAAACCACACATGTAAAAGATTAATAGTTATAGGATGTGGTCAGCGAGGATTTGTGGATATTGTTTGTGGTTAACGTTATGGCCATAATAAACTTTTTTATACTTTTTTCTGAACCTTTTTGTTGTGAGTCAAATGTATTTTATTTATTTGTTTTTCTTCGCTGTATTGTGTTAAACATTATATATTATAGTATATTAAAATATATATTATTATATAGTTTAACGTTGAACCAAATCGACCTTTTTGTCTACTGGATTTGATTTTAATTTTATGTTATGTATATATATATATATATATATATTATATATATATATATATATATATAATTATATATATATATATATATATATATATAATATATATATTATACTACTATACATGCTAAATGCGTGTATTCTAATATGTATACCTAATTTAAAGTTTTATTTCAGTCCCCAAAATTAAATCTATCTAAATCTTCAAAATAGATAATTTTTAGTAATTTAAAAGTCGATAAATTACTGTAAATGTAGTCGATAAGTCTACATTTTACTTAGATGATTTTAAAAAAATTGTAGCAAATCATAAAAATATACATTTGAGTTGAACTTTGGAATAGGTTTATACGTTATAAATAAGTATACTAAGTTTCGGTTCAATGCGGCAAGTAGTATATCTTTAGTTTGTATTGGATCAATTATAAGTGTGAATTAGTATCGAGCGAGGTCTGTGCCTGGATGGGTGACCGCTAGAAACAAAACAAATTTACTTACTTATTTACTGAGGACAAGTGAAGCGAGTCCGAAGTAATGTGAGCGTAACGAGTTCAATGTGATTAGAGAAAGTTCAGAGGTACCCCGTATCCCATATTTCGTGGGGATATGAAAATAGGTACCGTTTTGGCCAAAAAAGTACCAAGTAGGATAAAACAAGTGACTAATTAACAAAGATTCGAAAAGAAAGTCAAATTTCAAGAACTGACTGAGTTAAATTGATGCCCTCTACGGGATGCTGGTGGCTACATGGTAAACTAAATCCAACTCACACCCAGCTTTATAAATTATCTTATCTTTATAAATAATTTATTTATACTCAGTTGTACTTATTCTCAAGATAAATAATTCAAACTTACGGAACAAGATGTTGCTGGTACCTAGGTTACCTGACAGTGTTATTGTATAGCGACCACTTGGTTCTCACTTATATTTATAACGTCGGACCGACGTGTTGCCAACATTATCATACCAAAGAAATTAACTTTTTCTTAAAACCTATAAAGCGTGCGAGCCCTAAAAACTGGCACGCCCATAAATAAATAATGTGGCCAAATCGCCGCAGAATCAGTATAGGTTATATTAATTTCCTCATATTTTTCATGGAAATTATATTCTACGTTGGCAGCATTGCGCGTAATTATTTTCTTATACTTAATTTAATGTTTGTCTCTGTTTTAGTTCCACCTGAAATCCAAGTTGAGAAGGGATGGATCCACTCTGGTGAGGGTAACGAAGCTAATCTTGTCTGCATAGTGCACGCTGTTCCCCACGCTGAGGTAAATAACTTTAAAATTACCAACAAAATTATAATTAACTTTTTTTTAAATTTAAAAAAAGGAAGAGAGACGTGACTTAGAATAATTAACTTAATTATTTGTTTAACTTTTCTTATTGTATATTATCCAAATAATAAGAAATGAACTGTTTATAAACAGAATTTGGGGAAATTTTTTTTTATCAAGAACTGAATCAATATATCGCGCTTGGCTTATTTCCGCTTATATTTTTACATTCCACTTGTAATTTTAGTAATTAGTTATACGCGCATGTGTATAAGTGGGTCAAGGTTGTTAGTGGGAAAGATTATAGTATAACACACGGTTATTATCACTTGACAACGTAGAAAAATAATGCAAGGGTGCCAATGAGGTTAGTTTTGGATGCTAAGCCACGCCTACAATTTCATATTAGGCCAACCTTATTGGTTCCTTAACTCTGTCCTTATTTTTCCACGCTGTCAACTAATTATAACCGTTTGCTATATACTATAGTATACTTCGTATCTCATACACAGGCTGTTCTCTCAGGGGTTTTCCATGATAACCTACAATCCTCATCACTGATATTTTAAATAGGCTTTGACGAACTCCATCTTGAATTTATACTTGTAAATAAACACGGGTACTAAGGTGTAGTATGTGTTAGGTTTTTTTCCTTTATCTAAAATACATAAGGTAACAAAATGAGTATATATTTTAATAAAATTTGTTCTTGAGTTTACAGAAATTATCAGTTTCGTTAAAAGATGAGGCAATCAAATGAAGCGCATTAAATATTATTGATTTTGTTTATTTAATTGAATCATGATGATTGATCATTCACCTTTACTCGCTTCTATAGTTACGTCTTTCTTCAGAAGAAAACCCTTTTCTTCGGAAATTCACTTAGTATGAAGATATTTTGCGTTTTTTATACTTATATGGTGTGACGGAACTGTTTTATTAGAAGTAAAAATTCGTGACAGAAATCAAATTTTTAGTCGTACCGAAAATACCTTTTTTTTCGTATTACGAATCTCTAAATAAGGCTTTACACGAGGTATTACATAGTAGTATGTAATTGATAATAGTAAAAATTATCTCAACAAAACTAGATGATTCCCTTATAAACATAATTTTATAATGACTTAAGAACTATTTCTAGCTCTAAGTAGATCTATTTAGCTCTTGTAGTAGCCAAGTGGCACTTAGCACGATGTAAATAGTTAGCAAAAATAAGCACTTGATTTGACTTTGTAGAGAACGTTAATATTTCATTAAAATGCCATGAGGTATTACCAGGTCGACTATAATTGATTATAGTCAGAATTTCACTAAAACCCTTTCCAGGAGAAAATTATTTTTGCGAAAACTTACTTCAAATTATCCCTTAGTATAGTATAGTAAGGATTCTAAACTAGTTTCATTTAGTTCTCCAGTGATATTTTTGTCCTGTTTTACTCTCTTCTCTCTTTGTGTTTTATTACAGGGTTTCCTGTGTAATAATGGTTTAGTTTACAAGATTAATGCTCTTGCCTTATTTCATCAGATAAACTAACTGATATTTAGAGACGTATTAAACATTATTT
Organism: Microvelia longipes; assembly: GCA_018340805.1. Lineage (NCBI taxonomy): Eukaryota > Metazoa > Arthropoda > Insecta > Hemiptera > Veliidae > Microvelia > Microvelia longipes. Next base: position 50,730,284 of record JACMZG010001863.1, read on the forward strand.
TGTTTTTTAATCTTTTCAGTACACAATTAGGGAAAGCAGAAATCACATAGATATGAAATATTTAACGTCAACAGATATGAAAAATTGACTAATTTTAGCGAATTTTCGTCATGAAATTTTGGTTTTTACTTATTTAAATTTTACTTGAAGTCAAATTAAATAAATAGTATGCTGAACTGTGGGGTAAATTATTTGATATAAACATCGTCCTTCCCCTAAAAATGTATTTACAGAGCCGCCTTTTAACTTTTTAACTTTTAACAGCCATTATCAGTGCCTATAAAAATAAATATAAACTTTAAAAATATATTATAGGCTAACAATACGACCAAATGAAACAAAAATGTTAGAAGGTAAAAAGTGAATAGAAAGACAAATAATTTTAAAATTATAATCTCAAAGTAAATATAACTAATTAGAACTATATTAGTCCTATGAGATGACATAGGAGAATATATCTATTGATATCACTTCATGGCTGAGTATTATTTAAGTAGATTGATAAAATTCAATATTTACAGGTTGCTTACTCTTAAAAGAAAATGTTGCCTCCTAATAAAAAAACACAATTAGACAAGAGAACAAAATAACAAAATATAGGCAAGAAAAAGTAAAAATTGCCGCCCAGTAAGTTATGAAGTTTTTATTTTAAAATAAGTTGTCAAAGAAAGTAAAATATATTAATTTGTACAAATTAGAACAGAACTTTATCACATAAATATTTGATTATTTTCTTAAACTTTTATCTACATTTATTTGTAACTATATTTCATATTTTAGTTTATCATTTGTACTAAGCTGTTACCTCAACAGCTCTCCAATTAAAGAACTCAAACTGTCCTCGGCGGGGGATGAACTCTCAACTGGTGTTATTAAAATAGGACAGCTAATGGCCGTTTTCTCGTATTATTATCGTCCATTTTAATTCCTGATCATATTTGTGAATTGAACGAACCTGTCTGAAATCTTAGTATTGAAATCTGAAACATCCCTGTCTTGATAGATCGAATCCTCTTTGCGAACTCCATCATCGTTTGCATTTACGTTTCGTAACACAATCAAATAAATTTTATTTCGTCTAAATTAAATTTAAGTTAATTTTCCTGTTACACGATTTTCTTGCTCGACCTATACTTATTCATATTTTGTGTGTTGCTTGTATTAATGTTTGTGTAATAAACTTTTCAAAATCTTCTTAAACAATTAATTCAAAGTATTACATTTAAAAAAAACTTAATTTTTACCATATGTGATTATAATAAGGCATTTATTCAAAATAATAATGTATTACCTTGAATAAATTGTTTTTATTTATTATGAATAAAACCTCATACTCTATTTCTGTTTATTATATTTTATTAATTCGATTTTTATCTCTACAATAAGCTCTTTACCTTCTCTAATTTTTTTCCAAGAGGATTTAATGAGTAAAAAATTTAATAATTCCGTGACTGATATTTCACAAGAATAAAAATAATTAAATGAACAAAAGTAATAAAACTGTTTTTATACTTTTCTTATTTCTTTTAAATAGTTAACAAATGTTACATTTCAAAGCTATAAAAAGTATTCGCATTTTAACGATAGCAAAAAATGCAATGGTAATTTCTCCATAATCACTTATAAATGTATTATTTAAAATAAAAACACTCTAAGAAAGATTTGATTTAAATTTTCCGTAGAATTATTTCTTGTTCATGTCTGTTTAACATTAAAATATAAAATTTTGATGGATGGAAAAAATGTAACAATAAAAAGAAAGAAATAAAAAAATGGTAGGAAATAATGAAAAGTAGGAAGGAAATAATGAAAGGTAGGAAGGAAATAATGAAAAGTAGTAAGGAAATAATCAATTACAATAGACTGCAAATCAAAAGAATTGTAATAGACTGCAAATCAATTGTACACTGCAAATGAATTTTAATAGACTGCAACTGAATTGTAGACTGCAAATGAATTGAAATAGACTGCAAGAGAAATGTTATAGACTGCAAATTAATATTAATGTAAAAAACTTGGTCTTTACTTGGACTTTATTGGGAATTTATTTGTAGGAAACATTGTTGTTAAATACCCTCTTTGCTGTTTTACTAAGCTTAGTGAAAATCTTATATTGCAATGAATTACGTATCAGATTAATACATTACATGAAAACAATTTAGGTTATGAACTATCATTAGAGGAATGATATCAAAAGATTGACTGACGTCTGTGCTGCTTTCCTGGAAGAGTTTGCTGAGCCCTAGCAACATAATCTGTGTGACGGAGTTGCAAACTAGGGACCTTTCTGTATAGCATAATTGTCCAACACCTATAGAATCTGTATCTGTGGAGGCTTTATTTATTATATTAAGTTGTAAAATTATTATTTCTACCGCGTTGACTAATTTTATTGTATGGCATATACCACAAAGCCTATTCTATCGGGTATTAAAGTCGACTACTTGTAATTGAGCTAAAGATCAATATATCCGCTTCTGAATCGGGCGGACAAACAAAATTTTCTAAATCAATACGATTGACTTAAATATGACAAATTTTTATTAGCTAAAAGAAATTCTTCAATGTTAATTATTACCTAGTTTAGATGCTAAAGCACCTACAGAGTCTATCATAAAGACAATTTTTCTTTATTATCCTGACGTTAGTGTGTTTTCAACAAAAAAAAACTACATTGGATAAAACTCTATATAGGAAGATGAGAGAAAACTGGTAATTTAAAATAATTTAAGTGCAAATTTATGTGAACTAAAAACAGAATTACTGCTTCATTAGGGTTTTATAATGTAAAAGTGTCATAAAGCTCCCAAACCTTTTAGGGCTCTCTGGAGTTCCACATGAAAATATGCATGAAAATATTTTACAACAGAGTTATTTAATATTTTGAATCTTTACTTTTTAGCTTGACTTAAAATCAAATATGTCACTTGTATTGGTGAATAATAATTATTAATTATATTTTAAAGGAGCGAATGCAAATTTTGTTGCATATTTGCTATAACATTTTTCAAAGTAATACGACCTTAGTATAACTAATATAAAAACTGAGTTTTCAGTGCGACACAAGCAGTTTTAATAAAAATAACTAAATAATAAGCATCCTTTTAAAATAATTTAATAATTTCTGTACGAAATTAGTTACTAATATATTCGCAAAAGTTCCTCGGTATTAGCAAAACGTGACTAGATTATGAGTAAATTCCACCGTAGGATTTTAAAATGTCGGTAATTTTGAATTTTTAAAGATTCCAAAACGACATTAAACAAAATCCTTTTTTAGGGTGTCCTATTTTACCGCACCAAAAAACGACATCTTTAGCTAACACTGGAGATATTTAAATGTTAAGTATAGCCGTGATAAGGCCTTTGATAATTTTTTTAGAAATAATAAAGGGAAGCCTAGATTCAGGCTTGGGAGCTTGGTTTATTGAGTTACACGAGCTCATTTATCTTTTGCTTTTACACTTATATATTCATTCACCTTTAGTAATTGATGGTGATCTCCTTTTTGGTCCATTAACCATTCATTTCCAAATTGATGTCATGAAACAAAATAAATAAAGCAAGGAAAGGTTAAGCTATTTTTACATTATTTTATGTAGCTAGAATTTTCACTAGTTTATGTTTACTGTGAAAAGGTCACGTCTGTATCTGCTAAATGTTTTCCTATTCTAGCCCTTTTTAGCGAATTTCTTTGAAAAAATGTACTAATGAGGTGGCTCAACATTATCCAAATTAGTTTTCAAATGGCGGTGTATCAAAAAGGAGCCTTATTCAGAGGCTCCAAATAACGGAAAATACGTTTTGCAAATCTTTATCTGTATATATATATATATATATATATATATATATATATATATATATATATATATATATATATATATATATATATATATATATATATATATATATATATATATATATATTAATATATATATATATATATATATATATATATATATATATATATATAGTGTGTTTGTGTGTGTGGGTGTTGTGTGTGTATGTATGCCAGTATGTTTTGGCGGATTTTTCAAAGAAGATGCGCTAAAAACTTATGAACTTTACGCTAAAAATTAGCATAAAATAAACTTTAAAAGAGTGCGAATAATGATGTGCGGTGTCGTATTAAGAATGGTGACCATAGTTCTGTACAATTTGTGGAATACATATGCGTATTTCCTATAAAACATTCGGGTACATAATGGTGACACCTGAAGCAAGATATCGATTGTTGAACAAGGAAGTGCGCATTGCAAAAAAAATCCGCCCGGCTTACGGACCTCCACGCCAGAATTTTTTTGAGACAGTTTTTACTTAAAGAAATAAATATTTTATGATTTTGGTTTTTTGTCTAGGAATACACTATCGGAAAATGTGAAAAGCGTGTTTTTTATTAAATTAATTTATACCATTTTATTAATCATTTTTTTCAGTTTTTTGTTTTAATGAAATGTTAGTAGTTTAACTACCTATGAATTTTACATTAAATTTGTATATGGGTTAAAAATTTAGTTTGACCTTATCCTACGTTTTTGATCTAGCTGGTATTAGATTATTATCTAGATAATTAATGGTTAGCCTAAACAAATGCATTGATGTTTAAAATGTTGTGAAAAAAATATTTTACCCGACAATTACTAAACTAACATTTTTTTAAAGGAATTCACTATAAGTAAAGTGATTTTCGATGAAATATTGGTAGCATATTAAATCTTTATTGATACAAGAAATATTATCCTACACTTTCAAAATTTGTCTGTGTTTAATGTGATTTGATTCATACTAAGTTTAAGTTAGATAAGTTTAAAATTGTGTTACTATTATCGATATATGATAATCGTTGCCAATAAAATAATATTATATTTTAGATTGAATTAGCCGAAATACTAATTTAAGAGACATTTATTAAAAGTCTAACACCATAAGTTATTAATGATTTGATATCGGTGCATTGGTAATGTTCTACCCTGTGTATGCTCCATAAAAGTAAAGATATTCTATTTTTACTTTTATTTATTTATTTAATTCATTATTATTATATTATATATAATCATTATCAAGTTATATAATTTTTTAATTAAATTTTATTACTCTTTTTATCACTGCTTTAGTTAGCACAATTAAAAAGCCAGACCATGAGCTCCTCGTACTTTCTTCGCCACTTCACGCAAATAGTATATTCCAGTTAAACTTGGCAAGCGACATAAAACTAAAAAATTGGGTACAGGGTACCTCGGAACATTTCTTTACCACATCAAGCTTGTCAAGAATATACAAGCCGCCAAACTTATTCTCCCACACAGCGCAGGGTTTTTGAACTCTTTAGCTTGGCATAATATTCTTTAATGTTACTAATAAAGAAATTTAGTTAAAAAAAAAGTCTTCGGACTCGTGGGTTCGGGCACTTATTTACTTGGTTCCCAACCTCAATTTATCTGAAAAAAATCTAGTGGATTTGGGTATATGAATTAGGAGGTCTGTCTAAACACCATTAAAATCCCTCAGTTTTGATTGGTAATGGAGTTAGGACTTTAAGAAATTACAAGTCTTTTGCTATGAGAACAAAAATATTTTGTAATTTTCCTGACACTTATTTACTTGGGTATGTTCTGATAACAAGCTAAGCGAGTCCAATGTAGTGTGGATAAGCGGAGTAAATCTGATATGATAAGAAATAATTCCGAGGTACCCCGCACCTGATTTTTTTACTTTGGAATTAACTATTATTATTAATTTATTTAATTTTATTTATGTTGGCACGATAAAAAAAAACACAATTCCAACAGCTCTTTATTTTCTACGCCTCTGACATTAAAAAAGCAATTTATTGTTAAATATGTTTTAGATAATAATCAATTCGAAAAAGCCTCTCCACAAAGTTAATTAAATAAAATTCAAAACCGGCTTTCAACCTAAACGGTCATCATCAGTACCTTAAAACAAAAAGTAAAATAGACTAGAAAACACTAAAAAGAAGAATCAAAAAGTGACAAACATGCAGAAATAGTATAAAAACAAGAAATTAAAGCTAAAATAAAACTAAAAATAAATTTTAGCTTTAATTTCTTGTTTTTATACTATTTTTGTATGTTTATCATTTTTACTTTTTGATTCTTCTTTTTAGTGTTTTCTAGTCTATTTTACTTTTTGTTTTTAGGCACTGATGATGACCGTTTAGGTTGAAAGCAGGTTTTGAATTTTATTTAATTAACTTTGTGGAGAGGCTTTTTCGTATTGATTATTATATTACACTCCACCTGCGCTTCTCCCTAATAACTGTTTTAGATAATTTAATAAATGAATATTGTATGATTTTAAATGTGCAAAATAAATATTAAATGCTTAATCTTTTGAATGTCTATAGATGGCCATATATTTCTTCTCAAACTGATAAAACCCTCAGCATTACATTTGTAAAAGTTTAATCACTCTAATTTGTTTTGAAATAAGACTAGCGTGCCTGGTAAGGTTTACTTTGCTGACCTATCTGTCTGATGAGGAGTTACTCATCTTGATAACACTGTTAGATAACCTCTGACTTATTACATCAACCCTTAGATTTAATCACTTGATTTTTACAAAAAATTTATCTCAGCTTACCAACTTATCAAGTATTAATCAATACAAACTTTTGTTTTCTGAAACTCAAACGTAAGAGTTTTTGGAAATGTGGAACGCAGTTTAAATTACAAACTCTATTTATTATAGATGTTCTGAATTTACCGTTAATTTTATGAAGTTTATTTGCTGACTACTGGGGTTTCACCTTCTACACTAATGCTTAAGCTGAGAACAAATTGGTTCAAGTATTGGTTTGCTAGTTACGAGTATATCAAACAAGGCAGTTATATCGCTATAGCAAAATTTCAAAGGTCAAGCCTGGCTACAGAATTCTAGAGTCTGTGTCCTGGTAATTGATACTATTGCACTTTCATATAATTCAAATTTAGTATCCTATTGTAGACTGGACTTTTTTTGAACTTTTGTGAAGAGAATTTTTTCCAAACACAGTTTGTTTGGAAAATCACCTAAAGTGTAAAAGGTTGTTTTAAACTGCAGTCTCACTCCATTGCTCTCTTATATTTTAAAATTCTTGTCCTTTAAGAGCCAATGTGTATTTTACGTTGTAATTTCAATGTAAAACTTCAATGTTGCCAAACCAAGACGCTACCGCTCCAATTTTAATAATAGTTAGAGAAATAGTTATTTAATTCTTATAAAAAATGAAAGCTTAATTAATTGGGTTATTAGTTTCCGGATGAAGGATGTATATTTTAAGGTTCATAGAAATAAGTCTTAATGATAAGGGGTTTAGTGACGTCAGTCAGTGTGTAATTAGGGTATGTCCGGAATGGAGGGAAAAGGACTTTCTCATTATAAAGGCAAAATTTGCGGAAGGATTCTCGGGACCCCTAGACTGTTCCTAATTGTATTGTTTCCGCTAAGATAGCGAAAGCTAAGGTTTCCGCTGGAGGGATGTGCTTTCCGCTAGACATAATGATAGCGCCTTGTGAAGCCCCAGACTATCCTGCCCTTAGGACACTGTATACTCAACTCCTTATTATAACCAGCATTTTCATACTTACAGGAAAAAAGAAAATGCTTTTGTCAACCGACATTTTGAAACTCACAGTTTTGCTATTATATTATTTTCCGACAAAATAAGGAGCTGTGCTATTTCCCACTAATGCTAAGAAAATTGTTTTTCTCTGTCTTAAATATTTTATTTGTTTTTCTCTTGTTTAATTAAATTTTTATGAATTAATAATATGTTTTCTTTAAATTTACCTTGTTTAAAATAATTTAAATAATTGTAATTTTTTAAACATTTTCATTATAGCTGCTTTATTATGATGTTTAGTTTTAATTGATATGTCAAAAATGTAAAAGACAGAGTAATTAAAACTTAACAAAAATTAAAAGTAATTACTTCTAAAATAGCTTTTAAAATTTAATTTTTATAATAATAAGTATGTTATATTTTGTTCTTATTAACATTGTTTTGACTGACAATTTAAAAAATTTGTTCATAAAATCACTTATATGAAGAAAAAACCTGTAATATGGATTAACAGCTTTCATGTGCATACCTAATGCCAAATTTTTATCCGGTAATGTAACTATTAAGTTTACATCAAACTGTATCTAATGATTATTATTAGTACTCTATAATTTTTAAGATAAGATAGAGTATATATATATATATTATATATATATATATATATATATATATATATATATATATTATATATACATATTATTATAAAAAAATATATATAAATATAAGCGATAAAGTTTTTTAGTCAAATTATATTAAGAATTATGTATTCATATTATTCAAAGATCAGTTTATAATATTTTTATTATTTACCCATCTATTTACCTTTACTTTACCTATTTGATTTTTAAATTTGATTTAATTTTACTTGGTAAATTTAAAGAATTATTTTATTTTTATCTTACTTTTTAAAAATTTATAACAAAGAAATTAAAAATCAAGTCCTGTGTAGGAAAATGTGTTATCTTCAGTTATAAAAAAACCGGACAGGAACATGTAGTTTATTTATTGAACACGCAGAAAAGAATAGAATTTATTATATCTTTAAAAGTTGGAAACGCATGGGTTTTTAGGTTTACTATGTCAAACGCTAGGCGTTGTATGGAAGTTTTAAGCAAAATAAAACCATGCATATTAGTATAGTCACGTCACAACGGTCAAGAGTTGCTTTGATATGAAACAACTGATAACAGTGGGAAAAAACCAACCAACGTTCTTTTACTAAACTAGCCCCGTGATAATATATTACTCTGAGCAACACAACTTTGGATAAAGAGAAATATGTAAAAAAAACTTGAATACTAACAAAAATAAAAAAAATATATTACTAGATGTTAGAGATAGTCAGCACGCTACTACACACATATATTTATGTTTATATTATATTATTTAAAGCGCACTAACAAATTTGTCATATTTCACTTCTTAACCTAAAAATTAAAAAAAGTAAAATTATTATTTTGTGGAAAAACACTAATTTACACGGAACATTTAATTATACTTTTTATTTAGTATAATATATTAAAAGCTTATTATAAATGCTTATCTAGAATAGAAATCTTAGACAAAAACATTTGTTTTAATGAATTTTTCTTTTTGTTAGTTGAACTATATGTGTTCTACTTGGCTATTTTATTGTGGTTGTTTGTATTTCCTATTGACTAATTACTAAAGTTAGTTAGGTCTACACATGTTTTATATGAATACGGAATTTTGGGTTGTTTTTATTTTTTCTTCACAATAAGTTATCATTGTGAAAAGAATTAAATTTTTTTTGTATTTTTGTTATCACGCTGCTACACACATATATTTATGTTTATATTATATTATTTAAAGCGCACTAACAAATTTGTCATATTTCACTTCTTAACCTAAAAAAAAGTAAGATCTGTTTGGTAAATTTTTGCGACGAATGTAATTTTAAATAAAAAATGTTAATATACCAAGCTTCGCTGAAGTACAAAAATGTTGGAAAATCTCTGTGATAGGATGAACAATATGAGAGAATGATAATAGTGTATGATAGTAGTACATGATAATAGTGATAGGATGAATAATATTGTGCTAAGTATGGAAAAATACGCGCGATTTATTTTACAATCCAAGATATAATTCACACATAAAATAATATTGATAGGATTCTTTGAAAAACAATCTAAAGAAAATTCCAACAAAACCAATTACGTCGTCCGACGGAAATCCCCTATTAGCCAGCTCATCAGCCAGACAGGACACCCTTCCCGACCTTCTATTGGATTACCTTTGAACCCTACTATCCTTTCTATAAGGTCAGAGACAGGTATAAATAGGGCTGCCGTCATCTCCAATCTTCAGTTTCAATTTTGTAGAGCATTGTTTTATCTATGATGTTGCCTCCTACAGAGGAAGCGAAACGTCGGACTCTTCATCTACACTAACGCGGTCACCCGGAATTTATGAAGAACTAATTCATCATAAAGAAAACTTGTTTAAGTTACGGACGTTCCCACTAGTATTTCAAATACTTCTACCAACTCATCATTAATTGTTTAAAGATTTAATCTATTACTACATCGGTTTTGTAATAGATTTTTGCTATTTTTATTTGGTTTTTTTATTATAATGATCCTATAATCCTGCTATTCTTCATCAACCATTTTTTCACTTATCTGCCTGGACCTCTCCTCCTTTCTTATTCTTGAAAATCCTCTTTCTTTCTTCTTTTGTTATTTCGTGAATTTGACTTTGAATAAAGGGAAAAATATTTTTTAAAAAAGAAAAAAGCTTATACATATTTATAATTTTTCCCTCTGCTTTAATACATAAAAAATCATTCTGGGGAAATAAAGCTTGAAATTAAAAAATAACAATAGAGGGCCAAAATAGAAAAAATCCAACTCGACACTTCTTGACGTGAAATTCACCGCTAAGAACTGCCGAAAAAAAGTAAATTGATTCAGAAGTTCATTAATTAAACAGAAGAGGCAACTGACAAAAAATGATAAAGAGAGTCATTAAGAGGGATTATTTTTAAGGGAGAGAAAATCATAATGGAACCGGAATGCAGCTCTAAGACAATAGAAGTATATTTTGAAAATACTTCATTAACTGGGGTTTCAAAAGTCAAGATTGTTTTTTCTTATACAGAGTAATAATTCTGTGTCCACCAGAAAGTATTATTATATAATTATTGTGAAAATATTTAATTTTAAATTTAACCCCCCCCCTCTTTCTCTCTATTATTGATTTTTTTACTTTTCCTTATTTATACCGTAGATATATAGGAAAAGTATTGTCTTTGCAAAACCTTGAAATCTGGATTTTGCCTCAATTACCCGTTTCACGTGTTTTTATGACCTCCTGAGAAGTTTTCGCAAAGTTAGCTGTCTGTATTTGTGTTTGCAAATGTCTGTTATTATCTCCCAGTGTATTTATGCTAGAGAGTTAAAACTTGGTTCAAAAAGCAATCTTTAGGTCTAGTTGCGCTATCTGGTGGGAAACTATGTTAACCCGCTATAATGACCTAGCAAAATGTTTTGAACAAATTAAAATTTATCACGCATGTAGTCTTGTAGTCATATATAACACCAACATATGTGTCAATTTTCATCTTATTATCAGAATCAATTCAATTTTTATCTAATAATTTGTATACACTTTTTTGAAAAATAATTGAAAAAAATCGGAAAATAATTTAAGTAATTTGAAATTTAGTAAAAATATATCCCTTTACGTAACAAATATTTTTACTAAGTTTTTTAAGTTTTTAAGTTTATTTTTTTAAGTTTTGTTAGAACACGATAAGCATATCTACTTAAGTTTTTTAATCATATAATTATGGTGTACATATTTATTTTTTTAAGTTTAATTTTAACCCCTCTCCCCTATCTCCCCTTCCTATATTAATTTTAAATTTCGTCAAACTGTGGACTGATAGTGTTCAATCATCTTTAAAAGACTTAAGAGGATAAAAAGTACAAATTATTGAAAATGTTTTTTTTTAATTATGTTTAAACGTTTTTTCTTTGGTAGTTTTCAATGCCCCGTTTTCCTTTAGAAAATAAGTAAACCCTTCTATAAAATGTTATAGATCGTGACATATTTCAGCGTGACATTTTTACTCGAGCAAGTCATACTTTGTTTTATCTTTTTTACGTATCATGTTCTGTGTCACTTGTGCGAAACTTTATTACTAGACAGAGCATATTTTTATTACATGTCCCCTTAACCCTATTTTTAACACAATTTCCTGCAAAAAAACACTAAGAGATAAAAATGTATTAAATTTTTATGGTTATTTCTTAAACAACATTTTTAAGTAAAAAGAAAAATGCTGTTAAAGAGAGGGGGTAGAGCGTTGTATAATATGGTTTAAAAGTATACCGTCTTGGAATTCGATACCTTTAAAATTCGTTTTGTAAGAATAAAGGAGAGTAAGGAATAACCCTAAGGGTATCCTTTGTTCAGCCAAGCGATGAGCAACTTAACCAATTTCCTATCCTTAGGGGTGTTTAAAAAAAAAGAAAGAAAAATAAAATGGCGGAAAAGCTTTTTTCATAAGAAGGGTCCTTCATGAGCAGGTTAAAAAAATAAAGATTTGGAGGAATTGTTGAACGCACTACGGACCAAGGATATTATCCATTACTTTACCTTCAAAGGAAACCAAAAAGTTTTTTTTTATATTTAAGACTATATTTTACTTAAAAACTACCATTTTCTTTAGAAAAAAGTAAAACACACACTTAAACAAAAACAGACTTTTTTACATTTTTCCATTAAACAAACCTTATAATCTTTCAAGAAAAAATATCCCAATCAACCTCAAGAGAAAAAATCCTCAAAAGGACGAGAAAAAATACGTCTTTATTTTAACGTCACTATCCTGTTTAAAAAAAAACTTTTATACCGTCTATTTTTTCTTTATTTATGTAAATCACTGAAAGAATTTTTTAAAGATAAGGTACTAAGATTTTTCGTTGGGACTGGATATGAAATCTTTAAGAAATGTAAGAGAAGCCTAAAGGCAAAAGAAGGATAAGACTCCAGATTATTTTTTTGTAAAGAAATGCTGATTTGAGTTCTGAGAAAATATTTTAAAGTAAAAAATGTAAATGTAAGTAATGTGTCTGCAAACTTTGAAAGCATGTTTAGGGACAGGGTACCTCGGACTTTTCCTGACCACATCAAATTCGCTACTCTCATCCTCATTACTTAGGGATCGCTTCGCTTGTCCTGAGACAGTTCCAGAACTAACTTCGCTCTATGGTGCATAACTTTTATAATCCAAAGAAAACCATATCCATATATGCTTGCCATATTAACGAAACTTAGTATCCTTATTTTTTACGTAAAGGTATACACTTGTACTAGATTTCAATTCTATTTTCCGATTTTTAACAATGTTGTTTAAAAACATATAAGAGTCATTCGATAAATAAAACCTATGCTGATAAAATAAGATGAAACCTGGCACATTTGTTGGTCCTATATATAACTAAATGCGTGCTGAATTTGATATCGATCAAAATTTAAAAACTGACCACTACTGGTCAGATTTCCACCATGACCTTTATAAGATGACAGTTTTATTGTAGAAGAAAATATTTGAAATAATCAGTAAATTGCCAAGAATAATTTGTTTAAAAAACGACAAGAGCGCATTCTCGTAGTTGCCATAGTGAAACTACCAAATTACACTCTAGCGCTCCTGTTAAGTGGCTACAGAACTAACCTTTTCTTGTCTGAAATAATAAATCCCAGGACCAACGTTCTTTATTTATATATTCTTCAGGTTATTCTTTACTTCAGCATCTATACTTTTGATTTTTTTTAATATTTTATTTTTGATATTAAAGTAGTTGCTCTGATTTAGGTTTTATTGATGTGTTATTAAAGCAATTAAGTATAAAAGAAAAACAAAGGCGTTTGAGTTAATATGAGTTCTTGTTCCATAAAACAAGACCTTAATTGCCATTAGTTCAACTATTACTTTAACTTGTCAACTTCACCATTTTAAGAAATTTACTTTTTTAAAATGAATTTATTGTTATTACAGCTGTTAAAGAAATAATCTTGGCTTTTATTCAAGTTAAATGTTTTATAAAACTAGAAAAATAAAAATTTGGCAGAAGTATTGTTTGTAAAATATAAAGATATTTACTCTGTCATCAAAATCTTAACTACTCGCTTTAAGTTCGTTGGAAATTATTTTTCCTACACTGTTTGGAAAGGAAGGGAATCAGAGTTCTCGTTCATATCTCAAAGAAAATCCTTTTCCTAACCAAAAGAAGAAAAAAATACAAAAAGAAATAAAAGGTTCTTACCGGAGGAAACTAAAAATAAGCAGTCCGGACTTAAGGGGAAATCTTGGCTTGCAGAAATCAACATCTTTCTTGCCTACGGTTTTTCTGTTTTTGTTTTTAAGATGAAATACTCCGATAATTACTATGGACTCGGTGGTTAAGTTTAAAAAAATTCTTCCTTGTTTCTTTTGTTTCCTGTTGACGTCTTATCTTACTTTCCCCTTTCCACTTGTTTTTTTCTTGTTTAAAATGAATAAAATCCCATTCCTGCTTAAATGTAATAAATAGTCCAGAATTTTTATTTTTTCCTTACTGTAATTTCATTTTTGAAATAAAGTTTTATTTAATATTTATTTAGTTTAGATTAACCTTTACCCTTACTAGCAAATTAATTTTCTTATTTTTTTGTTGTTACTAAAAATGTTTCTTTAAGTTTAAAGTATGACGAAATTATTTTTTTGTTTTTCTCACCTTTCTTAATTATTATTATTATTGAAAACGATAAAAACAGAGTGTATGTCTTTAATGCTAATAATTCTTGTATAAAAGTTTGAGGTTTCTTCGGAATCAAATATTTTTACTTTTGCGAAGTATTTCACCTTAAAGCTAACTTCAAATCTTGAGTAACTTCAAAGCCAGATATTAAAACGGAGCTTAAAATCCCCTAAAATAAAATTAGAAAAGAACAAGCCATCGAACAAGCAAGACACAAAAATGGATTTTTATACATTTTGCTTCGAACCGTTGCTTTATAATTAGTATATTATTTATCTTTTTCCATAATTTTAAAGATCGTTATTTTGGATTTATCATTTATTATTCCTTTAAAACAAATTGATTCTGTAAAATATTTCGAAATTTAGTTAGGGATTGTTGTAATGCAATGTAATTTGTGGGTTCTCTTATTATCTGTGGTAGCAATTTTAATTATATCTATGTATTATTATAGACAAGACCTATCTTGTATTGTAAGAGACACAGTTGTTCTCTTACAAGGAACTGCATGTATTCATCTTAAAGTTGTAATATATTTTCTATCATGTTTCAGGTTGTCTGGTACAGAGACACTCTTCGATTGGACACCACTGAGAGGCGAAGCACTGAAGTCAGAGGAAGTAGACACACTCTTATCATCAGAAAAGTTCAAGCATCAGACTTCGGCAATTATTCGTGTTTAGCTGATAACGGTATTGGAAAAACAAGGCAGTACCTGGAACTTTCAGGTAGTTCTTCTAAATTATTTCTATTTTCAAAGAGACCCTGTTTGTAAAAAAATCGTTAGCATAAAGTAAATCTAATTATTTGTTGGTTACTAAATTAATACTTATTTGAGCGCTTTGCCTTTTGAGTATCTATTATTTATTTATAAAACGGATGTTTTAAAGATTTGGATAAATCTCTTTACATAAAATATTTATTGACAAGGGCAGCTTTCAACCTTTTGGTCATTATCATTTCCGGCTCACTTAAGGAGTCACTTGTTAGTAAAAAGAGTGCCGATTTGTCATAGCTAACAAGTAATAAATAATAATAATAATAATTTCTTTATTTTCACCAAAAATAATATGTACAAAAATATTTTTACAAAAACATGTTTCTTTTATGTTGATAACACAAGATTGTGACTTCTTACTTCCTTCATACATCGTTCGCCGGCACTCATGACGACCAAAAGGTTGTTAGCTGACTCTTTCGATGAATACTTTGTGTGGAGAGACATGGGTGTTTTATTAATACTTTATACTTCACTTGCGCTTCTTCGTTTTCTTATCTATTATTTACTTTAAGCCTTATTTTATATCCTGTTTTACATTGTTTAATTATCTGTATTGTAACTACTTTATTATTAATAGAAAACGCTTTTACTAAGTCATCTAAATAGTCTATAGTGTATTTGTACTTGTTTAGTTGAGGGATATTGATTTTTATATTTTATTAAACTTAGGAAGAGTTAATGGTAACTATTAATAAAGGAAATCTTAGCTTGTTTAATATTCACGGAAGTTTGTCTTTTACAAAAGTTTTTGATCCAATATTTCGGACATTGTGCCCTTGTAAAGTTTGAAAAGAATAGTATATGACACATATTTGTCTGGACACGCAACATCACCCACCCGTCCATACTATACTGTCCATTATTTAATAACCTTCCCTGCACGATATAAAAAATATAAACTTTACGGATAAAATATCGATTAGATGTTATTTTTAATTTTATCTAATGGGTTTGTTCCCCTAAACTTGTCTCATCATTTCACTTATTTTTTTTTAAATTTTGAATTTTTATTATTTATGTAATACATTTTGTTACGGGCACAATGGACCCACACTAAAGGTCTAACTGCCATGGAAATAATATCCAAAACATTTTGTTGTAAAAGTAAAATTCCGTATACGTATACTTTGTTACGTATACGTATACTTTATTACTTATACGTATACTTTGTTAAAACATTATTTCTAGTAATTGAAAAACAAATATAAGGAATACAGATATTTTAGGGTGTTTTGGTTTTTATTATATTATCTATGTGATAATATGATGAAGATGAGAGAAGCAAGTAGTAAAACTACCATCACATTTCTATATTTTCTATAAATTACGTGCAATTTTGTCCTATTCTAAGGACATGCGAAAAGAGTTTAAAGTTAAATTATACTAACCGTGAGGTGAACTCTACTTTTTAGAAGCAAAGCATGATCGTAATAAGGCGCGGTCGAATATCCACGGCCTTCTAGAACGTTGGATCACCAACAAACTTTTTTTATAACTTTTTTTTCAAAATTTTTAGTAATTAGCCGGATTTGTGATAAATGAAACCTATTTCCGTAATCTGCACGCTCTTTTGGTTAATCTCAAAGAGTATTTACATTCACTCAACAATTTATTTTTAATCTAACTTGGTACATGCATAACTACTGTTAGACGTCAATGTTAACAAATATGACATGTCAAAATATAACACAAAATATTGACGTCTAACAGTAGTTATGTATGTACCAAGTTAGATTAAAAATAAATCGTTGGGTGAATGTAAATACTCTTTGAGATTAACCAAAGAGCGTGCAGATTACGGAAATAGGCTTCATTACTGAAAATTATGAAAAAAAAGTTATAAAAAAAGTTTGTTGGTGATCCAACGTTCTAGAAGGCCGTGGATATTCGACCGCGCCTTATTAGTGAGAAACATCGAGATGTCTCACTAGCGGCACCTAGTGAGTAATAATAATAATGCGCAATAATGAAGTCCTAATTTTGTTATATATTATCAAACTAACAAGCTATATGCTTGTTAGTTTGATAATCATACACAGAAAGTTGAGTTAAGCGAAATCACAAGAATTAGTTCTTGGTCGGTGAAGATTTATTTACATATAATAACTCCTAAAATATAGAATATAAAAGTAAATATAGAAATTTTATTTAAAAGAGAAAAATATCTTTTAAAGTATATTATTGACAATAAATGCTTTCATATTGTATCTGAAAAATCAGCAGATTTTTTTCATCTTTATTTTTATCCTTATTGCATATTACTTTTTTATTAATTTTATTAGTGTTTTTTATAAATGTCAAAAAGGATTGTTTTATCGATAAAAGTGCCATGAAAGTCAATTATAAAAATTATCTGTCGAATCATGATCATGCTTTAAACCGAAAAGAAGTTTTTCTCAAGTCTTTTATCAAGTCAAGGGTTCTATAACTGCTCGTCACCACGTTCCATCCTAGCCAACATAAATTTGACTTACCATCGTAATAGTACATAATATTACATTTTAGGGGAGCTGGGACAAATAACCTTCTTCTTCTACAACTGATAGAATTAGCTCCTAATATTCTTTCCATTCCATCAAAACGACTGAACCAGAAAAGGAAAAATTATAAGGCATCCCTGTTTATCCAATAATAACTAATTTTAAATCTAAATAGTTAAATGTTGTGTTGTAGCATATTTTCTTATTGACCATTTGAATTGCTTATTACTATGATTTAAGGCTTTTGACTATCAAAATAACCAGGCCAAAATAAATGAAAAATTACACAATATATTATTTGATACTACTCCACAGTTATATTGTGTTAATTACAAAATAGCTGAAACCTATTAAACTGTAACCTTCACAAAAACAGCCGCATGATGGGTGAAAAAAAAAGAGTCTCCACAAAAATAGCCGCATAAATTATTGGAGCTCAATTATTTGTTGTTTGTATGATTTTTTTTCAAACACTTCTTCATATTTGTTTTCTCATATCTTGTTAGTTGTGGCCTCTTCGTTTAAGAGTTATTATACGATTACTGCTGTAGAGTATGAAGAGTTTATTTAGTAAGTTCACTCATACAGGTTGTATATCTAGTAGTTTGGTCGTCCGGCGCCGTAATGGAATCGATAAAATGGTAATATTGCAAACACATTTTTAAGACAAAATATTTTGTAGTTCCAAACTTGGCAACACTGAATGGTTAGGTTTTATTACAATATCCGTGATTTATTTGCTCTTATTTGTTAAGTACAATTAAAAAGAGATAAAGAAATGTTTTTTGAATAAACTAAACTTAATGTCTTAAAAGTTTTTAAAATTATTAGCAATTTTTGATAAAGACACTTGATAAGTGTTATTATTATTTTATGTTATTTTTATTATTATGAGCAATAAAAAATTGCTCATAATTATGGAGACTTATACTAATACTCATTTAAAATTATTAGTTATTTTTAGATTCTCTGAGAAAGATAACGCGTCATATTGATTTTACATCTATGATATCAACTCAATGACATCAGGCAATTAATTTTGGCATAATTTATTGTAGCCCTTTCTCGCCAATGTGTGGAATTGGTTAGCGCCTGTTACAACTATAGGCCATAACCAATCAGAGCTCAAAGTTCTCCCGTAATCAACACGCCCAAAAATACTAGATATACGATAGAAATTTATAATTATTGCTAAAAGTTCTTCTCATATTATTAGTATATCTATTAAAATAATTTAACTTGAGTTTCTACAGTATTTTTGTACCAATCTAAATATGCAAGCTGATACGGAGAAAACTCTATTATTATAGAAACATATATGAACTATTTTTACCAGTTTTTAACGTTCATTTTATTGTTATATTCTCCAAAAACGTTTGCGTGAGCTTCTTTGACGTATTTTATAGACAATATTACTTATGTGAATGAAAATAGCTTCCCTATAGTAGTAAGTTTTGGAATAAAAGAAGTATAAAGGGGAATAGTAATGGATTGAACAATAAATATAAATATTATATTACATGAAAGATAAAAAAAATGAACTCTTTCATAAATAATTACGTAAAAGCGCAACAAAGTACTTTTTAAAGGACTGTACATTTAATATAGAATGATGCATTTAGTACTTAATCTATAGACATTATACCAAGACAAGCAAGACGAGCTTAACAAGATGCCTGACTTATCTTATAACGTAACCTTCTTGAATAATAAATTATTCAGAGCAGTAACACTTGACTCATCCCTCCGCCTCTTCATTTGTATAGACACTGTCAAAAAAATCAATTGTGTTTTTATTCCGTAGTTTTTCTTTAAATATTAATTTTTTCGTTACAACTTTACCTAAACAAACAATGTGTTTCGCAAATTATTACTTTAAAGTCTTTGCGCACACAGGAAAGCAAGTTTGACCAATTCATGAAAGTTTTAAGATTTGCCTTCGGAAGAAACTATTGAAAAATGTGTCTAACTTGATCTAGTGTAGGTTCTTGATTTCTTTGAACCTTAAACCTTATCAAGGTTTGTCATATTTCCAAGCTAAGAAACTCGTTACCATCAAGCCAACGTTTCTACTTGCCCGTACGGTAACAGATTCTCGTTTGATTACGGGTAATAGGCTGCATATTGCATGGAAAAGTATTTAATAAACTTGTTGAATTTTGTTTAAGGATAGTTTTCCTTGGGTTTTAATAGATTGGGGTTAATTAGATTACTCATGGAAACGCTTTATAGGTAATTAAAGGATACTAGGAATGTTGCCTTTAACTTTGGGCTGACCTGACAGAAATTCAAGCTTTTAAATTTATTTATTTACATTTTCTAGAGAAGCTATTACCTCGTGGAAGACATTGTGTAAGCTGAAGACGCTTCTGAAGCCTTAGCTCTTCGATATAACTCGAATACTAATTATAAGATGCTCTAAAACGAGTAGTTACAGTTCGATTGCTGTATATCTGAGTTCAGATGAGACTTGAATGAAATCTAAAACCTCTATCGTTTGGTCGAATAAAATATCAAAGTACCTATATGGTATCTTAAGTAAATTCTAAAAATTAATATATAAGTAGTTTTTGATTCTGTAGTTAGAGCTATTTTTATTTTTATTTACTATTTTTTATTTATTTATTATTTTTATTTATTTATTATTTATTATTTATTTTTATTTATTTATTTGTTTTATTACATTTTTTTTTTTTTTTTTGGGGGGGGGTTATTTATCTACTCGTATTCAGCAATATTATTAGAATCAAATATAGGCATCTAGGTAGGTCACTATGCCTTTGGCGCTCAACTGCTGATTAATCTGTAAAAATGTAATTGCCATTACATCTATAAGGAGTTGAGATCCTAGAGGAATAATTGCTACAAGTTCAAACATATTGTGGTTCTCTTCTCCAACCCCGACTTTGACCACAGTTATTATCGGAAGTATAATTTTTTTAGCACTCAAAATGTATTAATTGCTTAGTAAAACTAAAATTTTAATAATATTTTATTCCAGGACATTTATTTTTATAAAAAGTAAAAAGTAGGTAAAAAGAAAGTAATATTCCTCCATTTTACTATTACTTTCTAGGTTTTGTAGACAAAATTAAAATTACGGTGTAAAGACACCCACTAAAATACCAAATTTCACTAGGTTTTTACATTTATTAGTACTATTAACGTGTTAAATATAACAATTTTTTAAATTCTACTTTAAAATAGTTTAGAAATATTTCAATTTTAAAACAAAAACAATTCATGTAAAATTCAAAATATACTAATCAATTAAATGATATTTGAAAAAATAATTTTTATAAAAGCTTTTAGTTTATGATCGATATGTAGTGGTTTATTTTTGTGCAAGATCAACAAAGTTTTATCTTAAATTGAGAAACAAACCGTTTGTTAATTTAGGTCACTGCTAAAATACCTTGGAGTTATAAATCTAAGTGAACATCACTTATTATTTAATTGCGATCTTATTTCTTAACTCAGCCCTTGTTTAAAATGTTATTCCATCAAAAATTTATACAATAAAAAATGCAAAATAGGAACATTCATTTTATTTTACATAAATGGACAATAACCATAGATTCTTTGGGGTTATTTTATTCGTTTCTCCTTCATCCAGTATTCATTAGAGTATGTAAAGAGTTGCTTCTTTTCCTGCTTACATTGAATAGCACAGAGTGCCCAAGACTTCTTTTGGGGTTTCAATGTGAAAACCCCAAAAAGCAAAATCCCTTTTTAGGTTCTTTGAATTTATGTAGATTTTTTATTCTTTGTATAACTTTTATACCTTTTACTACTTTATAATAACAAAAATCTATTCATATCCTCCTTGGTATTTTTTATAAACTATGTTAAACTATAAAATGTATGAGAAGAAATACTTTGTTCCTTCATATATTGAAGGATTCATATATATTCCTATTGAATTTTTTAAAGAGAAATAATTGATATTTGTTGTAATATGAGTAAAAAGTCTATACAAATCCTTTCCTTTTCATAAGTATTATATCAGCATTATATATTAAATCATGAGTGTAGTAAATACAAAAGTTTTTTATTATTTTGGAAAATGTAACTTTATTTTTCAAGCTTGTTAGGTTAGTTTTTCCACATAAAAAATTTAGATTTTTCAGATTTCTCTGAATGAGAAGAATACTTTGCGTGGCCAGTACTCTTTAGACAAATTATGTGTTTATTAAATTTTGTTCCACACATTTGTTTTGGTTCGTAGCAAAACAAAACCAGCAGTTCTCAATCTTTAGATCGCAGAGAATTATTGTTCTGTGACAAGAAAGTTATTGGTAAAAGTTTTAAAAATAATATGTGGTATAATAATATATAAATATAATAATAAATATATATATATATATATATATAATATATATATATATATATATATATTATATATATTATATATATATTATATATATATATATAATATATATATATATATATATATATATATATATATATATATATATGTATATATATATATATCAGAACTTCGTTCGGCTTCCCTCTTGTATTTGATAGTTGCCTTTCGCTCTTCATTAGATACATAAGGCGGTTTTGTATATTAGTTCAGCTTCGTAACTTACACAATTTGTTGGTCTATTGAATTGTTTATACTCTAAGCTGTATTTAGAGAAAATGCAAATGGGGGATTGCAGTCTAAAAAATGAAATTAGAATAAAGGTGAAACTATAATTCTGGTCTGGCGTAAGGGTATTAGTTATATTAGGTTATAAACTAATAATAATATTATTAGTTAATTGTTAATAATATTAACTATTTTAGTTATAGACAGTACTCGATAAGTACCTGTTTTGATAATTACATGCAAAATCTATCAAAACACTAAGCCCGTATTCAAAGACATTCTAAATACCTAAACCTAACCTATTCCTTAAGAAGCCCTTAAGGGTCTCCTTAAGGAATAGGTTAGGTTCCTTAAGGTATAAGTTCGCAAAACTTGCTTATATGCAAAGTATAAGAATAGGGTTGTGGGGCCGCGGATCTAAAATATTGAGAACACACAATTCAGTTTAATGAACATTTAGTATGCAGTGTTAAAATGTCATTTAAATTATTTTCGGAGGTAATGTTGCTTATGGGGTTGTAGGATGTTAAGAAATTTGTTGGTTTTAACGTTAAAATGAGACTGATATTCAGAATACCAGTTTCAAGGACAATAATACGTATCAAATGAGCAAAATTAATAATTTCAATAATAACAACGTTAATTTAGTAAGTTCTGACGTCATAAGGATAGGTTATTTATTTATTTTACCGTTTTTTGTATTTTATTTTTGATTTTATGTTTCTACTTTGTTGAAGGGGCTGTAAGTAAAATTATTTTATGAAAAAACTATTCCTCCGGTGATTCATATTATATCTTTATGTATATTCCTCTCATTTGAAGAGGTGTTTCCCTTAATTTATTCTGAATATAATTTACATAAAATAAATGTATTTGTATAATTACACCTGATTTGTATAACATGAAAAGTATGTTCTTCTCTGCAATGAAAGCGTTGCAAGAGAAATGTGTTTTGCTATTACTGCAAGGCTTTTATTTTCTCCTATATGAGAAAGACTCTATTTACATATTTATTTTTAGTCTCAATAGATATTTATTAATTAATTAAAACTACATATGCTCATGTTTGATGAATGAGGTTTTAGGTTATTAATAAAGATATTTTTGAATATGTTGTCTACCTATATATACTTGTGGTATTACTTTTTTAGTTGTAGCATTATTCAAATATTAACTAAGCTTTCAAAAGGTAGATTACTATAAAGTGCTCTAGTAACGCTTGTATAGTTAGTATTAATTTGAAACCTTTATTGTATATTTTTCAGATTATAATTATTTATATTTACATTAATTTTAGGAGGTCCGATGTTTCAGACGCCTCTATTACTTTACTTTGAGTCAATAAAAGAAAAAGGTCGTTAAAGCTTCAATCCTTTTACTGATCTTTGACTCCACGGAAGTCTGGGGTTCGCATCCCAGGCTACGCTCTCAAATTATATAAAATCATTATTAAAGGAAGTACTTTATTCAAAAATATTATTATTCAAATAAATCATCCCCAACTTCAGATTACACTTAGGCGTCATCTATAGGGTAAACGGTTGCACCTACCACGTAGGGTAGTCCGCGAGGGTTTCTTTCTGATGGACCAGAAGGCTCTAAACGAGTATTATTACTATATTTAAATGAGTATATATACTGTGCCTTAGAAATCTACTGGGCTTTGGTAATTATGAGATACAACACTGTTTAACTCATTAGAGCCGTTACCATAACATACCGGCTCCCCACATAGTCTCCACGCTCTATACCTTTAACATATTTCGTGGCAGGATTCGAGACATTAAATTGTTGTGTGACGTCGTATACAGCTTAGAATCCTGCCTGGGTAAAAATATTAAAAATACATATTTCCAGTCTCTACGGGGTACCTTCACCATAAAGCTACGACACAATTATAAATGTCAATTTTACGTAAAATCAGGATAGGAGTGTCACGTGACAAATTTTTGTCCTGTATAAACTCAAAGTTACATCGAGACATGTCATAGTTAAACGATGCCTCGACATGTGATAGTCTCGACACTACGTAACATCGAGACTCAGGGACCCACCCCGTAAGGACTGGAAGTATTTATATTAAATATTTTTTACTCTGGCAGGATTCTACGTTGTATCGACACTTGAATGTCTCTACCCGACGTAAGATCGACAAATATTTCAGTTGTCGAGTGTTGTCAGTTTCAAGTGTCGAGGTTATCAATTGTCGAGACAAACAAATATTGAGACCACGAAAAGTGTCGACGATTTATAGTGTCAAGACATCGTGATGTCGTAAGCACGAGGGAACTTAATCGCGGGTCCCTCAGTTTGTCAATGTTACTTAGTATCGAGACTATCACCTGTGTTGATGTAATGTAGAATTTTTACTGGACAAAAATTTGTTGTACTTATTTTACGTAAGATCGAAACATGTGTCGAGATTAAATACTGTCGAGGCATTGTGATGTCGAGACTCCGAGGGCTATCCTTTACTGACACTTATAAGTCTATAAATCAATATTATTAATATACTCCAACTATTAATTAATATCATGTGTAATTTTTGCTCTTATAGAAAAATAAATAAATATTTTACTACTTGTATCTCTATTATTCACTGCATAAAAAAAACTTTATTTAGTATATTAATACTTTACGTCCTTTATTCTGTAACAATGTTTTAAAGCCCTAAAAAAGGAAACTGTTTTATAAACTTTACTCTATTTTATCTACAACAATGTACAAGCAACATACCACAAGGAGTAAACAAAAAAACACTGTGGAAATAAAAAACCGTTCTCTAATAAGAAATGGGAAAAAAGTAAATGGGCCCAATAAAATGATGTTTTAATAATTCAGAGAAAGGGCTCTTCTTGTGTAAAAAAAAGTCTTGTAGAGGAATACCACAGACTAGGTAAACTCAGAACAAACTTTATTTTAGGAGCTTAAGAATATTTTAAATTTTTAAAACTGTTTCTCAATCCTTGCTTATTTTTTATTTTATTTTTTTTTTTTAAAAAAGATTCTTCTAGAGAAGTTTGTTCTTAACTTGGCTAAAACCTTTATGATAAAAAAAGAAAAAATAGGTAATAAAATGTTCAGTTAAACAGGATAATATTAATTAATTACCCACCATCTTGTAAAATTAAGCACTTGTATATTACTTACAACTCCATTGTGTTTGTTATTATTTGTACTGTTAACTTTAAATGTTTTGGCGTGTTTTTTATTATGACTGAAGGCTCGCTTCATTTTTTAGTTTAACCTAGACTTATTTATTATTATTATTATTGAAGATTGGGGTTGGAGTCGAGGATAGACCCCATTTGCACTGCGACTGGAAATCTATTGTACAATCCCCTCAATTGGTCCAGGTCAGAATAATCCTTTTCCCCGGACTAGGTCTAGGATCTTTTTGATCAGTGATTCATTGGTAGAGTCAAACTTAGTAAGAATGCTACTACCAAAGTTGGTGAACCTTTGCAAGGCTAGGGCTTGACCTAGACTTACTAGGATAATGATTTGCTAAAAAAACATCTGGGGATTGATCTGAGAGTTGAAAGTAGAAGTAAGGCTTTTTTTAAAAAAAATCGTTGAAACAAAGTAGCATAGAATGATCCCTAAACGTTAGAATGAGCGGTGTTGATTAAGTTCGACAGTTCTATCATTAGTAGTATGTCTTATAATGTTTTTTTTTATTTTGACTCCTCCTAAATTTAAAGATTCTCAAATGTGCGAACTATAAAACCATAGTTTTGTAGTTGATGAAGTAATCTTAAAAATAAAAATACTCGTAACTTATTTTTTAAAATTCATTTAGCTATTTAAAGTATTAGTTACTAATTTCAGAAGAAATATTTTTAATATTATTTTTTATACTACTAAGAATGCATACTATCATTCCGTAACAAATTTTCCGTTTTTAACTTCAACTCTGTCATAGTTTTTATCGACATATTTTATGAGACACATTTTCATACCTGATCTTGTTTGTTACAGGAAAACCCCAACAAGCTCAGTTCCGTAGTCATCCTCAAGGAAGATCACGTGATAGCTATAACATCACGTGGGCTGTACAAAGTTATACTCCTATAGAAGAATACAGGCTTTACTACAGAAGAGTCCCGGCTCCCACACAGATTCCTAACTATCAGCATGCTAGGAGACCTCAGAGAAGGGTACGTAAATCAACTATTTTATGTTAAAGGTGAAATAATTATAAATTCTTACATTTTTGGGAAGGTCAAAAAAGGGAAAAGCATAATTTCGCTAGAATAAATAGAATCCTTTACTTATTTCATTACGTGTAAGAAATCACTGCTTATATCTACAGCTCGTACAATCTATTTTACCTTTTTTAATTTTTTATTTAGAGCGCCTGCTCCACATCCAGAAAAAGTATTTCAACCTATATAGAGATCATCCTCAGTACCTCAAGAATTAAGTACCCTTTGTTTAATTTTGGCCTTTAATTTGACCTCTTGATGGTGAATAGCTTGATATATGTTGTATTAATGACAACATATAGTTGCAAACTAGTTACAAACGTTTTAAGCAAGAGTAGTTTGAAATAAGTTGTATTAAATGATGACTAGTTACTTTTTACCAGCAAGACTTAGTTTGATATAAGTTGTATTAATGATTCACTAGTTACAAACGTTACCAGCAAGAGTTAGTTTGATATAAGTTGTATAATGAGCAACTAGTTACAAACGTTTTACCAGCAAGAGTTAGTTTGATATAAGTTGTATTAATGATCAACTAGTTACAAACTTTTAAGCAGAGTTAGTTTGATATAAGGTACCAACAAGCAAGAGTAGTTTGATATAAGTTGTATTAATGATCAACTAGTTACAAACGTTTTACCAGCAAGAGTTAGTTTGATATAAGTTGTATTAATGATGCAACTAGTTACAAACGTTTTACCAGCAAGAGTTAGTTGATATAAGTTGTATTAATGATGCAACTAGTTACAAAACGTTTTACCAGCAAGAGTTTAGGTTTGATATAAGTTGTATTAATGATTCAACTAGTTACAAACGTTTTACCAGCAAGAGTTAGTTTGATATAAGTTGTATTAATGATGCAACTAGTTACAAACGTTTTACCAGCAAGAGTTAGTTTGATATAAGTTGTATTAATGATTCAACTAGTTACAAACGTTTACCAAGAGTTAGTTTGATAAAGTTGTATTAATGATGCAACTAGTTACAAACTTTTACCAGCAAGAGGTTTGATATAAGTTGTATTTATGATGCAACTAGTTACAAACGTTTTACCAGCAAGAGTTAGTTTGATATAAGTTGTATTAAACGTTGTACGTTGTTACAAACGTTTCACAAGCAAGGATTAATATTACCCGTCGTATTAGTAATATAACTTGTAGTTTAATTTAAGTTGTATTAGTAATACAACTTATATCAAACTTTTCCCAAACAAGAGTTTGTTTGTTATAAGTTGTATTAGTACTTATATTAACTTGTTGTATTAGTACTTATAACTAATGGAAAGTAGACAGATAACAGTGGAATTAACAGATAGATCATATTCTATTAAATAGTTAACAATGAACAGAACAACGATGAATGAGAGTATTTTACTTATATTGACATGAAGTTCAATAACAAAAATATCCCTGTCGGAGAAACTAAATTTCCCCAACAATAACAACTTTATTAACTTGTTGTATTTGTAATTATAACACCTTTATTAACTTGATGTATTAGTACTTATAACAACTTTATTAACTTGTGTATAGTACTTATAACCTTTATTAACTTGTTGTATTAGTACTTATAACAACTTTATTAACTTGTTGTATTAGTACTTATAACAACTTATAACTTGTTGTATTAGCATTAACTTGTTGTATTATTGTTGTATTAGTAATTATAGCTTTTAATTAATTGTTGTATTATACTTATAAAACTTTATTAATTTGTTGTATTACTTATAGCAATTTTATTAACTTGTTGTATTAGTACTTATAACAACTTTATTAACCTTGTTGTATTAGTAACTTTGTATTAGTACTTATAGCAAATTTTATTAACTTGTTTATTAGTATATAACAACTTTATTAACTTGTTGTATTAGTACTTATAACATTAAGTTGTTTTAACTTGTCTTATTAATTTGTATTAGTACTTTAACACTTTATTAACTTGTTGTATTAGTACTTATAACAACTTTATTAACTTGTTGTATTAGTACTTATAACAATTTTATTAACTTGTTGTATTAGTACTTATAACAACTTTATTAATTGTATTAGTACTTATAACCACTTCATTAACCTTGTTTGTATTAGTACTATAACAACTTTATTAATTTTTGTATTGTACTTATAGCTAACTTTTGTATTAGACTTATAACAACTTTATTAAATTTGTTGTATTGTACTTATATATTTTATTAACTTGTTGTATTTAGTACTTAGTACTTATAACTTTATTAACTTGTTGTATCTAGTCTGATAACACCTTTATTAACTTGTTGTATTAGTACTTATAACAACTTTATTATTTGTTGTATTAGTACTTATAGTAACCTTTATTAACTTTTGTATTAGTACTTATACACTTTATAACTTGTTGTATTAGTATTATAAACTTATTAACTTGTTTGTATTAGTATTAACAACTTTTATTAATCTTGTTGTATTAGTACTTAATAACAACTTTAAACTTAGTACTTATAACAACCTTGTTGTATTAGTAAACTTATAACTTTATTAACTTGTTTATAGTACTTATAACAACTTTATTAACTTGTTGTATTAGTAACTACACAACTTTATTAACTTGTTGTATTAGTACTTATAACCTTCATTAACTTGTTGTATTAGTACTTATACTTTATTAACTTATTAGTACTTATAACAACTTTATTAATTGTTGTATTATACTTATAACAATAGTAACTAGGCAACTTTATTAACTTTACTAATTGTTGTATAGTACTTATAGTACTTGTATCAATTATTCATCATCAAGGGGCCAAATTATCTTGTCTAATGAAAATTTTGATGACTCTATATGTTTGTAACTCCTCTGGGTCCTTAACAAGAAAAGCAGCTTGAAAGACTTCTTTTATTTTTTAACAGTAGTTTAACAAGGAGTTTGACTTTTCTTTAACTTTTATTTCGTCAATCTCTAGTGTATTATTTAAGCAAATTCGTTGATTTTGTTATTAATGACAGGGTGATAAATTATATTAAGAATAATTTACAATTCTTGCTTCACTGCTGCAATTATTTCACTCTATTTGTATCGAAAATAATTTAGTGTAACCTAACTGACAAGACTCTAATAATTGATGTCGTGGGCAAGCAAAGATCTATAACGTTATATATTTAGTATGAACTGTCCATGAAAGTAAATTATGTATGTCTGAGTATCTTAAGAGTCTACATATTCAGTTTTTAGAAGTAAAATAATGTAAAGTAACAGTTGGTTTATTCAGATATGGCTCCTCGTATTTTACTCAGAGATACTGCGCTGCTGAGGCAACCTTGTATTTATTGCTTCTCCTCTCTCGTTCCGATCTCGTTCCAACAGTACACCATAATGACCCTATCTCCATAGCCAAAACTTTTCCTATTCCCTGAAACCATCTCTACTGGTAATATATTACCCCCAAACTGTTTTACAGACATTAAAACAAGACGTTTCCAAGGCTATCCCGACCTGGCCTCTTTATATTTTTTCTTATTTCATTTGAAAAATGGCGCAATATTACGACAATTTAGTCTTTTTGCGATGCCCCTTGCAGGTTCTAACTGTAAAACTCTTTTTTAAATGTTTCGACTTCATAATTTACTTTAAAAAAAAAAAGATCTACGTGAGGTTTCTATTCCTTAAAAACATATATTAAAGTATTACTCCGTCCCCATTTGTCGTTAAGGCATGAATAACGATACACATTCTCATGAAATAATGCTGAAAACTCCTGTAAGGTTTAAGCAAGGTTTAAAAAATTAAACTAAATTATTAAACAGCTAAAAAAGTAAAGTTTAAATTTCACCGGTTTCCTTTTTTAAAAAGTTTTGTTCACATGATCTGCTGTTAACTTGACTTTTATTAGAGAGGCTTTTTCGCATAAAATTAATAATTAACGAGACAATTAAACGGAGGAACAAAAATCTTTAATTAGAATATTATTTATTCAAAAGTTGTCTTCTTTAGTAAAAGACTTGACACAAAGCAACTCGGGAGTTATTTTCTGCTTTCTTTATCATTTTGTCGGATCTTTTTAGAAAATAGAGAAATTAATATTTTTCGTTACTGTATCTTTGAAATTTATTTTATATAGTTTGCCTTTTTGTCTTATATTTCGTCTTAGAAATAATTATAAATCTTTTAATAAATTTAGTTTCACTTAATTATGGAGTTCTGACTCTATTTCTTGGGTTTTTTCTTTCTGCGTTCTTTTGTTTTTATGTATTTACCTTTTAATTCTGTTCAATTTGACTTAAGTGACTTTTAAAACTTTATTTATTGTTGTAATGTTTTTAAAAGATTACTTTATTGAATAAATACCTGAAATAATTAAAATTTAAAGAAAAAACATTTTAACAAAATACATTGTATTTATCTTAAATCTTTCTCAAATTTAAATTTTCAAATAATCATTTTTTATTTGTGCCCTTAAATAAAAAGCCTTCACTATTTAATATTTACCTTTCACTCTTTATTAAATATTATTGGTTTACTGATATTATTAAGAAATGTATTAACATCAGTAAAAATGTACTCTGAAGTAAATTAAAAGCTTTACAATTTTTTTAAACATAAAATGGTTCCAATACATTTTTGTTTCAATAAAATTGAACATTTTTCTCACTTTTTCGACCTGGTTTGAAATGCAAAGCATTTTATTTTAACAACTTGGCGAAGTGTTTTTCTCTTGAACATGGTTGTAAGGTATCTTTTTCCCACTTCACTTATATTTTTCTGCTCGAGTTATTTTTTTTGTAAAAATTGCAGAACAATCATTTAGCAAAAAAATAATAATAACTTTTTCTCATTTCATCGCTGGGGAAATCAACTAAAAATGAGTCAACTTTAATGAAATTTTAATATTCCCTTGAGGATTCTGCCCCCTCTCCCTCTCTTCTACCACTTCTACTGGTAATTGAAAACGACTGTGTTAGAAAGACCTTTTTTACTAAACAGTTATAAAGGAGAACCTTTTTTGTAAACTTTTTAGCCCACAGACCTAATTAACTTCTTTCAAAAATCATTTTCAATTAGCTTTTTTTATATTTGTAATAAGCTGATGCTGAAAAGGCTATTTCCTTTTTTAGCCATTCCTGATGGTTTTTAACCATTCATTTTGGGAAAAAAAATATTGGTTATTAAAATCGAGGAGAGAAAATACTTAGTCGCCTTTCAACTAAAAAATCAATGTCAATTTCTCATTAAGTTGATACTGTTGTGAAGTAAATTATTTTCTTTTATTTAAAGTATGATTTCTCTTACTCTTTACAGCAATTAAAGTTAATAATATTTTTAGAGAAACATTACCGTAATTGTTTTAAAACAATAAGTTTATAAAAGTTGGTTTCGTTTAGAGTCATTAAAATAAAATGGACCGAGTGAAATCTTATCCAACATGCTCTCCGTTTATAATTCAAATTTATTTCACTAATTGACTTTTAACTATTACTTTTTTTGCAAAAAATTTGGAAATATTTAATTGCATCTAGTGATTAATGTTTAAAAAAAGTGTGCGGTTTTTAAAAAATGTAAGTTTTTAATAGAACTGACTTCTCTCCGTCGAAACTATAGTTAAATAGATGGTTTACACAACCATTTACAAAACTATGGTTGTGTAAATGTTATGTCGACTGATGCGCTCCTATATCAACAACAAAATGGTCAACTATATATAGGTAATTTTTCTCTCATTTTTGCTGAATAGAATAATTGTCAAATGAGTTCACTCACGTATTTTGAGCTGTCAAACGTGTGCCGATTTAACCTTAACTTCACTTTAAAAGAAATATGCTTAATCCACCAGAGGAGGACATCGTGGAGTCAGAGAAATCTTCGCAGTCGGGTTAAAGACAGCCACAGGAGTAGTTGTGACTGTCTCAAAAGAATAAATCTGTTAGTCGGAAATCACTCCAAGATTACTCTTTTCACTTCTTGGGATGTAACTAGCGATATATTTGACCGATGAAAGAAAATTTGTACAACCAAAGCCAACATTCATCTGTTTAGACTCTAAATCAGCCATGAGGATTTGGCTTCATACCAAACCCCACTCGAACTAATCCCTAGAAGTGGCAATACGCTCTAGACTACTCCAAATGTAACAAGAAGGATAACCACCTTTTACACAGATCTGGGTCCCAAGTCATTGTGGGGTCCCGGGCAACAATAGAGCAGACTAAAAGGCTTCGGATAGGCCATACAAGGCTGACTTAAGCTCGTCCATTGAGTCATCCAGGTGTCTCTAGCGGTGGTGCATATATTTGAAGAATATAGGGCATACAGCCAGATGCTCTTACGAACGACCTTTTCTTTTAGCAACGCTATGCGGATATTTTTAAATAACCAAAAATACAAGATCATTGTTATCAAGATTACAGCTACGTGTTAACCCAAATTTGTATGTATTATTTTTTCTAACAAAGAACCCCTATTAGCTTTTATCAAAACGAGATATTGAAACAAAGACGTTAACCTAGAGATGAAAACGTAGCCGAACTGAATCAGAATGATACTATCACCTTGGGGATAAATCGCCGTTGTGGATAACCTGCACCCAAACTATTACCTTAACTAAGCTTATTGATTTTATAACCAGCACATTAAACTGAAGTAACTGATTGGTTACTGACGTAAACTGAAGTAACTGATTGGTTCCTGACGTAAACTGAAGTAACTGATTGGTTCCTGACGTAAACTGAAGTAAATAGATTGAACAAATTTATTGGACTAATTCATAAGGTATTACAATGAAGTCATTAAATCAGCTAATATTTAAAAGATCTGGGGATTTATTTATCGATTCGTTAGTTTTTTTAGGTACATTATTTCCAACAAGCTAGATAAATGTCGATCCGTGGGATCGACGCGACACATAAGACTCGCGAGTCTACTGACTTTTCAGAGCATTAACAGCTCGATTTATACAGTACATCACAGATTCTATCGCAATCCTGGTCCAATGACTCAGATCCCAGGGATCCATTTGTTTAATTGCATCTAACTGACATACAACCTATTGATGAAAGAATTATTTTTTGTTTCAGATTTATTTATTAATTTTTTTAATTACATGACCTTTTATTTGTTGTATTTGTTTTTAATTATTAGATGAATAATTGAAGAAAAAAATATTGAATAAGTTAAAAAATAAATAAATGAAGTCAAGCGTAAATTAAAAATGAAGACTCGTCGGCTAAAAATGAAAAATCTTCGTACAATCCAAGCCTAATGACCATCATCATCAGTTTGGATGAAGATATACATTATTTATTTTTTTGTAGCGTAACTATATATGAATATAAATTACTGCTCGTTATCAACCATTTGAAAATGTGCGTTGAGGTTTCTCTCTGCTTCACACATTTTTTTTGTTTTATTTGTAAAGGCTTTAAAAAAATATGGGAATTATAAAAATAAAATTCATCGTTGAAATATATTTTAAAATCTTCGTAATATTCGTGGATAAAAAATAGGGATATGTAATTTTTTTAACCGCGGAAAAACCATGGTAAGAGTTAACTACCCGATTTGTATTCCTATTCATTGGTTAAAATGAAAAGCAAAAAAGAATGTGGAAAAAAAGGGCAATGATAATTTGTACCAATCAGTATAGGGTTTTTAACGATGACAAATAGAGCTTGAAATACCCCTGTACCGTTTTGCCCAGTAGTTTTGAGGTCTTCAACTCCAATTTTCGTAAGGCTATTCTATTCAAAAGGTGTCGGAGGAAAGGGGTGAAAAGGCTATTGTGTGAAGTTACCAGTTAGAAAATCTTTTTTGATTACCTTCTTTTTCATTGTGTGACTCCTACAATCTTTTATGAACGTTTTCTCTTTTATCCCCAGCACGTTGGACAATTTAACTTGTGAAGAACATGTTACCAATTACGTTTGGTAATTGTGGTTATTTTTCTTTTATTAGATATGATGAGAATGGTTCAGCAATCATGGAACTTGTTTGTTCCAGTGCAGTAATTTTCATGTTACTTAGTTCTCTTTTATTAAAACTCTCTTACAAGTAAAATACAGACTCTCGCTATATCTTACCGGTACGCTTTGTTGCCACATACTTGTTGATTGATATTATTTGTTGTTACATGGCATTTTGCTATGTATTTACCGAATTTTGTAAGCCTCGCCTTGCAGGAACGCGGAGATGGCCTGTTATGGTCGCATCGGTCCATATAGACGTACACAACATGATATATGTAGCGTTGAACAATTATCTTATACACACTGTATACTAAAAGAAACCTTCTTACTCATCAGCTATGATGTCATAATTAAGATATTTGCCAATTGTGCCTCTTAGGATGGTCCAATTGAGCTAAAACCAGTCCCTGTCTGCTTTGTGGGCCTGCTTAGCTCGCCGTTATTCTGTGGAAGCCATTGTTGTCCTGCCTATCTGCGAAGTTGTCTACTTTGAGCAGTGAGGTTGGACAAGTCTTTTTCTGTGTAATTAAAGTAATGTTAACTTTGGTCAGCCACAACAAGCTTTAAAATATAAAAATACATTTACCTCCAGAAGGGAGAAAAAATGTACCTTTCTCCCTCTTGTAGAGAAAAAAGTGAGTTTTAACTTCGAGAAAAGTAACTGTGGGCGACCACAGTTTATTTATTAATAAACTGTGTTCGCCATGGCAACTATTTAACTCCTGCTCCGCGTTTACTGTTTGACTTAGTTGATAACGTTTAAGGTTTCTTAATTTGAAAGTTACCTTATTTAAGTTAAAGTTATTAAAGTTACCTTATAAAGTTACTTATTTTAAGTTAGTTAAATTGAAAGTTAAGTTTAAGTCTATCCTTCACTTAGGAGACAGAGAGGATTAAAATGTTACATTAGATTAAGTACATTTTTCTATGAATTTAACATAATTACACTTATACTTTATAAATATATTTTTTGTATTTCTTATTATAATATTCTATGATAAAACTATAAAGTTTTACTTAGAGATACTTCATTAAGTATCTTTATAAAGTATAAAGAGTCATTTGAAATTACGATTGAATTGAATAATTAATTTTGCTTGTTTAATTATTTTTTAAGTAAATAGTATACTATTGTTAATTTTATATTTATAATAAATTTTATAATATTTGTTATATTAATAACATATAATTAAACATTCAAAAGAATTGAATTTAATCAGAGTTTGAAATATTTCATTACACTTTACTTGAAAATGATTATTGCTGTTTTCATGATTTGTTTTTTGTTGCGAAATCATGTTTGCGGAAATTTCATTTCATCATTCATTTTATTTTCAAGCTTTAGCATGAAAGTTTATTTTCAGTATAAAAAATGGTAATTGTTTCAGTTGTCTTTTAACTTATTAAAAGTTGTTTGAAAATTTTCATTTATTTTGAACTTTTAAATCTGTCCTTGATTGCTGCTATTTTGAAATAGGCTTCTGGGAATATCGACAGCAGAACAAATAATAGAAGGCATGATGCAAGGGTCTACAGTAAGGGGGAAACAAACTTCGTCATTTAGCTCTGAAGATTTCGAAAGAGCTGAATAAATTTCACTTTTTAAAACTGTTTGATAAAAATGTCTGTTTTGTAATTTAGTTTGTTTTCTATTCGAAAGAATGGAAAGATTTTTAATTCGATCTCGGAAAATGAAGTCATTTTGTAGAGAAGCCTCTATTATGAACGTCTTGTTTAATATTATTTGTCGCTAGATGGTCCTTATTTTGAACTCTAGTCCTTTTTTCTCTAGAAAGTACCATTTTTGAAACTCATATTTTTAGCAGAAAATTTCATGAAGATTTTTTTCTATTAAGTTTCAGAAGACAAGAAATAGAACGAAAACGTTTGTTGAATATAAGGCTTTTTATTTTTTCCTCTGATATTGACCCTAGTAACAGTCTAAAAGAACCCTTCTTACTTAAATGCCTAAATATTGGGGATGTGACGGCAACTCTCAGTTTTTGCTTTGTAATGAATATCAAATTTTAGATAATGGAAATAATAAGTTATGCCTATTTTATCGAGCCTAATAGTGGCTAGTAGTCGAATACAGGGTAGTTCCTCACTTCAGCTGTAATATTAAACCGGAAACCTTTTCTGTCATAAAAATGTATTATAAAATGCAGTTCGCTATTACAAGTTATTGTGAAACTTCGTAAATGCTAATTTTTTTTTAAGTCGAATTTTGTTACAAATACTGGCTTTTGGCGTCATCTCTTTTTTTATGAAATATGATCAAAACATCGACGATCCTTATTTGAGGAATCATGCTTCATGTGTACTTCTTCAGAAAATTATTAAATTTTATTATTTTTTGTCTAAAATAATAAAAATGACATTGCAAAACGTATTACTCAACACTATTTGGCTTTTTCACGATTATTTTAAAAGGCCCTTAAGTTTAACATCTGTTCATTTTAATATAAAAGATTCAAAGCACATTTTAATTATTTTTCATTTTACACACTTTGTTTGATAAAAGCTTTTGCTCTGCTACAATCTTATTACAGGTCTTATTTTTGAAGAAATTCGTCTTTAAATTAAAGCGTTTTAAAAGGGGATGGGTTTTCACTTTTAGGTTCTTTATACTTTCTGTTTGTTTATTCCGGCTTAAATGCGATGGGAAAAATTTTACGAGAAAAAGAAGTTATATAGTGGAGAAAAGAATTTTTAGAACAGTAGGGTTAAAGAATACATAAGAACTAAAAACACAAAAAAGAATTTTCTTAAGAAAAACTCTTTGTAAAAAAATATAATATCTACAAGGAATAGGTTCTACCCTAACACAAGCACACACCTTTAAATCTTGTGATCCCAAAAAAACAAATTAATCCTTGGAGGTCTGAGGGTTTGCATATAAATAGCAGGATTACAGAGAATGAAAGGGAGTGGTGTGAGTTGGTTGGTTTGTGCTGGGAAAAGGTTGCGTGGGCCAAACTAATAAATATTCTTGGTCGGTACCCTTAGTTTACCCCCTCCGCAACAGGTACAACCCCCTCCCGATCAAAACACTTCATCCTGAATTTCCAGCTTATTTCGTTCACTATGGTTATGCCTTAGACATGCTCCACCGACAGTTTTTTTTCTACTACTAATTATTTTTTCCCTTTTAAGTTCACTAGGAATAAATTCGTAAAAGTTAAATGTTTCAAAGGGTGAAGGTTTCTAGGAATACCTTAGTCTTATTTTTTTAATTTCCTCCAGTCAAATGTTTATTTTTGTTCATAAAAACGTGTTTCTTGCTAATTGCATTTTTCTTAAAAAAAGGTTACTCTCGTTTCAAATTATTTCTAAAAAGTCCTGAATTAATTTTATAGCTTTAATTTTATTAATTAAACCTAGCAGGTCTTCTTTGTGATGTTAACCGATTAAAATGTTAAATATTACACTGTAAAAATGACATTCAATCAGTGAAGCTAGGTCTCCTATTATAATGAACCAATTTTGTCCACAACCATAGTAACCCTTCTTTATCGTAACCCTGTCATATTATTAACTGTCATTCTAGCTGTGATAGTAATTACCTTAAAAATAGTTTAATAATAGCCCCGTGATCGTGTAAGCACTCGACATCGGCACCGGAGGTGCTGGGTACGCAGGCCAGTCTATGCTCTCAGTTTATACAATTAGTACTTGTAATAAAAAGAGCATAGTAGATTTTGTTATAAATACTTCGAGTATAGTAGATGCAACTTATCTTTGGTGGCTCCTGCAGGGTAAATTTCCTGATGAGCTGAAAATCTATTGTTTGAATGTACTACCTTTTTAGAAGTCAGTCTCTCTTATACATATTTATGTATACAGTCATACTTTACACTCTAGTGTTTACCTTCAGAGTTTTTATTGTCTAGTGTTGTCTCTTATCTTGTCTAGAGTGTGTCATGTGAATTTTTACGAGCACAATCATAAAACAAGATTTTTTCTTGTCCTCCACAACTTGTTTTAATATTTCACATTTTCTATGCTTAGGAAGAGAATGAAGTTACTGGAAATGGATACGTTGTAAGCAATTATCATAAAGAGGGGTGGCAAGAAATAATTCTGCCAGCTATTCCAAGCGAACAGTACAGTCAAACAATGAGTTATATTATCAAAGGACTTGACGCATCGACTCAGTATGAAGCCAAAGTACATGCTAAGAATAGATTTGGATGGAATCTACCGTCAGATAAATTTCATTTCACCACCAGAAGCACAGGTACTATAAGTTTTCTTTTCTTTCGTTTAATGAATTCAATTTTATTGAGTCTTGTCTAATAAATTAATTGCTGTAAACATCCAATAATTATTGAGATGTTGAATATTCTAATTAAATTTAAACAGTATTTTTCTTTCCACAAGCGTGTAATTGTTAGAATACATAACCGTCTTTCAACCTTAACGATCATCATCAGTGCCAGTGAAGCCCATCTTTACTTCTTCTTTGTCAGTTTCTTAGGTTTATGGCAGACTCTGGTCATAATTGTCAAGGTCGATAGATGGCTTTGTAATATAACAACTATATCCTCCTAGAATGATTAATAAATACTATTTCATATAGGTGTAAAAAAATTATAATAAATTCCCTTTTCAGAATGTAAGTTCTGAATGTAATTGAAGAGCTATTTTGTATTTGAAAATACTTTTGCTATTATTATACTTGACTCATTGACTTAATAAATTGAATTGAATATAATTTTCTTATTAAATGCGCACAAAAGCATTCTTCTTTGCACTGACCTCAGTTAAGATACATCATATGTTTATATTTATCAAATTTAATTTGGACTTATAAACGAACAAATTTAACACCAATATATTGCTCTTAATATATTTTTTTGCAGTTTAAGTGCAGAATAGATTAATTAACATACCTTGTATTATGTGTACTACTAAAAGATATAAGTATACATTCATTTGCATTTATTCTCTATGCCTAATTATTTTAATCATTTTTAAAACAACTGTGATTTATCAGTTATATATGTATGATTTTTTTTTTATTTATACTTTTTTAATAAATTTATTTCTTCAATTCATATTAATACATTATGTAGAACTAACCGCACTTGCTTTACTAACTTCAGGGTTTTTAATAAAAAGCTTTTTGCAATTAAAATATGGCGTAGTTGTTTATTTATTATAATGAATGAACCAAAAAATTTTTTTTTTAATTAAAATACTTTTTATTATATTATATATTATAAAAGACCTATTATTATGATAAACCTATATCATAATATGCCTTCATGTATCAAAAAATTCCATTGTGGTATTATTTACATGGTTAAAAATATAGAATGAAATTAATATAAAGGGCTATTTCTGTTTTAAGTTAAAAAATCCCGTGACAAATTATA
The DNA here is from genome assembly GCA_018340805.1 of Microvelia longipes. Taxonomy (NCBI): domain Eukaryota; kingdom Metazoa; phylum Arthropoda; class Insecta; order Hemiptera; family Veliidae; genus Microvelia; species Microvelia longipes. The sequence continues at coordinate 50,769,993 of JACMZG010001863.1, forward strand.
GGTATGTAGCCTACTAATCTTGTCACTTTTCTCCAAGAAAATTTTCTTGGTAGCCCAAATCTTTCTAAAAACTTCAAAATTAGCATTAAATATTGAAGATTTTATAACTTTACTTTTATTTAATTATTAACCAAATATATAATGATTAGATCTTTATTTAACTTACTAAGTTTAACACTGTGTTTCCTTGAGACTGGATAAAAATAACCTAACATTCCAATGGACCCAAATTTCATTGATTTCATGTATACAAGAAGTACATCCTTACCTAACAGTTAACCATTTTTACACGTTATTCTTTGTCATCATTAGTTTTCCCTTTAGCATCCCTATTTTTAATTTTTTGTTTGTATTTTTTTATTTTTCCCAGGTTATGACTCCTCCTCACAAACCGCTGTATTATCAGGTCAGTCCTCCCTAATTTTTGTTTGTTTCTTTTGATTTTGGTTTGTATTTTTTCCTTGGATTGGTTTTTTCATTAGGTCCTTTTAAAACTCATCCATTAATATGACATTAATTCACTCACCACGCTTTTCCTTCAAACACATACTTTGCTTTAATACTTATATTTTATTTATTTTAGAAGCCTTATTCCTAACATGTTCACTTAAAAAATTTCATTTTAATTGTAGCTTATTTATTTGTTCCTTATCATTGTTTTCTTTGATAAATCATGTAAAAATCTATGAACTGGTATATCTATGAATTTTATAATGTTTCTTTTATGAGCAAAGAACTCATTCAAAAGTAATAATTTAAAAACACTTTTGGGTCATAGGAAACAAATATTTTAGGTGTTATAACATTTATCATTCTGGCAAATCTATTCCATGATCCTAATCATGATTGTTCATTTACTCTGAAACTTCAAATTTCTCAGTAAAGAAGTAAATATATTTCTTTCTACCTATAGGTAGGCTCCTTTCTTATGCTTATGGAGGCACCTTGAGTATTGGTTGAAAAGCTTTTCAGTGAATTTCCAAAGAAAACATGACCCACTGAGATTGTTTTATTTTAAAATTATGTAGAATACTGATTTCTTGTTAATAGTCTATTATAAGTCTGCTGTAAATTATGAAATTAACAAATACGTTAAGAAAGTCTTTGTAAATAAATAGCATAAATAAAATATGGATGTGTCGCAACTTTTTTTTGTGTACTATATTCAACCCCCTACTTAGACTTTACCAGTGTAAAATAAATATAATAAAATAGATCTACTCCTTTAAACTTTTCTTATTTGTTTGTTTGGTCAAACTTGTTTGTTTATGTTTTGATTCTTTATATTTCTTTTTAGTTTTGCTTCATTAATTTATTTTATGTTTTTAACATATATTTTGTATGTTTCAGAACCAGAAATGAGAGACATGGGAGTAAAGGCATTTGGTGGAAGTTGTTGTAATAGAATAAATATTCTCTTGATCTCATCCTTTCTTCTAGTCTTGAGGTGGACGTAGGTCCCATCCCTCATTATCTTTAATACACCCTAGGTAAAATACGTTTTTTAACTTTTTTGTTTAATTTAATGTATTGATGTAGGTAATCTTTCAAGTGGAGCTTATACCTACGAAAATTTCAAAGAGTACATTAAGGCTCCTGGGTTTTCTTGAGATGCTCAAATTTCCACTTGAGTATTATTTAATAGGGAGCAATAAATTGATGTTAATATTAAAGCGTCTAATTTAAAACTTGGTTTTATGTTATAATTCAGCATTGTGTCAATTTTTTAATAGTCCGAAGGTGTCAACATTTTAACAATCTTGGGTCTATAAACAATTAATCATTTTGCATTATAATGTTAAAAATTTAAATTATATTATACTTAAATTTTTAAATGTATTTCCATTGCAGATAATTTTTAGTTTCCTAGAAAATAAATTGTAGCATTAGTATAAATATATTTTTTTCAATAAAATTGTGCTAATTAGTTGGTATTTTTGTTTGTTAGATTAGAACCCTGCAACACTGGAGCAAGGATGACTCTACATATTTCCAGTTATTCTCTCACTCCATTCCATATTTATGTGATGTTTGCTCCTTACATGAAGACTGACCTTTTTCACCTTAATTATTTCTTACTTTTAGCTCTTCTTAAGATAAAATATTTTTAACTTTAAAACAAACTTTTTTTCTAAATAAGATTTAACGCCGAATAAAAAGTGTGTGTTATGTTTCTTGCTCATAATTTTTGTTTATTTTTTCTGAACAGTTTTTTGTAAAAACTGTATTTGACTGTAGGATATGTACTCTTACATAACCTCTTAAAACCATGTTCTCTTACTATATGGCTTTTAGCAAAACCCATATTTAGTAAACCTGGTCAAAAATTTAATTTAAGGCCTATAATATACGTTTCATATTTAAGTATACCCTTTAAGAGAGTTATAAAAGCTACAATTAAAACTTCTTAATCATGAAAATTGCTATGTCATCATTTAAGGCTTTTTTGTTAATCATCATGACCAAAAATCATTGATGGTTTGTCAGAAGTCAACTATTGAGGCTTTTATGTTGATAATGAAATGTTACATGATTTATTTTCTTAATTGAATAGATTTCTACTCTCAATCATCTTGGCAATGATTAAATAAAAACAATTATGGATGTTTTAGGTATTCAAATTATTTAATAAGAGATGTTTGAGACAGGTTTCATAACCAAACTTATTGATAAATTGGTTATGTTTCTGTTTTTAAAATCTTATTAATTTCAAGGTTAGAAAACATAACACAGTTTTTATTCCCTCTGATTATTTTTTATTCAATCTATTTTCATAACCTTTTAAAAGTTTACCAAAATATTTTCTATTCAATTGCTATAATTATAGTTAAGGCAGTTTCAGGTGCATGTTTAGAAGTATGATTATAGTCCTCTTTCATCTCGAAATAATTGCTGACGTAATACTTCATCTTTAAAAAATATGTACATATATATACTTATGCATCTGTGCTATACTTAACTATTTTGTGATCAAACATTAAAATGAATAGTGATTTTGTAAATAAAATATTTGTCTAAAAATGTAAAAATGAAAGAAAATCTTGGAATGTTCATACCTTCCTTTCACTTTTTTATTTTTACAATTATTGTTCTTAATGGAAGTCATTTTAGGTATAAATGAATATTCGGAGTTATGATGTTTATTATAGTGTTTGGTTAATTATTATAATTTAATATTTAATTCACTTAATAGGAGTTATTAAATTATAATAATATCCTTAGGTCCAAGTGGCTAAATCATCCTATCTTATGTCTTTACCCATTTAATTTGTATAAACACCATACAAAAGTTCTACTCCAACTTACTTTTCTACTCTCCTGCTAAATATTAAATCTAATTCAATGTAATTGAGTAGCTCAATTTCTCTACATCTTTATGTACATTTAATGTTTGTAATTGATGAACACGTGTAATGCAGTGCATTAGCGTCATCAATATGGTGAATTAATCCTTTATTAACTTAATATCTGAGCTTGGAAAGGGTTCAAATAGACGCAGGTGGTTTTTGATTTTTAATATAATAAAAAATACAGTATTACATAGAAGAGTTGCTATTAGATCAACAATATATGTTAGAGCATTAATGTTTTTATTTACTTTTATTAACAATTTCAAATATTTTAATACCTCAGAAAAGTTATAAAAAACAAAATATATAGTAGTCACTTTGGCCCTAATAAGGTAACAAATCTTGATAATGCATAACCCTTGTGTACATAATTTTAACTTTACATAGCGTTAAATGTAAATATGAATTTGTATGATTCCATTTTATTTTTATTATTCTGGGTATTATTAATTTTAACTTCTGAATGACAAGTTCTTAAAATGATAAAATTTACATGAATTCACCATTAGATCAGTCGATAATTTTTAAGATATAAAATATTAATTAACAAATTAATTTTTGATTTAAAAGTATTTTAAGAACTAAGTCTTAGAAATAACCTGAGAAAAATGTAAATTTACCTATTTTAAAATGTATTTTTTATTATTCATTTAACTCTATTTATTTTAAACTTTAATATAGAGCTAATAATGTTTAAATTATTTTATTTATTCTTAAGTTTCTATATTAAAAACATAAATTACATCTATTACCAATGAAATATAATTTAATTAATTTTAAAAATGTATAGTAGTGTTTAAAAATTATTAAGAAAAAATGAACTTTATATTTTTAAGAAACATTAAGCATGTATAAATTAAATATATGAATTTGGTACATTAATATGAATTTAAATTAGCACAAATATAGTTTTCATTAAACATTTTGTTTTTTTAGGAATAAACATAATACAAATTATAAGTTAAACAATTTGGGAATAGTATTTATTTAGTTTAACTAAATAATAGTATTATTTAGTTTAATTTTTAATTATAGATAAGCGTTCATTCATTAAAAATTTATTAACTCCCAATGATTTGAAAAAATAATAAGGTTGGTTTTGTGATCAAGGATGTTTTATTTTAAAATAAATTTATAAAAATAAGTAAATTTGTTAACAAATTTGTGTATTCATTTCTATTGAAGATTTAATTATTGACTTTTATTTATAGCACTACTATTCCTAAATTATCAGAAAACAAATATTAGGTGTAAATAATTATATAATTAGTTGTATAATGTATAAATACTCATGAAGTAATTGTAAAGTTATTTTTTGATGTAAAAAATAAATTACCTAATTCAGATTCTTAAAAAATATACATATATAATGCTAACATTTTAAACTAACTTAAATCTGAATATTTAAAAATAACAATACATACAGTCTGGCCCCATTCTCTTGGCTGAGCCATTTGGGATTAAATTCTGCATGGATCCATGGTCTAGTGCTTTTTACTGACTATTCATGTATCATTTGGTTACTTGAATTAAAATTTTACTATACTTGACTGTACATAGTCAAGTACATACCCTATATCATTCTAGGGTATACCCTAGAATAATATTTTAAATTTGTGGCATTTTTGGGGTTCTGATCAAATTTTAAGTGCTGTTCTGTTGATTATGTTGTAACATCAACTAGGCAACATAAATACAATAAGATCAATCTATCACTAGATGGTAATTTCGAGAATGATTAGAACTTTTTTTTCTTAAGAGACCATTACAAATTAGATTAGAAGAAACTTCTACAAAAAATACAGGTGATATGCTTCAAATAAATGATAGGTTTTCAGATAGTCAGATGACAGTAAGTATGTAAAAAATCCCTCCCATGACGAAAATTCAACATCATTTTCAGTTAAATAACATATATTTTGAATGTTTTTGTTTATTACTCACTTCATCTAAAATAATAATTATATTATATATTTTATAAAGCTATAATAATGTACCTTACTTGTTTCATCAGGCATTATGCTTTTACACTGTGCCTTTTCTATCTTTAATCTTGAATGCAATTGAGAAATAATTTAAATACTGAATCTAATAAAATAATACTTACATATATTGTAAAACTAAAACTTAATACCAGCAATAAAATGTTTAAATAAATCACAAAATAATTTAAAATAGTCAACATTTTATTAAAACAGACATAAAATTGTCAATAGAACATGCAATGAACTGTCATTTGCATACTATGCATTAAAATCTTGTAAATATATTATACATTATAATTGTTAGGAAAATATTTAAAATTGAAAGAAATAAATTATAAATAGTAAATATGAATAAAGTAAATTTGTAAATTATTATAAAAAGAAATTAATTTTAAAAAATATTTTTAAGATAAAAATGTAATTTTATATGCCATTTTATTTTTATGTGTTAGAATGTGTAAAAAATATTAACTGATATTAGGTTTGAACATTATCGTTTTACAGGATTGATTTAATTTTTGTTGTGCTTTCATATAAAACAATAAATGCTGTGGCAGTTAATTCCTTCTGGAATTTAGGAAATAAATATTTATTGATAGAGCTAAAAGTTCTATTTATTTTTAATATTGGATTGACCAGCGTTTACCAGCAAGATTTAATATGAAAAAAAAATACTAAGATTTATAATCTCGTAAAAATAATCATTCAAACCAATAACTGTTTCACTTTTGTTTTCAAATACATTTATAATTGATTACATAAAATTAAAGGCTACAAAAGTAAATTAAAAGCAAACTATGATTTTCTTCTGTAAGATGTAATTATTAAAATATTTTAAAATTTATCATACAATGTTTTAAATAAGTAAATCATAAAATAAAATTGTAAAATAAATAAATTACAAGCGTTAGAATATGTGCCACGTTTAAATGTTAAAGAAAAAGCTTTTATTACAAAAAATATTATAATAGTGATAAAGTGAATATAGTTAAGTAATTGAAAGTTTTGTTGCATTAATTTATTATCTGAAGTAAATAAATTACATGATAGATTTATTTTTAAAGCTTTATGTGTGAATTTAGTTTTTTTTTATTTTTCAACATTATTTTCCTATGTTTTTAGTCAAATGTATCTCTTTTTATATTAGTGACGTACTATTTTTTTTTAAATTATTATAATTATGTTAATTTAATTACTTTTTTCATAATTATTTTTGTAAATTTAATATATGAAAGAAATTAAAAAAAAATCAAAAGCTTTGTACCTTCCCTGTACTTTTTGATGTCTACTTTGTAAATTTTCAATGTGTGTTAATAAAAAGAAAAAAAAATATTACAGTGGCATGAATATACTTTTCTTTTAAAATTCAGTTTGTTTTAATTCAATTACCTGCCTGCTGGCTTTGCCTAGTGGTCTCTGGATAATCATATTTCACACAAATCTTGGTTATTTTCTCTTTATCAAGGTAATAAAAAATTTCAATATCTATTTTAACTTAGATTTATTTTAGAGCTCACATAAAAATCCATCTTTCCCTCATTCTTAGTTCATAAGCTTACTCAAAGTTGAGATATGAGACTCACTCTTCTTAATTTCAAAGAACTTAATTTCAAAAAAAATATATAAAAATATATATATTTTTATATCTATAAAATGGCCTTGGCCATATGATTTTAAAGAGTTGTTAATTATTTAATTAATACAAGATTTAGACCAGCTAACATAGATTGCTGTTAAATAAATGGGCCTTGACTAATAAATATATATAGTTAGAGTCTTTAGAAAGGTTGAATAGAAGAGTTTTGAAAATATATCAATAATTTATAAAGGATTTTTGTAAAAAAATCTTCAATCCTGTCCAAAAGGTTTTTAGTATTGCCAAAGACTTCCTAAAACCAAGCTAGTAGAAATTTAAAACATAATTTCCCCGGTCTTTATCTTAATCCAACACTTAATGTAAAGCCTGGAATGATACAATATGTAATGGAATAAATTGTGTATCTTATGCTCTTGTAATAGCTCTGGGATACATTAAAGTTAATAACATTTAATGAAGTTGGCCTTTAATAAATCCTTTGCTGCGTTCCAACCCTAATAGTAATTTATAACTGCTACAGCTGTTGTGATATTCATTTGTCTGTGAAGCTTTTCTACTAAAGAAAATCTTATCTGTATAATGTTTGTAAAAAAAACTCTACTCAGCAGACACATAAACATGTTTTAGACGGCAGAATATGAAGTAGGAACTTTAAGGAAACAATAATCATAAAAATGCACTCATTTTATCTTTGCTTTAGGCTCAAAATGTGTATAGTTAATTATCATGTTTGAATCATACATTATCATTAATGTTTAATTAATTATTTAAGCATGTGTTAAAAAGTACAGCTGATAAATTTACGTACCTATTCACAAAAGTAACATCTATCAACCATGGAGTAATAGTAAACTAGACCTTTGATTGACTTTTTAGAGGAGTTTCTAGAGTTCTTAAACAGTTTCTGTTTGCTCTTATATAACTTTCATTACAAGTTCATATATTTATAGCCTACATATATTTTTCTTGCTGCCAGCATTCTATACAACATATTAGTTTGGATTCAAGACAAAAAATCTACAGGAGTTTTAAGCATGGCACCCAAGCAAATAAGTAGGATAAATTAGCATAAAAATAATATTACTGTTTTAAGGTGTTTAAAATAAAAACAAAACTTAATAGGGTTCATAGGAGAGGCACTTTAAAACAAAAATCTTATTATTTTAATAGCTTCATCGACCCAGACATTTGTATTCAAATGTCTGGTAACATATGATGGTAACACATGAAATGATGAAACAAAAGGTGATTAAAAAATAGTTTTTTAGTATGAAAACCCAAGTTTTTTTCCGTTTATATTTAGTCTCTTATTATGAGTGTTTCCATATTAATCATTAAATAATGTTTTATAACATATCAATTGAAGAGTTCATAAATGAAATTCATTAGAAATTAGATAAAATCAACTTCTTTCCATAAGAAGTTTCGGTAATCAACATAACTGTTCTGCCCACTAGCCAAGTTTTATTTGCCAGTTGTATGGCGCAGTAAATACTTTTACTGCGTCTTTTAACACTTCCAACTCTGGCATATTATGTTCTTAATTAATAGTATATTGTCATAAAATTATAAAAAATTGTGTGAAGATCCTTTGATTATATCGTACATTTAGGGAACCTTATCATTAAAAAAACTGAAAGCCTCTAAACTGTAATGTTTAATGATAAATAATTGTATTTTTATAATTTATAAGTAACATAAATACAACAAAATATCTACATTTTGTTCACCTAAAGTGTCAATATAAAGAATTTGTTTAATTAAAAAAAGAGTTGAAAAAGACACTAAAATGCACTTTATACACTAAATTTTTAATGGTTAACTGAACATACAATATGAAAATCTAAGACGACAGCATTATAATTTATACTCCAGCATTCTTTTGTAAAATTTGAGCAAACCTATTCGTAATTAGTAAAGAAACATCTATGAACCTATCAACACAATTTGATAGACATGTTTCAGAACGGCTATCTAATTTGCTTCCTGGTTTTTCTATACACTTTTCCCAGCATATATCACTGAACTCATGAACCTGAAAACAGAGCAAAAATAAATTATCAGTAGTTTAAAAAAATCGTCTAGTGTGGCAAAAAAAATACTTAAATAAAAATGTTCTCAGTTGTTATAAAAGTTATTTTATCAGAGGGGTAATTTAAAACAAGATGGGAAGTCACTCTATCTGTACGGATCACAGATTGGAGGACAATAGAGTAATGAAGTAATGTTGTTATGACCTGAAAGTAACACTGTTAACTTTGCCAGCAAGTTTCAACTTTCACTATTTTAACATAGAATTTTTCAGTAATTTAAAATATAAGTAATGATAATAACAAAATGAAACTTAAGTTAACTTAACACATGAGTTTATCTAATCTGACTACATGCGGGCATCCATTTTTCATCTTACAGGCTAGGATGCCAAGTTAGTAAGGGTGACAACATAAAAACAAATAATTATGTGGTACTTCTAATTAAGACCACCAGTTAACTGGCTTTTGTGTTATCAGTGGAATTCTATTGTGTTTACAGTTCCATGCTCTTTCTATACTAGTATAATTCTGGTCCTATGCAATTGCTATACTAGTATTATTATCGGTTTGCAGCATAGAGCGTAAAAAGATTTGACAAAGTATGTATTAGTCACGTAGGCTTTACTTCAACTACTTCGCAGCCTGGCAGCACTACTATTATAAGTTTTACTATTTATCCTTTTATAAAAAGTAAAACTACTAAAACTCACCTTTTATTATCAGTGTTGCTAATAATATAGACACAAAAAAATGTAAATCCTAGAGAACTCATTCTCAGTTATTCCAATTTAAGCAATTTTTAAATGAGCAATTTTTTTTGAGCCAGCTATAAGCAGATAACACATATCTGAATTTTTACCTGGTTTAGTATTCGCGATTCAAAGAGATAGTTGTAAGGTTGGCAATACCAATGGCGGGAAAACGAAAGGGTGATCAAAAAATTTTTTATCATGGGATTAGCATGGGAGCCTAAAATTCTTCTTTTATTTATTTATTGTTAATTAATTTATGATAAATGTGATGAAAATTATTAGAACCACCATCGGTACTAAAAAAATTGCAAATATTTCGTAGATAAATATTTCGATAATTCCAGGATTTTATTTATTTATTTAAATCATATAAACAATCCTAAAGGATTACAACAAGGTACAACCAGGTACATTTTAATTTAGAATCAGGCTCTTATCACTACAGACTTGGATTCGTCCGATTTAACCCAGAAATAATAAAATCTAAACGGATAATTTAAACAAACATTTTACAAAAAGTGAATTTATTGAGTAAATAAAATTGATAAATTAATTAAAACACCTTTATGGTGAAAATCGGTTTCTTATCAGTTAATTTAAATACTTGTTACAACTAATTTAAACAATTTAATGCAATTAAATGGTAATTTTGTGTGTTTGTGCAAACTAAAATTATTTATAAGTAACATTAATTAACAATAAATAAAATAAAACACTATATTATGATCTTCATCTTCTTATCACTCAATTTAAATACTCGTGACAACCCATTAAAACGCTATTTTTCAATAAAATTGTGATTCTACTGAGTTCATACGCCCTAAAATTAAGTAAATTAAAGCACTTTGATAAAAAAATTAAAGAAATAATCGTCACAAATAAGAAAAACCAAAAAATCCCCATAAGGACTTTAACAACGATCACCCTTTCGTTATCTATGTCTTATCAGCGACGGTGGCGCTGCTACGGACTTTGAATCGTGAATAGGAGGTTTCCCTACTCGGGGAAACTCACACACACTCTAGATCCGCGTATCGTATAGAGTACGATCTCTCAATACGGTAATATTAGCTGTATGAACCATGCGGAGGGGATCCGATCGCATACGCTAGAACTAGGGAGATGGAATCTAAATAGATCCCTTCATACACTGCATGTACCTTTAGAGACAATCGTATTTAACAGATAACCTTCTCGCCGAACTTTTATTTTTCTTTATTTCATTTCTATATTACCGTTTTTGATCAAATAACTTTGGAATATTATTTTTTTTAGTGTATCTTTATTATTATGCAAAGAAATCACAATTTAATATAGTATATTTTTTGTTATAAACTTTCTTATAACCAAAAGTGAACCTTCGCTATGAAAGAAGCCATGTTTTGGCGAGATCAGTTATCACGTAATCTCACTCGATTGACTAAACAAATACGCTGTAAGAACCGAGAAGTTAGTTGACCGTATTGCATACGTATTCTATACGATCCGCGGATCTAGAGTGTGTGTGAACATACTAAGTGATTGAACTAGACTTCCATTGAATAAAAGCTGGTCCATTGCACCCAGTCTCAACTCATACTCCCACCCAGGTAAGGGTGGGAGTCAGAACACAGTCTCGACCGTCCAAACCTCATTTCTTCATCACTTTACCCATAACTAATCTTTATGATGCAATTTAGAGAAGCCTTGCTTAAAAAGAAAATTGTGATTTATATCAAGAATTCAAAGCGAACTTTGAAATACATGAAACATATTAAGACAATGCCAATGGAGTTGACTAATTCCAAATCAATAACACTCACCTGAGCCTGAAGTTTAGCTTTTTCTCTCTCTATAAGTAGGAACTGCTGAAGTTCAGAGTCGACTGCACCCTCTTTATTAGATGAGCTAGCTAAGCCGGAGTCATTAAATAAATCGGACATATTTTTAAACTGATATCTCTAAAATTTAAATAGTACTTAAATTCTTAATATCCTATTAACAAGAAACAACCATGCTTTTTATCCACTATCAAATGAACTTCAGAATATCGGCAACAGAAAATATATCAGATTCTTCCTCTTTCTCCATCTTTTATAGTCTAGAAATAAAAGCAAAACAAATATGTTGGACAAAATATGGAGTGCGCAAGAGAGGATAGGGCCAATTTTCCTAGGGTGATTTTGGTGTTTTCCTCCAAAACACTCCTTGTTAGGGAAAAGCCTGTCATCTCGGATGACCAGTCTTTTATGCTCCAGATCGTAGGCACGCCATTCGTTCTAGCGCAAGGATCTTGAATAAAGGGGATGGCGCAGAGATAATAAAACCTACTTTACAAACGAAACTAAATCCTTTACAAATCGAAACTAAGGGATTTTAATGGAGTTTAGACAAACCTCCTAGTTCCTATACCTAAATCCACAGTTTAGAGATTAACAGTTTTTGGATAATATTAAAAATGGTTTTCAAAATGGCGGATTAGTTGAAAACATGCTCATTTTATATGCTCGTTTCATATTATGATAGTCGGTATCAGTATGTTTCTTATGGAGGAGTAGAGTCTCAGATTAAGGAAGTTGAAGAAGGATCCGGGCAAGGATCGGTGATAGGTGCACTCGTCTTCCTCATGGATGAAGACGATGTAAGTGATTATCTGGAGGAGAGCTCGCCACCTGACTGACGAGGATACTGCTATCTTCTTAGACGACATCAATATTATGCACAGCCTCAAAGATCAAGCTGCACTTCAGAACATATCCAAAAAGAGAGTGGAAATAGTTGAGGAATGGCTGATAGTTATGTAATGAGATAAAACTCAATACATAACCTTTTCACTAAGAAACACAACTAATCAAGAACTTATAAAAATGCTGGGAATTATTCTCGATGCTAAGCTAACCTGGACGCCACACATCAAAATGCTCCACAGCAAGCTGTCGTCATATATTTATGTCCAACGGAAGCTAAAAACTACTCTACCCCAGGAGATACTTAGAATTGTCTATCTATCTATGTTTCAAAGCAGGTTGGCGTATGGAATTGTATTAGGGGGACATGTGAATGTAAATAGTATCTTATTACTACAAAAAAAGCTCTAAGAATCATCTGTAATGTGGGTTATCGTGAGGAGTGCAGGCTAATATTTAAAAGATTAAAGCTATTAACAGTTATTAATTTGTATATTTATAATGTTCTTTTATTTGTAAAAATTAATGTAAATAACATTAAAATCAATTATGACTACCACAAGTACAACACTAGACATAAATTAGACTTAATCATTCCTAAGCATAGACTTGTGAAAACGGACAGGGTGTCTTAGGTATCAAATTTTTTAACTATCTCCCAAATCAAATTAAAGATTTAGATCTGAAACTTTTTAAGAAACATATAAAGGATGTCTTAACTGAAAACCCCATGTATAGTACCAAAGAATTTTATAAGCTTGATTTTAGTGTGTAAATCTTTTTATTATCTGCTTGTTTATTATATGCTTGTTTGTAACCAAGCATGATGAAAATAAAAATTTATTTATCTATTTATTTTAAAATTAATTTAGTGTGAAAAATTAAGTTGTATATCGTTTGAATGCTCTTAAAGAGTAGAAAAATAAAATATAAGTTTCATGGTCAACATTTTTAAAATTTTCAATCATGGCGGCAAAAAAAGTGAACTTAAAAGGAATAAATAGAGTAATATATTGTTGAAAAGCTCTTGATTAACAAATTCAACATGGCGGCCATAATTTTATATAATAATTAGTTTTTACTAATTTTATAAGAATTTAAAAGATAAAGATAAATTTTAATGTACTTTAGATACTTAGCAAGCGAGAGTCACCCGTGGTGTAGTGGTTAAGGTATGCGACCAATACATAGAATGAATGGACTTTAAATTTCCGAGTTTATTTAGTCATGGGTTCAATCCCAGCACGGGCCTCTGGGATTTTTGTGAGGGACAAAAATTCTGCATACCACGTCCTTCAGAAGGGACCAAAAGCTGGTGGTCTCGAGCCTGTGCTTTGTCAGGTACTCATTAAAGATCCCTTACCCTAAATGAAACTGGGTATGGGCAAAATTTAGGACCCTCATAGTAGATTCATTATAATACTTTAGTGTGTCTGCCTTTTAGTTTAAAGTGTATGGAGGTTTGGTTTAACAGCGAGCCTTTTTTCTATGTATTATTATTATTTATATACAATGTAGCTTACTAAATATTATTGCAACTATACGCAATCCACTGACGCAATCTAGCAAACGAAATGAGCCAACTTTATTATGTTTAAGCATATAAAGAATTAAGCGAGGGAAGCAAGCCCCTTTTTATTTTGTTAAATTAGCTAAGTACGTAAGCTTTTGGGTGAGTTGGGGGAAAGGGACAACCATATTTTTATGGTATTGGATTTTTTTGGCGGTTGTAATGGTCGCCATTTTGAAAGTGCGATGATAATTTGTGTTCTACCCAGCAATACCTTCAATTTGATACACCACATGCTTTTTTCAACAAATATTTATTTTTTGTGGATGCGTGCATTCTCTCATAAATCAACAAATATGCATGCTAAATAGTTGGCTATATTTTTCCTGATGTTGGAGATGTGAAATCGGACAAACAGACGCTCGACAGAAAGTATAAAGGTTTCGAAGATTATCTTGGAAACCCTAACAATACAAATAACTATGATTTACAAATATAATTCATTTAGATGAGTATGTACCTACATTTAAATATCGATATAAAGTATAATAATTAGATCTAAGATATATCGTAATACTGTAAAAAAATAATTATAAGATTAAAAGACTTAAATTAAATGTAAAAAAAAGCAGGAACTCAAAATAATTTAATTTATAAGCATATTAATAAGCGAGACAGTACCTGCCTCCATGGCACAAGATATTTGTTTGTCTTTTATTAAGTGATAACCCTGATTATTTTTATATATGTATTTTGTTGGTGGTATCACTGATTAGTATTTATTCTTCTATGGGTGGTATATTTTATAAATAAAGGATATTTAAAAAAATGAATAAAATCGCAACATATTATGAAAATATTTATTTATTATAAATGAATTGTTTTATAAAAGTAATTAATTTTTAAATCTCTTCAGTGTTAGATAAGTTAATTTGTTTTAGTAATAAGTCCCAAAAAGGTTGTAGGCAGGTGATGAAAAGTATTTAATTATTAAGTGTGTGAAATAATGATCAACACCATCAAGCTTTTAAGTGCTTGTTAAGTACGTTATCAGATTATTTTTTTCACCAAGAACTAAGAAAACTATCTTCTAAGTTTGTATATAATTTTAGTTCCACGCCAATCCTGAAACGAAAATTTTAAAATAAAATAAATATTAAGCGGAATAGGATACAGAAGAACTCTTTAAATATTTTGTGTATAACATTTGAAAAAATATCAGCTACATGGTACATCAGAACTATTCCACGCTTTTTCGCATTTGCTACTCTCATTCTCAATTAAAAAAAAGTTTATTCCCAGCACTCACCTATTCATGTACTGACCTTATTATATATACATCTCATTCGAAAGTAATGCTGATGTTATGCTAACATCAGAGCACTGCAGACCCCCATTTCAGATAAATGGTTCTTGGGGTACACCCTATCGTTTTATTAACCCCTCCTCTCCACCAAAATCAATTTGAAACTTCACTCATTCTTAACCCTCCTGCGTGTAATGCTTTGAATGGTATGAGGAGGAGCCTATACCATCATATATCAGCATATATTGTGAATTGTGATCAGAAAATTATAAGTTATGTTTATTTATAAGTTGATCTTGATTTAACTTTCAAGTAAACACTTTAACGGCTTAAATTATCCTCAGCGGCCCATGATTGACGAATTTAAAATAAAATAACAAGATTATAATTATTTATAATAAACAATCACAATTCATAAAAAATTTCTGATTTACAAAACAAAAAGTTACAGAGCAATTTCTTTCGTAACCTCTGTTCTTATTTCAACCAAGAAAGAAGACACTCTGTATTTGTAAATACAACAGACAGAATCTCCGACTTTTTATACTTTACAACAGAAAAATTGGATGATTAGTATTTTTGAATACCCATGAAAACTTAGTCAGTTATTTCTCGATTTATTGTTTTTTCTTAAATATTTAAGTATTTAAAAGGTTATAGACTGTTACTGTTAAGGTAAAAAACTCTTAACAGATTTTACTGTAATAGTTTGATTATTAGCTCAAGGATCCCCAAAAATCTTTTCACAGATCCCCAGAGGTCCTTTGATCACACTTTGCCAAGCTCTGTCATTTTAGGTTTGATCAAAGTATATGTATTGTACATAATAGTGCAATATGTACTATACAGCATACTACAAAATGTATTCAAGCCATTCGATACATTTTTAACAATATCTTACAACGTGATAAAACTAAATATTAGAGACAAAAGAAATGAGAATAAAATAAATACAGAATAAAAGTGAATATCTATAAAGACATACTCTTTAAAACTATTTGTAGTCTCTTCAACTTTGCTGGGATGGCTTACAATGGCTATCTTGGATTTGTTTGGATTAAACATGGACTGGATATAAGTTTTCCCAACTCTAGCTAAATCTGATAAAGAAACATTCGCTATCTTGTGCACTAGATCCCTGCAAAATGTAAAAAAATAACTTTGAGTTCTTATTAACATTCAGAAAAAGAAAAAGAGGCCTCCCTTTTGGCTGCTCCGGAGCCTTGGCACTGGGGGCTGCTTTATGGCTATATAATTGTTGTCCTTTGTCAGTTCGTTATATTACTAGTTTATAATATAAAGTAGCTTATATTATAAAGTTATAAATATAGTATATTAATATAATATAGTTATAACTATATACTTTATTATCGCTAAATAGTATATTAGCGAATTTTCATATGTATCAGTCAAAAAACATGATTTGTTTACATCATGTTATATACGTTAATCTAGTACTTTATATACAGTAAACTAGTTCTTTTGTTAATCATACTTAGTAATACAAGTGTAAAAACTTTCAGCCCAATCTAAACACTTCTTGACCATTTTTTTAATTTTTTGAAATGTTAGTGGGGTCATTATTGTGGGTTAATGATGTCCCACATATTTCATAAGCAATAGGGTTTGGGACATTAACAAGGTTGGCTTTTGTACAAAGTTTCTTTTCTTTTCGATCTGAGAAAGCATTTGAAAGTTAGTGTGTCCCAAAGAAACGTCTTGGAACAAAATGCCATATATATATATATATATATATATATATTATATATATATATATATATATATATATATTGATCAGTGCGTCCTCCCTTCCTAAAAATTCACCCCTCCCCCACCATGAACCCAACCTTATAAGATCATTTTTTCTCTGAAAATTCGCTAAAATTGAAATAATGAAATTGTATTGTTATTTATTAATCTTTTTTGCAAGAATGAGATCATACCTTTGAAAATGAGAAGCCAATTGAAGAAACATGACAAAATGAGCATTTCCCACACCTTTTTATAATCCCCCAAAATGCTCTGTCACTTTTTCCCATAAAGACTTGGCATATTTGCCATATTGAATATGCTTTCATGCAAATGCTAATTAGTCTAGCTCCTATATACAAGAGACTTAAAAGCATTTCTGCAGGAGAATTGTGGTCCAGGTTTGGGGAATAAAATATTTTCCTTTCTAACCTGTTATGCTGATGATCGACCCCGCTGAAGTAGGAAAGAACAGATTGAGCAACAACATCTGAGATGCACTTCTCTCTGTTGATTATTTCAAATATAACAGATGACTTGGCAGATTCAAAAAGCGCCGAGTCCCATGTGTCTAGTGAATTGAGTTTTTCCTCCTTTGATGCAAACAAGTAAAATCATATTACAAATCTATTTGGGGGGGGGGTCAAGAATAAATACAGATATATAAGTTATTTTTCTTGTTCACCTTCTAGTAGTAAATTTGAATAAAACAAGTGGGGTACTATAAATCCCAAGTCATTTTTAGTGATTTTACAAAGGAAAAAGAGGTATTTTCTAAAAACTTGTTTCCAAAAAAATTCATGACCTTTTCTATCCTCTATCTTCTGCAATTACCCTACCTTTTTTAATTTTTACTACACCACAAATTCGAGTCACCCATAGTGTAGTGGTTAAGGTACGTGGCCAATACACAGAATGAATGGACTTTAAATTTCCGAGTTAATTTAGCCATGGGTTCAATCCCAGCACGGGCCACTGGGACTTTTATGAGAGGGATAAAAATTCTGCATACCACATCCTTTAAAAGGGATGTAATGCCAGTGGTCTCGAGCCTGTGCGTTGTCAGGTACTAGTTAAAGATCCCTTACCCTAAATAAAACTGGGTATAGGCTAAATTTAGTGCACTCATAGTAGATTCATTATAATACTATAGTGTGTCTGCCTTGTAGTTTAAAGTGTATGGAGGTTTGGTTTAACAGCGAGGGCACGTGTTGTTCCTAGTTTTCACTAGACTATATGAGTCAGTGAAAATATGTATGATTGCTTTGAAAACCATGAGAGGAACCATAGAAATTCATTCTTCTGACTAGATTAGATGAAATATACCTACACTTGAAATTAAAAGGAGTAGAACACTATCTTAGGGAGCTGGCAAAAAGGGCCCAACAACGTGGCCTACTTGCCTGGTAGTTACTACCACTCCACCCCATATTATTACTACTGATACACCACAAATTCTCTAGTCTGACTAGACACCACAATTTAAGTTGTTTCTAAAGTCATCTTACGGTCCAACATTCCCTCTATCAGATAATATCTGACAAATAACTTCCACAATTTGAATCAAATTGAAACCAGAAACAATTTATTACTAGTGTTTTCATTGTTTCCCATATTACTAAATTAATATTTTCTTGACACTTCAGAAATATACAAACAAATTCTTCTTACATAACTATATTTCGACTCCACTACAAGTCATATTCATGTCTAAAAATAAAAAGAAAATAAATAATAAATTTGAAAACCAATAACAAGAATTTTAAAAAACTACAAAAAGTACCATTCGAATTAAGAAAATGTATAACAGATAAATTACTTACAATACTATACTAAGAGGAAAACATCTACCTAATAGTTTTTTAAAATTCTTGTTATTGGTTTTCAAATTTATTATTTATTTTCTTTTTATTTTTAGACATGAATATGACTTGTAGTGGAGTCGAAATATAGTTATGTAAGAAGAATTTGTTTGTATATTTCCCTGAAGTGTCAAGAAAATATTAATTAAGAAACAATTTAAATTAGATTCACAAATTATCCAAACTACGACAAAGAGTCCCTGGTTATTGGTAAACTTTTAATGGTCTCAGTACAGTTTTTATGGTCTCAGCGTGAATTGGAAAAAGGGACATTTTGTAAACTCTCAATAATGGATATTTAAAATTTCATTATATTATTTAAAAATTCAGCCATAGCTGATCATAAGACCAAGAAAAAACATAAAATTGATAATGACAATATTAAAGTTTTACATTCTGAAAAACATTAGAGCAAACGGTGCATTTTGGAAAGTCTTTAACTTAAAACTGACCCTAAAACCATGAATAAAAAACAGGATACAAACAATATAAATAGTTTTTACTCAAATATTTTAAATTTAAAATGACCCCCTAATAATACAATGCCTCCGTCTACGAATACAAATCACCATTCAGTTAATAGTTTGTCCCTGCCTCCTTAATCTTTTTTTTAGTTTACTGACGTCTTCTGTAATTTTTCTAAATTATTTTCAATTTTATAAGTTTCGCTTAAACAAATTTTTGCATTACAATTTTGGTTTTATTAGATTCACCTGAAGATGCTGAGCTTCACTCAATGAGACGTTGTAAGAATTATTGAATAAATTAATATTATGTAGGACTGCAGTCTTCAAAAAATTTAAATTACATATTTAAAATTACAAGAGAATTAAGCGAATAGCATCAACTCTGTTTTTCTATAATACGACACACGGCTAAAATCAATTGACAGCGCGCCAAAAATCTGTGAGGGAAAGAATTCTATTGGTTCAGATCGACCACGCTCCTTCCCCCAACTTCGGTACAAAAAATACCTTTTTCGTAAATAAAATCATAAAAAGGCAACACTGGTTGTAAATATTTGTAACCTCGCGTCGCTTTTATTTCCCTCATTGTGCATATTGATCTGTTTGAGTTCGTTTCGTTTCATTTCAATCTGTTTAGTTCATCTAATTATTGCGGAGTTGATATGATCTGAGTGCCTATATTTGACGTATGGACGTTGACGTATTTCTTGTAGCATTTCTTGCTATTAATAAATAAATAAATAAATAAGTTTATTTCCAAAAAAATTACAAACTTGGGTAACATGTTGGATCAGTCAAGAGGTAATAAAAGTTAGTTTGGACAAATAACAGTAGGGTAACTTAAGAACTAAAACTAGTATCACAGATTAACCCACTATAACTATATCACATACAAACTTAACATACCTAACTTATTACTAATAACTATTAACTAACATTAATTTAAGTCAGACATATCACTATCAAAATATTCTTTTAAATTATAAAATACATTTTCAGTTAGCCATGACTTGATTTTACTCTTAAAGCTTTCAAATGGTAACTTAGAGATCTGCTCCGGTACTTTATTATACATTTTTATTCCTAAAATTGAATGGCCCACTTCCATCTTAGCTAATCTATGGTATGGAATGGTTAACTTAGTTTTATTTCTCGTATGGTAACTATGCTCATCACTATTACATTTATAACTATTTACATTTAACTTAACAAATAACAACACATTATATACATACAAGTTAATCACAGTCATAATCTTAAATTTCTTAAATAATCCCTTACAATGCTCATCACTTTTTACTCCGGCTATAATCCTTATTACTTTCTTTTGTAGCACTAATATTTTGTTGATATTTACATGACCATACAACACTATTCCATAATTTATTCGGCTCTGTATCATAGCTTTATAAACAACAATTAATATATTATTTGGTAACAAATTTTTTAATTTTCTGATGACAAAAATGTACGAAGATATTTTTTGCTATGGACCATTTGTATATGGTGTTTCCAAGTTAGCTTATTATCTAAAACAATACCAAGAAACTTGATTGGATGTTGATTTTCATTTTCTCTTAGGCTAAACGTAATAGTTTGAGTTTTCTCTCGATTGAGAAGAAAACCATTGGCCTCGTACCATTGCTCTATTATTTTCATTCTCCTATCAGCTTCCTCTTTCAATATTTGTTTGTCACTGTGTGTATGTATGGCATTGGAGTCATCTACAAAAAAGCAGATGTCTTCCTCAACAACATTATGGGTCGGTTGCATTTCCTGGGTCTCTAGATATGCTTCTAAGTCGTATGTATCCATTACAAAAACGTAACCAGCCAATATTGATCCTTGTACAGATCCAGCAACAACATCTTGTACTTCTGATATAGATCCGTCATAACAAACATATTGCTTTCTTCCTTGAAGTAGTGATTCAAAAAAATTATAGGCATTGCCTTCTATATTCAGATGTTTGGCTTTCATTAGAAAGATATCATGGGGCAGTGTGTCAAATACTTTGCTTAAATCACAACACGTTAAATTTACATGATCTTTGTTTTCTAGACCTATTATTATTTTTTCTACTACTTTAGTCACTGCCATTATGGTAGATCTGCCTTCTCTACTTCCATATTGACTATTCGGCAAGTAACCATTCCCTTCCAGATGTTCTAATAGTTGTTCTTTTACAATGGCTTCTATGATTTTACCTATAACTGGAACTAGCGACACTGGTCTGTAGTTATCAGGATCATTCTTCTTTCCTTTCTTATAGATAGGAACTACTTTTGTCAACTTCAATATTTCTGGGAAATAACCAATCCTAAGACACTCATTAATGAGAAGTGTTAATGGAGCTAGTATTAATAATATAATATCTTTAATCAACTGGTTTGACATACCGTATG
Source organism: Microvelia longipes (assembly GCA_018340805.1). NCBI lineage: Eukaryota > Metazoa > Arthropoda > Insecta > Hemiptera > Veliidae > Microvelia > Microvelia longipes. Next base: position 50,791,675 of record JACMZG010001863.1, read on the forward strand.
CGTCTCTTGCTGTTGAATTACTTAGTTTCAACAGCAAGAAAACTTGCTGAAGAGTCACTGTCTTGAGAAACATAAATTTTTCTTCGTCTTTTTTTCAGCTTGGATTATCATATTTCTAGCTAATTCATAATCCTTTTCAGTTCCCTTACTTTTGTCAATGAAAAATTGGTTAAATTCATTGCTAGAAATACCATTCTTAATATTTGATTGATTTGACTTGCCACTTTCGTCTTTTATTATTTTCCATGCTGTTTTACCTTTGTCATCAGTATTTTTAATTTTTTCAGTATAATACGTATATTTAGTCTTTTTCAGGTGAGCTCTATATTCTTTCTTCTTCTTTTTATAAATTATCCATTCCTTGCTTTCTTTGTCCGATTTTCCCATGTTGTATAGCATGTCCACTAGTTCTTTGAATTCTTTCTCATTTTCTCCATACCATTCAACTTTATGTTTTCTTTTTACTCCTCTAATCAATTTGGTCGGAAAACATTCCTTGATCATTTCTTGCAATTTTTTCATGAAAATGGTGAATTTATCATTAATATTCCAGCTATCTTCAAGGCAGCTCCAATTCTCTGAGTTCAATATTCTATAGAGATTTTCTTTTCCTTCTTTTGTTATAGGGCTGTATTCTTTAGCTTCTGGATATTCTTTGGTTTTCTTCATTATTTTGATGTATATTGATCTATGGTCAGATATATCTTCTTTTCCAATCTGTAGGATCATATTTTGATCTGGTATATTGGTAAATACATTATCTATACAATTTTTTAATCTAGTTGGTTCGTTGACTTGTTTCTTAAGATTGAAGCTTTTGAAGAGGTCTACTACTGCAAGGCTCTCCTCATTGTCCTCTAGAAATTGGACATTAAAATCTCCAACAACCATTATCATTTTGTTCTTTTTAGCTAATTTATTCAATACTTGTTCCATGTTTACTTTAAATATATCTATGTCACCATTCGGAGCTCTGTATACTGAAACAATTATAATTCCGTCTTTAATTACTTCTATTGCTGACACTTCGCAATGACTATTTACACTTACTTTATCAATTTTTATTTCTTTATACAAGATTCCACTCTTGGTAACTATAGCAGTTCCTCCATGAGTTTTGTTATTGTTTCTAAAGAAGGCCGAGGCCATCTCGTATCCTTTAGGTATATATAGGTCCTTTTCCTCTTGGTGTAGCCAATGTTCGGTCATAATTATTATGTCTGTATCATTTTCCATGCTTTTAAGTTCTAGTTCATTAGTTTTATTCCTTGCACTCTGCATATTATGATAATCTATGATAATGTGCTTGCCGTTTCCACTTGTCATTTGTTTGTTTCCTTTATTATTCTGGGGAATAAAAAACGTCTAATTGTTATATTGACTGGCCATGCTTCGTGGTTAATGAATTCCTCTTTCATATTAAAATTTACTCCTATTTTAAAACTGCAATTCTTACCTTTAGAGTCGAGTTTCTCAATTTCAGGTTTAAAACCAGGCATATATTTATCCATAAACTCTTCAATGTTTTCTTTTGTCGTATTTTCTTGTATTTTTCCCACATGAAACCAGGCTTTTTTGGTTCCACTAAAGAAATTGTTGGTTTCGGTATTCTGTCCTATCACTACATTTCTTTTTGTCCTGAAGTTCTGGGTTTTCAAACTTTTATTCTTAAATTTATCTTCTTTCTTTTCTTTTCGTTTTTCCCATTTACCTTTGAATTTTTCGTTCTCCTTTATTTTTTTCTCATCATCAATTTTGTCTCCTTTATCATTATCACTCGCTGAAGAATTTTCGTTTCCGTTATCATTGTTTTTGTTTATGATACTATATTCTTCTTCTTTTTCTTCTTCCACTGTTAAGTCACCAGTGTTGTCCTTATTTTTTATTTCTGCCGGGAAATTTGAATTGACAATTTTCTTAGGATCGTTATTTACTAATCCGTCGTCTTTCTTATTTATTGCTTCGTTTTTGTTCGCAATCTCTCCGTTGTATTTGAGAACAGCGCAGGGCCAGTGGTCTGTCAACCAAAAGACAGCATTTTTTTGGGAAATGACATGTCTTTCAATAGATGAGTCTTGACTTTTTTAAGTCATAAATGCATATTGTGTCATATTATTTTTATAATATGAAACTTAATTCATACTTCCCGAACAAATTTAAAGCAACACTTAGATGGTAAATTTATAAGATTCGACAATATTCTTACTTAAAAAGTAAATAAATAATTTTTAAAAAATAAAAAAATACGATATCAAATAAAAACAAATAATAAAATTCAAAACATAACCTGACTTACAGTGTTATGTAAGTCAGGGAATTTTTTTTGTTACTTAAAAGAAGGGATTTTTTTGTTAAAAAAAGAAGGTTGAAAGCATTGAGATTTTGGCGGGCTGTCATTTGACTTTAGCTGTGTGTTATATTATAAATCAAACAACCATATAAGGGAGGACAGAGATATCCCCCCTAACAAAATTTTTACATCCAGGGTATGTATCGTCTTAACTTTGTTTACAAGCAACAAGTGAGTGACTTACAACAACAGATTTAGCTTCTTTATAAGCTCCTACAACGTTGCTGGCTTTGAACAGAGTGAAAATGAGTAATCCTTCATAAGGTCTAACCACTATATTATAGTTGTATGACAACCCTTGACCTCGTATTTGCTTCCATAGAGGACCCTATCAACACAAAATAAATAATAATATTAAATAAGGGAGCAAATAGTAATAGACAGCTGTAGTAAATTCTTAAAGTTGGCGGCACTGATTAGGCGATAAGGGCTGTGATAATAAACACTTCCATAACCATATGGGGGATTTGACAAAAAGTTGATTAATTTAAATTTGTTCAATATTTAATGCAAATGTTTATGTGTTTTAATAATATTGTAAGTACTTATAATATATTCATATCAAAAGATGTAAACCCTTAAATATCATTATCCATTGATATAAGTCAGTTTATATGAAAAATCCTATTCTCAAGTATAGGATGTTTAGAAAATCAATTGTGGCAAGAACTCGAAAATCTTTCCATAAGGAAGCCCACGGATAACCTTCGTACAGCTGTCTTATTAGTGTTTATGAGTTATTTACATCAACAGATTAAAACACTTAGCACATGAAGAGAAGTATGAGTTTAGAACCCATTAATTCTACACCAGGAAATCAGGCACAATTCAAGCCTCTTTAACCAGTTTCATTAGGGTTAAAAGATGCTTGTTGGGCTGAAGGGTCATATTGTGCCGTTTCATTTGAATCAGTTTGCAATTTAATCAGCATTGTATTTACCAGATTATAATATACATTATTAATACAATAGTATTAGGAACAAGCTAAGAAAATAATTGTTTAGAAAACATAACAAGAGCCTTAGTGTTTTGCTCATTGGCCGCCACACAGCATCGGTGCTAGGAGCCGCTTCCCTGTCACATGGTTGTTGTACTTTATCAGTTCGTCATATTACTGGTTTATATATATAAGTGGCATGCTGCCACGATATAAGCAAATTTTCTAATATATTAGTCAAAAAACATCAAGTTCAAAATTAGTGAAACGGTAAAGAAGTTAACATTTAAATGATAAAACTTAATGTGACCTCAAGCTGAGTGAGATACTGTATGAAAACTATGAGAGCAGGCAAGTCGGGATGGTTAAAGTCATTGAGACAGGGTGTCGTAAGACTGAGATAGTTAGACTCGACAGCACCCACACCAGCTATGCATGAATCTCCACCGGCCTCCTGTCCATTCTTCACCATAAGAGACCAATCTGGAGTAACTTTCAATCTGAAATCATGCAAATTACAGACATAGAGATATCAAACTTATTTCTTAAGTTAGTAACTCTACCTAAAATGCATTTATTTTTGTCCACATGCTCCATATAAATATTGTTTTTTTGAGGTAGTACGTAATTGAGCACTTTATTGGACCGTTTTTAGGATGAGAAGCCAATCATTATTGTCTTAGGAGGTTAATAGTACTTTTCACCTCCGAGGACAATAATGAATGTAAAAAAACTCCGAGGACGTAAAAGTAATTCATATGTTGCCGCCATTACTGTAATGTAGCGTGTTCAAAAAACAATCTGTGTTAAAACTTCATGAGTTTTCTTTAAAAACGTTCATTTTGTTTCTGTTTTTGTTCGTAGACTAATTTTTTTCGTTTTTAAAAGGTGTTCTAATTGACAATTTTTGTGTGTTTATTTGTAAAGCTTTTACATTTTTGAGTAAAAGTGTGAAGCTATGGATGAATTTAATGACGACGATAGTATGGAGTTAATAATAATTGGAAGTTTGTTTTTTTCAATTAAGTATATAGCGCAGTTTAATGAGTGCTATTTATTGATTTTTTTTAATGAGTGCTTTAGTTAATGAGTGCTACCTCAAAAAAAATAGTGTATGCCATTCGGCTGAGAATGTCTTTATGTCTTGGCAATTTTTCCCGACTCGCTTCGCTCGTCGGTAAATCTAATTGCCGTGACATAAAGACACACTTCTCAGCCTTATGGCATAAATAACTATTTTAGTTACCTTAAGGGCTTGTTAAGTTAATTAAATTAAAAGAGATAACGAAAGAAAAGAAGACTTTCCACAAAGTCTTCCACATCTTTTATTTGTGCAATTTTAATACTTTTTGTTTTCATTCAATTTAATGTTAAATCTAGTCTTATCAGTCTATATATTGTACGTAATTTATTTGATTGATTTTACGTTTCAGTCATTGTTCTGAAGATGGCCACAATGATGGCTGAATAATTAAAACAAAATCAATTTTGTAATATATAGAATTAAAGCCTACTTTTATCTAGTAATTTAAGAACAAATAGTTTTTTTTGTCTCCCTTGTACCACATTTGCTTTATTTAACATTTATAAATTTACATTTTCTTTGTTAAATATTTATACTGACAACAACAATAAATTTGCTCGAATCAGCTAGAGCTTTAACCACTTTTAACACAGCACTACTCCCTCTAACCTCTTCTTCACTCCGAGATCATGACCAAGAATATGATACCCATTCTCTTGGTCACGATAAAAGTACGAAAAAAAAGCAAAAATTGTAATAAAAAGTAAACAACATACTTTCTAGAAACAGGGATAACATTTTCAGGAAGTAAATCGTTCCACATGGTATGAAGACCCTCTTTAGCCTGGTATATATTACCAAGTTGGTCAACATTGGCAGCCAAGTGAACAACCATATTCTCGGGTCGAGTCAGCTGACTGCGCAGATTCTCTAAGTCATCTATAGCACTCGTATTTCCCGACTTCAATTCATCTAGGATGGATGTGAGGAACCTTTGCTGTCTAAGAGCACCCACCAGAAAATGATTGCAATCTGGAAATAACAAAAGCAACAGTTCACACTCCACTCATTTACAATATTAATTTTTTTACTTTTCCTCATTTATACCGTAGGTTTTTAAGAAAAGTATAAATAAATAAATAAATAAATAAATAAATAAATACTTTATTACCATTAAATTATTAATATAACAATAGGCTGCGTCACATAACAATAAGACATACAAAGAAATGTGTAAAAAAGATAATTACAAGAAATTGAAACTGAAGTATTCTTCTAATTCATAAAATGGATTGTCTAACAACATCTGTTTCACCTGCTGTTTAAAATATTTGAAATTAAGGGACTTAATATGTTTGGCAACTTATTGTAGAGTTTTTGCCCAGACACTGTGGCCAACTTCTGATTTCTTCAACCTATGTCCAGGTAAGTTAAGTTCTTGTTTTTCCTAGTATTATATTGATGATGAAAATTATTAGTTTTGAAATTTGTATAGTTATTTTTGACAAACAGTAAGGCATTATAAATATACAAATTGATAATAGTCATAATTTCAAGTTTTTAAAAAGAGGTTTACAATGTGCTAGAAAAGCAGAGCTAGTCATGATTCTGACAATTTTCTTTTGAAGTAGAAGCAGAGCTTCTAGATTAGTATGTCCCCACAGTATTATACCATATGCAAGTCTACTCTGAATCATTGACAGGTATACAACTCGTAATATGTTTCCAGGTAAGCATTTTATTTAATTTTCGGATTACGTAAGTGAAACTCGATATTTTACTATGCAACATATCTTTATGAGGAGACCAGTTGAGTTTAGTATCAAGCATTATTCCTAGAAGCCTGACAGGTTGAGTATATGGAGATGAATGATTCTTAAGACTAAAAGTTAAATATTGCGTTTTATCAGTATTAAGATTGAAATGGTTAGCAGAAAACCAGTCATTTATTTTATTTAAATGTAGTTGAGAATATTTTCTAAGATGAGGCTCATTTTTACTTGTATGTAGCAAAGAATTATCGTCTACAAAAGCTATTAAATCTTCTTCAAAGTCAGATTCTTGTATGCCATTCTCAAGACACTCTTGAGTGACATGCTCATTACTGTATAGTGTATTTCATTACTGTATAGTGTATTTCATTACTGTATAGTGTATTTCATTACTGTATAGTGTTTGCAAAAAAATCTAAAACCAGTACTGCACATTAATAATCTGTTACAGGTGTTTTTAAGCCCTCCTGAGTGGTTTTCACTAAGTTGTCTGTATGAACGTGGGTGTATGTCTGTTATTAACACTGCTCCCAGTGTACTTATGCAAGAGTTGAGACTTGGTACAAAAATCAATCTTTAGGTCTAGTTTTGCTATGAAATTAAAGGAATTTAAACTGACGAGTCACAGTATAAAATTTGGTGATTTTTTTTATTCTAGGGTTTAAGTGCCTGCATGGGTGACGGCTGGTAATAAATCTGAGAACGAGCCAAGTAGGCCTGAAGTGGTATTGCAGTATAAATTTGGTAATTTTTATATTCTGAGGACAAGCAAAGTGAGTGAGATGTATTGAGGAAAACTTCTGAGGTACCCTGAACCCGATTTTTATTTCATTTAACATTATTTATTGATAAAAAAATAAACACATAATTATGTCATGCTAAAAAAATACTTTTATCACTTTACAAGGTTACTCAGTACTACCAAATTAACAACTATTGCTTTAATTTGCAAATCTGCTACTTCATAGCAAGGCACCACACCAGCAGTTGTCTAAAGGCTAAAGAAGTTTCATATACACCTCCAGAGGAATGAGCTACAAAAGAACACAGAGAATACGCTATTTTAAAATTGCAAACATATTTTACCTTTCTTGTATATTATGCTGGTCATGAGATCAGTGACCATAGCGTGACCCTTGCGTTTGACCTCAGCAACGTTATTCACCATACGATTAGCAACTATTTTCAATCTCTCAACAGATATTTTAGTCTGATACAAGATCTCTCTAATCCACTTGATACCAGCATCATATTTTCTTGGTTCTAACTAAACCAAAACAAAATATTTCCATAATACATTAATAAATAAAACCTATATTTTAAACCTACTAAATTTTTTCTTATTTTTTTTCCGATGGACTGGCAGAGCTTACATACAACTTCAGTACTGCATTTGCAGCCGTTAACAATCTTGAATGAGACCTAGCACCTGGATCATTAAAAGATAAATCAATTGAACAATGCCCTGTTCTTATTGCGTGAGATATGTCAAGCAAATATTGCTGATCTTTACTTAAAGTAAAATCACAACTTAGTAGACGGCCGTAAGCGTACTTCACTCACCCTCAAAACTTGATGCTAGTAATAACTGAAGATAATAGAAAAGATATTTGAATGCTGGGTTAAAGGAGAATTTAAAAGACAAGACAGTATGAACCTTCAAAGAACAAAGGTGTACGCAACTTCTTGACACCAACATTAAATTTCAAGAATAATATTAAATCCTTTATTAATGACGACGTAACGACGATTTCAAACGTATAGCCATTTCCATGCCACAGTGGCTGTTGAGAGAAATTGGTATCTGAAGCCTTAACAAAAGTATGTGGCTTAACAAACAGAGAGGGATTTATAAAATCTACTCTATTTTTAATGACTCACTGTTCCACAAAATCTGACTTCAAGCCATTTGTTTTAGAATGAAAAATAGCTTTTTCTTTTAACTTAATTTTTAAAAAGAAAATCCATTTACTAATTTAACTAGTTTAATTACACATTTAAATTAGTTTAGTTGTAAGATATGTTGTATTATGTATTAATTGTATTGTTTGAGTGCTGGCGGAATGAAAGAGGAGACTTTTGTCTCAATTTCGCCAGTTTAAATAAATCATTAAATAAATAAATTAACAAAATAATTAAAATATTTTCTTTCAAAATCACGTAGCATTCCTACATTGGATGGTTGGTTGGGTTGGGCATGGGTAGAACTTCTTGCAGACAACTCCTCGTGGACGGGCTAAAGGCTGCAGAAATGCATGATAAAAACGGTACAAATTACCTATTTCCTACGCAATGCGCAAACGAAAGATGTTATAAATATTATAATAATTAATTATATTTGTTTACTTTTACCTTTGACCCACACGAAAAATACTATTACATGTTAGTAGTTAAATAATTTGTATTTTTTAATTTTTTTTAAAAATCGATGTTTTTTTCAAATTTTGTAAACTTTGCCGCCGATGCGCGAACAAAAGATATTAGTACTTTAAAAAAACATTTCTAGAGTTTTAAAATAAACAAGTTTATGTAAATAAAAAAGATAAAAAATAAGTAAAATACATATAAAAAAATCTTATTTTACAAAAATTTTTAGAAAAAGAAATAAAATAAATCAACTAAAAAAAGAAAATGAATAAAAATAATATTTTTTTAAAGTAATAAATGAATTAAATAAAATAGAAATAAATCATTTTCACTTTTATTTTATTATCATTATTAATTACTATTTTTTTTATTAAAAACAACATACATGCAAATTAAAATATCTAACTCTATCATTAATTCTATTATATCTAACTCCATTATTTATAAACTAAATAAACTCAAGCCCTACTGGCAACCACAGCTATAAGCTGATTTGAGTATTATAAAAATTAGAATATAAAACTATATGTTATGTATGTAAATAAAAGCTCAATAAATGGTTATTTATTTATCTTCATAAATAATGAAGAAAAAACATAGTTAGCCTATCCAGAGTGAGGCCTTCGTATGATTGGACAAGCTCAAAATTTTAAAAAATATCACAAATTATAGGCTTGTTGAAATAATTGGCTCCCTGTTGGCCACAAAGAGGGCATTTTCCTGGCAAAACTTAAAGAGGGCATTTTTTAAAGCTGATGAAATTTCCAATAAATGGAGAGGTGGTAGCCTAGTTAAATATTTTCTTATGACGCCATTAACTCTCAAAAATGAATGAACTCAATAAAAATTTTGAAAAAGCATATATGCGGAAAATATTATCAATCAATTTGAGATTTGGCTACCATGTAGTCATACTTAAGGCAAACATAAGCACTAAGTTTCATCTCATTATCAGCATTAGTTCGATTTTTATCGAATGACATCAAGATGTTTTTTTTTCAAAAATTGTAAAAGATAGAAAAATAATGCAATTATTGAGTTGAAATTTGGTACAAGTATATCTCTTTCAGTGATCTCTTTATTAAATAAATAACTATAGGTTCATTCCATATCATATCAACACAGGTAAAAACACATGATATCTCCAATTTTAATATAATTTGGCTGACAGGTAAGCACCATAGAAGGAAGAAAAAAAATCAAGATTTTGGCTCATTTGGTCCAGCCATATTGCCGTAGTAGGGTGGTCAATCTTCCAAAAAATGTGATTTTTCAACATTTCTTTGACTAGAAAAATTATGGTATCTAAACTTCTGCATAGGCCATGATTTTCATTATGGCGTCATTTGAAAGCTTAAACATGACCCTTTCAAATAGATTCTACATACTTTTGGATAATAAGTTTTAATTATGAGCAAATATAAAATAAAAATGTTAATATCTCAAAAAGCCAATTTTTAAACTGTTAGTAAAATGTCCACAAAGTTTCATTTTGGGACCGTCATGGGATTGGATACGGTTGCGCATAACGTGCATCAAGGTATGTTAAAGTGTAAAAAAGTCACTTATGTTGCGATTTCTATCAATGATTATGTGATGAATCTTAACTTTTTTACAGTTTGACATACCTTGACACACGTTATGTGCTACTGCGTCCAATCCCACGGCAGTCCCCAAACAGTTTAAGCTCTTTTTAGGAATTTTTTCAAAATTGGATTTTTGAGATATTAGCATTTGTATTTTAAACTTGCTCATAATAAAAACTTGCAACTAATTATCCAAAAGTATGTAGAATCTATTTGAAAGAGCCAAGTTAAGGCTTTCAAACGCCACCAAAATGAAAATCATACCCTATGCAGAAGTTTAGATACAGTTATTTTTGTAGTCAAAGAAATGTTGAAAAATCACATTTTTTTGGAAAATTCACCACCCTACTGCGGCAATATGGCTGAACCAAATGAGCCAAAAATCTGGGTTTTTTTTACTTCTATGGTGCCTACCTGTCAGCCAATTATATTAAACTCGGTGAGATCGAGTCCAAAAATGTACTTATTTAGTGTTGATTTGACATGGAACCCTAAACTAAGTTTAGGCAACTAAATATACGGCAAGTATATTTATGGTTTGTGCTGAATCATAAAAGTTAAGCAGCATAGAGTAAGTTTAGTGCCAGGATATGTGACCACTGGAAATAAATTTATGAATTAATAGTCTATGGACAAGTAAAGTGAATTTAAAGTAGAGAGAATTAGCCCAGTGAATCCAATAGGGTGAGGAAAAGTTCAGAGGTACCCTGTACCCCATTTTTCTTGTTTATTTTCTTTAGGCTTTTATTTAGTATAATAATAGTTATTTATGCCATAAGGCTGAGAAGTGTGTCTTTATGTCACGGCAATTAGATTTACCGACGAGCGAAGCGAGTCGGGAAAAATTGCCAAGACATAAAGACATTCTCAGCCGGATGGCATACACTATTTTTTTTTGAGGTAGCACTCATTAAATAAAGCACTCATTAAAAAAAATCAAAAAATAGCACTCATTCTGCGCTATATACTTAATTGAAAAAAAACCAAACGTCCAATTAACTCCATATTATCGTCGTCATTAAATTCATCCATAGCTTCACACTTTTACTCAAAAATGTAAAAGCTTTACAAATAAACACACAAAAATTGTCAATTAGAACACCTTTTAAAAACGAAAAAAAATTAGTCTACGATGAAAAACAGAAACAAAATGAACGTGTTTAAAGAAAACTCATGAAGGTTTAACACAGATTGTTTTTTGAACACGCTACATTACAGTAATGGCGGCAATATAAGAATTACTTTTACGTCCTAGGAGTTTTTTTACATTCATTATTGTCCTCGGAGGTGAAAAGTACTAAATAACCTCCTATAACAATAATGATTGGCTTCTCATCCTAAAAACGGTCCAATAAAGTGCTCAATACTACCTCAAAAAAAAAATATTATTATTATAACAAAATTATTAAATAAGGCCTTCCTCTCTGCTAAGCTTTAAGCTGCAGAGAGGGAGTTGTTTTAATATCATATTATGTTTTAATAACTATTATGTATACCTGAAGCATGAGTGACATGGTAGAACAGAAAGCACCACAGTGAAACTTAGCAGATGAATCAAGCCCCAGTCTCATAGTGGCCGCTATTGTATCTCTCTCTAGTTCCTCAATAACAGTCTCATACGGCACTAGCGTATCACCTCTCTGTATGGGACACTCTAAAAGCATTTCAAGCAGTAGCGGCAGATATTTACGAAGAGATGTGTCAATATTACTACTGTCCATAAGAACAAACATCTGGAAAAAGAGATAACAAGTCAGATTGAAACATGAGAATCAATGCAAAGAAAGGGATGAGACGTTAATGAATTAATCAGAGATATTGTTGTCAAAATCTTTAACCCTGACCAATTTCCTTTTCCACAAAGAAACAAAAATTTACAATTATATTTCAAGCTCTGTTGTCACACCTCTAAATATAATAACATTCAGAATTATTCAATAGGCTCATCTACAACCTCTTACTAAGTATTACTTAAGTCTAACTTAGTAAGTATACTTAGGTCTATAAATTAAATTACTACTGAAATATATTTCTTTAGGAACTAACGTACTACTAAGAGTTATTACTTAATTCTATTAATTGAAGTTTTACTTGGGTCTACTAATTAAATTATTAATTGAATAATTATTTTTAATTTTAAATAATGTATTATTTTTTGTCTAAATTTTTTTTAATCTTATTGTTACTATTTCAACAAGTGTAAACTTTCAGAAATAAAAATAAAATAAAAATATTTATTTATCCATAAGTCTATTATGTCTATTGAACTGCTGGTTTGCTTAAACCAGGTACATAAAGTATTACTTAAGGCTGTCCACTTAAGGATGACCTGTTTGGCTTTAAGTATTACACATATATTGAAAAATAACTCATATTTAAACATAAGAACTGTAATTATCTTTTAAATTTAAAGAAAGGCTGTGTAAACAAACAAAACAATAATTGATAGGTTATAAATGTGCATTGGATTTATTATCGCTATCATACATGGAAGACATTAATACAAAGAAGAAATTTCAAGGAACAATTGCACTAAATTTTATCTTTCTCTCAACCCAACATTAATAGTTATTTATGCACCAAGGGAGTAAAGAATGCTATTATTTCCCTGAGCAGTTAGTTGGTTCTTAAGGCGTAAGCCGAGGGAACCAAAGTATTTAACTCACGAGGGAAAGCCGAGGGAGTTATGATTATTAACTCCCAAGTCAAAGCCAAGGGAGGTAATTGCAAGGGGGAAAATTGCATTTTACTCCCAAGGTGCAAACAAGATTTTATCTCCAGACGTTGATTTTACTTTACACTTGTTGTATTTTATTCTAATTTTTATTCTAATAAATTTAGGTGCTGCATCTAAATTTTTTTTATTGCTCCAAGCAACTTCTGACCTGAAACAGATTTTGAGCCAGTATAAAATTTTTTTTTGGTCGGGCCCCCCTTATAAATTTTGGGGGTGCCACCCCCCTGGGAAAATTACAAAAATTGATTGGTCACCTGTATAAATTTAGAGAATACCACTCCCCTAAAAAATTGATATAATTGGCTCTAATAACCCAATAATTTTCTCCAATAAGGGAGAAAAAGTTACTTGGGAGTGAAAAGTGTTTCTTTACTCCCTAAAAACTAGTCAATAAACTTTACATTATACACTGCCTGGAGATAAAGAAAAGTTTAGTATGTTTAGGTTAATTCATAATTAAGACAAAAATGTTAATTTATAATTTCCTTTAGCCAACTTACTTTTATCAAATATTATTAGTGCTGTTCAATATAAGCAATAATAGTATTTGATAAAAGTATTGATCGTATTTGATTGATTGATTGATATAAAAGTATTGACAAATCAATATTTTCAAATCAAAATAAGGAAAAATTGTTTTTTTTAATTATTTAATTTTTGTTCATCAATTTCTTTATTTTCATTATTCTTCATTATTTTATTTTTGTTTTACTTTTATTAATTAAAAGACTAATGACTTACATATACAAAATTAGTATTAAGATGGTCTAGCTGCATGTAAACAGGAGTCAGTCTGGTATCCAACAGAGGGTGCTGCTCACTCATAGATGAATTAAATGCACTTATAGAGTGGAAGTGAATACTATCTACACTTGGTATAGGTACTGATGTCAGAATTTCATCTGGAGGGGGTTCCTTTAACAAAGTAATAGATATAGATATGATGACATTAGTAAAAATATTTTATGCACTCCATGGATTTTATGCATGTCCACGGATTGGGTTGCACATACATGTAAATCACGAAACATTTCATTTTTCCACAAAACTTTTTCTTGTTTTAAAATAAACAATTAAAGAACTAAAAACATGTGAGAAGAAGGTGTAAGAGAGAAATAGGTGTAATTTTGATTGCACCCCGTTAGGCAAAGGAAAGCATGGGAACAGGGAATAAGAGAAAATAATATCAGATAACACGCGATAGAATACGTTTTTTTTGAAAATCAAGTTAAAATAGAATTCTTGGCGTATTAAACCGGACCCGAAAATGAAGGAAAACGCCTCTAACCGCACACAAGAAACAATAATAGCCAGCTTTGAAAAATAAGAAAAATATATGCTCATATATTTAAAAAAAATTATAAAAATAATATAAAAAATTATTTTTATATGCTCGGCATTAAAAAATAATACCTGGAGCGAGAGAGAACGGGAGGCCAAAGGGACTGAGCAGGATCACGGAGGGAAACCCCGCTTTTAAAAGTTTGGAGGGGAAAAACAGTGTTGCCAGACCTATAACAAATATCCCTCAGGATCTAGAAGTGAGGGGGTGCCGCCAGTGCCCCGGAGGTCACCCAGATACCAAGACAAAATCTGTAAGGGCTGCTTAAAGAAGGAACTGGGAGAGGAAACAAAAAAAGGGATGGAAAATTAATATTAATAATAATTAATATTATCATTTAAGTATTATTATCTGTACGTATTATTTTTCAAGTTTAATACTTGAAATTAATGTTTGGTTCCTGTCTTATTATTTTGTATTTTTGTATGTTTTTAGTAATATTTTTGTTCTTTTGTTTTTTAGTCTTTCCTGAAGATGATCCAAACGGACTGAAATATATTGTTCCTGTTTAAAAAAAAAAACATAGTAGAATTAAAGTCAATTGTTTCCTAAAAGTAATGATAATTCGAGAAAATGTTATTCTTTATAAAATTTTTCCCTTTAAAGAGTAATTCTATTCTATTCTTTAGAGCAAAGTGGACTTAAAAATACAATAATAGCTTATTTCCCCCTTGCCCCCTCAATATTAGTCCCCTTTTAAAGATAATAGAATAATGCTTTTTGTAATGAAATGTATCAGTTATTTATTAATTTTGAATGATTTTTTTTCATAATTGGGGACTGAACTACCGAGGGCTACAGTGGGGGGCAAATACATTATAATTGTATTTTTAATGTAAATTTTTACAAAATTAATATTAAAAATAACCATGGTATCCATGAGGATCAATGGTAGGATAAAAACTAATCTTCTTTGTCTGTGAACGAGCGAAGCAAGCCTGAATTAATAACTTATCTAAAATAAAACTTTATTTTAGATAAGACATGTTTCAAGCAAAGAATGACAAATGACAAGTAAAGAAAATAAAATAGAGTGGAAATATGTTTCAAAGTACTGTATGGGGTTTTTTCAAATGTTCTTATCAAAATAAAATAAAGTAAACAAGTAAACCAACTAAACAACTATAAATTTAACTAAAAACTATTTCTTAGTTTCTTTTTAAAATTCTAAAAGCAAATAAAAAGATTCTACAGTCTATCTTTTAGTTTAAAAATCCCCAAGGTCATAAGGATATTGGGGATTGACCAATCAGAGAAGCCGCTGCCAACTTCTCACTTAAAAAGAGAAAAAAATCCCTACCACAATAACCACTGTAGGGAAAAAACCTTCTTCCCGGCAATCGTTATCTTTGTTTGTGGTTCTTCTTTTGGTTACATTGTTTTGAAAACTACTTTCAAATTAATCTTAAAAATGATATTTTAAAATAAAACTACACCAAATAAATGTCAAAAAACATCGCCAAGAAAATAGGGGTAAAATAACCTGATTTGTTTACATAGCTTTTTCCTGCTCCCTTCTTGCAGGGATTTTTTTTTTTAAGAATCAGTGGTGTCTAAACTGACCTGTCAAGATTTTTAAACTAAACAATGGACTGTAGTACCTCATTTTTAGCAAAAGCATCAGAAAGTTTTTTGTCGAGGTCAGAGAGGCCTTTAGGCCCGAGACTGTTAATCCTAGATTTGACTCGTTCGTTCTCCTCCTCAGTGATCCGTAGCTGTTCTTCTATACTTGGCTTTCCTGTCACAGCGACACTGAGGTTATCTACAAAGTACTTTTTCAGCAGATCCACCCAGAATGACTGCTTCTCACTGTCCAGTTTCTTCAGATCTTCTAATATATTCAGTCTCTGCTTCAACTGAAAACAATTCGGAACACATTTAGATAAATTCTCCCCAATAGTTTGACAAAAATGTATAGACTTTTTCAATTTATAAGGGAAAAGTATTGGATTACCATTAATTTATTTACATACTGAGATGATGTTTAATAAAAAAACATACTAGAATTAAAACAATTAATATATTATATACCACAATAGTATAAAAAACAAACTGACAGAGCTGTTTACAGTCTGTAAACAGCTCTGATGATGACGTAATGTCAAAACCAGTCAGATACTTTTTTTAATACTATTGTGGTTGACAATATATTAATTGTTTTTAATTCTAGTCTGGTTTTTTAATTGAAACTATATTCCGTCTTTTATAATTAGAACTAGGCTTCATGTATAACATGTGTAGACTAAAGAGATGTATAAAACTAGAGGAAGGATGCAAGAGCTCTTAAAAGGGCCTAGGTAACGTGATTTGGTACATTAGATTTTTATTTTATTTTATTTTTTTAAATACACCAATTTATTGTCATTAATTTTATGCGAAATCCAATTACATATGATTTCACTAAATTATTTTTCAACTATTTTGTCTTAAGTTAGTGGTAATTATTATGTATCACATTTATTCTTTAATTATCTATGTTGAAAAAAGCGATTTAATGTGACATCACTGAAAAATGCCTGCCATTTTTAGGGTGGGAATTTCAACATCATTAGTGAATGAATTTGAAAACAGAAATAGTCTCTAAATTATTAATTTAGAGACAATTGTATAATAGAGTATTTGCACAATTTTTACCGCCGTATAGTACAATATTCACTAGAGCAACACTCATAAGAGTTTATTCTATACTGTCAATAAGATGATACTGACAGCTGTAGTCATCACGTTCCTAGGCATTGTATCACATGGAACACGGAATTGTTTTGTTTCAGTTTTGATTACACTCTATTGAACAATTGTAAGCAACTATTGATCTTACGATATTTCTAACTAAAACTCCCATCTGTGCCTTAAACAAAACCAGTCAGTTATAATTGTTTTATACTATTGTGGTTGACAATATATTAATTGTTTTTAATTCTATACCTTTAGAACAATTGTGCAACAACCTTTAGAACATTCTGTTTTCACCCCACTCTCTCACCCATTCCCCCTCTCCTCTTCTTTAAATGCTTATTTCAACTATTTAAATTTTTTTTTTACAGCTTAATATATTTTTTTAAACACATTTAATCATTTTATGAGCAAATATTTTTTTTTTGGAAAAATGCAAATACTCAATTTATGATGATTAGATAAATTAAAGAATCAGCTACCGTCGATATTTGCAGTTGGAATAAATATCCCTGGACTGGTTTCAGCATAACGCCATCATTAGCAGGTGGGGCAACATTCGAGCTCTCAACTAATAAAGTTATATCAGTGATTAACTTCTAGAATTAATTGCATAACAAGCCCTCTGAAGGACATCTGAAGATGACCTTCAGATGACCTATCATTCAACCTTTACAATATTAGATAAATTGCTACAACTTACATCTGGCGTAGAATTACCATACAGCATATGTCCAATGAGTATGTAAGCGACGGTATCATGAGGAGAGCTTTCCATATGGGAGAGACACTCTAACCTGTGTCTATTGATAACAGTAGTTAACCTCTCCATATCAAATACCTGTTTCGACTCTATCATCCTCCTGAACAACTTCATCAACCTGGGTTTGATGAGGGATAACTTGTCTAACGGAACATTTTCAAAGTGAAGCATCAGTAGAGACTCGGAGTTTTCTACTAGAGAAAATCCTACCTGTAATCATATAATAACAAGTTAAGACTATTTAAGAAGTAATGTCAGAGAAAATTGATAACGATTATAATAAATGTCCATTAACAAAGTGAATTGATTAAAAAATTAACATATAAAAAAAAATAAATACCAGCTAAATACTTAATAAAATCGGAATAAAAGAGTGAAAAGGTTAAAGGCATAGATATATTCAAGATGGGGCATAGCATATCTTAATACATTAAGAGGCCTGAAACATCTCTTTGGGGCTCTCAGGGGCTCTGCGTAACCTCATTGAAACTTCCTCCAAGAGTGAGTTAAGGTTATAATAAATTAAATGTTTTCGTCTTCCCACACATTGTTTGTTTTGATTTGTATTTTTAACATTCTACTATGTAAGTTATTGTGATTTTGTACTGATTATTTCATTTTATTCTTAAGTGAAGGTGGTCAGGTTACTTTTTCGATGTTTCAAAATTTAACCTATAGGGCTTCTCTAGTAATAATATCTCTATGGTTAAAGGAGTACAAAAATCTACCTTTAGTTGACAAAGACAACTCTTAACAAATATTTTATCAAAAGCATTGAAATACTATTTAAATGCTTAAAAACAAAATAATGAACAAAGATTTACATTGGTATTTAATGAATAATTATACATTAATTTATTATTTAATATTCCAGCAAATGATAGTTTTCTTTTAACTTTGTTAAAAGAAAATTGTTTGATGTGAGGGTGGCAGCATTAGTTAAGATCACCAGAAAACTGGCTTCCCTGTTACCAGTTATGATTCTTCTACATGAAGTATTCTTCTAAATAAATCTT
Organism: Microvelia longipes; assembly: GCA_018340805.1. NCBI lineage: Eukaryota > Metazoa > Arthropoda > Insecta > Hemiptera > Veliidae > Microvelia > Microvelia longipes. Next base: position 50,810,242 of record JACMZG010001863.1, read on the forward strand.
GATTTCTTTTTATCATATCAACTGATAATTAAATGTGCCATGTTACATAAAAAATCACTATTAGCTAAGAGAGATACCAAATATAATCTTATTAACAGGAAACTGAGCAGTGGAGTAAACGCAGCTAACCAATAACAACACCAAAATCTCTTCACAAAACCTAGGTTAGAAAGAGAAAGATAAGGTTTTGTGGAGGGTTTTTGGTGTTGTTTTTGGTTAAATATAATCTTAAATTTATTAAAATTAAAGTACTCTTTGAACTGAATATGCTTACATAAGTATTAAATACGGCATATGAAATATGACGTATTTTGTTTGCGAGTGCAATTTTTATTTAATTTAATTATTTCTTAATTGTTATTTTTGTAAAAAGGGTAATTTTGCCCGTTATTGTATTAATAAATAAATAAATAAATAAATAAATGACGCATTCAATTATCATTTAATATGATTTAAAGAAATAAAGATTTATTTATCTATAACTTGAGTTAATAACTAAAAGTTAGAGGCTTACCTTGCTGGCATAGGGTTCACCGAGCTCTACAAATTCTTTAGTGATGGGTGACACAGCAGTGTCCGTCAAATACTTTAGTAAAATTGAACAAGCAGTTAACCTGAAGTAAAATCAAACAAGAAATACAATTACAATGAGTAACAAAATAATTTGTCAACTGTTGATGCCAATAAAACTTGGCAAAAAATCAAGTTGGTGTGGTCTACTCACCAGGCTTGACCTCCCCACTCTTACTACTACTAATAACTTGAGCAGTAGAGTCACAACTTACAATTTAATTTTTTTTAATTTGAAAAAATTAAATAATGTCTTGTGACCTTACTGCCCAGGTTATTAAACAAATACTGGAAACTTGGATTGATAATCAAGAAAGCCTGCATTTCAAAAAAAAAATTACCAGGCTTGCGGACCTCAGCCAGAATTTTTTTGAGGTCTTTAAATAGTGGATCAAGATTATTTGATGAGAAAAGATGGGTGTCACATTTTTTCCAATTGCAGTACTTTCCGCACTGATTATAATAAAAAGAGGAAGCAAATAAGAAGTTTAGCGTGAAGTATTATAGATTTGCTCACCCATACAAGTCTTTAGTGACAGTAGGCCCCCTCCAGCCGATGTAAACCATGCCACTATCCTCCTCGTCAGATGGAAATAAAACTGTCTTCTCCACCGAGACATTCATGGGAGACAACTCACTCTGCCATGGTCTCTTAAAACTCTCTTTTTTAGGCTAAAAATATAATATTTAACAAATTATTGTATTATAATAGTACAAACTATTACTTTAATATTATTGTAGTAATTGTTTCAAATTGTTGTATTACAATAGAACAAACTATTACTTTAATATTATTCTAGTTATTGTTTCAAATTGTTGTATTACAATAGAACAAACTATTACTTTAATATTATTGTAGTTATTGTTTCCAATTGTTGTATTACAATAGAACAAACTATTACTTTAATATTATTGTAGTTATTGTTTCAAATTGTTGTATTACAATAGAACAAACTATTACTTTAATATTATTCTAGTTATTGTTTCAAATTGTTGTATTACAATAGAACAAACCTATTACTTTAATATTATTGTAGTTATTGTTTCCAATTGTTGTATTACAATAGAACAAACTATTACTTTAATATTATTGTAGTTATTGTTTCAAATTGTTGTTACAATAGAACAAACTTCAGACTTGTCTGGGACGAAACAGGAACCAACCCTGCATTTGCATATTAGCAGCCAAGGGAACCACGTTAAACCCTAGTTGGGTTGGCTTTGTATTCAAGACCTCCTGAGTGTACGATACAAGGGATAACCTCATATTGAGGTCCTCCCTCAGCTGGATTTGAACCCTCAACCTCCAGGTCAAAAGGTGAGCACTCTACCACTGAGCTACAAAACTCGGTATTATTTTTATATTATTCAAATTTTTAAAATATTGTATCTCCCATGGGGATACAAGATTTTATTTCCAGATTTAAATTATGTTTGGTAAATAAATTATCATGATTTGATTAGAAAATATTACTATTTTCTCCAAATATTATTTTAATTTTTTAATTTCTTCTTGAAAAATTCGTAAAAAGTTTTGTTCTTCATGTTGCTTATACCTTTATAAATGGTAAGTTTAAGTCAAAGATTACCTTTATCTTAGCTATGTAATCATATACAGTGTCCAGAGCATCGAGAGTTTGAACATCTCCGACAATAATCAGGTACAAGTTTTCAGGTCTATAAAACTTCCTATGGAATGCTTGACACTGCAAAGTGAACATATATTTTAGAATAATCAAAGAACAAAGAACGAAAGAATAAAAAGCCTCTCCAAAGTTTAAGATATTTATTTACAATAAAGCAGAGCGCTTTCGACCTAACAAGAGATCATCATCAGTGCCGTTGAACAGAGAATAAAAGAATTATAAGTTAAACAAAATTAAGATAGAGGTTTGAGCAGGCTTATAACAAGACACATACCCATTCTAAATTCTAAAACAACAATTCTAAAACATCAATCAAAGAACAGTCTGTAGTATAAAAGGAGTGGACCATAGACATATATTAAAATCGGGTACGGGGTACCTCGGAACTTTTCCTCATTACATCGGATTCCCAACGCTCGTCATCCCTACTTTGGAATCGCTTCGCTCATCCTCAGACTATAAAATTCGCCAAATTTATACTGCAACATGTCTTCGGACTTGCTTCGCTTGTCCTCGGATAGCAAATACATCCGTTTTATTCTCAGCAGTCACCCATACAGCAATGACCACGCTCAATGCTGCTTAACATTTATAAAACCAACAAAAACCATAGAATACTTGTCGTACTAAAACAAAACTTAGTGTACTTATTTATTATGTAAAGGTATATATACTTGTATTAAATTTCAACTCAATTGGATTATTTTCTAAATTTTTAAGAAACATACACTAGACATTTGATAAAAATTGAACTAATGCTGATAATGAGATGAAACTTGGCACATATGTTAGTCTTATATATGGCTACATACGTGCCAAATCTTAATCTGATCGCATCATTTTACACTTATTATGATTTTACTAAATTGGTTAATGACATAAAAAAAGGCACTTCTTTAGATAGTTACTCCCTTTTAGGGGAGTACTATACTGATTTTTTTTTATCTCTGTGACTTCTTTAGATTGTTACTCCCCTTGACAGATCAGACTGGTTACTCCCTTTTTGGTTACTCCCTTAGTTTTTGATTTTATTACTAATCTTCATATATTTTACCTTATTATACGCTCTTACCCGGGAATGTATAAAAGCATTGGGGGTTTTGTTGGGGTTAGAATAGGGGAAAAGACAAAGATATGGCATCTTAACTAAGGGAGTAACCATTTAAAGAGGTCTTGAGTAACCTTCTTCAGATGGTTACTTCCCAAACAACTCTATGAGGGAGTAACCATTTAAAGAAGGTCTCTGAGTAACCTTCTTCAGATGGTTACTCACCAACAACTCTATGAGGGGAGTAACCATTTAAAGGGTCTCTGAGTAACCTTCTTCTGTTGGTTACTCCCCAACAATGCTATGAGGGGAGTAACCATTTAAAGAAGATCTTTAAGTAACCTTCTTCAAATGGTTACTCCCCACCTTGCTATGAAGAGAGTTACCTTTTCAAACAGTTGCTCCCTGTACAATGCTATTTTTTATTACATAACTTCATGCTCCTTAGTTTCATGTGTACCAAGTTATGTATTTTTTCCATATTTACAATTATTAATGACATTTGTCATTTATGTTTGACATTTTCATTTAATTTTAACAAATTCCTTAAATATGTTAACATCTTTATTCTTTTTGTTTAAAAGTCACAGTTTATTTTTATTTGACCGTGGAAGTCTTATTGTGTACGTTTTATCTAAAGTAAAATCGAATTGATATTGATATTATAATTATACTAGTGTTTTCAAAGTAAGTAAAACATTTTTTTACTTTCATGTTTCTGTAACTCTGTTATGTATTGTGCTTGTATCAAATTTGCTTCATTGTTGTCTATGTATCTTAGTTTTAGGTTTTAGCGTTTTATATTTTTTATTTAAACTCTTAATATATTACTTATACATTATTTATTTATAATTATTTATTGCTTTTTATCAATTTAAGTATATTTCATAATTATTTTATTTTAATTTTGAATAAATATTTGCCTATTTATTTATGAGTATATCAAAAATTAATGTATTCTTTCTTTAAAATATTTATTTTATTTCTATACGTTTATTCTAATATTCCTTTTCTGGTACTTTTATAGAAATTGGGTCCTCATTGGTCCATGTATTTTCAATCATGCCGATTAGAGGTTAAATATCTCAGTTTATTTTTAATAAATTCATTATATTCAATACTTTGTCTATAATGTCGCCCCATGGGAACTTATATAGAAAAAGTACCGATGTTTTAGGGTCCCTTTTCTATGAAAGTGCCCCTTTTCTTTTTTCTTTGTTTTTCACGTACATTTTTGCCCTTAACCCTTTCTTTCTTACTTTGTTATAAGGGAGTAAAACTCTCTAATCAAATCCTTGGTTACTCCCTTTTGGGAGTAACCTCTTGGGAGTAACTATCTAAAGAAGTACCTAAAAAAATATTTTCTGAATAGCACAACTACTGGGGTAGACTGATTTTTTTTACAAAATTTCAACTCTTAAGCATTAGTTCAATTTTTATCAAATGACTTGTGTACGTTTTTTTTAAAAAAATGCAAAAAATCAGAAAATGATTCAATTGAGTTGAAATTTGTACTAGCGTATACAATTATGTAATAAATAAAAGCACAAAGTTTCGTTTCAATATGACAAGTATATGGTCAGTGCTGTATGTGTGACTGCTGAGAACAAAACGGATGCACTTACTATCTGAGGACGAGTGAAGCGAGTCCGATGACATGTTGCAGTATAAATTTGGCCAAAGCAGGGAGGATGAGCGTACCTAATCCAATGTGATGAGGAAAAGTTCCGAGGTACCCTGTACTTGATTTTTTTATTCTGAATATATAGGCATTTTATTAAGTTGTTAAATAGGTGAGACTCATAGAGACTATGATACTATGTAAAAAAATGTCTGTTAAACTGTAAAATTGTCTGTTGTGGTGTGTACTTTGAGAGATAGAAAGGAAAAAGGTTTTTAACATATTAGCATGACAAGCGATGTCACAATTAATGAGGGGTTATATTCACCACAGGTTAAAAGAGCAACAGTCGATACAACAGCATGTATCGACTGTAGCTGATTCTTGCTGTAAATATAACCTCTAAAACAATTTGTAGTAAATACACTAGACAAACTGTGGACCTGGTTATGTACAGTCTCATTAAGGGGAGTTGAATGTGCGCATTAACACACGGCATTTGGGAGACTAGAAACGCCAAAACGGAATTATACTTAGGTTTTACTTAAGTTAATTTATACTTATATTTTTAAACTTTAGGCGCACAAACTTTGCAGGAAGATCAACAAAGTAAGATAATTTAGAAAGTTTAAATTTTGTAAATATCTTTGATAAAGGAACACAATCTATATTGATACTCCAGCAATCGATCAAGCAGATGTAAAGGATTGGCAGGAATTATTTGAGAATATAGAGTATGAACAAGAGGATTAGTATTGCATTCTAATTTAGAGAGGAAGGAATAATAATCTAAGGAAATAAAACCTTTAAGAAATGGGATATTAAGATCATTGAATATGGTCTGGTTGGATTCCATCCAGGAAATTTGCATTATTTTACAAAAAAAAACTTTGGATAGTACAGCTTGGATCTTTTAAAATTCAATGACTTCATATTTTAGCACAGTAAATGAGTAATATATTAATAAGTAAAGGGTTGAATCTTTAAGTGAGTAAACGTTGAAGGACCCTGAAATGATAGTTTCCTTCCGAAAATTCTTGTTTAGTGTTAGGTGCCCAAGTTAGCTAAAAAGTATAACTCCTGGTGATTTTCAGAGAAGTACATATGTAATGAAAATGCAATTCAATTCAGAAAGAAGGATGGGAAAAACCCTTGTCTGTAACTTCAGAGAGCGCCGTGGAATGATCTACAATATTAACAACACCAACTTCGTCTTTCCACCAATAAGCTTTAATTTTACTCTGAGCAGAGCCGGCTTTCGGCTATAATGCCATCTACACTGCCAGTGAGATGTTGAGTCTTTCAATTCTTTGAGTCTGACTCCAAGAATTGAAAGACTCAACATCTCACCGGCACTGTAGATGGCATTATAGCCGAAAGCCGGCTCTGCTCCGAGTAAATAAAAGCTTATTGGTGGAAAGACGAAGTTGGTGTTGTTAATACCCTTGTCTGTCATTCAATTTCATTAGATATGACAAAAACATACTTTTTCATTAGTAGTGGATTCTCTAAGATTCTTCATAATGCCACCAGCTTCATAACGATACCCGCTGTCTCCGGGGTAAATACTTCTCATCAGTTCCAGATACGTTCTACTCTCACCATTATTTTCTCTACCTAACAACACAAATCATAGCACAACATAGTAAAAGTTGCAATAAGTTTACTTGTGAACTTTTCACTTGGGTTTAAAGAGGTATCACGCGGTCCCGTACCTGTGCAATGTCGGGTACTTGCTAAAAATTCTAATCTCTAATTGCACCCGCGTTATGCAAAATTAAGGACCAAAGAGCCTTATACTACTGGAGGAAGGATACAACAGTTCTAATCATGGTCAAGGTGGCCTGGTACCACAACGATACATTGGTGACATAATTTGGTTATTTTTCATAACTATTTCATAATCAATTTTACTCATTTATAATGTGGGTATATAGAAAAAGTATTGTGCTTGCAAAAAAATCCAAAACCTGGATTTCACCTGTTTATCCGTTTCAGCAGTTTTTAAGACCTCTTGAGTAGTTTTCACAAAGTTGTCTGTCTGTGTA
>JACMZG010001863.1:50817184-50879684 GCA_018340805.1 Microvelia longipes
GAATAACACTGCACATCTCCTTTAGGTCCTAACAGAGGCAAAATAGAGCCGCATAAAGGACAAAATCCAGGTATTACATCAACTGACATCCTCAAATCTAAGCTAATAAAAAATAAAACTTTCACGATTTCTTTTAAGCAGAGCTTTAAACAATGGTTATTTTATTGATAGAATCTAAGAGAAAGACAGTAAACACTATAGTAGGAAGTAAACACATAAAGTTTTCTTTATTCAATGAGTAAACAAAACGGCATGATCTTTTAGATAAATATATCACGAGCTGCTTAGTTTGATAATCAGATCAAATTCATCAGAAGATTCATCATTGTAAATTTAAAACGTTGCAATATCCCATATTTTTTGCTAAATGCATTTATAACCAGTTAAGTAGGTTTCCTCATGCCCTAATATTTATTTTGCGTATTTGTGAATATATTTTTATTTTTGCAATAAAAATGAAAGCTCAATTTTATAATGCATGGATTGGAGGTTCGTCGGGAGTTTTTAAAGGTATAAATTGATAAAGTTTTTTTTTATGATAAGTATTTAAGTTAGGAAAACAGAGTTATTGTGTATGGGGTCAGCTCGCTGGATTTATTTTTCTTTTCATTCCCCGTTTTAAACGTCTTTACCTTCAGTTTTGAAGAAGTTTTATTTTAAATTGTATTTAAAATGTATGATTGTTTGAAAATAAAACTCATTTTACCATTTTACGTAAATTCTAAATTTTATAAGTGAAAGTACTCTACCTGTCGCCTTTATTGTCGAGTAAGAATTTGGTTTGATGTCAGGTGTAGTGGAATAGAATTAACAAGTTACTTTACTCACGTATTTCAGACTGTCAATGCATGTGCCCATGTCAAATGAATAAATCTTCGGCTACTATGGCTATAATTAGCGCCTTGAGTCACTGTAGATGAGATATAACAATTGTCATGTTGCCTTTCAGTGATTATGGTTATTTTGTGTAACAGAAATCCGTAGAAAACAATAACAAAAAATCTTTTTCGGGCAAAAATAAAAGAAGGGGTTTACTATATTTTGTAAATTAACATTCCTCTTTCATTTGTTTCTAACACTGACTTGATTTGTTTTGATTTTGCGGAAGGGTCTCTTATCATACTCTATTTAATGCGGAGGACTCTTGTTGACATTCACTGATGTTCACGAAAATGATACAGGCTTACTGGAGCAGGATATACATTAGAAAACTCAGGCTTTACAAAAGTTTTTCTCTAGCGAAAATTTAACTTACCAGTGTTCCAAGCCGAAAGTCTTTGCCATTTTGGAAGCGACTAGGCAGCCAGGACTTAAAAAACCCAAAATATAAGTCTATAGCAAATTTGCTCTGACAGCAAGCTGCTCAAAAGCTTAGCTTCTCCCAATATCAATCTTCTTTTGTAGTTAGAATTGCTGGGAAGCTCTGAACAGTGTATTCTGAACACTTAAAGGTCAAAGTTGATATAGGTCCCTGACACACTGGGCATAGCGAAACGAAAAAGCCGACGAAGTAGCTCTAAAAAAAGGGGCATCTACAAACTTCTGTGGGCCAGAGCTGGCAATAGACTTGGAACAAAGAAGGCAGGCAAATCCTTGTAAAAGTTGGATTTGGAAGGAAACTAAAAATCACATGGTAAAACAACACCGGATGTAGACAGTCAAAGATGATATTTCCCAACATTAGATAGAGGAAATCTAGATGGCTCTTGACTTGCAGTAAGTCTAGTCTCAGACTTATAGTAGGAGTTAATCACTGGGCACTTGCAGGCTTAGTAGGGCATTTAGCCCTAATGAAGGTGACTGAGAGCCCAATATGTGCAATATGTGATTGACAATGACGGAAGAAAACAGTCTATCACTATGGCAACGTGTGAAGGTTTGAAGGCTCAGGTTTCAAAATATTTGGAACTGGAACGCTTCTCGAAAGAGGAAATGGAGTCTCTAAGATGGCAGGACATCTTACTTTCATCCATCGTAAGCGAAGGTTCGACGAGAGGAAGTAGTGGAAGTACAGTGATAGGTGGTTGACGTCGGGGTTGGTAAAAGGACCCCAATGGTTGGTCTAATCACCAGGCTTGACCCTCCCCACTCTTACTACTACTACATCATACTCTAACCCTGATTCCTTCAAGGGGATGGCAATCGATAAATAACACTCTGTTCCCAGACTGTTTTTTGGTGGAACCTCAACTAATCAAATTTAAAACTTAAACCTAGGTTTGATCATATTTTTGTCAGTCATTAACTTCTACCTAAACTATACTCCCTGTACAATAACTTTCGACGTGGTCTCGTTACTAAAAATGCAAAGCTTGTAACTCAGTTAAAGGAAAGAAAAAAGTCCCTACAGCTGCAGGCAAAAAGACTAATACTTAGAGGGAGGATACAACAGCTCTTATCATTTCTTAGGTAGCTAGGTGCCATAACTGTACATTGGTGACGTCATTTTAATTTTTTTTATTTTTCTTAATAATTACGATCCTACGTAATATTAGATTATTTTTCCACTATTTTGTTCTTAATTTAAGTAAATTAAATTTTAAAAATAAGTTTTAATATTATCTATTGCATGTATTCTTTAATATGTCTGTGTGTGAATAAAGTGGTTTAATGGGGCATCACTAAAAAATGTCCGCTGTTAGTAGAGTTCATGCTACAATAGGAGTTGTAGAAGGGTGGGGGAGTATCTAGTCTCTTTCTTGGGAGGGACTTATAGTAGAGGTAAGTACAGTTTATGGCACCTATGGAAGCTGTCTCACTTTCCAGACCAAACCTTAATCACGTGCTATTCTGCCCATGTTAACTACCTCTAAAGTATTAGTCTTCTTGGCTGGCCGGGGGGGGGGGTGATGTCTAAGTGGGGCGTAAAATCAGATTAATTACCCACCCACCGGCATTTGTGATCACAATTGTTTCTGTCTTGTCTTTTCTATTCAAAAGAAACTTTTCATTTAACTAGATTGGTAAAATGTATTTTTACTTTAAACAGTGTTTCTTTTAATATTGTTGTATCATAGCATTCTTGCATACTCAATTTGAATTAATTTATTATTTAATAAACTTCTACACGGAAAAACATTGTTTTACAAAAAAATACGGTGAAAAAAGACTCACAATTATTATATAGAATTAATAATACTTTTTACAATAATTATTAACTGTAATTATTCTCTAATAATAATTAGAAATAAATGCAATGAGGTAGAGGCAGGTGAAGAAGTCTGATATCAATTATTTGCTTATCATAAAATCTTCATGACAACCTTCTTACCGAGTCCAAGACAAAACATTAAAAAAATAAGCTAATTAAATAAAATAATATAAAATAAGAGTAGTTCTTATTGGAAACTGCAAACACGATCAGTAGTGTGTATGAAACGTGATACTAAATTATTGGAAAACTTGAGGGGAGCGGTCTGTGGCCGCTTTGCGACCACATGGTTGTTGTCCTTTATCATTTTGTCAGATTACTGGTTATATAAGTGGCATTCAAATATTTAACATCACACATATTTCATAAACAATAGGGTTGGGTCATTACCATGGTTGATTTTTGTACCAAGTTTTATTTTGATCCGAGAAATTATCGTGTCCCATAGAAATGTCTAGGAACAAAAATCTTGTACATACATACAGATACACACACACCATTACCTCACACATACATACATAATGTATAATATATATATATATATATATTATATATATATATATATATATATATATATATACTTATATATATATTCTTGATCAGGGAGGCCCCCTTCCAAAATATCCACCCCCTCCATGACCCCAATTTCATAAGCTCATTTGTTTTTTTGAAAATTTGCTAAAATGAGGATACACCCTCCATTTTTGTCTTTCAAGTATTGATTGAGCCCCCAAATTTGAACATTTATGGATTGGATTAACAATCTCTTTGTAATTTTTTTTCCAGGTGTTTGTGCTCTAGAAAAATGCAATATTGTAGTTAAAAATTTGGACAGCCTGAAATCAGCTACCAATAAAAACCCTGTGACAGCAATGAGCTGGAGTGACGATTCGGAAGAAGAAATTATTATTGGTTACGGGAGTCAGCTGGTCAAAGTTTATAACACACAATCTCGTTCATTCACTGCAACTAATGAATTGAAGTGTGGTGAAGGCCCTATTGTGGGAGTTTGTAAATATAATGGGTAAGCTTTTAATAAGTAACAGGTATTGATTTCACTTATCATTGTTTGCATACGAGCCAAGATTGCCTTAATATATCCTTTTTTTTATATATAGTTATTTACAACGATTTTATTATTAGAGCAACTATCTAATTTTATATTGGAGAGAAAATTAACTTTTTTAAGCCGCAAAAGCTTGAGCTTGTGCTCGGCTTAAGTCTTCTTTCTTGAGGTTTCTATTTTATTTAAATAGTTTACTTTTATTTAATAGTTCATTATGATTATTTTGTAATTGTTCTTTTTAATTCCTTTATTGTATTATGGTTTATTAAATTATATGATAAAGTAATAGGTTAGTTATACTTCCCTATTAATAAATAAGAATAAAGAAATAGAATAACAAATAAATAAATAAATAATAATAAGGGAAAATAAATAAATAAACTTATTTTAATAAACAAGAGTGGTTAAACCGGAGCTGGTTTTAACTACAAATTATTTCTTTTTTAAAATTGTAAAAAATGAAGGTTAGTTTTGATCTCATCTAGTTGCATATTAAATCATATTGGACCTCAGCCAGCAGCATGCTATTGCATGCAGTTTTAACTATTCTGTTAGTTTTGTTCCTAATGCTGCGATTGTGATTAGTATATTCTTTGGTTTGGTTAAAGTATTTTAATAGCACTTTCTTTGTAAATAACTGTTTAACTGTGAGTACAGAAAAGTCTATATATAAGTCTATAGAGTCAAGGCTTCTTAAGAATAGTTTTGATAACTCCTTTTTGTGCTATTTCTAACCTATTTCCTTTTTTGTGTAATTCCATAATTGAGAATAGATTCTATTAAAGCATGGTATATTGTTTTCTTTAACTTTTCGTCACAGAAGTCCCTAAGTGTTCTAAAATAGTATATGAACTTTCTAATGTTTCTAATGTGTATGTTTTTTCCATGTCAATGTGGTAACATTGGACGTGGACGTCAACACGGAAACATTTTTAGTCAATGTTTGGTCAATAGTTACTCCTAGGTATTTTTTTAATGTTGATAGTCCAAGATGTTATTTATTGATGTTATTCGGTCTATAGTCGTACAGTCACAGTTTAGTGTGTTATTATTTCTAATGCACTTACATTCATGAATTTTAAGTTTAGTTATATCTTTGAAAATTAATTAAATTAATTCATTTTAATTCATAATCACAGTTTAATTCATTACACTAATGAATTGAAATGTGTTGACGGCCCTATTGTGGGAGTTTGTAAATATAATGGGTAAGCTTTTAATAAGTAACAGGTATTGATTTCACTTATCATTGTTTGCATACGAGCCAAGATTGCCTTCATATATCCTTTTCAGAGCAAAAGTTCACTAAGCATCTTATTTTTCAAAAAAGTAAAAATTAGTTTAGTTGTGATGAGTGGGCACAAATGATATACTATGATGTTGCTTTCATATAACTATATTTCACCAAACCAATATGAAGACCAATCTTATAAATCATTTGAAAATTAGTTTGTGTTAGGTATTAATAAAATAACGTAATATTTCAATATTATTTTACCTGTCTTGTTATACAAGTACTTCATGTGGTTTTTAAAAATATAGTTATCCAATATAAATGTGCTTGTTAACATTTCCTTGGTGGTTTCACCACAATTATATGTGTCAACTTATTCATGTTTTTGCAAAACTCTGTAGTATCAAATGATATATGTTTTGCTTGCCAAGCATGATGGCGGTAAGAGAGCACCGTCTCTGGTAAAATACTTCCACAATATATCTTTCAGAATTTAATTTGAAGGTTAGAAGTGAGTTCAGCAACTGTCGGCCCCTGATGAGTTAGACATTAACCCAAAACAAGAGAAGATGCGGGCATTGACATTATGTCGCAGCCATAACAAGATGACGAAATGTCAAATGAATGGAACAGTTCCCAGATGTAGCATTGCATTTTGCTGTAACATTCCTAGGTGTCTCTACAATTATATTGTGTCTACTATTCATGTTTTGCAAAACTGGGTAGTATCAAATTATATATATAGTTATTCTGTAACCGTTTCCAAAGTTAAAACACTCCTTACATGCGTTCCACATAAAGTAGAACATATATAACTCTCAATTTGTTAAATTTCAAACATTCAAATTGAATTTTGATTATGTTGGCAGAGTTTTAGTTAGTGCTGTTGAATCTGGTGCTGTTAAAGTTTGGAATGAAGGTTCATCATTATGTTTTGAAGCTGGAGCAAACTTAGAAAGGATGAGACAGAGCTCGCTCGATAGAAATATCATAGCAACAGGTGGTAAGGAAAACGACCTCAAGCTGTGGGATCTGCAAACCGGAACCCAAACCTTCACTGCTAAAAATGTAATATCTTTTTATTTGTTTATGTTTGAATACATATTTCGGAAAACAGTTCTTTTCTTTATTAAATTTAAGGAATGGTTTTTATTCAATATTGTGGTAGAAAATGCCTATTGTTAGAATCATCATTTTTCTCTGTCCAAAAGAAAAGCAATTGATTGATTTAAAAACTTAAGTCATTTGTTTATTATGTCTGCAAGAATTTATTTATCAACAATTGATACATAATATTCACATTACACGTCTGTCAACTAGAATTGATAATATGGTACTTCTTTAGATAGTTACTCCCCCAGATAGTTACTCCCCAAAAGGGAGTAACCAAGGATTTGATGTAGAGATTTGCTCCCTAATAACAAAGTAAGAAAAGGAGAGGTTGAAGGGCAAAATGTTTATTAAAAACAAAGAAAAGGGAAAGTTAATAGGAAAGGGCTCCTCTAAAAGTGGTCCTTTTGCCATATACATACTCATGGGGCAACAGTATAGACAAAGTATTGAATATAACGAATTTAATATAAATAAATTGGAGATATTCAACTTTCAATGGGGCAGGATTTGATAATACATGGACACATGAGGGACACCTTTTCTATAAAAGTACCACAAAAGGAATATTGGAAAAAACGTATAGAAATAAAATAATGAAGTAGTAAAATCATAAATAAATAAGTAAATATTTATAGAAAATAGAAACAATAATTATAGAATAATAAAGTACTTAAATTAATAATAAAGTGATGAATAATTATAATAAATAATGTGTAAGTAATATATGATGAGTTTAAGTAAAAATATAAAACACTAAAACCTTAAACTAAGAGCAATATATATAGACAACAGAGAAGCATATTTGATAAAAGCACAACAAATAAGAGTTACAGTAACATACAAGTAAAGACATTCTAATGTTTTACTTACTTTGAAAACACTTGTATCGTTATAATATCAATATCAATTCGATTTTACTTGAGATAAAATGTACACAATGAGATTTTCAAGGTCAAATAAAAATGAACAGTGATTATTTTACTAATAGATTAAAGATATTAATAGATTTAAGGTATTTGTTAAAAATTAAATGAAAATATCAAACTAAAATGACAAATGACATTAAATAATTGTAAATATGGAAAAAATACATAACTTGCTACAAACCTAACTATAGAGCATGAGTTATATAGTATAAGATAGCGATGTACAGAAGTAACTATCTGAAAAAGATTACTCCTTTCATAGCGGGGTGTGGAGTAACCATCTGAAGAAGGTTACTCAAAGACCTTCTTTAAATGGTTACTCCCCTCATAGCGTTGTTGGGGAGTAACCATCTGAAGAAGGTTACTCAGAGACCTTATTTAAATGGTTACTCCCCTTACTTCGGATGCCATATCTTTGTCTTTCCCCTATTGTAACCCCAACAAAAGCCCCAATGCTTTTCTACATCCCCGGGTAAGAGCGTATAATAAGGTAAAATTTATAAAGATTAGTAATAAAATCTAAAAACTAAGGGGAGTAACCAAAAAAGGGAGTAACCAGTCTGATCTGTCAAAGGGGAGTAACAATCTAAAGAAGGTCTCATAAATAAAAAAAACAGTACAGTACTCCCCAAAAAGGGAGTAACTATCTAAAGAAGTGCCGATAATATATCTTGACATTGTTGTTGAAATCTTTTTTCTTACTTTTGCCACAAAGGCCATAAATAAAAGGAATTCTCTAGATTTTCTGTAAAATTAAAACAAAAATAACAAACTTACTAATAGCAACTATTTTAAATCATAGATAAAGTACTGTACTCAACATGAAAGTAAAATAGTCTTTATGTGGTCTGTATAATATTTTCAAATGATCATAAAAGAAAACAAAACAGAAAATAGCTTAATAATTTAAGGAATCATGTGATAACACCCCTAACTAATCATCTTAAATATCACCCTCAGTATCATCTAAGGTGATCTTGCCCTTTGTATTAGTCTCCTGGTCAGGTTTGTCCTGCTCTTAGTATCAACCCCCTGGCAAGGTTTGTCTTGGCCTTAGTAATGACATTCTGGTCAGATTTGTCCTGCTCTTAGTATTGACCCCCTGGTCAGATTTGTCCTGCCCTTAGTATTGAACCCCTGGTCATTTTTATCCTGCCCTTAGTATTGAACCCCTGGTTAGATTTGTCCTGCCCTTAGTATTGACCTCCTGGCCAGGTTTGTCTTGCCCTTAGTAATGACCTCCTGGTCAGATTGTCCTGCCCTTAGTAATGAACCCCTGGAAGATTTGTCCTGCCCTTAGTATTGAACCCCTGGTTAGATTTGTCTTGCCTTAGTATTGACCTCCTGGCCAGGTTTGTCTTGCCCTTAGTATTACCCCTGGTCAGATTTGTCCTGCCCTTAGTATTGAACCCCTGGTTAGATTTGTCCTGCCCTTAGTATTGACCTCCTGGCCAGGTTTGTCTGCCCTTAGCCCTGGTCAGATTTGTCCTGCCCTTAGTAATGACCCCCTGGTCAGATTTGTCCTGCCCTTAGTATTGAACCCCTGGTTAGATTTGTCTTGCCCTTAGTATTGACCTCCTGGCCAGGTTTGTCTTGCCCTTAGTAATGACCTCCTGGTCAGATTTGTCCTGCCCTTAGTATTGAACCCCTGGTTAGATTTGTCCTGCCCTTAGTATTGACCTCCTGGCCAGGTTTGTCTTGCCCTTAGTAATGACCTCCTGGTCAGATTTGTCCTGCCCTTAGTAATGAACCCCTGGTCAGATTTGTCCTGCCCTTAGTATTGAACCCCTGGTCAGATTTATCCTGCCCTTAGTATTGAACCCCTGGTTAGATTTGTCCTGCCCTTAGTATTGAACCCCTGGTCAGATTTGTCCTGCCCTTAGTATCCACTCCCTGGCCAGGTTTGTCTTGCCCTAGTATGACCCCCTAACCAGTTTTTTTGCCATAGCATCAACCCCAGCCAGGGTGGTATGAGTTGATTCATTTACAGCTTAGTAGTACAAATGAGTAATTATTATTATTTTTATAGGTGCGACATGACAGCCTAGAGATGAGGGTTCCTATATGGGTTACAGATGTCTGTTTTATTCCCGATACTCGTAAAGTTGCTGTGACTACAAGACATGGACATGTAAGTTGTAGTAGTAATAATGGGAGGGGGGAGGGTAATCTAGGCAAATAAGCCTTGTTGTTGGATCCTTCTTGATCCTTAAACCCCCTCTATTAAGTGCCTCTGGTCTAAAAGAAGCATTGCATTAGCCAAAGTGTAACGCTTTCATATTTAATTAAATTTCGATGATGCTGCATGTACAGGTGTATGTAGTAGCAGTGCAGGTGCCTGTATGTGTATGCATGTGCATAAGAGAGAGATAAGATAAGAGAAAAAATTGTTGTTTAAAACATCTTTTCAGATGTGTACAAAAGTCAAATAAAAGACAAATTTTTCAAATTAGTTTTGAAAAGTCAATTTCTAGAAATTCGTTAATTTTATAAAAAGCCTTCTTTAACAATATTTCTTTTACTTTGATTTTAAACACTTTAAACTCTTATTCTGTAATCTGAGTGGGTAAATGATTGTACAGCTTGATTCCTAAGCAACTTATTCCCACTTCCGACTTAAGCTGCTCATTTTACATGGTACAGCTCAAATGTCTGATCCAATTTTAATGAAACTTGGCATTAAATTCAAGTCCTATAAGAGGAAACGTGCACAATGGAACCACGTAAGAGGGACTTCACACTTGATTCAATTTTTCATTTAATAGTTATTAATGCAACAAGGGATGAAAGTAAGTTTTACAGCTCAAGTTAAAGTTTCGTCCTAAGGCAGCGCTGAAGGAGGAAACTTCATTAGCTCACGAGGCCGGTAGGCCGAGGGAGATAAACTAGTTAGCTCCCGAGGCTTGCCGAGGGAGTTAACTAACATTTTGGCTCCCGAGGCTTGACAAGGGAGATAATACGAGAGCTGAAAACTTTCATCCCTTGTTGCATATTAAATTGTATCTACGACTAGAGAACTAATACTAACAACTATTAATATATTCTTCAGCTCCTTAATTGTTATTGTGTTAGTTTAGTTTATTCTAATAAAGCCATTATCTTCACATTATTTTATTGTAAGCTGTTAATAGAATAATGTGTAATACTATATTTGTAATTTAAACATTAGCGTGTGTATATTGTATAATCTACCCGTAGTACCAACATAACACCAAAAAAAATCCTAAAAATTTCCTAAAATTCCTAAAAATTTTACTAAAAAATTCTGTCAAGTTTGCAACACTTTCACTTTTCCTCCCTAGGGAGTAAAAGTACATTTACAGTGTGAGATAACAAGACTGTAAGTAGAACTTACAATACAAGTAGTAGATAAAATATTTGAATGATTTCAGGTGAGACTGTATGATCCTTCAACCAACACGAGAAGGCCTGTGGTGAATGTAACTATACCAGAGCAGTCCCTCACTTCTATGTCTACTTCTATTAAAGATCAGTAAGTGCACCAGTCATTCACATTATTGGTATTGTGTCATTTTTTGGCAAGTTATATCGAGTAAACACAATATAATTGTGCAAGAGATATAATTGTAAAACTTGGTAGTATCAAATGATTTATATCGAGTAATACAACAATTATTGTTACAAGTATTAAAGTATTGTTTCATTGGCTTGAAAGTCTGGTAAGAGGAATGATCCCATGATTGCACTCTGGCGGCAGTTGATAGATAAATAAATTAGAGCATATAGCAGACACCATAGTAATAAAAATATTAGGTCTGTGGTTGGTGAGAAGGGAGGTGAAAACGAGAAATGAGCCTCACTAAAAGGTAGTGTGGTATCTGTTGTCTCCACAGATCCACTGCAATGGGAGAGGCGAGCGAAAGATTAGTGAAGTTTTTAAATTGTCACCAATTTCATAGGGGAGGAGCCTGGCAAAGGAAGCCCTGAGAGGTAAATCTTCTGTTGAATTAAAAGACAGACATGAAAACCACCTTATGATGTGATTTCACCCATCATTGAGCTTCATGTGAATCAAAAGACTAGTTGTTCATTATCTTGTTTTTTTTAACTTTTTCAGATATTGTTCCTAAAAAAACAATACCCTGAAACTAGTAGTAGTAGTTGTAATAAGGTGGGGAGGCAAAGCCAGGCAAATAGGCCATGTTGTTGGGCCCTTCTTGCCAGCCCCGATTCCTCCAGCCTACTCCACTACATCCACCTCCAGTCTTTTTGATTTATTTAGAAAATGAAGAACATCTTTCCAGCTAATGGTAGATAATTATTCCTTGACCGGAATACCAGATCCGAAGATACTGAGACGTAACGGCGTAAAAGCCTCACACTCAGCAAGCAGGTGAAAGGCAGACCCTGAAACTATTTAACTAGGTATTATTGTTTTGTGTTTTTTTAGTCATGTAATAGTTGGAAGTGGAACAGGTCAAATGAATTTGGTTGATTTAAGATCCAAAGGTCTAGTTATGAATAAATACAAAGGTTTCACAGGGTCTATAAAGTCTATAGCATGTCCTGAAGAAAACCCATATATCGTCTCTGTGAGTTTAGATAGGCATTTAAGGATTCACAACCTTCACACAAAGGAGCTTCTCTTTAAGGTAATTTACACCATTCTTTTGTTTACAACCCATTTTAAAATAAAGTGTTGTATAAGGTAGTTGTTACCTTGGAGGGAGGTGTGGTACCTTTTGTCTCTTTAAGTCTGAAAATATATAAATTGGAGGTATTTGATTACTATTCCCATGTATGTATGTTTAAGAATTTTTAAACCAGTTACTGGCAAATGCCATGAAAGCTAGCTTTACTAATAACTCTAAACTCTTTTGAATGGTTCAGTCTCAGGATGAGATAAGAGTCTGAGGGTTGTTATGCTTGTGTAAGATTCAGCCAGGTTTTAACAAATTTTTAACGAAAAAAAATTACGCTTGAGGTATTTTTACTGGTGTTGGCTTGAATTAACTGATGCCTAATTTCAGATATGCTTAATCAGTGTAACAGTAGTATGAATACGAACAAAAAAAGTTCAGAAAACAATTAAACAATACATGGTTGTGCATGACTTATTTTGTTTGCTAAGTGTAACAATTTTTTCAAATTTTGAAAAATTGCTCAAATCATAGGTGTTTTTTTTAAAAAACTAAAATTTTGGCTGGTTGTATAAACATATTTTAATTTTTTAAATACATGATTTTCATGTATTTATTCAACAGGATTACACAGTTATGATTGAATTGTGGTGTTTGCAAAGTACTGAAAATATATTGAAGTTGGCTTTTTTAATGAAATCGCTGGCTTTGCAAAAACTCATAATTTTTCAATATTTGTTTTTGCAAAAGTCTTATGTTAGATCATAAGGCTAAGCAGCAAATAACTTTGATATGTAATAATCACATATTAGAATTTCTGAGTCAACATGATTGGGGAAGAATTTGATTGTTGAGAGTGTCGTGCCAATAAAAAAAAGAAAGCTATGACAAGTAATTCATTTCAGTGATTAGTTTGTCTTTGGTATCCTTATTTATTTATATTGTTTTTATTTTCCTTATTTATACAGTAGGTTTATAGAAAAAGTATTGTGTTTGCAAAATAGCAAATCATCAGAATTTTCCGTTTCAGTTGTTTTTAAGACTACTTGAGTGGTTTTTACAAAGTTGTTTGTATGAATGTATGTGTGTGTGTGTGTTACTAAGTTGGAACTTGGTACAAAAATCAATATTTAGATCTACTTGTGTTATCCGAAAAATAATTTTTTATGACATCATCAACCAGAAATAATGATTCACCCTTAGAATAATACTATATATATATATATATATATATATATATATTATATTATATATATATATATAATATATATATATATATATAGAAGCACAGGACCGTAAACACAATGTAATTCCACTGATAACACGAAAGCCGGTTGACTGGTGCACCTAAGTAATGCTGCCAACATGACAACAAAACATTATTTTAAATATGTGTCATAAATATCTATTAATGAAGAAAGATCGTAAACAACAAATATTATAACTTAAAACACCTGCTGAGTATTTAATAAAACCGGTCTTAGATGGCAAAAGGGTGGAGGAATACAAGAATCTACATTTAGTTGACGAGGACTACTTTTAATATAATTTTAATAAATACGTTATTAAACTACAATTTAAAATGCTTTAAATATTGTAATGCACCGATATTTATATTAGTATTTATGAATAATAAATGATTAATTAATAATAGAACATAATAATTAAGAAACCGGAAGTATTGCCAACTTTTTTTTTAGAAAATTGTATATTGCTAGGGGCAGCATTACTTAGGTGCACCTGTGAACCGCCTTTCGTGTTATCAGTAGTGCTCCTTCTATACAGTATTATTCTAAGGATTCACCAAAAGTTTTGAAAAATCATAAAACTAGGAAAAATGATTTGATCGATTTGAAATTTGGCCAACCAATATATGTGTTTCATCTCATTATTAGTATTAGTTCAATTTTTATTGAATGACTTGTATGTTTTTTTTTTAAATTGCAACAATTCAAAAAATAGTCAAATTTGAGTTGAAATTTGGTACAAGTATATCCCTTTATGTTAGAAATGAAGTAGAAAGAGAAGTATATCTACAGTATTTGTTGAATCATAAAAGTTAAGTTGCATCAAGCAAGGTCATATGCCTGGATGGGTGACTGCTGTGAATATAAATGTATTTACTATCTGAGGATGAGCGAAGTGAGTCAAAAAACATGTTGCAGTATAAATATAGTGATTTTTATATTCTGAGGATGATTTTTATATTCTGAGGATGAGTGAAGCAAATCTGAAGTAGTTAGGATGAGCCTAGCGAATCTGATGGGTTGAGAAAAAATTCCATGGTAACCTGTACATGATTTTTTAAACATTTTTCAGGAATATGTTCAATCAAAAATGACTTGCGTACTTATTAAAAAAGATTTCAATCTGAGTTATACCCGTGACAGTGATGATGACACCATGACAGTATTGCCTGCAGAATCAACTGCCTCCATTTCTGCCGACAAGGAGGAGGCAAGCAGCAGTGACGAGTATGAAGAAATGTTCAAAAATATGCCCACAGTCGGTGAAAAGAGACCAAAAATATCCAACACTTCCCGCAAGAAACACAAAGCCTAACCATCTTATAAGTTAATTATTTTATTTATTGATTTAAGTTTTAAAAAATAATATGATTTTTTATAAAAGAAAGTTATATAAAATATAGAGTATCTTTTTTTTTAAGAAAAAAATTTACTTTTTTTAGAGCAACATTGCTTTTATTTTAAAGGAATATATTAAAGTGATGTAGAAATTCAATCAGTAGGGGTGTGGGTGCGGGACACAGTGGTCTAACTCCCCCGGAATAAGCTGTTTTAGATGGGCCTGCTTTAAGTTCACCCTTTCTCCACTAGAGACAGGTCGGTTCACCTTGTACGGCATGTATAAAATAATTATTTCTTCAATTCCTATATTAAAATTATTTAAAAGGGCCTTTAACAATGTTAAAAATTGTATTAATTATATTAAAGGTATAATTTCACAAAATGTTATAAAAATATAAACGCTGTGTTAATTGTAACTAGACCTGATATCATGATACATGAATTGTAGAAATAAAACAAACATCAAAAAATAAAACACAAAATCAATAACAATGAATTATTAAGTATATGAGCTTATTTATTAAGTAAATCTAAATAACACAATGAATGAATTCAAATAAATATTTAAATTGTTACTTTACGAATACCATTATAACACAACTTTAACACACGTTATCCTATTTTCTAAAAATAATATCTTATAAACAACTAAAAAAGAAAAAAAAGTTAATGAATAATATATTAACTTGTTTACATTTTTTTATAAACATAAATAGAAGTCTCGATATGAAACTGATAACAATTGTGATAACAGCTGTACAAGGTGAAAACTAGCGCTCGGTGCAGTAGTTAATGCAACTAATCGCTGTTTTTTAGGACCACCTCAAACCAGGGAGTTGGATCACTGTGTTCTCTGCCCTGAACTGTATGAATTTGTATGGATCGCTATGCATACCCCTACTGTATGAATTTCTACATCCCTTTAGAATGTATTTTTCTTAAAAAATAAAAAATGTTTATATTAAGTTATTTTTTCTTACATTTGACTTAAGTATTTCTATTACTCTGTTTCAACAATTTTCTCATTAGAATGGAGGTTTGGAACAGGCCCTTGTAGCCAGCTTAAACTCGTAGGGGGGACGAAACCAATCCCTGGGGGGGATTCACACATCTACTTGGGAATCCCACTAAATCTACTTCATCAGAGAGGGCAAAATTTTTTCTAAAACACCTTTATGATAATTATAAATTTTATTGGCAAATGCCAGGTTGATTCATCAAAAGTCAGTCTACAGACTAGGAAATCCTCTTTAACACTTCTGAAAACTTCACTATAGTATCAAAATATTTTAAATACCATCAGAAATATCATCTTTTGACAACCCTGCGAAAAAAAAAAAAAATTACCCCAAATTTAAAATTATCCTTAAATCTAACCAACCCTCTCTTACTCTAGAAAAATACACAAAATTCATGCCAAAAAAATAAATAAGAGGCACAAATTACCCCAAACAAAATAAAAATTATATAAATATGGCTCCAGATTATTCCAGATACTTTTGCTAATAAGGAACTTGAAGAAAATATACAACATAACAATAACTTAATTAGGGTGGACCAAAAGTCCCGCTCCCTCTTAAATTTTTAATTGTTAGACATAAATTAATGAAACTTAGGGTGCTTTTTTATTTAGGGAACTTATTTTTGATAGTGTAGTTAACTTTGAAGTGTCCAATGCAGCACTGGATTTCACAAAAAAATAGAAAAAAGTATATTGGAAGGAAGGTGTTCATATTGTCTCTTGGATATTTACATTGTTATGATTAATACATGAGTTTTTACATAAAAAATATCAAAAAAGAAAAAACATTTTTTTTTATTTATTGGCAATTTCAAAATTTATTATGTAAAATTGCAAAATTTTTGTCTAAGACTTCTATTTTGGCAGGAATAAGTGCCCATGTGTAAAAATTGGACATTTAATTCAAAAGTTAAGCCTAAGTATTGATGATCGGAAGAATTTGCCAAGAGTAAGCAAGAGTAAAAATGCCTTATTTTTGGCTCAAGAACATAAACCAATCATACCCCCATTTTAAGGTATTTATAGTCACTTATATGCATCTGAATTTAGGCAAAATAGTAACCCTGATTTTTTCTAAATTGAAAACATATTGTATGATTTGTGTTCTTTAGCCAAAAGTGAGGGATTTTTACTCTTAGCAAATTCTTTTTAGTGTCAATACTTAAGCTTCAATATTGAGTTTTGATTAGTTTTGAATATACCTCCCAAAACAGCATTCTTACACAAAAATATACGAGAGGAAAAATGTCTTGTATTTATCCCTAGAAAACAAAAATAAAAATAAAATTATGCTTTCCAGTATACTTTGTTTTTTTTCCAAACTGGTGTCGCATGGGACACTCAAAGTTAACTGCACCACAAAAAAGACGTTCCCTCTACACAAAAAAGTACCCCGAGTTTTATTAATTTTTGTCTAATGAAAAGACAGAAAGTCTGTCCACAGAAAACTTTGTTTATTTACAAATTACACAAAGCGCTTTCGACCTAATAAGAGGCCATCATTAGTACCTGACATACAAATGAGAAATTACAAAATTAAAAAACTCAAATATAACAATATAAAGAAATAAATAAAAGATAGGTACAAAAAATTAAAATAAATAGAATAAATACAAAAATAAAATTATTGTTGACACAAATTAAAGATGAAAGGTAATTAAAATTACCGTTGTGTCAACGGTAATATTGTATTTTCTTATTTGTTTGTTATGCGCTGCTGATGATCTCTTGTTTGGTCGAAAGCTCTTTGTGTAATTAGGATATAAACAAAATTGCCTGTGGGGAGACTCTTTATCTTTCTTTTCTTTAAGATGGAACTTTTTTTCTAACGGCTCAAATTTGGTTTAACAGGTTTTTGTCCACCTTGTATAATAAGTTACTTTTATAAGTATTTTTCTATTATTTGAGTTCATGTTTTGTTTTGTAAACAAACATTTTAAGATATATTGGAAGTCAAATTTAAGATAAAATGTATCAAATGACCATAAAATTGTTTTTCGAAGGAGACTTAATATTCAAATATATTTGTATAAATCTATGGTACAAACTGCAAAGGTAATTTTTTCTTGTAATTCTTGTTCAGGGTGTAATTCATTTAGAGGAAAATATATTTTATTAAAACAATGCTATGGTTCTAAAGTGTTGCCTGTGTTGTTAATATTTTCTTTTTGTAACTTATTGCACATGGTTATAATCTGTTGACAGCAAGGGAAAATAGTGTCGAGGAACCAATGAGGTTAGTCAGATATAAAATTGTGGGTGTGGTTTAACATCTAGGACTGATCTCATTGGCTACCTGGCATTATATTCCCTTGCTTTCAACTGATTACAACCGTGTCTTATACTTTAGCGTTATTCTTTCCTATTTACTTCACTTGTTATAAAAATGTTGAAGTAAGTTAGTGGTTATTTCACAATTCAAGGTTCTTTCTTTTTGTTTTTAATTAATTTTTATATGCTTAAGCATATTAATATTTATATGCTATCTGGTTCAAGTGAGGAATGTTGAAATAAACTTTCTAGGCTTACTAAGTAATTGCACATCTGCAGTAAATAACAGAAAAAAATAAAATAAGGTGTGTAAACAACAAATTTTAAGTAGGGCATCGTGTTTTTTGTTTTCGGGGCTTTGATTGAATGAAACTTTAAGGGCTCAAAAGGGATACAAGCCTCAAAGGAATACAAGCCCTCGAAGTACTTCAACTTAGAGTCTTGAGCTTGAACCATGGTACCAGTAATATTTTTTTTGTTATACTTACAATATATTACTGTTTAATTACCAAATAGTTTTGGTGCAGAAGTCTCTAAGCTTTTTAGGGACTTCTAAAAAGGCTTTTTAATTTTTTTTCTTAAGATACTTGCTTTCTTGCTCCATTTACTTGCTTGAATCCATTTCTTACTGAGGGTTTTGCATTTATGCTTCATAGTCAGAACTGAAACACTTTTGCTTGTGTATCTGTTTTTTTTTATTTTTCAAAGGGCATATGCTGAAACATTTTAAATTTCTACCGAACGCACTTGGAAAGTTACAATACCAAGTATGCCTCGAAGATTTCCCTGCATGTGTTCCACAACATCTTGTAAAATGTTTTAATAGCATTTTCAATAACTATCTTTAGGCATGTATGTTTACTTTTAAACATTTGTATGTAGAAATAACAATTTAATAAGAGTAAAACAAACAGCAACAGCTGGATTCGTAAATATTATTCCTCGGAATTTACCAAAACATTCTATTTTTAAAATTTGTTACAAATTTGAGGGAAGGTATGTAGGGATAGGTAAGGAGTTAGGGAAGTTAATTCAGTGCGATTATATTTAACAAATAAAGTAAACAAATAAATCACAGAAGTTACATAATTCAAAATAATATAAAAAACTGGGTACGGGGTACCTGGGAACTTTTTCTTATCCTACCTGATTCCGACTCGCTTCGCTTGTCCTCAGATAGTAAATGTATCCATTTCATCATAACCAGCCAAGAACTGACCACACTCAATGCTGCTTAACTTTTATGATCCATAAAAAATCATAGATATACTTGTCATATTGTAACGAAATGTGGTGTACTTATTTATTACGTAAAGGTACACACTTGTACCAAATTTCAACTTAATTAGATTATTTTCCGAGTTTTTACAAATTTTTTACATTTACTATCTCAGGACTCGCTTTGCTCGTCCTCAGATAGTAAATATATCCATTTCATTCCCAGCCAAGAACTGACCATGCTCGATGCAGCTTAACTTTTATGATCCATCAAAAATCATAGATTCACTTGTACCGAATTTCAACTTAATTAGAATAATTTCCAAATTTTTACAATTTAAAAAAAATGTTCACTATTCATTTAATAAAAATTGTACTAATGCTGATAATATGATGAAAATGAGCAAATATGTTGGTATATATTACTCAAACCAATCAACATATTTTTCTGTATTTTATTATTTGTTGTACCACCTAAAAATTATTTATTAGAGGGTACAAAACAATTTTCTTTCAACAACAGCTTTCAATGCTGCTGTTTCTTTCTACAGGGGCATTGCCTATGAAAAATCCAGAAAAAATTGGCAAATCAAATCATTTTTATTTTCTGACAAATACAAAATAAGTTATTAAATAAAAAAAATAAATAAAAAAAATAGTTGTGTAATTTGCAAATACAAAGATTAAGAGAGAGATTTGATGTTAAAAATCTCACTACGGTAAAGATTTTTTAACATCGCACTAACACACATACCTGTGTGCGAGTAGTGCCTATTTTTGGAGTTACTTAATAAAAAAGTAAAAGAGGAAAACTAAATACAACATTTTTAGGAAAAAAACATGCAGAAGTTTTACTGTTCTTGTTCTGACTGTAAGGCACAAACTGAAACCCTGAGTAAGAACTGGATTGGTAAGCAAGAAAATAAGTATTTCAAAGGAAATTTGCCTGGCTCCGCACCTCTTTGCCAGGCTCCGCACCTCTTTGCCTGGCTCCGCACCTCTTTGCCAGGCTCCGCACCTCTTTGCCAGGCTCCGCACCTCTTTGCTTGGCTCCGCACCTCTTTGCCAGATTTTTCAACTTCTTGGTCAGGAATACAGGGTTCCTACCACGTTATAAAGACAAAGAGTGTAATTATTAAAAAAACAATAATTTTATTTAGTGTATATTTTTATTTATTGTATCAATTTATAAAACATCTTAAAATATTCTGCAGGCTGCTTGAAGTCTCCTCTCTGACCACAGGTTGGGAAACACTGCTACCAATGATTAAAACAGTTGTATTCTAAAAACTATCTTCATAGTAACTTTATTTTTGCATTGTAATCAACCCCCCCCCCCTTATATTTAGAACTTTATTGATTTCATTAAGATACAAAAATTGCACAATAGAAAAAAGTCAGAAAAATTCATAAAAAATAATAATAAAGAAAATAAATTACTTATTTATGGTTTTTTACAAAATCGAACCACTCTTTGAGTGTGTAAAATGGGTTTTCTAATAACAAGGATTTTATTTCTTTTAAAAAGATTAAACTCAATATATTTTATATTAGAGGGAAGGGAATGAATTCCAAGAATTTTATGTCCTGCTTCCGATTTTCTTAAGCGATGTGAAGGAATCTCTAATATATTTTTATTTTTAGTGTGGTACCCATGATAGTGACTGTTTATATTAAATAGGACCTGGATACGTTTTATATGAGTTTGTTTTTTACTTACCATGACTTGTCAATAATATCTGGCATTGTTTTCATGACATTTTAAGTGGTCCATTTTGGTGACAGAACAATATTTAGATTAAAATAAGCTCAATAGGTGTTCTGTAAATATTTTATCATTGATTAAATTTTTCAAAGTTATGTATTTGAATCAAATTAATAAATGTATAACATTCAGAGTAACATTACTAACACTTCAAAATTTTGTTTATTGACTTGCTGTAATTATTTTATAAAGACATAAAGATATTATTGTATTTTATTTATTTGATCGTCCTCTTGTTTGGAGGTACTGAGGATGACCTTTATTTGGTTGAAAGCCGGTTTTACTATAATTATATGACTATTATTACGGGCTGAGACCAATTTACAAAAAATATATAAAAGATTACTCATAAAATTAAATTAAATTGCACAAAAATAATTGAAAATATAAAACTTATTATGAAAAACAAACATATTAAATTATTTTATCTTCAATTTAATTTTATGACAAATCATTTTAAGCGTATATTGTCTCTAAGAAAAGAAACTCCTGGATACAAATGTATATTTTTCAACATAATTAGCATCTCTTCTTGATGAATTCAGAATAGACACTCCTTGGGTCATCTATCTCATTATCTTATTATGTTTTTATTTGATTATATTGTATGTACCCAGCAATATTTAGATATCAAACATATCTATTTTTACTACACTAAGACTACGTTTGCGAGTGTTAACCAATCAGATCAAATGTCTAAAGGGTAGTTTTCCAGCATGTCGTTTCCGGTTAGTAGGCGTAGTTACTCAATTGTCGTGTCTCAATATCAAAGTAGCTTTGCTGATCAAAGTGACTGAAATAAAAGTTGGGTTACTTGACTCAGGTCTACCAACATTTTTGTCAGTTTTACAATTTTTTTGTTTGTTTTGGCCCCTTTTTCACCGACTTGAAAGAAACGTATTTATTTTAACATTACGATACGTTCTTGTTAGTTCCTTTCAGTTGAAAAATCAAATAAAACGGTGTGATAAAAACGGTGCAAAATAAATTTACAAGGTCATTAGCAAGATTCTGTGTCTAAACCTCAAACTATTGTCAAACAGTCTGAAGAAGACTTATTTGCTTTTATTGTCTTTCTGTAGGCCTCCGTTTTCTTAAAATGATATAATGAGATAGAATAAAGCCTGGAGTTGTAGACCTGCTGCTCAAGTAGGATTAATAAACATCAACACAAGAAATAAAACAAGTATAACAAAATGTAAACTGGAGTCAAGTCTTCTGTTATTAAAAGGTCATTTTGGAAACCGTAAGGTTATCTACTCACTGATCTTAAAGAGATATCAAAAAGAGTTACTTTTTTAAATTACAAGATAAAAGTAGGCTTTTACATATGTTACAAAATTTATTTTGTTTTAATTATTCAGTCACCATTGTGGCCATCTTCTGAACAATAAATAACTTTACATAAAACTATCATAGACTTCTTAAAAACATTTAAAAGTACATAAAAAATGTTCTATACAGCTAAAAAACTTAAATAACTACATTACAGAAAAGTAATAAATTAATGAGGTACAATATCTATATTGTATACAATGTACAAATATTGTATATCTATATTGTATAGATATTGTATACAATGTACAAATATTGTATATCTATTGTATACAATGTTCAAATATTGTATATCTATATTGTATCTCATTAATTTATTACTTTTTTTGTGATGTAGTTATTTAACTATTTTTTGCTATATAGAACTTTTTAATATTTTTAAGTAGTCTGTGGTAGTTTTATGTAAAGTTAGTTATTGTTCTGAAAATGGCCACAATGATGGCTGAATAATTAAAACAAAATAAATTTTGTAACATATAGAATTAAAGCCTACTTTTATCTTGAAATTTAAGATGGAATTCTACAAACTAAGAAGTGCAATTAACAAAAAACTATTCTCATCACTTTGGTGGTAGAGGTAAATAGGCCGTCATCACACTGACCGATTCCAATCAATCGGTTCACTCTGACAAACACACCTTTAATAATTACTTAAATTCATTTATCATAAATATTTTGGGTAAGAAAACCCAAATTGACTTTGAATGACATTCAACCTGATGTCATTTCTCATTGTGACATTATTTTTTTCGGGTATATTCAGCCTTAATTTTTTTTGCATCTATGGCTTTTGTACAAACATTACATGCCCTAGTTTTGTCAATTCAGGTTTAATATTTATCATTAAATAGTTGCAGTTTAAAACTCATCACCTCTAAAAATTACGTCTCCTTGTTTATATAATACAGTTATTTTTTTATAAATACTTATTTGTATAAGAGAAATATTAATAATCTCAGATTAGATGTATCGTTCGTAGATTCATTGTTTTGTAAGAAAAATATTATTTTTGTATGTTGTGTAAGTTATTTGTTATAAGAGCACATAACTATTAATATGTTACTATTGTAACATATTAATTTTGAAACTTAACTGTGTAACATGGCAGGCACTATGTATAATGACTGTTACATAATTGTTCATTATTGGTTTGTCTCAACATAATATCATGTTTTCCTTTTCGTTACTTCTAACTCATCAGGTTAACAGTATGTAGTATCTTATCTAGCATGTTACCCTCTAGGTTTCTCTTGCGTTATGATTTTGTGACATGTATATATGTTTCGCAAAGTTAGTAGTATCTAATCAGATACAGTTTTACAATTAAATTCAACTTTTTGATTGAAGAATTAGCAACTGTAAATACTCGGTGGATGAATACTCGTGGACTGTAGGAGTGCACAAAGCGCCACTCTCGCAATTTTTAGGGGCTAATTTAATTTTAAAATTTGAAGGTACCTGTTATTTTTTTCTCACAACTTTTCTTGTCGCCTGTAGGTCCAAAGCTTTTGTTTACAAAAAAAATTTGAAGGGGTATTACTCCAGTCTCCCTATGCTTTAGAATTGAAAAATTCCTTATTATTCCACCCTCTCCCTAGTTTGATTTCAATACTTTGTACTTTAATGAAAAATCATTTACATACCCTATGTCAAGGACTTAAAATTTAACTGTTTTCTAAAATGTTAAAAAATAAAGATTGAGGTGAATCAAAAACCATCAATGCTAGGTGGGTTTTTTGCTCTACTCTATGGTCCTGTAAATCCTATGAATGGTTCATAAGTCTTATGGTGTAGAAAATTACCCTTAGGCTCCCAGACTATTAGTGCCATAAAGTAAAAATGGCATTATTAAAAAATTAGTAAACCATTAACAAATAAATTAAAATAGCTACTTCTTTTTTATTCATAACTTCTAAAAGTGAATTTCAAAAATACAAACACCAACATGTTTCTTCACTAAGATGTGAAGAGAGGTGTTGATCTTTATTTACTTTTTTCTTTTTAAGAGTAAAAGAAGTTGTTATTTGATGTTTAATTAATTTTTTTTATGTTGCATTGATTTCGTCTATATATGGCCCTTATGATGGGGTTGTGCTATAATACGACACTCGGCTAAAATCAGTTGACAGTGTGGGAAAATAATGAGGGAGCCAATGAGGTTAGTCCTGGATATTAAACCACGCCCTCAATTTCAAATCAGGCCAACATTATTAGTTCCTCAACACTATTTTCCCATGCTGTCAACTAATTTTAGCTATGTATCATACTATAGGTTCAATGCACTTTGCTAATAAAACAAAAAAAATATTGTGGAGAGAGTCTTTAGTTTCACCCTTAACGAAAAGCTTCACAGTGGTGCAGCTAAGTATAATTATTGTTTAATGCAGACTTTGATTGTAAAATTATTGTGCTTTGCTCTAGCAATTCATAGATCTTTGCTCTAGCAATTCATAGATCACTTTTCTTGATTGTGCTTTGCTCTAGCAATTCATAGATCACCTGATTGTGCTTTGCTCTTTCTAGATCTTTGCTTAGCATTCATAGATCACTTCTCTTGATTGTGCTTTGCTCTAGCAATTTATAGATCTTTGCTCTAGCAATTCATAGATCACTTCTCTTGATTGTGCTTTGCTCTAGCAATTCATAGATCACTACTCTTGATTGTGCTTTGCTCTAGCGATGCATAGGTCACTTATGTTGTTTAAGTTATAATAAATTACTATTTTTGTTTGTAATTTGCTTTGTGATTTAGTTTAAAGGAAATAAAATTTGTTACTTATAATTAGTGTATTATTTAAAGATTGGGTATGGGGGTTCCTCAGAAGTTTTCATATTATCAAACTTCCACACTCATTCTCACCTCTTCAAGCTTAAATTGTTTTTTAAACATGGAAACCACTTAATTGACATTGTTGTATATCTTAGGAATCACTTCACTTTACATCAGACAGTAAAAATTTGTAATAAATATTTTTTAAATTACTTCTTTAAAATATAATGAAATAATCAGTACAAAATTACAATAACTTATACAGTAGAACGTTAAAAATACAATTCAAAACACTGTCAATATGCGGGAAGCCGAAATCAATTGATTTATTATAACCTTATTATAAAGTTATTTATAATAACTCACTCTTGTAGGTTTCAATTAGGTTACACAGAGCCCCAAAAGATGTTTCAGGCCTTTCAATGCGTTGAGATAGGCTATGACCGCTCGAATATATATTTATATGAAAATATAAAAGAATTCATTGCAATACATATCTCAAAAACAAACTGCGCATGCTTACAATCATTATATATACTGCGCAGGTCCTAAATTTAGAGACAAATTACCTCCCTATGGTTTCCTATTGTTTTGCGTAATGAGAAAGTCATAAACAAATTGTAAACAGTTATATATTTTCTCTTTAGAACTGTTTTATTTTAATTGACTTAACAAGCAACACAGGTACCTAAAATCTCGACTTTCACACACATAGAGGGTTGAGGAGCAAACGCGACTTATCCTTGTGACATATAACCTGCGTTTCGGCCCTTCTTTCTATAACCATGGGCAAGTAAGTTTGCCCCTATTTGTCTATCTCAAACAACGTCCATAGTTGTTTGAGATAGACAAAGATTTCCTCTTGCGCCATCCTTTTTTTTTCAAGGCCCTTGCCTTGAAACAAAGCCTCTGCGAGTCTTCCACGCATCTGCTGAAATTCGATTGTAGCGCTGCAGCAGAGATAAATTGTAGTGTAATTTAATTTCTGGACGTTTTTCGTAAGATAAAAAATCCCAAACAATGTGTAAAAAGTAAGGTAACCGACAATCAATTTAATCTCGACTTTTTCGACAGAAATGCGAACAGCACTGCCATAACTCGTAACATTTAAAATAATTCATAAACAAAAAAGTGGAAACTGTTTCACTCAGTTTCCATTTCCATATTAATTCAACGACATTTTTTTTCAAAACTACTCTCTCTTTACGAGCAAAACTAAAATGTTCACTATAATTACATTTTTTGCAAAATCTTACATTTATGACCATCGGTTTAATGATCGTAAATAAATTATTTTTCGATAGCACAACTACAGTGGTAGACTAATTTTTGTACAAAGTTTCAACTCTCTAGCATAAATACAATGGGAGCTACGATGATATACAGACACACACATATACAGACAGACAACTTTGTGAAAACCACTCAGAAACCACGCCTGAAACATATGATTCCGGTATCCGGCACAATACTTTTCCTATAGACCTACGGTATAAATGAGGAAAATTAAAAACGATGTCATGAATGTTCGTTTTAGCAAATTAGCCTGATCGGGAAGGAGTGGGGGAAATCGTGGGAGTTTGACAAATCGAACATTTGCGTCAATGGAGGCGACTTGAGTCACCTCCGTCAAGCCAGTCAATGTATGGAGTAAAGTAATATATAAACCAATTAGAAAAACTCATAGAAATATTATTACTAGAGGGGCCCTATTGGATGAATTTTGAAACATCTAAAAAAGTAACCTGACTACCATCGCTAATAAATCAAAAATGCGTAACATAAATAATTATTTACGTAACGTAAATAATCAAAAACAAAATTAGAGTAAATTATATAGAAGAATGTTAAAAATACAAACAAAAACACAAACTATGTGCGGGAAGCCGAAAACAATATATGTAGATTTATGCTTAAAACCTTAACTCACTCTTGAAGTTGATTTCAATAAGGTTACACAGAGCCCCAAAGATGTTTTCAGGCATCTCAATGCATTTGAGATAGGTTTGACCCTCTAGTTTATAACTTTATGGGGAAACTCCTATACTAACCTGAATAATCATAGAGATATATCACTAGAGGGGCTCTATTGGTTGAATTTTGAAACATCGAAAAAGTAACCTGACCACCTTCGATTATCATTCATCAAATAACAGAACAAAAAACAATTTAATTATATAGTAGAATGATTTAAAATACAAATCAACACAACATCTGCGGGAAGCCATAACAATTGATAATTAACCTCAACTCCCTTGGAGGTTTCAATGAGGTTACACAGAGCCCGACTAAAAATGTTTCAGGCCTCTCAATGTATTAAGATAGGCTATGCTCCCTCTAGTATATATCTCTATGTGTAAAATAAATTCAGACATGCGTAATAAGATAGCTGAGATTGGAATAACTGCTCAGAATTTAGGTTTTCTTATTCAATTTTATTGGCAACACTGATAACATTTGGTAAGTTTAATTTTTATCGTGTTTCGTACTTTAATATGTTCCTGTTAATACAATAATTTTTATTAAATCCTGCGATATAATTGTTACAATAATTTAGTTAAAGAAAAAGAGAAACTATAATGAAGGTAAACCACATGTTTTTATTAAG
Organism: Microvelia longipes; assembly: GCA_018340805.1. Taxonomy (NCBI): domain Eukaryota; kingdom Metazoa; phylum Arthropoda; class Insecta; order Hemiptera; family Veliidae; genus Microvelia; species Microvelia longipes. The sequence continues at coordinate 50,844,852 of JACMZG010001863.1, forward strand.
ATTTTGAAGCACTTACAGACGATAGTGTAATACCTTAAATATAACTTAAAATTACGATTGCTTTAACTATATTCAAAAATTGTTGGTTAAAGTAGTTAAATTATTAATTAAAATTAATATTTGAAGGAGATAAAAGAAATATCACTCGCAAAAATGTACTAAGTTAAGTTGTGCACACGAAAAAAAAAGTTTAATTAGCCGCTCATTTAAGGTAATTTAATCAAACCTAGTACTTAAAAATTAGCACTTTAACCTCAATCGGATGTGACAAAACGTATTCCTTACACTTATTACTAACATTTAATACTAAAATATTAATTAAATATATTTTTTGTTTAGTTTCCTTCCTTATAACCAAAAGTGAACCTTCACTATAAAAGACGCCATGTTTTGGCCGGATCAGTTATCACGTAATCTTACTCGATCGACTAAACAAATACGCTTTAAGAACCGTGAAGTTAGTTGACCGTATTGCATACGTATCCAATACGAGCGCCTGTTAAATACGCTGTGTGTACGTAGTTATTAATGTTTCAAGCCACTCACTGTATTGTGATAAGGTTTTTCCCCATAGTAACATATTTTTATGAGTTTACCTAGATTACATTGTTTACCTCCATAAACAATGTAAACAAATATTTAAGTGCAAAGAAGAATAGTGCAGAGTAGAGCAGTGTACATCATATTCAAAACAACTACAAGTATGATGGAAACAACTTTTAAAATGTATTCAGAATACATTATTTATCTCTCTCTTTAAACACTATATGAGAAAACTGTCCAAGTATCCTGGTACAAGAAGATGGCGGTGTTTCCCACCTTTAGCCCCCAGATTTAGTCTATCTCGAGGGGTGTAACGGGAAGAGGGCAGATACTGCGAGGGGGCGGGGCTCTGGCTCAGTGCTTGGCTTGTAGCCTATCTGTTCACATCGGGGTTATAATCGTCTTGCTTGATTCTCACGAAGTACGCGAAATAAAAAATTTGATTTTCTTATTAAATTGTATTTACAAATTTGTATTTGCAAATTGTGTTTTCATCGTTTCATTTTTTAAAATTTGATTCGATTTTATTTAAATTATTCATTCAATTTTTATTATTTTGTGTATCTATTTATGTCGAATTATTATCATATAATGAAAAATATGATTTTATTTATTTTTGTGATTAAATTATTATGATTTGTGTATTGTGTTGTTAAGTTGGTATACCTGATAATTGCGAGATTAAAAAAAAAAAACAAAAGGATTATCAACCGATTTTTTGTTAACAAGATTTTTTATTTTATTTTTTAAGTAAACAAATGATTTATGTTATTTTTAGAACGTTCGATTAAAACAGCGGGACTATTTGTCGTTTAAGAAATGGCGGAAATGTGGATTTGTGTTTAAAATATTGAGGGAAGAGTCGGTTGAGAGCAACTTGTTGCTGCTGGCCCACATGTCTCGGAGGAAGCAGAGCAACCCCAAGCCCCTAAAAGGTATTTTTTTGTTTTTCTAAACTTTAAATAAGTTTACCTCATACTTTAATGCTTTGAAAGACCTTATTGCATTTAGATTTGTTTTTACCAGTGAAGTATTAATAATTGGCTGACAAATCAGCAAAGAATTAACTATGCACATAGTAGACGTTAAAAGACAACAACGAAATACATAATATTTTGCTAGTATTTTTTTAAATATTTAATATTATGACTACATACAGGTATTTTGGGCTCTGTATCACTCCGTCGACAAATCATTTCGTTTTAGTGCTTTCGTTAACATAGAAACGTAGTTTCCTTTTATTACATAATTAAATGGCTGTCAACAGTAATACTTTTCAAAGCTATAAATATATAAGATGTCCTTACTATTAATTTTTACGCGTGGACCATTTAGTGTAAGCTTTTAGGCTATTAATGGCTATGTCCGTGGGTATTAAACATTCATGGGAAGGGGGGAGGGTAAGCAAAACTTATGAAGGTAAAGCAGAAGATGACACCGGAATTATCCGTTCCAGGTCTTTTTAAGACAATTTTAAGGCAAATTTTAATATTTTCCCAGCCTAAATTCAGATGAGTATATATGTTTCTACAACATTCCCATTTGGAACGACATAATAATATAATTAAACTTCTTATGTATCTAAACTCTTACTTGCTCCAATGCATTTCCTTAATCAATCAAAGTCTCTTACGGGTTACTCAGCAATCAAAGTCTCTTACGGGTTACTCAGCAATCAAAGTCTCTTACGGGTTACTCGGCAAAGTCTCTTACGGGTTACTCAGCAATTAAAGTCTCTTACGGGTTACACACATCTATTTAGTTTTATCGATCATTCATTATTTCTTCTGTATAGCTATATGCAGTATTCTTCTGCAATAGATATGTCGTCAGTATACGCTAAAATATTTATTCCAAAACTCCCAGGTTTTTTAGACACATTTTTAATAACTCTTTCAATTAAAAGGTTAAAGAGCTTTTGACAAAGTCTCTTTGTCTAACTCCACAGAGAGCACAGAAATTTTTGGAGAACCTTCTGTTGACTTCTGAGTCTCCTGTTGTCTTCTTTTTTGAAGTTTCTTTTTTGTTTCTTGTTGGTTAAAGTTCTTTTGTTCTTTGTTGTTTAAAGTTTCTTTTTTTGAAGTCTTTTGAAGTTCTTTTTGAGTTTCCTGTTGTCTTCCTGTTGACTCTGAGTCTCCAGGACTCTGATAAAATACCACGCGTTATAAAATAAAAGAGTTTTAACCTCACTAGCTCACTAGGTTATTATAATCAAGTAAAACCAAAACAAGATAAGATTGATGATTTAAGTTAAAAAAAGGAAAAGAAAATATTAGTGTAATTGAAAATACAAGTTTTACATTTCTCTTCAAGTGACATGGAAACTGATAAATCAAATAATGCATTTCGTATTGAGATGTTTTCTCTTTTAGTGGCAGTACTTTTTAAGAGACATTATAACCAATAGATCAAATAATGAATTTTGTTTTGAGGTGTTTTTTTAGTGGCAGTACCTCTCCTAAGACTTATCGAGTCCGATTAGGCTTTAAATTAATTATTATTTTGGCAGAAATTTTCACATTATGATAAGTTAAAAATTAAACTTAAAATTCATGGAAAAGTTAACTAAGATAAAAAAGAGAATTTAGAGTAAAATTTAGTGTATACATTTAACATGCAGCTGTAGCTTTAAACTGAGATTCATTTTTGTACCAAGTTTCAACTTTCTAGCATAAGCACACTTGGAACCACTATGATCACAGATTCACACTTATCTTGGCACGTTTGACACTTATCACACTTATGTTGGCACGTTTACACTTCTACCTTTAGACTGACAACTTAAAGAGACGTAAGAGCACCTGAAACTGACATTAAAATTAAACTCCTGGTTTCGTATTTTTAGTGCTGACACAATACTTTTCTTATTTACTTATGTTATGAATTGGGGAAAATAAAAATAGTTCCATAAACAACTGATGACGTCTAATAGCTTTAGCTGATTAAGTCTAATAGTTTCATCTGATTAATTCTAATAACTTTAGCTGATTAATTCTAATAGCTTTAGCTGATTAAGTCTTATAGTTTTACCTGATTAATTCTAATAACTTTAGCTGATTAATTCTAATAACTTTAGCTGATTAAGTCTAATAGCTTTAGCTGATTAAGTCTAATAGCTTAAGCTAATTAATTGTATTAGTTTTAGCCAAATTATTCTAATAGTTTTAGCTGATTAAGTCTTTTAACTGATTTTAGTGATTAATAATTTTTGTAGCTTTACCTGATTAATTCTAATAACTTTAGCTCATTAAGTCTAATAGCTTTAGCCGATTAATTTTAATAGCTTTAGCTGAAAAAGTTTAATAGCTTTGGCTGATTAATTGTAATAGCTTTAGCTGATTAAGTCAAATAGCTTTACCTGATTAATTCTAATAACGTTAGCTGGTTTATTCTAATAGCTTTAGCCGATTAATTCTAATAGATTTTGCTGATTATGCCTATCAGCTTTGGATTTTAGCGGATTTATAATGTGAAAATAATTTTCATCAAAACTTTATTAAATAATTATGTTACATGATTAAAAAAAAAGAAACTATCACTAAAATTTTTGTTGCTTTATGGAATTTTTATTTGAAAGGCAGGAATGATGTTGGCAGTTACTGTTGTGAGGTTTTTTATGAGATAAGGGAATGGAAAAAAGTTTATCGCTGCAACCTGATGGGGCTTGCAAACAAGTGGTAAAGTTCTTTTCGACATTATCAGTACTGGGACACAGTACTTGCAACTATGTATGAAACCCTGGCTATGTTCGCTATGATAAGGCACGAAACAGTAAAAATTGTTTCGCTATCATTCCTTTCCTTGTTACAACATTACACTATCATCCACTGTTGTAGCGGCTTCTTCTTTTCACCATAAAACCTTTAGAATGTTTTAAGCTTTTTCGAGACGATTTAAGAACAAGCTGCCGGCTATTTAAACAAGCTTCTTCCTATTTTTCTTTAGCGAATTTCCATACGAAAAAATTAAGATTATGAGATTGGGGTCATGGTTAAGGGTATACTGCCTCAAGAGAGAAAAACTGCTTTGACTGAGATGCAAACTTTTTAATCTTCGTTTATAATTGGTGTTTTTTTTTCAATTGACTTTACACCATCACTTGCTTTTACATCATTTGCTTCATAATGGTTACCTTCTGAGCTTGTGACGTCAAATGGCCTTCATTTTGTCTCCAAACTAAGTCTACAAGTTTCGAATCGTACAAAATTTGGTTTATGCTATCCTGAAACTTACAGAATGCGTCTAGCATCGTTAGATTTGTATTTTTCCTCAATTATACCATAAGTATATAAGAAAATTATATGTATGGAAAAATCCGGAAGCCTGGATTTAATCTGAATTATCCGTTTTAGGTGCGTTTTCAACTTATTCGTAGTGGTTATTGTGTGTGTATGTGTTTGTAGCGGCCTCACTTGTTCTAAGATATGATGATTAGTAGCCCTTGTGCGTTAGATTATTATCTTTATATTAGTCTTGCTAATACCTCATGCTACGTCCGGACACCGAGAGATGCAAAAGTATTTGTTCGCCCTCGTAAGATAATCGGCAAGACATTAAAGACAAGTGTTAAGTATAATGCACTACTGATCTCCATACTTTAAGTACCTATAATTATTTTTATTGTTAATTAATAATGATTGGATCATTTAATCAAATACAGTTTTTATATTTTGAGTAATAGAATTATTTCTTATATTTCTGTCCAGGACCCATTTCTTTAAAGTTATCGTCCTTAGACGTTACAGTGTGTATGTGTGTCTATTATCATCGTAGCTTCCTGCCTATTTGTGTTGAAACTTGGTACACAAATTAATCTTTAGGTCTAGTTGCGCTATCCGGAATATATATTTTTTTATATTACGTAATTAATCCGCAATAATGACGGCAAACATCTCGAAAATTAATAAATCGCTTCGGTTTGTGATTAAATCCGCATGTAGTTGTATATAAGAGAAAAAAATGTTTTTTCTCATTATCAGCATAAGTGTAATTTTTATGGAAACACTTGTTTTTAAAAATCGGAAAATAATCTAATTGAATTAAAATTACGAACAATTGTATCGCATCTCGTAATAAATAAGTATATACTAAGACTACTTAGTATACTTACATTACATTACATTATTTCAGCGATGAAAGGTAATTCTTGTAAATTTTTCACCCAAACCATGTCTACATTATGATAACGTCTACGCCATCATGAATAACCAAGTTTTCTCTGTTCGTACTCAAGAATAAACGATGTTCATGTTATATGCATGACAGGTGTATTACTCCCTATTATTATTTAGAAACATATATTATCTTTTATAACCGCATCTTGTTATTTTTGCACGTATAATAATATTAATTTTTTTATCCTCTCAATTATCGTATGAATTTATTAATATATTATTTTTTATTAAGTTCCTCGATCTTAATTATATTACTCTTCTTACCTTACGGTTTATTTTTACTCTTATTTTTATGATTATATTTTCTTTGATTTTCTTGCACTTAGCCGTTACTCGCAATTATATTGCATTAGTCTATTTAACTTTTCTTTCTCATCGTAGGGCTATAATTTGCATGCTAAGGTTTTAATGTTGTTTGAATACAAGTTCCCATAAATTTTATTTTTTTAATTTATAATAGTTTTCTATGAAAATTGTTGGTTGCTTGTCCATCAAACGTCATAAAATTAAAATGCTAATAGAACGGCTTTTTAAATAAATGCAGACAAGTTGTGTTTTTGTATTGATGATTTTCATAGCTGCAGTAACGAGAAGAATTCTGCGGAGGTCGCAAGACGGGCGAATTTTCTTTAAAATGCGTGGTTTCTTTTTTATTAATCCAATTTTTGATAAATTTTCGGTATATAATAACTTGAGTAGTAGCATCACAACTTGTTTTTATTTTTTTCGATTTTTTTAAAAGAAAATGCTCATATTTATCCCATACTTTATACGCACTACACCGAACAGCATATTTTATACTTATTTGAGAATCAGTTTATGCTTCTCTCATACAGAAGTTGTTAATTGGTTACTTTTTAGCGCATTTTTTAAATTTTGGTTTTAAATTTGGTTACTTTCTGCTCAGATTATTAAATATACATACATATAACATGTACAACATACAACATATTAAACCTTGGGAAGGACAGGAACCCTATTAAAAACCAGGTCATTAATCCGTTTTGCTGTGTCTGCAAAATTTAAAAAAAACGTTAAAATACAGGGTTAATATTAATTGTCGCGAAAAAAGTCCTTAATTACTTATTTTTGGGGCGCTGAATTCAATGAGCCCGGTCTGAAGTCAATAAGGCTACTGTAAGTGACAAAAAAGTCGAAAAAACCGTGGAAAATAACAGAAACTAAGTAATAGTAAGTAAAAAATCATGTTCGATGTGCGTCGTTTTCGATGTTTTTTGGGGTGCTGAATTAAATAAAGTTCCTAAAGTTAGGGTTCCCGGTTTCGAATCTTTGTACCGCGATAATTTTTTATCGTCTTTTTTGAAGTATTTAAATTTATAACTTCAAAATAATTTTGCAAGACGAGGGAATTTTCTTTGAAATGCGTGGTTTCTTTTTTTATCAAACAAATATTTGCTTATGTTTTCGGTATATATTTCCCTGCTTCGGACTCAAAAATACAGTTCGCCATATTTATGCTGCAACATGCCTTTGGATTTGCTTCGCTCGTCTTCAGATAGTAAATGCATCCATATCATTCTCAGCAGTCACCCATACAGCACGGACCACGCTCAATGCTCCTTAGTTTTTATGATTTAACGAAAATCATGGATATACTTGTCGTATTAAAACGAAACTTAGTGTACTTATTTATTAGGTAATGTTATTGTACCGAATTTCAACTCAATCAAATCATTTCCCAATTTTTTACAAATTTTTAAAAAAACGTACAAAAGTCATTTAATTAAAATTTAACTAATGCTGATAATGCGATGAAACTTTGCACATATTAGTCTTATACATAGTCACATGCGTGCTAAATCTCAATTTTATCGCATCATTTTTTCGCAATTTATGATTTTTTTGAAAATTTCGCTAAGTCATTATTGCGGGTTAATGATGTCATAAAAAATATTTTCCGAATAGCACAACTACAGCGGTAGACTGATTTTTATACAAAATTTCAACTCTCTAGCATAAATACACTGGGCGCTACGATGATAACAGACACACACACAGACAGACAACTTTGAGAAAACCACTCAGAAGGCCCTAAAAATGCCTGAAATGGATAATTCCAGTTTCATCCGGGTCTCGGATTTCTTTCCAAACACAATAATTTTCCTATATACCTACGGTATAAATGAGGAAAGTAAAAACTATTTAGAAGAAAAACGGTGTATAAAAATTTGCCGGTACACTTCTTCCGATGGCCTCGTTGGCCAAAAGTTTTAATTCTGGCGACGCATTTTCAATGTCTGAATCACTATCCATGATTATTAAACAAGTCATTATAAATAATTAATTTCACTTTCCAAAAAAAAGTTTGTTAGCAAAAACGTTCGTTTGATTATTTATTTGAATAATCAATAAATAATCATCAATAAATTTGCCTTTTGGCAAATTTTCGAAGAATAAATGAGCTTATGAGATTTTGGGGGTAATGGAGGGCGAAAGTCTCTTGTTTTGATAGCACATGCTTATTTGCACATAAGCAGTGCAAATTAAATTATTGCTGTAAGCAATCCTTATAGCACATTCTTGTTTTCATAGAGATATATACTAGAGGGGGCATAGCTCAATAAATTAAGTGGCCTGAAACATCTTTTTGGTGCTTTCAGGGGCTCTGTGTAACCTCATTGAAACCTCCTCCAAGAGTAAATTAAGGTTAAAATAAATCTATTATTTTCGTCCACCCGCACATTGTTAGTGTTTTGATATGTATTTTTAACATTCTCCTGTATAAGTTACTCTAATTTTGTACTGATTATTTGATTGTAGTTTATAACTTTATGGGGAAACTCTTATACTAACCTGCATAGAGATATATACTAGAGGGGGCATAGCCTATCTCAATACATTAAGAGGCCTGAAACATCTTGTTGGGGCTCCCAGGGGCTCTGTGTAACCTCATTGAAACCTCCTTCAAGAATAATTTAAGGTTAAAATAAATTACCGCACATTGTTAGTGTTTTGATATATATTTTTAACATTTTCCTGTATAAGCTACTCTAATTTTGTACTGATTATTTGATTGTATTTATAAGCGAAGGTGGTCAGGTTACTTTTTCGATGTTTCAAAATTTAACCTATAGTAATAATATCTCTATGGAAAAGTAAGAGGAACAAGGAAGGTAATATATAACCTTGCACTAAACTACTAGCGCCCACCTAGTGGACATTTGAGAAACTTCACCAGCGACAGTTTCGTGGTTTTTTACACTTACTGGTGTATCGCAGACTGTAAATAACACCTTTTCCTACTTTTTTGAGGATTTAAAGTGCCTTCTTTATAGCCGCCCGATGAAAATATAATATTCGTTTAATAATAATAGATCTATGTTACGTTAAAAGGTTAATAGGTAAACATTATGATGTAAAAACAAGATAAGATAACGAAATTGGAATTTATTTAAAAATAAATACCAATTTGAATTTAATTTAATGTTTTATATGGATGTGTTTTTTGTCCTAGTGTGGCTATACGCCTTTAAGTTTAAACATCTCAGTACCTATCTCTTGCATCGCAGTGTTAATTGATTGAAATTATATTGGAATGAAACTGATTTGACTGTATAAATGATAGTTTAGTTTTTACTGAATCAAAAGAATTTCTTTGTTAATTTTATCTACGAAACAATTTCACTATAACTCATCAGTATTTCTTTGTGATTATTATCTATATTGATTGTTTATCTTCATGGTGAAAGATTTGATAAGTAGTTTCAACTAATATTAAAAATTGATTAAGACATCGTTTAGAATTATTTTGTTATCTAGATTGACTGCGTTACGTCTGGTTCTTGGTTTTGAGAGAGAGTGACCTGATGATACTGTTAATAGAAGAGTAGTATAAGAGATGGCAGTGTTGCGAAAAATGTTTTGCATTCTCCTTAGAAATTTTTAATTTTTAAAAGAGGCTTTCGGCCTTTTAGTCGCTCAACGGCGTCGGCGCTAAGGGGCGGTTCGCGGCCACATGGTTGATCTTCTTTATCAGTTCTGCATATTACTGGTTTATATATAAGTGGCATACTGCCACGATATAAGCGATATATATAAGCGATTTTTTCAGATTTTTCAAATTTATTAGTCAAAATACGAGATTTGTTTACATATATGATGGATTGAGCTGTGGAGCTGTTCTCCCACCTCTACTTCATCTTTATATCGGGACAATTTTGGGCGTAGTGCACCCCAACTGCTATAAGCAACGTAGCTATATATATTATATATATATATATATATATATATTATATATATATATATATATAATATATTATATGTAAATCCATAGAAAGTAATAATTGTTCGAATAAAAGGTTCATTCATTTAGGATAGAAATTCATAGTCCGCCAGTGGGGCACGTGTTGTTTCTAGTTAAAGCTATAGAAACTTATTATAAAGCCACGGCTCTTCTGTGGATTAGGCGTACAATCTCAGCACTAGGGCTCATAAAGTAGAATACTCTTTTATATGCTAGGGAGTTAGCAAAAAGGTCCTAACAACGTGGCCTATTTGTGAAGCAATCTTTCCTCACCTTACAGTTTATCGTTTAGTTTGGAAATCCTCAAGGTCATAAGTATTTTGGGGATTGACCAATCACAGAAGCCGCTGCCAGCCTCTTACTTAAAAAGAGAAAAAATCCCTACCACAATAACCGCTGTAGGGAAAAACCTTCTTCCCGGCAATCGTTCAATTTGTTTATGGTTTTTCTTTTGAATACATCGTTTTGAAAACTACTTTCAAATTAATTTTAAAAATGATATTTTATAATAAAACTACACAAAAGGACCCGCGTTCTGTGTAACTAATGAGTTACATCTTTGAAAGTGGATCATGCTCACCTAACCAAGCCAAGCCATTTTGATGTGCATTATATAACTATAGTAATTATAAAGAAATAGATGAAGGCCAAGACAAGACTGAGTGAAAATGTTGGAAAGATGTCGCTGGACAGTGGTGGGAGGCAACATAATAATACAGGTGTGAGTGTAGACATAGGGAAGAATCTGATAAGAGTCCAGGGGGTTCTGTGAGGTATGGTCACATCTGTTTCTAGTGATTCTCCTAATGAAAATATTTAGTACGTTCAAACACACTCTAGATCCGCGGATCGTATAGAATACGATCTCTCAATACGGTAATTTAAGCTGTAAGAACCATGCGGAGGGGATCCGATCGCATACGCTAGAACTAGGGAGATGGAATTTAAATGGATCCCCCGATACGCTGTATGTACCTTTAGAGACGATCGTATTTAACGGATAAACTTCTCGTCGAACTTTTATTTCACTTCTATATTACTGTTTTTGATCAAATAACTTTTGGAGTATTATTTGTTTTAGTGTAACTTTATTATTATGCGAAGAAATCACAATTTAATTTAATATATTTTTTGTTTTAAACTTTCTTATAACCAAAAGTGAACCTTCACTATAACAGACGCCATGTTTTGGCGGGATCAGTTATCACGTAATCTCACTCGATCGACTAAACAAATACGCTGTAAGAACCGTGAAGTTAGTTGACCGGCGAATCTAGAGTGTGTGTGAACGTACTAAATGTTAACGGGAGAAGCAGTCGTATTATATGGTTATAAAGTAGATGGCTTAAAACCTAATGTTGTCTCATTCAAGTAAAAAGCAGATAGAAAAGACGAGATTTGAGATGTTTCTCTTATCTCAATTTTCTCTTAACACTACCTTATCATAATTTTATGTTTTATAAATATTTGAAATAATTGACCTTTATTTTATTATCAGTTTATTTATTTAATGTTATCAACGATGAAAATATATGATAAGGGTTTTTAACGTTTTAAACTCAGCATGTTTAAGCATCTTATATTTTGTTGTGTATGTTTGGTTTTAAGAATTGAAAAAGTCTATGCGTCTATGGGTTGGTGGATTATAATCGATGAAGTATCGAAAAATACATTCTGTGGAAAATTTTTAATGAAAATGGAGTGTTTTATATTTTTGATGATGAATTCACCTTACAACTTAACTACATTGGCGCCTATTCCACTTTTCACGAAGCAAGAATACGTTATTTCGCGGAGAGAAATATGACCTTATGTTCAATAAAAACAAACAAAGAGACATATAACTAGAGAGGCCATTTTAGTTAAATTATGAAACATCGAAAAAGTAACCTGACCACCTCGCTAATAAATACAATCAAATAATCAGTACAAACTTCCAGAAACTTATACAGTAGAGCGTTAAAACACAAATCAAAATACAAAAAAATGTGCGGGAAGCCGAAAACAATTGATTTTTTATAACGTTAACTCTATCTTGGAGGAGGTTTCAATAAGGTTACATAGAGCCCCTAAAAGCCCCAAAAAGATGTTTCAGGCCTCTCAATGTATTGAGATAGGCTATGCCCCCTCTATAAAGCAATAGAGCAAGCATGCTTGCTTGAAAGCAAGCATGTGCTATAAGGATTGCTTACAGCAATAATTTAATTTGCACTGCTTGTGTGCAAATAAGCATGTGCTATCAAAACAAGAGACTTTCGCCCTCCATTACCCCAAAATCTTATAAGCTCATTTATTCTTCAAAAATTTGCCAAAAGGCGCCAAACGCAGGTTATGTAACAAAGGATAAATCAAATTTTCTCCTCAACTTTATTCAGTGCTTGTTGTTCGGTGTTAGACGTGATTTTAGTAGCCTTTAGTGCTTGTTAAGTCATTTAAAATAAAACAGTTATAAAGAGAAAAGATATTACTTTTTACTGTTTGTTTATAACCTTCTCTATGAACAAAACAATAGGAAACAATCGAGAGGTAAGTTTGGCTCTAAATTCACGACCTGCGCACCTATACGTAGCCAGGGTTGCCTTTAGGGGAGGCATTATATATATATATATATATATATATATATATATATATATATATATATATATATCTGTGTGTGTGTGTGTGTGTGTGTGTATGTATGTATGTATGTATTGCAAACAATTAAAATAAGGTTTATGTTTTGTTTAAAAACAAAGCACTAAAAGTACAAATCAAAACTTTTTTTATTCAAATAGACTTAAAGAATTAAACAAAATACTAATTATTATTGAACTGAACTAAATATGGCGGACATTTTAGTTTTTATTTTATTAATAATATCACCACAAAGTTAAAATTAAGGGCCTACGGTCTGCCTTAGAAGCAGCAACCATAACACATAGCCTACGGTTTGCTTAAAAATCAGCTACTCTAAACACATATCCTACAATTTACCGGGACCTCGGAGTCAGGTTTATGAATTTTTGCTTCTACAAAAGTTAAACGAACAAAGAGGGTTGGCCTTGACTGCTACATAAATTTTGATTAATATAGATAGCTAAAAAATAGAGTTTGCCTTATCATTCAAGGAAAAACCTTATCAAGTATGATTTATGCTGTTTATTAATTGTTTTCACTTAGTCATATATTAAGTTTTATTATCATTCGACTTTGTTAATAATATTCTCGAGCCTTTGTCGACGTCCGTGGCAAGAGACTATGAACTTTAGTACGTTCACACACACTCTAGATCCGCGGATCGTATAGAATACGATCTCTCAATACGGTAATTTAAGCTGTATGAACCATGCGGAGGGGATCCGATCGCATACACTAAGAACTAGGGAGATGGAATTTAAATGGATCCCCCGATACGCTGTATGTACCTTTAGAGACGATCGTATTTAACGGATAACCTTCTCGTCGAACTTTTATTTCACTTCTATATTACCGTTTTTGATCAAATAACTTTTGGAGTATTATTTGTTTTAGTGTAACTTTATTATTTTGCGAAGAAATCACAATTTAATTTAATATATTTTTTGTTTTAAACTTTCTTATAACCAAAAGTGAACCTTCAATATAACAGACGCCATGTTTTGGCGGGATCAGTTATCACGTAATCTCACTCGATCGACTAAACAAATACGCTGTAAGAACCGTGAAGTTAGTTGACCGTATTGCATACGTATTCTATACGATCCGCGGATCTAGAGTGTGTGTGAACGTACTACTTGTCATGATTTTAGCAAATGTATTGTTTTTTATTTAAGTTTTTGTTAATTTGTTTTAATTAAAGTCAGCTCTATTCGTATTCAGATAGTCCGGCAAGATAACGAGAGCTCTCTTTTTAGATGAAATACTCTTTCTTAGAAGACAGCTTCAGATGTCAGCCGGGGCTGCTGTTTTAAACTCCTTGTGGCGCATTTAACACTGGCATCTGACTCTAATCTTTTAATTTCCTATATAGCTACTGTTTATAATTAAATTATAAGTTAATTATCTTCTTAAGATCCCAACACTCACCACAGAATCCTATTTCTCAAAAACATTTCAACTCGTCATTTTCATCTTATTATAATTAATTTTTAGGTCGTGAATTATTCAAATGAAGCGCCTTGATTGCTATTTTTCTTCAACTAACAGTAAACTATGAGTTTCTAGTCGTCGTAGGGGTTCTTATGTAGTAAAATAGCATCCTATCTTATGCATTTTCATCCGATTTGATTATTAAAAATCAAGATGTGGTTATTAGACGTCAATTCTTTTCAAGATCACTCATCATTAGCTTTTGTCTCAAGATTACCCAGGTTCGAATCTCGGTTAGGTCGCATGTTTCATTAGTTACACCTAAGGATGAGATTAAAACTGCGGGTCTATAGAGGTTCTTTAAATAAAATAAGGAAAAATAAGCTAATTAGCTTGGGGTCATAAAAAGGGTGTGGAAGTTAGGATGTTTTTGTTGAAAACCACCCCCTTTTCATAGACTATAGTACGACACACGGCTAAAACCATTTGACAGCGAGGGAAAATAGTGTTATGTTAAGGAACCAATAAGGTTGGCCTGATTTGAAATTGAGGGCGTGGTTTAACTTCCAGGGCTAACTTCATTGGCTCCCTCCCATTAACCGTGATATATATATATATATTATATATATATATATATATATATATATATATATATATATATATATATATACAACGAAAATCGACATTATTTCGTGGCCACAGAAAGGCGCGGGAGCCGCTACTTTGCCCTGACGCCTGCGAGTGACGCCGTTGGGTGACTTCTGTTTAAATAATCAAGTGACCCGAAACTGTATTTCCTCTTTGTGATCCGCATGTGCTGAAACGTGGACTAGTGGTGAATAAAGTGGGCGTTACATTTTTCTTATTACAATACTTACTTTCTCTTACTGAAGGGAATTAAGAAGCACTGTGCTGTCTAGTGGACCTAGATGTTAGGTTATCTGCAAGGATCAGCTATGAATGAGTTTCTATCAAAGATTTTCTATGGAGTTATCTAGATAATAGCTTTTTGTGCACAATGTTTCAAAGTCTATAAAGTGAACGATAACCTTTAAAGGCTC
This sequence comes from Microvelia longipes, assembly GCA_018340805.1. Taxonomy (NCBI): domain Eukaryota; kingdom Metazoa; phylum Arthropoda; class Insecta; order Hemiptera; family Veliidae; genus Microvelia; species Microvelia longipes. Next base: position 50,859,941 of record JACMZG010001863.1, read on the forward strand.
GCCATTGCTAAATGATCTATCGTCTAGCTTGGCTTTCATCTTTTGACCCATAGATGTATACTAGAGGAAACATAGCTTATCTCAATGCATTAAAAGACATGAAACGTCTTTTTGGGGCTCTGGGGCTCTGTGTAACCTCATTGAAACCTCCTCCAAGAGCGAGTTAAGGTTATAATAAATCGATTGACTTCGGCTTTCCGCACATTGTTTGTGTTTTGATTTGTATTATAATCATTCTCTACTATATATGTTACTGTACTTTTTTTTTTTTTTTTTTTTTTTTTGGTAACCCAATGTGGTCAGGTTATTTTTCGATGTTTCAAAATTAAACCAATATAGTCCAAGAGCCAGGCCTAAAAACTGTGACTCATTGTACAACTTCAAACCAAATTTTCCTGAAAATATACCTTAAATAAGAAGGAAAAGCATAGTCTGCCTAACCAGGGAGCCCTTCATATGATTGCGCTTGTTAAAATATTAGAAAATCGCACAATTTCCAGTTTTCTTTCAATAAGTGGTTCCCTGTTGGTCATGTGCAAAACATGAATAGGACATTTTTTAAAGCTTATAAAATTTACTATAAAACGAGTGTTTTTTCGGTTAAATCGAGTTACTACAACTAAAGTTATGACATTTGTGGCCAAAATAATTTACAAAAAGCCAATATTTTTTACAGAAATTCGCTGAATTTGCATAAAACAACCATAATTTTTAAAACAGCCATAACTTTGGTTGCAGTTATCCTATAATGATGATTAAACACTCGTTTCATAGAGCGTTCTATCATCTTTAAAAAATGTTCTCTTCATGTTTTGCACACGTCCTACAGGAAACCACTTATTTCAAGAAAACTGAAATTTGTGCGATTTTATAAAATTTTGAGCATGCGCAATCATATGAAGGGCTCCATTCTGGATAGGCAGACTATGTTTTTCTTCATAATTTGAGGTATATTTTCAGAAAAATTTGGTTTAAAGTAGTACAAAATGAGTCACATTTTTTCAGGTCTAGCTCTTGGACTAATAGGGCTCCTCTAGTAATTTATCTCTATGTTTTAACCTACTTCCTCTACTTAACTATTCTATGTTTAATCAAAAGTCTATGTTCTGTAATTAATTAAATTAAAATAAAGGTATTGTATAAGTTTATGTCTTATAATGAGAGATGATTATCATAATACAAGTAATGAAGAACTTGGCGCTGCTCAAATAATAATGTGATAAAGTTTATCACTTGCTGTTAAAAAGTAAAATTATTTATTATTATGTCTGTATGATATGTTGTTCATTAGTGGAAATATTGATGTAAATTATATTATAATGGACATTAGAGAAAAAATGATAAGGGTATCTACCTAATGTTATCAGTAAAAGAACTTTTCAATAATTAAATATTTTTAATACAGCTTCGGCTCTGCTAGTTTTACCCTAGGCCCTAATGTTTCTGTCAATCTTTCATATCAGATATCCTTAGAATAAAACTATATATACAGGGAGCACTACTGATAACACGAAAGGCGGTTCACTGGTGCACTTAAGTAATCCTGCCACCCTAACAATATACAATTTTCTAAAAAAAAGTTGGCAATACTTCCGGTTGTTGAATTATTGTGTTTTATTATTAATTAATGATTGACTATTCATAAAATACTAATATAAATATCGGTGCATTACAATATTAAAGCATTTTAAATTTTAGTTTAACGTATTTATTAAAATTATATTAAAAAAAGTACTCGTCAACTAAATGTAGATTCTTGTATTCCGCCACCCTTTTGCCATCTAAGACCGGTTTTATTAAATACTCAGCAGGTGTTTTAAGTTATTATATTTGTTCTTTACGATCTTTCTTCATTAATAGATATTTATGACACATATTTAAAATAATGTTTTGTTGTTAGGGTGGTATCCCTACTTAAGTCCACCAGTCAACCGGTCCTATGGTCCTTCTATATATAGTATTATTCTAAGCAGATATCTTTGCTGCTTGTAGCCATAGACATAGAGATATTATTACTAGAGGGTCCCTATACGTTAAATTTTGAAACATTGGAAATGTAACCTGACCACTTTCGGTTATAAATATAATCAAATAAGCAGTACAAAATTACAATAACTTATATAGTAGAACGTTAATAATACAAATGAAAACACAAAAAATGTGCCGGAACACGTAAACAATTGATTTATAATAACCTTAACTCACTCTTGAAGGAGGTTTTAATGGGGTTACACAGATCCCCAAAAGATGTTTCAGGCCTCCTAATGTATTAAGATAGATCTTAATGTGTTTCCATGCCCCCTCTAGTATTTATCTTTTTGCTTGCAACTATGAATTAATGAAGATCTCGTATGGTCTTAGATAATAGACAGCTGCAGAAAATTTTAAAGTTGGTAGCACTGACTGGTGATAATGTCTATAAAATATTTGTTGCGGGAACTCGAAACATTCCTCATAAGGCACAGGTTATGAGGACATAACTTTCTCATTATCATTCTCATGAAAGGTACTGGTTACCTTTGATGAGATATGGATTGTTACAATTGTGAAATCCAAGCCACCTTTAGCATGTAGCCATTTATATTTATTATTAGCTGCTAATTCTCTGTTTGTTGAACGCGAAATCTAATATCCGGCTCGATGGACCACATACTTCACTAACTCCCAGTTTTAGATTCAGAAATGATAACGAATTACTTGACTGAGACAATACATCTTCTAGCTTTTTGTCAACTTTTTTTATCAATTTGTATTTAATCATTTTCAGTAAGTTTTATTAAGTAAAAAGGGACTTAATTATTCCCACTGTGTCCACTGCCATTAAAAGCCACGGTAGATGTTAGATGCTATAGTTTATAAATTTAGTATTTTTATTGAATAATTGAAAAAGTCGGGTACAGGGTACCTCAGAACTTTTCCTCGTCACATCGGATTCACTACATTAATCCTCACTTCGGACTCGCTTCCCTCGTCCTCAGAATATACGATTCGTCATATTTTTACTGCAACACGTATTCGGATTCGCTTCGCTCGTCCTCAGATAGTAAATACATCCGTTTCATTCTCAGCGGTCGCCATATAGCACTGACCACGCTCAATGCTGCTTAACTTTTACGATTTAATAAAAACTATGTATAAACCGGATATACTTGTCGTATAAAAACGAGGCTTGGTGCACTTTTTTATTACGTAAAGGTATACCCATACCAATGATTAGATTTTTACAATTTTTTAAAAATGCACTTAAGTCATTTTATAAAAATCAAACTAATGCTGATAATGAGATGAAACTTGGCACATATGTATTGGCTACATATGTATGGCTACATGGGTGCCAACCGCAACATTTTTTCGCGTTTTATGAAATTTTTCGAAATTTTCGCAGTAATTTTTGCGGGTTAATGGCGACATAAAAAATATTTTTCGAACAGCATAGCTCCAGGAGCTACGATAATAACACATACACACTTAGGAGGTCTTAAAAACACATAGAAACAGATAGATCAGGTGACATCCCGGTTTCGGAATTTTTTTGCAAACTCAATACTTTTCCTATATACCTACGGTATAAATGAGGAAAAGTAAAAAGAAGGATTTTGAATAATCTTTTAACTCTTTGTTAGGAATAGGAATGTAAAAGTAATGTAATTCAGTCTTCCCTCAGGTTGTAGGATTGAAAATATTTCTGCGATCAGTGTAGATGCACTTTACAGATGTTACATTTTTAGTATTTTTTTTCTAAACGTGAGTTTAAACTAGAGAAGTCAGATTGAACTAAATGACAAGCGCCAGTGCATGCGAACTGTTGAAGAAATCGACAAGACGATCTTTAACTACACAAAAATCCTCTGGGTTTTACGGGAGCTTACATAATTTCCTTGCACTTAGATCAAGTTAGATTGTTAGCTTCACGAGAAAGATGGAAGTTTAATTACTTGGCTTCTGTAGGGACCAATTAGTTGAGCGATATTGTTGTTAGCCCGGGGGATAGCTCGTGACACGGTAGCACGGCAGAGGGACACGGACTGACTGACACGCTTCCCGCATTTTTTCTTGTTTTTTTTACAAGAAGTAGAGGAAATCGTGATCTTGAACAATGCTGCTAATTAGCTTTAGTTTCTGTGAGATCTGGATATCTGATCGACACACCGACGTATCTTCTGTATTGACCTCTACCTGTGCCAGTGGCAAACTGAGGCCTATTTTTGTGAAATAACTCGATAGATAATTGCAGTTCGTGGTAGCGAATTACTAACAATATTGGATTATTTGAAATCTGCGAGACATTAGTTCTATTCTGGAGTGGAAAGAATCTGAGGTAAACCTATTCACTACTAACTTTTCTTAAGATGCAACTTATTAAAAATGCTGAAACATGTTTCAATTAATTAGAAATTTAGCACGTATGTAGTCATATATAAGGCCGAAAAAATCGGGTACGGTATATCTCCGAACTTTTCCCCATGGCATCGGATTCGCTACGCTAATCCTCCTTTAAAAGTTAGTTAAGGTTATAATAAATCAATTCATATCGGCTTTCCGCACATTGATTGTGTTTTGAATTATATTTTTAACGTTCTACAATATAAGTTATTGTAATTTTGTACTGATTATTTGATTATATTTTTAGCAAAAGTTGTTAGGTTACATTTTTGATGTTTAAAAATTTAACGTATAGGGTAAAACCCCCTCTAGTAATAATAACTCTATGATATCTAATCATCTTTGCTATTCGTGGGACCACAACACCGCTAAATCCGTGTCTCCACTTTCACAGTGTTCGGACCGAAGGTTCAGTATCTTTCCGACCCTCCAATGGCCTGTCGAACTCTGTCTTTACATGAGTTGGAAACAACGGAAACGTTAATCCAGATTTGACCCTTACGATTTCCAACCCTTCATTTGCGTAACAGCTAAAGGAATCCACTTAAAACCTAAGTTGGGTTGGCCCGCCTTGAATTCAAGGTTTCCAGAGAGAACGGTACAAGGGATAACCTTACATAGGTCCTCCCCTGGCTTGATTTGAACCCTCGACCTCCAGATCGCAAAACGAATGCACTACCACTGAGCTACCTGTCGTCGGCTACCTAATATTGGTCGTTCTTTTTAAGACTTGAAACTTATTATTAAAATTTATTTTATTATTATTTTATTTTAATTTTACTATATAAACTTATTTTTGGGTAGAAGTTGCCTATTTTTATTAATAGGCTGTTGAGGAAGTTATGGGCCTTTGAACAAATATTATTTTAATATTTGCTACTTAATGATTAAATAGTAGCTATTTAGAATACAGGTTTTGTTTGAGGTAATCACGGATAATATATAAGATAGATGAGAAAGTTAGAGCGGGAAAACTTTAAAAAAAATATTTTCTTCTATTGCCTGAGAGATTTTTCTCCAAGTGAGGAGTTGTTATCTGTTTCTCTCCAGGTCTTTTCTTATCAGTTCGCAACCCTTTTTCCCCGGAGAGGTTTCCCACCCCCTGGTTCTTATCAGTAGAAACTCTTATCAAGCATAACAAACCAACCCCGTTATCACAACCAGCTCCAAACAACCACGTAACTAAAACTCTCTTATCAACCTAGAGATCCAACCTCCCCACACAAATCCACATAGACACTGCTAACAAACACACACCCGAACACCTTTATTTATGGCATCATTATTCCGTTATCGTGTGGATGCCAAAATCTGCCTTTTGTTCGTCGCTCGCTTCCAGATCCTTTTATAACGATAGCTTCCCCTTCTGTGATATCTTCCTTCCTCCGATATCCATCCTAACATAAAACAGTTTGTGTTTTTTTCTTTCTCTGGTTATAAACTCTTTATTTCCCTTTCTGTATAAAATCTATTCCTGATAAAATTGTTTTTTAAATACATTTCTTTATCTGGCGATGTTTATAGTTATCGTGGAATTGTACTGAACAGAAATATCGACTTAATGTCGCAACGAAAGAAGAAAATAATAATAGTGAAAGACAATGATATTTGAAGATAATTATGAGATAACAATGATTCTATAGATAATACAAATCAATTAAGGGCCATGGGCCGCTTCGCGTCTTCATTGGTGAATAATGTATTATCACTTGTGATAACATAATGTGTTGACCCTGAATATAGCGAATTATCAAACAGAAAAAGAGCACTTTTCGATTCGTATTTTTAATTATAAATGTCTTAAGGCCGCTTAGCTAATTTTTGATAATTAAGTATAGAGGCAACAGTATAAATATATTATCAAATTTTGATTAAAGTCACTTGATGGGACGTTTATAAATACCATTTCAACTAAATTTAAATGACTATATTTCGCTATTATTCACATAGCATATGCATGCCTATAAAACCTTAAAGGTTTGGATACCTTACAATTTACGCGTTTGTGCAAGGGAATTCTATTAAATTTTAACTTTTCATATGATTTTCATAAGATAAATATTTGACTAAAGAGATAATATCTCTGGTTATTTATAATATGATAAAACTTTTGTAAGATGTCTTTCTCTTAGTATAGTTTTACATGAATATGACTCGTGGAGAAGTTGAAATATAGTAATGAAAGAAGAATTGATTTTTTATATTTCCCTGAAGTTTTAAAAAAATCGGGTACGGGGTACCTCGGAATTTGTCCTCATTACATCGGATTCGGTACGCTTATCCTCCCTGTTTCGGACTCGCATTGCTCGTCCTATTACGGTGGTAACTTCGGGAATATAAAATTAAGGGTAGAGCTATGAGGACTGTAAAAAATAACTCAAAAAAATAATGAGAACTGACTTAGGTTTATTATAAAAACAGAACATAAAAAAATTTGGTAATTATTTATCATCAACTATATTATAGTATTTATTATAAACACAACAATGCCCAGTGAGTGTCTGAGAGATGGGAAACGTGAAAACTATCTTAAAAGTAATAACACAAATTTAAGGAATGATGCGCAACATAAACAAAGCATCCACTCTTAAAGATCTCACTGAACATAGTTGGACTCAGTCTTAAGAATTAGTTAACAAAATTAGTCTACAAAATATCTGATACTGATAACCTACAGGACTACCCAGCCAACTAACAGACAATGTTTGATAATACAGCACATCAGTTCCTTTGAGTAAGTCACATACATCGATGCTAATCACAGATCGTTGCACATCCGGAAATAACAGGTCAGGTTCGTAAACGGCATAAGACAGATGATCCAGGGAGCTGGGTCACCTCAAACACAGGTAACTAGATAACTGTAGTGCCCCAGGGAGCTGGGTTCACTAACACACAGCATCAAAGTCCTTTGAAGGTACGTAAAAACATATTTAGGTACTCACGTATCAATTTGACCTTATTAACAGGTATCACACAGTTTTAAAGGAACAATGGTAAGTTTAAACAAATTTTACACAGCACTTACAAAATCACAGCAAAGTACAAGATACAACATGGAGCAGCGTTCTTCTTGATGTAAACAACAGAGATCCAGAGATCGGAAACAAAAAAGGCGGCAACAGGCAGTTGGAAAAAAAGGTTAAAATTCACGTTATTAAGTTGGCTAAACTGTGTAAGGGAGAAAAAAACAGCTGGGTAGCCTTATCAAAGTATCAAAACAAACAACAACAAGTCAAACAAAACAAGTTACAGGAAAATATCAAGTGAAATTGCTAATATACGTGTGTAACAAAAGAAAATTAATTTAAAATTAAATAAATATAAACAAAAAAACTAAGGATAGTGAATAAAGTAAAAATGTAAAACATAAAGGAAAATTAGGAAGGATAGGGCTGGACGTAAGTACCTGAAAATTTATGTGGAATTTTTAGAGAAACTTAACATCTAGGCCACCAAAATTAACCATAAATTTTCTAAAATTAAATAGGCACATTGCCTTGATTATTATACAAATGTGTCAAGGACACTATTTTTACTGCAGGACGTTTATAGCAACCTGTAGCAGTCTTTACACACACAACTCTTATTATATTGTCCTTACCAGGAAATACCTCGGTGATTCGTCCAAGCGGCCACTGTAGGGGAGGTACATCATCTTCAAGTAGCAGAACAAGATGTCCAACTTCCAAGTTTGGGGTCTTCTTAAGCCACTTTACTCTTTGCTGGAGGGTGTAAAGGTATTCAGTCCTCCAACGACGCCAGAACTCTTGAGTGCGCTGACGAAGGTATTCCCAACGATTGAGTCGGTTAGATTGTACATCTTCGACATTGATTTCAGGAGGAGCAGTAATTGCTCGACCTATCAGGAAATGTCCTGGAGTTAAGGCCTTAAAATCTTGAGGGTCACTTGACTCAGGATACAATGGTCTAGAGTTTAACACTCCTTCAACTTTTGTCATCATAACATCTAACTCTCTGGCAGTGAATGGTTGGTTGCCGAAGGTCCTACGAAGAAGTGTTTTGGTAACTTTGACTCCACTTTCCCAGAGGCCACCGAAATGTGGACTTCTAGGAGGATTAAAAACCCATTCCATACCTTTGGGAGTCGCATATTCAGTTATCTCATTCTGGGTGGTTTGGTCATTATGCCATTGCACAACCTCCTTCAGATAGTTTGCTGTTCCCTTAAAATTAGAACCACAGTCAGAAAGCATTTTGGATGGTAAACCACGTCGATAAACGAACTTGTCCAAAGAGTTTATAAACTCCTTAGTACTCAATGATGGGACTAATTCAAGGTGAAGAGCTTTAGTTGAGCAACATACGAATAAACATATGTAGGCCTTGACTGCTCCTGCGTTTCTTCGGTCTGAAGTTTTACACAGCAACGGGCCGGCAAAATCAACACCGGTAATGTGAAAAGCATTCACTGAACTAAGACGTTCATGAGGGAGATCGCCCATGTAGGGTTGAACAGGTTTAATGGAGAGACGAAGGCAGGTCGGACAATGCCTTTTACGAGATTTTATTAGGCTACGAGCGGCTGGTCCAGAACGTTTGCTGCAAAAAGGACTGAAGTGCAGCAGGTCCAGCATGGTAGTGTATCTGGTGATACCAATCTATAAGGATTTCATTAAAATGACATCTTCTAGGTAGAAGAAGAGGATGTTTTGTCGAATAGCAGACATCGGAATTACCAATCCTACCTCCACTCGGAGCAATTCAGAATCCAGAAAGATGTTGGCGATTTTTGAAGTCATTCTGCTTCGAGGGTCATCATTCATAAGGTGTGACAGATAATACTGTTGGACTATGAGTATGCATTTTAGACTAGCTTCGCGAAATTCCTGAGCAGAGATTGGAGCATGACGCAAGGCGGGAGACAAAGATTTACACTTAGTGAATCGTAAAGCATATGCCATACTTCTGACGAGAGTAGGATACTTAGAGAATCTTTCTATCCACTTGATACCATGATCCCATTTGGGGATCGCTAACAAATTAATCTTGGACGCCTTGATTTCAGGTAACTGCTCTGGAGGTGGAAGTGATAGTGAGATAGGCCACCGATCAATAGGTGAAAGAATCCAGGGTGGGCCATGCCACCAGAGTTCATTATCAACAAGGTCGGATGGTAGGGACCCACGGCTAGCGATATCCGCAGGGTTGTCACCTGACACAACATGGCGCCAGTGAGACACATCAGTAATGGTAGTAATTTCACCAATTCGATGACTAACAAAAGTCTTTAAGGAATCAGGGTTGGTATGCAGCCAACCAAGAACGATAGAAGAATCAGTGAAGAATGTGGTTGAACTGATACCGTAGTGCTTTAAGAAGTCAGATAAAGATAGGTATAGGTTTGCTAAGAGCAAGGCACCGCAGAGCTCAAGACGAGGGATCGACAGAGTTTTGACGGGTGCAAGCCTTGTCTTAGCTTTAAGGAGGAAAGACTGATAGCTTCCAGCTTCTTCAACTAGTAGATAAATTACGGCTCCATAACCCTTTTCAGAGGCGTCTGAAAAGCCAACGACGTGATAACTACTATCTGGACTACTAGGTATGTGCCGTTGTAGTTTGAGTTTGATGTTAGGTAGGTAAGGTTAGGGAGATCTATACAGAAATCTTGCCAAGCAGAGGCGATGTCGGAAGGTAAGGGTTCATCCCATCCTAAAGAGCTGCCGGGTTTCTTAGAACTGGGGCATTTCCAGGTTAATTGCATTATGCACTTGGCAAAGAATATAACAGGAGCTGCATAACCTAAGGGATCAAAGGTTCTGGCAACTGCAGAAAGAATACCACGCTTAGTAGCAGGCACGGGTGTGTTGCTAATTTGATATGACAGGTAATCCGCGTGTGTATTCCACCATAACCCAAGGATTTTGACTCCAAGAGAAGCGTCGTCTTGAGGTAAGCTAACGAGATCTTCGGATGAAGACATGCTCTCTCCTAGAGCTTGTAGTACATCTGGACAATTACTTGCCCATTTGCTCAACTCTATTCCAGCTCGTTTAAGAAGGTTCACTAATTCTTGCTGTATAGCGAGAGCCTCCTGAGCTGTATCAGCACCAAAGTTGATATCATCAACATAACAACCATCGTCAAGAGCCTGAACAGCTTTAGGGTATTTATCACCTTCATCAGACTTAAGTTGATTGATGGTACGTAGACTCAAAAATGGCGAAGGCTTCAAGCCATAGGTAATGGTATTAAGCTCGTAATCTTTGATAGGCTCGTCGGGTGAGAACCTCCAAAGAATGTGAAGATAGGCACGGTCCTCAGGGTTGATCAAAACCTGCCTAAACATCTTTACCATATCAGTACAAACAACTACTTTGTGGCGTCTAAAATTTAGAGTTACAATACAGATGTCCTTTTGCAATTTCGGCCCTGCTAAAAGGTGGTCATTAAGGGATCCAGTTGAGGTGCTGGCACTTCCATCAAAGACCACTCTCAATTTCCTCTTCTCTCCGGTTATCTTAAGAACGCCATGATGAGGAATGTAAAATTTTCCGTCTTCAGTAGATTCAGACATATGGTTAAGGTATTCGTACTCCTTCATAAATGAGTTGTAGTCTTCACGCAGGGCAGGATCCTTGCTTAGCTTACATTCTAGATTGTCAAGTCGGCGTAATGCACGATTTTTTGAGGGTCCAAGGTTAGGAGCATTGCTCTTAAACGGCAACGATACCACATATCGGCCGTCAGGCATACGAAAATGAGTAGATTGAAAATGTTCTTCACAGTATTGATCAAGAGCCGATAAAGGTTTAGGTTTTGTAGTCTCTTCTACTTCCCAAAACTGTTTAACTAAGTCATAAAACTGTACATCACTCACAGGTTCACTCGAAGAGAAGTTAACAACCAATGACTTAGCCGGGGTGTCAGAAGAGTATTCACCCATCAAAACATGACCAAAAACGGTTTCCATCAAGTCAGGTGCCTGTGGATGGACAGAAAAAGGAATACCAGTAACAGCCCTGGTGTATCCACCGGCTCCCAGCAGGAACTCTACGTCTCTTGCAATCCAGAAATCTTGGTCTGCAAGCTTATAACTGCTATAAAGTTGTCTCATATGCTCAGGCAGTGAGACTTGTGGAAGTTTAGAAGTTATGGATGGAACTACTATGGCCACAGTTTCAATCGTAGTACCAGAATCATCACTAGGGCTTATGGTACAATGAACTTTACCATAAACTTCAGAAACAGCAAAAGAACCAACCCGAGTGAGTTTAATAGCAGTGGGTTCTATCTTTAAGCCAAGCTCTGTAGCCGCCTTGTGAGTAATCAGAGAAGTTTGTCCACCGCTATCTAGTACTAATCGTACTGGCATACTTCTTCCATGGTCATTGTGAATATTAACTACAGCTGTTGCCAATAGAACATCAGGGTCATCCTTAGCAACAGTTGTACAGACAGCGCGTGCAGCAGACTGGTTCGAACTGTCAGCACTAGGAAGCTGTTTAGCTTGGTGTGTATCATGGTTTCTAGGATTGCTCGTTCGAGAAGCGGGGGCTTTGTCTCCCGAGCCTACACAAAGCATTGAATGGTGCCGCTTTTTACAATTCTTGCAACACCATTTGGACACACATTGACGGGTTCTGTGTGAATAATTAAAGCAGTTTCGGCAACCATTAAAGTGCTGGAGTTTGTCCAAGCGCTCTTGAGGGGATAATTTAATAAAGGTAGAACAATCTTTCATGAGGTGTGAACCTTTACATACATAAACACAAAGGTTGCTTGTCATCACTCTTATTAGAAGCAGTGCCTAGCTGGGTATTAGAAGACTCTCTGGCTCCGGAACCAAGAAGAATAGATGCAGGCTTAGATAAGTACTTATCCTTAGGACTAGGCTTCCTTTTCATTTCGGAACTACTCTGGTGAGATTTATGGTTAGGTCCGTCTGACGCAAGAGAAAGAGCTAGCTCCTTACTTTTAACAAACTCTAGTAAGGTTTCTAGTTTAGGAAAGGTTACTCTGGTATTGTCTAACTCAAACGCTTCTTTAGTCGTAGGATCTAGGGCTCTATAAGCTAAAGCAAAAAGGAAAAAGTCCTCTCTATCAGTAATACTGATTTCTTGAAAAGAGTTAACATTTTCTCGCACAGTGCTTGAAAAGTTCAAAGATCAGTAGAAGTAGGAGATTTCCCCAGAGGTTTTATATTAATCAAGTTTTCAACGTAGAGAGCAGCTAACTTTCGTTTATGATCATATTTATCATTTAAAACTTTCCAAGCTCGATCAAAATCACCATTTAGGCTAGGAACAGATTTAACATAAGAAAGAGGCTCACCTGAAAGGGAGTTGAGTAATATGCTATATTTCTCAACGTCAAGGATGTTTGTACTATCAACAATCAACACCTTGAACATGGATTTGTAAAATAACCAATTTGATAGTGAACCATCAAACTTTGGTGGGTTAAGGTGAGGCAGACGAGCCCTTGGTGTACTTTGGCAACATGAGGTATTATTTAGCATAGACATATTGGCTGAAGTAGAAGCGGGTGCATTCTCTGGTTTAAGCTCTTCCATACTAGCATAAGCCTCATAATAATGTTGTTTGGCAACCTTTTGGATGGTTTTAATATCATCATCAGAAGGAAATATTTCATCATTTCCAGCTAGATAACATGTTTCTTCTAGGTTGTCCCAGGTATTATTAAATTCAGCATAGGTGCGATCAAGGGTTTGAAACATACCTTTGAATAATTTAACGGCATTAGGATCCTTCAGAGCTGTTTTGCCTTGCTCGTTTACTTCTTTAATAGACTCCACTAAGGCCTTTAACCTTGTAGGTTAACCGGAGGTGTCTATCAGCGTCTTCCATGACTATGAATATAGCTGATTATGCGCAGCAGGAAAAGATAAATGTATATTTTCAGTGAAACACAAAAATACAAGGTATAAAAATACAATATAAAGGCAAATCAAATACAATAAAAAAAAAACAATTAAACTCACCATAAACAAAAATAAACTCAGAATAATAAAAATGCACAAACAAATATAAAAAATAAAACAAACAAATATAAAATAGACTGCTAAAGGCCTATGAAGGAAAGTTAAATCAATCAAAGAAATTGGCTGACCTAATTAACAGTAAAAACAGATAACCGATCAGGTACATAAAACAAAATAAAAACAAAAGCTTCCTGGTAATAAGCTAACAAAAACTTAAGGGGTAAGCATACACTCATAAATCATGTGCAAATAGCACATACAAAAAAATTAAATAAATTGGATTTAAGAAAATAAATAAAAAAACAAAAAACATGGGTAAAGGAAACACTGGTAAATACCAAAGGAATTAGGTAAGGAATTATTCAACTATCCTTAAACTGATATAAATATAAAAAAATATCAGCTAAAACAATAAACAAATTAAACAGATATTAGCAACTCAGACTCATTTAAGGTAATATAAACATAAAATGGTTCAAACTTTGGTAATTCTGTTCACAATTAGTAAGCATGCATTACCAACAATAAACATTAAGTTAAAGTTACAATGGTAATGTGTACCAACGATAAAAAGGTACAACCAAAACAGTAAGGTACACCAAAATGGTACGGAATATAAAAAATAGTAAGGTAATCAACAGCGATAAGGTCGATCAAAAATTGTACGGTAAACCCACGATGGCCCGGAATATCAACAATAATAAGGTATATCAAAACCCAAAGAGGTACTAGAAAACTAGATATTGTTGGTAATAAATAACTTACAACACAATAACTCATAGGTTGTGAACTAGTAAGAAAGCTCTCATTATAATTTATCAGAAAGTGAATATAAAAACAACAAAAGCTTGACATTCAGCAACAACAAAATAACTGAATCAAATCAGGCTCGAGTGGACCAAATGTTACGGTGGTAACTTCGGGAATATAAAATTAAGGTAGAGCTATGAGGACTGTAAAAAATAACTCAAAAAATAATGAGAACTGACTTAGGTTTATTATAAAAACAGAACATAAAAAAATTTGGTAATTATTTATCATCAACTATATTATAGTATTTATTATAAACACAACAATGCCCAGTGAGTGTCTGAGAGATGGGAAACGTGAAAACTATCTTAAAAGTAATAACACAAATTTAAGGAATGATGCGCAACATAAACAAAGCATCCACTCTTAAAGCTCTCACTGAACATAGTTGGACTCAGTCTTAAGAATTAGTTAACAAAATTAGTCTACAAAATATCTGATACTGATAACCTACAGGACTACCCAGCCAACTAACAGACAATGTTTGATAAAACAGCACATCAGTTCCTTTGAGTAAGTCACATACATCGATGCTAATCACAGATCGTTGCACATCCGGAAATAACAGGTCAGGTTCGTAAACGGCATAAGACAGATGATCCAGGGAGCTGGGTCACCTCAAACACAGGTAACTAGATAACTGTAGTGCCCCAGGGAGCTGGGTTCACTAACAAACTGCATCAAAGTCCTTTGAAGGTACGTAAAAACATATTTAGGTACTCACGTATCAATTTGACCTTATTAATAGGTATCACACAGTTTTAAAGGAACAATGGTAAGTTTAAACAACATTTTACACAGCACTTACAAAATCACAGCAAAGTACAAGATACAACATGGAGCAGCGTTCTTCTTGATGTAAACAACAGAGATCCAGAGATCGGAAACAAAAAAGGCGGCAACAGGCAGTTGGAAAAAAAGGTTAAAATTCACGTTATTAAGTTGGCTAAACTGTGTAAGGGAGAAAAAACAGCTGGGTAGCCTTATCAAAGTATCAAAACAAACAACAACAAGTCAAACAAAACAAGTTACAGGAAAATATCAAGTGAAATTGCTAATATACGTGTGTAACAAAAGAAAATTAATTTAAACTAAATTAAATAATTATAAACAAAAACTAAGGATAGTGAATAAAGTAAAAATGTAAAACATAAAGGAAAATTAGGAAGGATAGGGCTGGACGTAAGTACCTGAAAATTTATGTGGAATTTTTAGAGAAACTTAACATCTAGGCCACCAAAATTAACCATAAATTTTCTAAAATTAAATAGGCACATTGCCTTGATTATTATACAAATGTGTCAAGGACACTATTTTTACTGCAGGACGTTTATAGCAACCTGTAGCAGTCTTTACACACACAACTCTTATTATATTGTCCTTACCAGGAAATACCTCGGTGATTCGTCCAAGCGGCCACTGTAGGGGAGGTACATCATCTTCAAGTAGCAGAACAAGATGTCCAACTTCCAAGTTTGGGGTCTTCTTAAGCCACTTTACTCTTTGCTGGAGGGTCCCTTAATTTTTATGATGCAACAAAAATCAATATTGTAATGAAAGGAAACTTATTGTACATTTTATTAGGTAATGGTTTACACTTGTACTAAATTTCAACTCAATCGGACCATTTCCCAATTTTTTGCAATGTTTTAAAAAAGGTGCACAAGTCATTCAATAAAAATTGAACTAATGCTGATAATTAGATGAAACTTGGCACATATGTTATACATAGTCACATGCGTGCCAAATCTCAATCCAATCGCAGCATTATTCCGCGTTTTATGATTTTTTCATATTTTCGCTGAGTTATTATTGGGTTGATGACGTCATAAAATATTTTCCGAATAGCACAACCACTGCGGTAGACTGATTTTTTAATAAAATTTTAACTCTGTAGCATAAATACACTGGGCGCAACGATGATAACACACACATACAGACAGACTACTTTGCAAAAACAATTCAGGAGGCCTTGAAACGCCTGAAACGGATAATTCCGGTTCTATCCCGGTTTCGGATTTTTTTGCAAATACAATGCTTTTCCTACATACTACGGTATAAATGGGGAAAAGTAAAAATATAAGAGACTTATACACTAAACACTGGACTTATATCCATAAATTTATAATGGCTAAATTTTTGTAAAAACAAGAGACCAAACGGAATAAATACCCCCACGCCCCCCCCCCTTCAATCCCTCTTCGATTCAGTCATCTAGACATTCTAATAACTCATTTTAAGATGAAAATCAGCTAAAGTACTATTTTATTCTTATAATAAAACACAGCAAGTATACAATTTTGCATAGCGTAGAAATAATATTCGTATTGAATTACATAAAAAAACTTAAAGGGAAATATTTTTTGCTAATAACATTTCTCAGATGTCATGCAAAGTGTAAGTACTGCATGTATTAGCATGTTTGCATGCTCCCTATCTCCCTCATATTTAAAATTCTTGTATTTAATATTTTATCTGAATCTCAAGTTAATAAGTTTCCGAGAACGTTTTATGAGCATAAAAACTTTTCGATCGTTATCTCTAACTGTGCTTTTCTTTATGTTACTTTATTTTAGAATACTTGATTATCTTTAACGTAAGTTAATGTTATAAAGGAAATATATTTTTAATATTTATCTAGTTCTATGAAAGATATGGAACTTAATGTAACATGCGATTTACTAGCTAAGTAATAAAACATTTTTTCTTCTTTAAATTTCGTTATATAGTTTAATGTAGGAAATTCTTATCTTTTATTCCTTTTAATTATATCAAAGCGTTTTGAGTTTTATTATTAGTTATGGTTTTAGTAGCAATGAAATTGATGTAATGGTTAGAACAAGCTGCCAAATATATCGTTTTTGGTAAGCTGGTTTTCGTATTTCTAGTGCTCAAGTAGGTTTCGGACGAGTTTCGTGCATTTTCTTTGGTTGGTTAGCATATTTTTTGGGTAATTTTGAGTGGTAGGATCTGACTCCGGACTGATTAAATGTAACTCAGGATCTCCAAACTGCGAAATAAAATCTTCTTCCCGACAAAATGATTTTAAAATTTATTTTTGTTAATTATTTTAAAAAAACTGGTTGAAAAACCAACCCGCGTAGAATTTTTAATAAAAAATAAAAATTGAGTTTCTAAGCACGATATCAAAAGTTTAAGGACAGTAGTCTCACTAGTTTTATAACAAACGACCATGGGCCTCTTGGACGCTCCGCCTCATGACCCTAAACTCAAAAGCTCATTTTCTTTGAAAATTCGTAAGTCGAAAATTTTCGATGACCAAATTGCAAGTCACTACTACATATAGCGACAGAGCTATGTGGGGAAATAATAGCTCAGGTTATAATAATTGGCGATTCTAAGTAAAACTTTTAGGCGAGGGGGGGGGGGTTCAGCCCCCTTAAATATATATATATATATATATATATATATATATATATATATATATATATATATATATATATATATATATATATATATATATATATAATATATATATATAATATATATATATATAATAATATTATATAATATATATATAAATATATATATATATATATATATATAATTATATATATATATATATATATATATATATATTATATATATATATATATATATATATATATATATATATATATATATTATATATATATATATATATATATATATATAATATATATATATATATTATTATATTATATATATATATATATATATATATATATATATATATATATATATATATATATATATATAATTGTGTGTGTGTGTGTGTGTGTGTGTGTGTATTTATAAACGGATTTTGGACCACTCCTGGGAGCCCCCCCCCCCCCCCCCCCTTCACCACACAAGTCATCTCATAAGCGATTTTTTTTTCAATGAAAGTTCGCTAATACCTCAATGACGGGGTTAGTAAGACGTAAGTCAGAGGTATATTGTCGGAGTGAGTGAAGGACTCAACTCCTGACCGGTGTAAGGTTTGTTTCTATAGGAGATAAACCCCGCATTGTAGTCTATGTGGGTTCTTATAATCAGTTCGGTAGATTAACCAAACACCATACCATATATTACCTTGTTATAATAGCCTGGAGTCAGGAAAATACTAGATAAGGGAAACAACTCATCTGATAATGTCTTATAACCGCTATGTAGAATTTTTTCTAAAAGGTTTTCTTGCTTTCTGACGGCTTTGAAAGGTAATTCCTTCGTCATTTCTCTCTCGCTTTCTTTATCATGACTTGCTAAAAAGAAATTCAGACCTGTATAAAATAAATAAACAAAACCAACAAAATTAACACCACTATATTTAAAGGTAACTGCACAAATGATGCTTACGCTAACTGCACAATCTTATGCTAACTGCACAAATTATGCTTATGCTTACGCTAACTGCACAAATTATGCTTATGCTAACTGCACAAATTATGCTTATGCTAACTGCACAAATTATGCTTACGCTAACTGCACAAATTATGTTTACGGCAACTTCAGTTATACACTCCTGACTTTTTATTAAACTCATGACTTGCATTGCCAATTTCATCCGATCTCTTATAAATTTACTACTGAACTATATCAAAGCTGCTACGCATTATTATAACCCATCTGATCCGTGTTTTCCAAGGATTTTGAATAAAGGGGATGACGCACTAAGTCGATTTGCCATAAAAAAAGTGACCCCATCGAAAACCAAAAGGCAGAGAGAATTCAACAGGAAACACACGTCAAAAACCAACTGCACATGCTTGTTACAAACTGCGCATGCTTACAACTCTAATAACATCGCAGGTCTTAAATTTTAGAGGCAAACTTACCTCTTAATGGTTTCTCATTGTTTATTGCTTGAGAAGGTTATAAACACGCTTAAATTATCACTCACTAAAGTGGCTAAGTATAATCCAAAATTTAAAATTAAATGAGCACAAATGACTTAACAAGCACTACAAATGTAACAATCAAGAGAAGCACAGAAGAAAGTTAAGAAGCAAACCTGACAACCTTGCTACATAACCTGCGTTTGGCGCCTTTTTTCATCATAACCATGGGGAAGGTAAGTTTGCTCCTATTTCTCTTGATACAACTTCCATTGGGTGATAAATGTTCCTTAATGCGTCATCCCCTTTATTCAAGATCCTTAGTGTTTTCTTAGTTTTTTTGTCCTTAGTTGTCTGGGGTTCCTAGACATTTCACAAGTGTGTGACGTAAGCGGATTGGAAAAATATCCATAGTTGTTAGTTCGGTAAAGTAACTGCTATCTGATGGAATACATTAATATTCAGGTTATAATTTAAATAAACTGATAAGAAAATGCCTTATCATGACAGTAAAAATTACTTACCGCGATACCAACATATAAATAAAAGAAAATTCTATTTTTTATTAAGTTTGTGATACCGCGGTAAATTCTGCTATAGTAGCTAGAAATAAAAACTCCAGCAGACGATATTTATTAGCCAGGCAAGTACAAACCGAAGCAGGGAATTGACTCATTTGTTTGACGACGCGAAGCCCAGGCAGGCAAAATGTGAATTACGTATCTGCATAGGCGGAGCTCATGCAGGTAATTTAACGCTATATTTTCTT
>JACMZG010001863.1:50884684-50964622 GCA_018340805.1 Microvelia longipes
TCAAAACACAAAATTTTACGGAAAGCCGAAAACAGTTGATTTTTAATAACCTTAACTTACTCTTGAAGGAGGTTTTAATGAGGTTACACAGAGCCCCTGAGAGCCCCAAAACGATGTTTGAGGTCTTTCAATAAATTGTGATAGGCTATGCCCCCTCTGGTATATATATCTCTATGGTATTTATAGTCGTTAATACTACTTGATTTAGGGAAAATATTAACGCTATTTTTTTTACTTTTCCTCATTTATACCGTGCGTATATAGGAAATGTATTGAGTCCGAAACCGAGATGTCACTGGTATTATCTTTTTCAGGCGTTTCAAGGCCTGCTGAGTGGTTTTTGCATCAAAGTTGTCTGCCTGTATATGTGTGTGTCTGTTATTATCGTATCTTCCAGTGTAATTATGTTAGAGAGTTGAAACTTTGTACAAAAATCAATGTATCGCTGCAGTTGTGCTTGTATACGATTTTCGAAAAAATGTAAATAATCGAAAAATAATCCAATTGATTTGAAATTTGTTTGAAGTATATACCTTTACGTAATACACTATACGTGCACTACATACGTAAGTACACTATAGGAACGGTTTCGTTTTAATACAACAAGTATATTCATCATTTGTGGCGGATCATAAAATTTAAGCCACGTCAAACGTGGTCAGTGCCTGGATTGGTGACCAATGGAAATGAAACGGATTTATTCACTATCTGAAAACGAGCAAAGCGAGTCCAAAGACGTGTTGCAGTATAAATTTAACAACTTGTATATCCTAAAAATGAGCGTAGCGAATCCGATGTAATTAGGAAAAGTTCCGAGGTATCCCGTACCCAATTTTTTATAATTGAATATGCATTGTGTGATCATCACGGCCATGGAGGCAGACCCCCCCCCGATAGTGTACCGATATAAAATCTATAAGTAGTTCTCATTTTCCTCGTCAATGCATTTTGTTTAAATGAAGATCTTACACGACGAGCCTTCACGTCACGGTTTTCGATTCTTTTACTTTTGCTAATTCACTGGAAAGAATTGTGTTTGCAAAATAATCCGAAACCGGGATGTCACCTACATTATCTGTTTCACATGTTTTTAAGGCCTCCTAAATGGTTTTCGCAAAGTTGTCTGTGTGTGTCTGTTATCATCTTAGCTCCCAGTGTATTTACGCTAGAGAGTTAAAACGTTGTACAAAAATCAGTCTACCACTGCAGATATGCTTTTCGGAAAATAATTTTTTTATGACGTTATTAACTTGCAATTATGCCTTAAATAATGCGAAATAAATTGATATTTGGCACGCTTGTTGCCATGTATAAGACTATCATATGTGCCAAGTTTCGTCTCATTATCAGCATTAGTTTAATTTTTATTGAATGACTTGTTTACGTTTTTTGAAAAATTGTTAGAAATCGGAAAATAATCCAATTAAGTTGAAATTTGGTCTAAGTGTAAACCTTTACTACGTAATAAAATAAGTACACTAGGTTTCGTTTATATACAACAAGTCTATCTATGATTTTTGGTGGATCATAATAGTTAAGCAGTATCAAGTGTTGTCAGTACCCAGGTACTGACCACGCTTGAATGGAGGAGGTCACTCATCCAGATGAGTGACCCCTGTAAATGAAAAGAATGTATTTACTCTACCTGAGGACAAGCGAAGCGAGTCCAAAGACGTGTTGCAGTATAAATTAAACGCCTAGTATATTCTGAGGACGAGCGAAGCGAGTCCGAAGTAGGGAGGATGAGCGTTGCTTATCCGAAGCAGGGAGGATGAGCGTAGCGAGACCAATGAGGAAAAGTTCTTAGGTACCCTCCTGTTTCTGTTTTTTTATAATTGAATATGTAATAAGTAATGAATGATCATCACGGCCATGGAGACAGTGTCCCCCCCCCCTTGATTGCGTACCGACATAAAATCTATAACTAGTTTTCATTTCCCTTATCAATGCATTTTGTTTAAAAGAAGAGCCTTCACGAAGACGTTATCAGTTTTAACAGAAAAACATGTACATATCCTATAAAATTAAATAACAGGATAAAAGGAAATATCTTGTCAAGCATCTAAATAACACAATAAGTCCATTTTAGCTTGTTTAATTTTTATTAAGTTGAAGTTTTTAAAACATCCTCTGGAAATCATGTATTAGGTGTGTATGTTGGTTATTAAGTTAAATCCGTTGCAAGTTCCTCAAAGTCGTAACATAACTTACCTTTATCGATTCAGTTCAAGGCACCTTGAAGTCAGATAGCAACTTACAATTTGCATATTATGACAAAACTATTTTTTTCTGCTATCGGAAAACATAGTAAATAACTTTACTATGGTGTGGTTGCTTCGATAAGAATAAGTATAAACGAAAATAATAAGTTAAATGATTGTAAAAATTGTTAGTTAATTGATGTCAAAAGATTATAAGTAACGGTTTTGTACTTGGAAATTATCTTCGATGTCACAATTGTAGTCGTAATTCTTTTTAAATTCATCGCTTAGCGACGATTTACACTTTTTGCGATTTTGTAGGTTTCTGATTCTTTTACTTTTCCTCATTTATGCCGTAGGTATTCGCGATAAAGTCCGTAGCAGCGCCACCGTCGCTGATGAGAAATTTATTACGAAAGGCTGATTTTTGATAACGAAAGGCTAATCGTTATTAAAGTCCTTATGGGGATCTTTTGCTTTTTCTTATTTGTGACGATTATTTATTTAAATTTTTTCTCAAAGTGCTTTAATTAAATTAGTTTTAGGGCGTATGCACTGAATAGAATCATTATTTCATTGAAAAATAGGGTTTTAATGGGTTGTCACGAATATTTAAATTGAGTGATAAGAAGGTGGAAATCACAATATAGTGTTTTATTAGATTTATTGTTAATTAATGTTACTTTAAAATAATTTTAGTTTACACAAACACAGAAAATTAACTTTTTATTGCATTAAATTGTTTAAATTAGTTGTAACAAGTATTTAAATTAACTGATAACAAGCTGATTTTCACCGTAATGGTGTTTTAATTTATTAATCACTTTTATTTACTCACTAAAATAATTAATAACTCAATAAATTCACTTTTTTGTAAAATTTTTGTTTAAATTATCCGTTTAGGTTTTATTATTTCTGGGTTAAATCGGACAAGTCTGTAGTGATAAGAGCCTGATTCTATATTTAAAACCCTGGAATAATCGAAGTATTTATTTATGAAATATTGGCATTTTTTTTAGCACCGATGGTCGTTCTATTAATTTTTACCTCATTTATCACAAATTAACTAACAATGAAGAAATAAAAAAAAATTATATGCTAATCCTATGATAAAAAAAATTGATCACCCTTTTGTTTTCCCGCCTTTGGTATTGCCAACCGTACAACTATCTCTTTGAAGCGCGAATACAGGAAAAGAATCGTATTTGTATAAAAATCCGGGATGTCAACTAAATTATTCTCTGGTAAGTTATATATTCAGGTAAATTATCTTCAGTAAGACCTCTTAAGAGGTTTTCACAAAGTTTCCTGTCTGTGTGTGTGTGTTTGTATATGTGTGTTTATTTATGTCTCTGTTATCATCGTAACTCCCAGTCTACTTATGCTAGAGAGTTGAAATTTCGTACAAAAATCAATCTATATTAATGTAGCTGTGCTATCCGTAAAATATTTTTAAGGACGTCATTAACCCACAATAATGACTAAAATTTCAAAATAATATACGAAAAATAACAACTAAAATGACGCAAAAATGTCAAATAATTATAAAACGCGGAAAAATGTTGACATCAATTTTGAGATTTGGCACGCATGCAGCCATGTATAAGACTAACATTTGTGCCAAGTTTCATTACATTATCAGCATTAGTTTATTTATCATCGAATGACTTGTGTACGTTTTTAAAAAATTATGAAAAATCGGTAAATAATATAATCGAGTTGAAATATAGTACCAGTTGAAATATACCTTTAAGTAATAAATAAGGACTTAAAGTTTTATTTGAATTTAACACATATATATTTCCGGTTTTTGTTGGATTATATAAGTTAAGCAGCAAACGAATTTATTTACTATAAGGACGAGCGAAGCGTGTTGCAGTATAAATTTTGTTATTTTTATATTCTGAGGACGAGCGAAGCCAGTCCCAAGTGCGGGGAGGTTGATTGTAGCGAATTTGATGTAATGAGGAAAAGTTTCGAGGTACCCCGTACCCGATTTTTTAAAATTTTGTTGGATTTTTATTTAAGTCGATTATTGTCAGTAAGTTGTTTACCTAAACGATTACTAAGCCTATATAGCTGTTATATAGAAGCCTTATATTGTGTCAAACTGTTAAAGAGGGAGAGATATATATCGCTTAACGTGTTAGAGTGAGTGAGATGTAGTCTGTAATTATCGCTCCGAGCTCTTCCCACCTGTTGAATCCCTTTTTCTCTTTTATATCCAGTTGATCTCGTTCTCTATTGTTAAACATACACTACAGAGTTCAACTAATTTTTTTTGTTCAAGTACCGATTTTGTTTCTGTTAAGTTGATACCGCTTAGCGTTGTAAAGTAAATGGTAAGAAAGATCATCTTAAATAGTTTTTTTCCAAAGTTGATCTCTTTCCTTCTTATTTTTTAACGGTTTGTGAGATCTTTGATATGTTATTTAAAACATACTAAAAATTATATTAAATTAATGAAACCTAAATTGTTAAATTTATTTATTATGCTTAAGTAGAGTTTACGAATACCTGATAACAGTGTGCTAAATATAGACCTAAATATTTTGACCACCAGGCATGCGCAGACGTGGCAGAGGGCTTGCTGACAGATTTCAATCTGACGCCCAGTGTATTTCTGCTAGAGAGTTGAAACTTCGCACAAAAATCAGCGTACCGCTGTAGTTGCGCTTTTCTGAGAATATATTTTTTTTATGACGTCATTAAACCGCAATAATGACTTACCGAAAATTTTAAAAACTTATAAAACCCATAAAAATGATGCGATCAGATTGATATTTGGCACGCATATAGCCATCTATAAGAATAACATATGTGCCAAGTTTCATCTTATTATCAGCATTGGTTAGGGAGTTTGTTCTTCGGTAAAGGAGGAGTTTCAAAAAGACATTGGGAAATCGTTGAAAAATCTCACTACTTAAGAAGATACGGATAATTGAAAAGAGGAAAACAAACAAGCAATTACAAATATTAGCGCCCTAATTAATAATTCTTATTTGAAATCATTACCTATTATTAATTCATTTGTTCTTAAATAGAACTATATTCCCGCGCTTTGTCAAGTTCTAATCTGTGTTTTATTTAATAATAGTTATTTGTATAACTAAGCAGGATAATGGAATATTACTGATTAGTATCGAAGTTAGCCCCCGAGTCGAAGGCGAGGGTGTGCTTAAAAAATTACCTGCAGAGGTGAAGCCGAGGCAGGTACTTTATAATTTGACCGAGGAAGGCAAATATACGAGTCAGTAATGTTTCCTTTCCTGCCTGGTTCCACACAATATTTTATCTGCGATAATATATCAAAACTAGCATTGTTGAAAACATTATTTTCTAATTAAAGATTTACATAACAAATTGTTTTATTTTAATTTTAATTAGTTAAATCATGTAATTATTCATGATACAAATTATCAAATAAATTCAATAGGCTTTTTATTATTAACTAATCATGTTTACAAATATTATCAATTAACTTTCTTTACCAGCATAGGCAGGAGCGGCTGGGAAATGCTACTTTCCTGCCTAGGCAGGTAAAGTGCAGTCCTTCGTGACTAATTACCAGCCGATCTGGGAAATACTACTTTCTCGCCTAAAATTAGTTCAGTAATGCTTCATTTTCCTGCCGTGAGCAGATAAAAAATATGTATTATGTCCACAATTTGCTTCAAGACAAAAAAAAGAAAAAGAACTTTAGCAGATTTAGAGTGATAGTTATACAAATTACAATGTTAGATGTCTTTCAACTGTTCTGTTACGTAACTAATTACTGACAGACTAATTATCATACATTTTAGTCTGGTAACTAAACTTTAATAAATCCTCAATATTTTTGAATTAAGGAGGATCGCGTGTTTATATCTCATACAGGACATTCAAGAAAACCAAATTAATTTAACTCTCTCTGAGATTAAATTATCTCGAAAAATTATAAGAATTTGTTTATATGAATAATATAATTTTTTTGAGGTAGTACGTAATTGAGCACTTTATTGGACCGTTTTTAGGATGAGAAGCCAATCATTATTGTACTAGGAGGTTATTTAGTACTTTTCACCTCCGAGGACAATAATGAATGTAAAAAAACTCCTAGGACGTAAAAGTAATTCATATATTGCCGCCATTACTGTAATGTAGCGTGTTCAAAAAAACAATCTGTGTTAAACCCTCATGTGGTTTATTTAAAAAACATTCATTTTGTTTCTGTTTTGTTCGTAGACTAATTTTTTTATTCGTTTTTAAAAGTAGTTTTACAATTTGGTGTTCACAAAGGTGTTTTACAATTTGGTGTTCACAAAGTGTTTGACAATTTGTGTGTGTTTATTTGTAAAGCTTTTACATTTTTGAGTAAAAGTGTGAAGCTATG
This sequence comes from Microvelia longipes, assembly GCA_018340805.1. NCBI lineage: Eukaryota > Metazoa > Arthropoda > Insecta > Hemiptera > Veliidae > Microvelia > Microvelia longipes. The sequence goes on from JACMZG010001863.1 coordinate 50,891,258, forward strand.
GATGAATTCAATGACGACGATAATATGGAGTTAATTGGACGTTTGTTTTTTTCAATTAAGTATATAGCGCAATTTATTTAATGAGTGCTACCTCAAAAAAAATAGTGTATGCCATTCGGCTGAGAATGTCTTTATGTCTTGGCAATTTTTCCCGACTCGCTTCGCTCGTCGGTAAATCTAATTGCCGTGACATAAAGACACACTTCTCAGCCTTATGGCATAAATAACTATTATTTCTATATTTAAGATAGTTTATGTGTCTAATAAAAAGGCTTAACGTATGATTTGGCTTGAAGTATTTAAACATTTTTGAAAAATAAAAAAACTACGTTAAATGATTACTTATTTATATCATTTGATACTACCGAGTTTTGCAAAACATGAATAGTTGACACAATATAATTGTGCGAGAGACACCTAGGAAATGTAACAAGCAAAATGCAATGCTACATCTGGGAACTGTTCCATCATTCGACATTCGTCATACTTGATGGCTCGACATAATGTCATGTCCCACTCTGTTTCGTTACGTCTAACTCATCAGGGCGCCGACAGAGCCTGAACTCACTCTGACCTTCAATTAATTCCGAAGAATATAATGTGAAGTACTTACCAGAGACGAGCGGTGCTCTCTTACCGCCATCATGCATGGCAAGCAAGATTACTTATTTATACAACTAGGGAGGTAAAAAAGTTACAGCTGTTTAAGTCTTTCCTTCTAAGATAAAGCCGAGGAAGATAATGTTAACTCCTGAGGTCGATTGGCGGGAGAGACAGAGTTTTAGTTGGGTTCCGTTGCTAACCGATATGAATAACTAACATTTTCCGTTCTAGGCTCTGCTGAAATAAATAATACGAAAGCTAAAATGTTGGATGCATCAATATTCAATTTTATTTACGACTAGTCATGTAGTACAAAAAATATTACAAAAAAATCGGGTATAGGTTCCTCGAAACTTTTTCTTATCGCACCGAATCTTCCCTACTTCGGAATCGCTTCGCTCGTCCTCAGAATATACAAATTATTAACTTTTAACTGAAACACGTCTTCAGATTCGCTTCGCTCGTTCCAGATAGTGAATAAATCAGTTTCAATCCCAGGGGTCACTCATCCAGGTATTGACCACGCTCGATGCAGCTTGAATTGTATGATCCATATACTTATTAAATTGAAACGAAACTAATTTTCATCTTTATATACTTAAACCAAATTTCAACTAAATTGGATTATTTTCCGATTTTTTACAATTTTTTTTAATAACGTATACAAGTCATTCGATAAAAATGCTGGTAAATGAACTAATGCTGATAATGAGATGAAATTTAGCACACATGTTAGTCTTATACATGGCTACATGCGTGCTAAATTTCAATTAGTTCGCATCATTTTTCCGTGTTTTATGATTATTCGAAATTTTTGCTGAGTCATTATTACGGGTTAATAACGCCTTAAAAATTATTTTATAAGTAGTGAAACTATAGTGGCAGACTGATTTTTGCGAGTTTTTACTCTCTAGCATAAATATACTGGGAACTACTATGATAACAGACACACACACATACAGACAACTTCGCAAGTACCATTTAGGAGGCCTTAAAAACACCTGAAACGGGTATTTCCGGTTTCATTCCAATTTCGGACTTTTTTGCAAACACAATACTTTTCCTATATACTTACGGTATAAATGAGGAAAAGTGAAAATAAGATAACATAAATATTTAATGGAAGCCGTGAATCAAGAAAGCAAGTTATTACATAGTTAATGATAATAGTATTTAATGAATTTTCAGTATTTAAAATAATATTAGGATTAAGATATATAGATTTACAGATGTTAAACAGTTTTTACGGAGATAGTGGACTCGGGAAAGACGCGGGGTTGTTTTACAGAAAAAAGTATCGCACAATACCTACTTGGATTCCCAATGTAAATATCAATCTGACTTTAGTGTGTCAATACGATCGCAGAGATATGTTACTAGAGGGGTGTTACTATTGGTTGAATTTTGGACCATCGGAAAAGTAACCTGACCGCATTCGATTATCAAAATAATCAAATAAATTTTACTTAAATATAGTAACTTAAATAGTAAAACGTTTAAAATTCAAATCAAAACACATACAATGCGCGGGCCGAAAAAAATTGATTTACTATAACTAAAGTAATATATACACCAAGTAGGGAAACTCCTATACTGACACATATATAAAAAAATTCAGACCTGCCCGATCAGCTGATAGCTGGCTCAAAAATAAAAATAGCTAAAATTAGAATAACTGCGCATGCGCCTTTTCGGATTTAGGTATTTTTATTTAATTTCTTTGGCAACCCTGATAACATTAGGTGAGTTTTACATTTTATCGTGTTTTCGTAATTTAATATGTACGTGATAATTCAATGATTTTGTATTAAATTCTGTTAAACAATTGTTATAATAATTTAGTTAAAGAAAAAGAGAAACTATAGTAAAGGTAAACCACATGTTTTTATTAAGATTTTGAAGAAAATGCAGACGACAGTGTATTGCCTTAAAATTACGATTGCTTTTATTACATTAAAAAAGTAGGTTAAATTTGTTAAATTACTAATTACAATTAATATTTGAAGGAGAAAAAACAAATATCATTTGCTAAAGTGTACTAAGTTAAGTAAGTAGTTCACACGAAAAAAAAGTTTAATTAGCCGCTTGTTTTAAGTAATTTAAACAAATCTGGTACTTAAAGATTCGGACTTAACCACTATTGGATGTGGCAAAATGTATTTTTTACACAAATTATTAACATTTTAAACTAAACTGTTCAAATAAATGCAATAAAAACAAAAAGTTTGAGTACCGTAAATAGTTTGTTTACATTTATTAGGGTAAAACAAAATGGCCGCGGCCATAGGGAAATTTGAGCCAACTCCCTGGTAGACAAAATGTGAATTACATGCCAGGTCTGACTGAATTCGCGTTTGTTTCCCTACTTGGTTTATATATATTACTTTAACTATAACCTTAACTAACTCTTGGTGAAGGTTTTAATGTGGTTACAAAGAGACCTAAAAAGACGTTTCAGGCCTGTTAATGTGTTGAGATAGGCTATGCTCTCTCTATTAATGCGATAACCTATAGTCTATTGACTAATTTAAAAATCTTGGCAGGCCAGTTTATGCATCGCCGATTCTAAAAAAAACGCCCTACAAGAAGGGAGCGGGAAAACTTTGTAAACAAATTAGGTTATTTTACCCGTGTTTTCTTGGCGATGTTTTTTACATTTATTTTGTTTTGTTTTACTTTATAATAATATCATTTGCATGATTAATTAGAAAGTAGTTGTTAAAACGATGTAAACACAAGAAGATCCAAGAACGAAGTGAAAGATCGGGAAAGAGGTCGGGAAGGAGGTTATTTCCCTACAGAGGTAATAGGAGGTAGGGATTTTACAAGGATCTTGAATAAAATGACTTAGGGATGACGCACTAAGTCGATTTGCCATACAAAAAAGTGACCCCATTGAAAACCAAAAAATAGAGAGAATTCAACACGAAACACGTCAAAAACAAAATGTGTGCATTCTATGCTTGGTACAAACTGCGCATGCTTACAATTCTTATAACCGCGCAGGTCTTAAATTTTAGAGGCAAACTTACCTCTCAATAGTTTCCCATTGTTTATTGCTTGAAAAGGCTATAACAAAACACTCTTAAATTATCACTCACTGAAGTCACAAAGTATTGTCCAAAATATAAAATTAAATAAGCACAAATGTAACTATCACGAGAAGCACAGAAGAAAGTTGAGAAACAAACTCGACAACCTTGCTACATAACCTGCGTTTGGCGCCTTTTTTCATTATAACCAAGGGGAAGGTAAGTTTGCTCCTATTTCTCTATCCCATACAATTTCCATGTGATCATAAATGTTCCTTAATGCGTCATCCCCTTTATTCAAGATCCTTTGGATTTTATTATCTTTTTAAGTGATGGTTTGGCAGCGCCTTTTCTGATTGATCAATCCCCAAAATCATGATTTTATTGGTTACTTCTGATTGGTCAATCCCCAAAATTACTGTGCCCGTTAAAAAGACTGTTTCAAACTTTACAACGCAAGTATAATACAAAAGATCTCTACAAAATTTTAAATAAACATACGAGAACACCCGTGTTTATTCGAAAATATCCACTGCTTTTTTTTATGTACAAATAATTAAATGAAACTAGCCCTTCTGTTAGCGAGTAATGGTTTGAAGAAGAAAATAAATACTCATCGTTTCAGACTTACTTATAATTAGCACCACCATTTTCGAATTAATTAAAGGAATAAATGATCTTAAAACATGTATTTAGTAGTTAAAAAGTGATTATAAACAGTTAAAGACTAAACCAACCATGACGAAAAAAATAGTCAACAAAACTTAAAAAATTAAATTTAAAAAAAATACAACAAAAGAAGAAAACCCAAACGTATATAGTTCTCACTACTATAATTTAAAAAAAAAGATAAAAAAATCCAGTAGATAAAGAACTAATTATTAAACAGAATTATACAAAGAGATAATAATCTTAACTTTGTTTTTTGGAGAATTAGTTCATAAAAGGTGTAATTCAAAAAGCTAAAGCTTTAGGAAATTAGACCTGGTTTTCTTTGTGAGATAGGAAATTAGACCTGGTTTTCTTAGTGAGATAGGAAATTAGACCTGGTTTTCTTAGTGAGATAGGAAATTAGACCTAGTTTTCTTAGTGAGATAGGAGGAATTTTACTATCTTACAGGAACCAAGACCTTACTCTAACATACCACTGTTATTTTCATAGATATTAATATGTACTGGAGGAGCATAACCTATCTCAATACATTGAGAGGCCTGAAACATCTTTTTAGGGCTCCCAGGGGCTCTGTGTAACCTCATTGAAACCTCCTTTTAGAATAAGTTAAGGTTATAATAAATCAATTGATTTTGGCTTCCCTCGCATTGCTTGTGTTTTGATTTGTATATTTAACGTTCTATATAGGATATTGTAATTTTGTACTGATTATTTGATTATATTAAAAAGCGATGGTAATAAGGTTACTTTTTTTTATGATGTTTGAAATTTAACCTATAGGGCCTCTCTAGTAATATATCTCTATGGCTATTTATGACTTCGTATTAATTTAACATATGGGAGGGAGGTAGTCCAAGCCATGCCTAAAGAATCGGGTACGGGGTACCTCGTACTTTTCCTCATTACATTGGATTCGCTACGCTCATCCCCCCTACTTCGCTCGTCCTCGGAATATACAAGTCGTTAAATTTATACTGCAACACGTCATAGAACTCGCTTCGCTCGTCGTCAGATAGTGACAACATTCGTTTCATTTCCAGTGGTCATCCATCCAGGCATTCATCATGCTCGATGCTGCTTAACTTTTATGATCCACAAAAAATTATAGATAAACTTGTATTAAAACGAAAAGTATATACCTAATGCTTAGATAAAACTTGGCAGACTTATACATGGCTACACGCATTATTTTTCCGTCTTTTTTGATTTTTCGGAATTTTCGCTGAGTCATTTTGCGGGTTAATGACGACATAAATTGACATAAAAAATTGTTTCCTGAATAGGTCAACTACAGCGGTAGACTAGTTTTGTACTAAGCTTCAACTCTCGAGCATAAATACACTGGGAGCTACGATGATAACAGACACACCTGAAACGGATAATTCCGGTGACATTCCGGTTTCACAACACAATACTTTTCCTATATACCTTTGACCCTCTCCGCGGACGCCCTTGTAACCCTGTGCGTATGTCAGTTATCATTGTAGCTTCCAGTGTATTTATGTTAGAGAGTTGAAACTTTGTAATAAAGTCAGTCTATAGAAAAAAATAATATATATATATATATATATATATATATATATATATATATATATATATATATATATATATATATATATATGGGGGGGGGTCGCTAAAAATTGCCATGCCTAGACAAGGGTCGCAGTCAAAAAAGTTTAAGAACCACTGGGTTAGATGATAAAGAAGAAAGTATAAAATAATTATGTTCAACTATTTAACATCTTCAAAAGTGAAGATGTTCTAAGAGGATTCTTTCCCTGCATCATCGGCATGCATGTAGCAAGGTACAAACGTCTACAAGACTACACAACTTAAATCTAGCATACCATCACTGTAGTAAATTCATCTACAACCCGAACTGTTAATATTAAACACAATAATCGTGTCCTGTATGTCTTGGCGAATAAAAACGTTTCAACTTTGCTATCAAGTTAGAAAATGTCTTACGGCTAAGTTGTAAAATGACAAATGGTCCAAAGCACAAGGTCTTTGCTGCCATATCGTGACCGTTCACTTAACTTTCATCTATATAACTTGTGCAATAGTGTCCACATTGCCTTATAAATAATTCTTGTTTATATTAATTAAAATTTAATGTAGAAAGAACATAAAATGTAATTAATTTAATATTTCTTAACTATTTGTAATAACTCGGCCTTATAACTTATTTCGACTTTGTTTAAATTTATTTTGGATATTAGTTTCGCTTCTTGTATTATCGTCATTTCGAGAACATATGTTTATGTAGCACTAAAGGAATTATAGACAGATAATGAGGAAGAAGCATATTTTTTTTTATTTTGTTAGGTTAATCGAAGAAATAAAAAAAATATTTCAAAGAAAAAATATAAAAATATTAATAGTACAGATTTTATAACCAATTAAAAGAATTTAATATTTAAAAAAGTAAGATTCGCGGCAAAAAGCTATTACGTCACTTGGGTTGTTTAGTTGATTGGTTCATTTCAAATCTTAAGGTCAAAGCTAAAACTAACAAATGTTCAAAACCCTTTTTTAGTTATACCAGTTTTCATTGTATTTCGAGTTAGTTTTAAGCCTGCAATTAAAAAACAAGAGGCCTTAAGCCTCTTTTTTTTATTGTATCACCTAAAGAAAATTTTGTCAACTCCCATGTTAGTTATTTATTTGTATCTTTATTCTACCGTGTCACAGTATTTAAGGTAAAAAATTTCAAGTTAGAAAAGCTGGTGTTTTATAGACAGATAAGATTATATTGATGAACACATGCCTTATCTATAAAAAGCCACACTCAAGGTGACCTGACAAATCATCTTATCAGAAATTTGATATCTTATCATTATACTCACTAAGAGAGCTCCGGACCCTGCATTAAGAGAATCTTATCTATTATTTTATCTACCAGTTCCCCTGGAGTTTATTATCATTAACTCGTTATCAGTTATAGTTTATTGTCTTATCAGTTTTTGTAAGTTTTTGTCTTGGTGGATAGAAACCAAAACCCTAGTCGTTGTATTAGTCTTATCTAGACTTTTTAAAACAAGAAAGACAATTATAATAAATATTTCTTTTTTTAGTGCTATCAGTTATTATCTATTTTAAAGCATATCCAACATGTTATTTGATTTTACTTATTCATAAATCGATTATAGGTTTCGCTATGCTATAGATATGAAATCGTTTTATTAAATATGTCATGTGTTAGCTTGTTACCTTGACAACCAAAATAGTATAGAATAGATTTTAAAATATAAATTTAGATGTACCTCTAATAAACATTTGTTGTAAACTTAGAATAATACTATATATAGAAGGAGCACAGGACCGTAAACACAATGTAATTCCACTGATAACACGAAAGCCGGTTGACTGGTGCACTTAAGTAATGCTGCCAACCTGACTACAAAACATTATTTTAAATATGTGTCATAACTATCTATTAATGAAGAAAGATCGTAAAGAACAAATATAATAAGTTAAAACACGTGCTGAGTATTTAATAAACCCGGTCTTAGATGGCAAAAGGGTGGCGGAATACAAGAATCTACATTTAGTTAACGAGGACTACTTTTAATTTAATTTATAATTTATATTTATAATTTTAATAAATACGTTAAACTAAAATTTAAAATGCTTTAATATTGTAATGCACCGATATTTATATTAGTATTTTATGAATAGTCAATCATTAGTTAATAATAAAACACAATAATTCAACAACCGGAAGTACTACCAACTTTTTTTTTAGAAAATTGTATATTGTTAGGGTGGCAGGATTACTTAAGTGCACTAGTCAACCGCCTTTCGTGTTATCAGTAGTGCTTCTTCTATATATAGCATTATTCTAAGGTTGTAAATAATACGTATAAGTTGTAATAATTAAAAACTTTATAGGTGTGATTCTCTGATTAAAATTCACCAATATGCATATCTTAAGACAGTCATTGCTAAAACTGACTAGCTAGTTTGTAAGCTAACTGTTAACCTGGTTTTATTTGCAAATTTTCATTAGAAATGACACTTATAAGCATAGAGATATTACTAGGGGAGGGGGGCATAAAATACATCATCTTAATGCATTGAGAGGCCTGAAACATCTTTTAGAGGCTCTCAGGTGCTCTGTGTAACCTCAATGAAACCTTCTTTAAGGATAAGTTAAGGTTATAATAAATCAATTGATTTTGGTTTCCCGCACATTGTTTGTGTTCTGATTTGTATTTTTATGCTCTGCTGTATAAGTTATTGTAATTTTGTACTGATTATTTGATTTTATTTATAAGCGAAGGTGGTCAGGTTACTTTTTCTATGATTAAAAATGTAACATACAGCTCTCTAGTAATACTATTTTTATGCTTATAAAAGTTGTTTGAAAGATGAAGTGGGGAGAGGGGGGTCAATTCATATTATATAATAATAATGCCCGTTTTAGGGCCTTTCGGTCCTTCAGGGTATTCGCCCTGCGGGAACCACCTCGGGTGGATCCAACTACTAAGCTCAAAGTAAAGCTAAAATTGGCGAAATCTTTTTTACATAAAATTCTATTCATAAAAACTGAGAGCATAGCTCGGGCTGTAAACCCCGGACCTCCGGTGACGAAGTCCACCGCGGCTACGGAGGCAGATATATTATTAGGTCAATTCATATTAGCCTAGGCCAAGGCTAATATGAGCCTACTAAAAATCAGGTTGTTGGAAAGTGTTTCTAGCGGATTCTTATAAAAGCTCTATTTTTTAAGGATTAGCTTTACTAATTTATTTTTTAATTATGTTAAGGAGGACTAGAACTCTGCTGAAAACCATGTCATTGATCCAGATGGTTGAATCAGTCAAATTTTCAATTAATCAGTTAAATTAGAAGTTTTTTTGCCGTGTAAAAGGTCTTTATTTAGTAAAGTAAGGGCACTGTTGAGGAAAACAATTCTAGTGTTCAAACTATACTAAGACTATATTCCGCCTAATCTTATGTTTATTAGTTACATTATTAATATGATAATTATTACCTTATTTAATTATCTTAGGTTTATACATTAGAATCGAGATATATTTTTAATGTCTAAAATAAATATTAAATAGATATGAGAAGGTATATAGAAAGTGGTTAATCTGATAAGACAGCACAGCAGAGCGCAGTACGGGTAAGAGGGCTATATTAACAGGAAACTGCCATTAGATAAGGAAGACCCTTAACATCTCACTAAGCCAGACGTGATTCTCATGTTGGTCCAATAAACTGTCCACCACTGATAAGGGATGCAGCCCTACAGCTATGGACTTACTGATAACGGACTACTTAAACCTCTTTCTTATCAGAAACCCATAACTACCCCCTCTCTTTCCTTTAGCCGATCCTTTATCGGGGAGCTCTTAATGGGCTACCCAATCCTTTTCAGTTTTGTAAAGAGATATAGATTATAACCTCTAGATATCTTTATTTTAAATCTTTAAATGTTTAAAATAGACTTGAATATCTGCGCTTAAATTTTGCTAAATCACTTAATACATTTTTTGCCAGAACTGGTTGTAGGGCTTCATTTGGCTAAAGAATACATATAAAAAAGATATCGCAAATTTTGAAAGAGAATACCAAGATTGCAGAAATCCAAATTTTAGCAAATTTCAGGATTAATGAGCAATTAATTAGGTTGGGTTCATAGAAGAAGGGGAGGTGGTTTTTTCCTAAAAATGACATACACTGATAATGTATATATAGAATATATGCATATACATACAAATATAATATATATATATATATTATATATATATATATATATATAATATATATATATATATATATATATATATATATATATATATATATATATATATATATATATATATAGTTGTGGTTTCCCTTGTTTTTTACCCTACACAGGAAACGTTAGTGTCACATATGGAAGCATGTTTTCATAACTACTTGTTTGTCTTAATTGTTTATTGTTTATTTTTCAGGTATGTAGCTTAAGGTGTAACATTAAATTCACTGAGGATCTGGTAAAGTTGTTAGTACAATTATTATTAATATGTATGTTTCTATATGTAAGTGTATGTATGTATTTGATGTTGTACTAAGAGCAGAGAGCTGCTCAAGAGTGCATTTTGGGTCCCACTTATGAACTACCTTATGAAAAAAATTAACTAAGAATTGTAATTAATAGATCTCTTTTACTATTAAATAAGTACAGCCACTAAATACTTTTATCGACTTACAAAAAGAACCAAATAAATTTTGTAAGCGATATGGAGAAATTTTTTTAAGCGGTCTAGAAAATGTTGTATGCGGTATAGAAAATTCTGTTAGCGTTATAGAAAATGCTGTAAGGGTGTAGAAATTCCGTAATTCATATAGATAATTCTGTAAGCAGTATAGAAAATAAGGGGTGTAGAAATTCCGTAGATAATTCTGTAAGCTGTATAGAAAATGCTGTAAGGGGTGTAAAATTCCGTAATTCATATAGATAATTCTGTAAGCAGTATAGAAAATGCTGTAAGGGGGTGTAGAAATTCCGTAATTCATATAGATAATTCTGTAAGCAGTCTGTAAGGGTGTAAAATTCCGTAATTCATATAGATAATTCTGTAAGCAGTATAGAAAATGCTGTAAGTGGTGTATAAATTCCGTAATTCATATAGATAATTCTGTAAGCTGTATAGAAAATGCTGTAAGGGGTGTAGAAATTCCGTAATTCATATAGATAATTCTGTAAGCAGTATAGAAAATGCTGTAAGGGGTGTATAAATTCCGTAATTCATATAGATAATTCTGTAAGCTGTATAGAAAATGCTGTAAGGGGTGTATAAATTCCGTAATTCATATAGATAATTCTGTAAGCAGTATAGAAAATGCTGTAAGGGTGTAGAAATTCCGTAATTCATATAGATAATTCTGTAAGCAGTATAGAAAATGCTGTAAGGGGTGTAGAAATTCCGTAATTCATATAGATAATTCTGTAAGCAGTATAGAAAATGCTGTAAGGGGTGTAGAAATTCCGTAATTCATATAGATAATTCTGTAAGCAGTATAGAAAATGCTGTAAGGGGTGTATAAATTCCGTAATTCATATAGATAATTCTGTAAGCAGTATAGAAAATGCTGTAAGGGGTGTATAAATTCCGTAATTCATATAGATAATTCTGTAAGCAGTATAGAAAATGCTGTAAGGGGTGTATAAATTCCGTAATTCATATAGATAATTCTGTAAGCAGTATAGAAAATGCTGTAAGGGGTGTATAAATTCCGTAATTCATTAGTAATTCTGTAAGCTGTATAGAAAATGCTGTAAGGGGTGTAAAATTCCGTAATTCATATAGATAATTCTGTAAGCAGTATAGAAATGCTGTAAGGGGTGTATAAATTCCGTAATTCATATAGATAATTCTGTAAGCAGTATAGAAAATGCTGTAAGGGGTGTATAAATTCCGTAATTCATATAGATAATTCTGTAAGCAGTATAGAAAATGCTTTAAGTGGTATAGGAATCGGTTTAGCTACTTGTTTTCTTGAGCGTTAAAATTCCTGCCAAAAGGGTAGGAATTTTGCTATAAAGCAGCATCATTTTTGAATGAGTTGATTAGGTAGAACTCTTTTTTCTCTCTAAGGGAGTTAAATAGTAGAGAATTCGTATAGATAGTAGAGTTAGAGCTTGCGGGGTTGACGCATTAACGAACTTTTCTGACGTTGAGATAGAGAAATAGGAGCAAACTTACCTTCCCACGGTCATAGCAAAAACATTGGCGCGAAACGCAGATTATGTAACAAAGATAAGTCAATTTTGGTCCTCAATTTTCTTTTGTGCTTGCCGCTCGGCGTTTGTCGCGATAAAATAACACAGTTGAGAAAAGGTATGCACTTTTATTATTTGTTTATAACCTTCTCAATAAGCAAAATAACAGGAAACCAATGAACGGTAACTTTGCCTCTAAATTTAGGACCTGCAGCATGCGTAGTTCGAACCAGAGACTATATATACTTAAACAGTAAGATTGTCGACTCAATGGTGGGAAAATTTGGATTCCGATCGACGCTAGCGCTGCGGCGGACCTACTTTTTAACTGAGTAGGCTTTTTTTTAACTGAGGAGTGGCTTAATTTCCCGCTTTTTGCCTAAATTTTATTTGAAATTAACTTTTTTATATTTTCTAGTCAAACTTCAGACTAGCTGAAGCGCTTTGCGTGGTCATCGTCATCTTTAAACTTCCACAGAACCCATCTGATTGGAAATAAGTTTACATTTAATTCAATTTATTTAATAATTTAATCAGGTAGTAATGGACATTAGTGCCTGAATTATCCACGTGCTAGAAAATAGATTTTGGCCTTTATTGAAGCCTGAAACTATTTAAAAATACGTTTTTTAACGTTTTTTAAATTTAGACGCGCACATGTATTAAAATTAAACCGATTACTACATTACCTTGATTTTATCGATTAAATTATTAAATAGTTGAATGAAATGTAAACTCACCAGTCATCAGTTACGTTATGTTAAAGTTTAAAAAACTTCAAAAACCCTCTCTGGTTCAAACCAAGCTTGTGCAGTTTGTTTTGACAAGTGTTTTGAGATTGATCCTTCTCCATTTTTTGTTGTTCTTGATGACCCCATCAAGGTGACCCCACCTTGTGATGTGGTAAATCGACTTAGTGCGTCATGTCCTTTATTCAAAATCCCTGTGTCCTCCCCTACTAGGTGATCTTTCATCTTTTCCTAATTTCTGAATTGAATTCACTAGACTCATAACAGACAAGTTTCACAATCTATTAATGTATTAAAATTTTATTACTAGATTTTAAAAAAAATATGAAACACTTATTAGTAATCAATGACGTAAGAAAAGTAATAAAATTGAAAATATTTTACATCAAATTATTTTATGATAAATTTTTTTGTAAGACTTATTTTAAAAACAAGGTTCAAATAAGAGTCTTACTGACTGAGGTAACTGTTAAGTCAGTTTTGAATGAGCTTTAATACTTTTTTAATTTAATAAAATTACAAAAATACCTTCATAATGTCTGATACAAAGGAAGATAAGAGAATTCAGAGTCATAGATAATTTTTTTTCTCTTGAAAATTAAAATGGTGTACAGATTGAACGATCTAAAGCGTGATTTACAGAATTCTGACGAGTTAAAATATTCTATTATTTATCGCTTTTGTAAATTTCTTTTTTCAGGTTTTTTTAATCTTCTTTTATTCTAATTTAACTTACATTTATTGAAACGGGAAGGGGGTGGGAGGGGGTATTAAGAATGTTATATTTAAACTTTCGTCTTGTACAGCACACAACATTTCGCAAATATCCAAATATGTTTAAATTATCATTTTGAAGTATATTAAAATGTAATAGTTATTTACGTACCAAGGAAGGAAACCGAGTTATTACGCCCCGGTTTTTTGTTGGGTCCTGAGGCGTAAGCCGAGGGAACCATTATGTTTAAACCCAGAGGTGTAGCCGAGGGGTTTATAGGGATGGTTCCTGAGGCGTAGCCGAGGTAAACCAGGAAATTAAAGAGGGGTGTTGATGACTGTTTTCTCCCGAGGTACGTACAAAATTTTTCCTCTAGAAGGGAGAAAATTTTAACAAATAAAAGTTTTATTTTATTTAAACATACAAGCTTTTGTATTATTTAAAATCTTTAATTAGATACTCACAACAATAACATTAAATACTCATAAAAACTTATACTCATAAAATACGAATGCCAAGTTAAATTTTACTTTTAATTTAAAGACAACACTGATTTTTATCCAGAATACTTCTCGTGCAATAAACAAATTTGTCACTTAAACAAAGTATTAAGTCTTTTTTTTTATTTAATTATGTCTTTTAGTATTTTAGATTTTGGTTATGCGTTTTGATGTTTTCTGCCGAGTGGAAGAATTGGTAAATTTAGACCATTTATTTTTTACATTTTGACTTGGTACTTTTCCTCCACTCTGTTTGTAGAGGTGAAGTACAGTGGTATGTATAACAGTCTGCCATATTTTAACGTTCCATTAATGTCACTGACATCACAATTATTACTTATGAAGACTAATTAAGTAGTAATGTATTTCAAATTCAAAACATCCTTCATTGTCAAATTAACAAAATATTAAATAAAAATACAGAAACACAAAATATAAAATTAAAAAAAATACACAAGAACAAAAGAAAAAAGTTTTTTTGCGTATTTATATCGCTATTAATTGTTTATAGTTCAGTATGATCTATTTGGTGTATTGTATTATCAAATTTTACTGTTCGTTTAAGACCTTGTATTTTTTATTGGTGGAAAATTCCCATTTTTGCTGTTGATTTATTATTTAAGCTTTAATATTATTATTAAATTATTTAACTATTAATTACTTGATAGATATGGGTTTAATACTGGTGATTTTTTTAAAATTTATATTAATTGTTTTGTCCGTGAACTTAGACATACCTTTCAATCACGTGCGGCCTTTGATGTTGAAATATTAACCCTTGGATTCAAACATAGTTTAAACATGGGTATCACCGGATTAAATTAAGCTATTAAAATCTACCATTGACACCTTAACAGTGCAGTGCCCGTAAGAGGCAAATTGTAACGTGAAGATCCGCAAGCTAGGCGAATTTTCTTTGAAATACGTGATGTCTTGTCATCAATATAGTGTGGAGATCCGCAAGCTAGGCGAATTTTCTTTGAAATACGTGATGTCTTGTCATCAATATAGGTGGAGATCCGCAAGCTAAATCCTTGTCAGCCGCAAGCTAGGCGAATTTTCTTTGAAATACGTGATGTCTTGTCACCAATATAGTGTGGAGATCCGCAAGCTAGGCGAATTTTCTTTGAAATACGTGATGTCTTGTCATCAATATAGTGTGGAGATCCGCAAGCTAGGCGAATTTTCTTTGAAATACGTGATGTCTTGTCACCAATATAGTGTGGAGATCCGCAAGCTAGGCGAATTTCTTTGAAATACGTGATGTCTGTCATCAATATAGTCCAAGAGCCGGACTTAAAAAAATGTGACTCATTTTGTACTACTACAAACCAATTTTTCTGAAAATATGCCTTAAATTATGAAAAAATACATAGTTTGCCTATGTATCCAGTGTGGAGCCCTTCATATGATTGCATATGCTTAAAATTTTATAAAATCGCACTATTTTCAGTTTTCTCGAAATAAGTGGTTCCCTGTGGGTCGTGTGCAAAACATGAACAGAGCATTTTTTAAAGATGATAAAATGTTCTATAAAAAGAGTGTTTTATCATCAAAATCAGATGACTACAACCAAAGTTATGGCTCTTTCATAAACACCAAAAAATGGTTAATTCATGCAGTCAGCAAATTTATTTGGAAAAAATTGGATCTTTGTGCATTCTTTTGGCCATATAACAAATGTTATATTATTAATCCGATTTTGAAGAAAAACATTAATTTTATAGGAAATTTTAACAGCTGTAAAAACGTTCTCTTGCACAAGACCTACAGGGAAATAATTATTTCTAGAAAACTGGAATTTGTGCGATTTTCTAATATTTAAAGCGAGCGTATTAATATAGAGGGCTCCACTCTGGATAGGCAGACAATGCTTTTCCTTTAAAATTTAAGTTTTATTTCCAGATAAGTTTGGATTGAAGTACTATAATATGAGTCACATTTTTAAGGCCTGGCTTTTGGACTTATAAATTTCTTACTTAAGTTTGCTTAGTAAAAATTGTCCAAATCTAAGGTGTTATGACTTCGTCCTCACAATTTCATGATTACCCGAAGCTTAAGGTGGTATTACTTCGGCGACGCAACGCTCGACCACAGAATTATTTGGTAACCAAATATCTACGGGTTATATAGCCTTAGGTAAATTAAAGATTAAAAAAAACATCAGGTAGATAGGCATTTAACAAATAATACGGATTATACTTTTATATCTTGTTCGCGAATGCATTAAAGACCTGTGATCTTAGAATAATACTAATATAGAAGGAGCATAGGACCGTAAACGAAATGTAATTTTACTGATAACACGAAAGCCGGTTCACTGGTGGTCTTAAGTAGGGGTACCACCCTAACAACAAAACATTATTTTATAAATGTGTCATAAATATTCACTAACGAAAAAAGATCTTAAGTAACGAATAATATAACTTATAAACCTTGCTAAATACTTCATAAAATCGGTCTTAGATGGCAAAAAGGGTAGGGGAATATGAGAATCTACATTTAGTTGACGAGGACTACTTTTAACATAATTTTAATTAAAACGTTGAAAACCAATTTAAAACCGGAATTTAAATGTAGATTCTCGTATTCCCCTACCCTTTTGCAATCTAAGACCGATTTTATGAAGTATTTTGCAAGGTTTATAAGTTATATTATTCGTTACTTAAGATTATTATTCTTTTTTCGTTAGTGAATATTTATGACACATTTATTAAAATAATGTTTTGTTGTTAGGGTGGTACCCCTACTTAAGACCACCAGTGAACTGGCTTTCGTGTTATCAGTAAAATTACATTGCGTTTACGGTCCTATGCTCCTTCTATATTAGTATATATATTATATATATAATATATATATTATATATATATATATATATATATATATATATATATATATATATATATATGTATTATATATATGTATATATATATGTATATATATATGTATATATATATATATATATATATATTATATATATATATATATATATATATATATATATATATATATATATATATATATATATATATATAGTATTTTATGAATTATCGATTATTAATTAATAATAAAACATAATAATTCAGTAACTGGAAGTATTGCCAACTTTGTAATAAGAAAATTTTATACTGTTACTGTTGCTGTTATCAGTTATGCTCCTTGTATATATTATTATTCTAAGCCTGTGATACATGCCAGCCTAGGTGTTTTAGTATAGTTAGCTCTATGTTTTATCAAAATTTCACATGATTTAAAAATTCAAATTTCATGCGTTAAAACGTCGAACCAAAATATATATATGTTCGCCAATAACTTACGAACTGAATGTTCAAACGCAATGGATTTTTAACTTCTAATTCATAATAAGTTTCGCTCTCAGACGATGTTTAAAAAGCAGTTTGAAAAGCAAAATATATTTGCCGTTAAATTTTTAAAATATAATAGTCAATAGATCAATATAAAAATGAAATTTTGTGGATCGATTGACCTTGACCATCTATAGATAAACATTTGTATCCAAGTCAACTTGAACGGTCACATTTTGGATTTTGAACAAAGTTTTAAAGTTTTTGATAACTCAGCAAAATAGTGAGAATGAAATAAAACGGAGTCTCTCCACAAATGATATGTATTTGACATAGCCTAACCAACAAAGTAAAAATATATAACATAAAATACTCTAAATAAAAATAACATAAACTTTTTATTTAAAGTATTTTAAATTGATGTTGGTTGTACCCTTAATAATATCTTGATAAGGAAGATTGTATTAACCCTAATGGATACAATCTTCCTTATCAAGTATTTTATGTGATATATTTTTACTTTGTTGGTTAGGCACTGATGATGATCAGTTAAGATTGAAAGCTGGTTATGTCCAATATATATCGTTAGTGGAGAGACTGTTTTATTTCATTACTTGAAACTCTACAACTCATTTTTCCTAATCAGCAAAATAGGGTTTTGTAGACTGAAAAATATCATCTTTTGGGCTGTACTGCTAGGACCTGAAGTCTGATTTTTGTGCCAAGTTTCAATTCTCAAGCACAAACAAAGTGGGAGTTAAGCGTGACGCTAACACACTCAGACAGGCAGCATGATGAAAACCTCTCAAAGTATCGTGAAAACGCCTGAAACGGCAATATGTTAAGACCTCGGTTGCGGATTTTGAAGGATGAATACAATAAGTTTGCTTTACACCTACGCTAGCTGGCGAAGAAAAGTAAAAAGATTTACGAAATTAATTAAGTAAATAACTTCATTTATTTCTAAAGCTAATTAGAAATAATTACTTTAGTAAAATAATTTATAGAACTAAAACTTATTTTTAATCCTGTTTAAATATTGAGTTCTATCAACCTTGGTAAGTTACAAAGAAAAAGATATTACGTGTAATCTTGCGTATAAAGGAGCACAATGTCAATAAAAAGAAGCACCAGTAGGCATGTTTGTAAAGTCGGTCGAACACAAAGTACTATCCGGGCTTGTTCAGGTCAGTATGTTGTACAACTAATGGCTCTCTGATCGCCTTCTAAGATATGATTGTTTTCCTAAATACTCGCTATTTGTTGACGAGGTAGATGAAACACAAAAAGTTTACTTAACCTGTTGCCCCTACGACTCCAGTAAGCGATAATCTCAAGACGTGATATCTCCAGACCAGAATCTCTTTGTTTTGTTGGTAAAACTGGACAAAATGGACACTAATTCCCTACTTCCCCTTCTCAGATAATCTTTACGCTTGTTATTTTTTTTTAAATTTGTTAAAGCGGCTTTGTAACTTTTTTAAACAAGAATTTCAATTCGATATTATTTATTGCAAAGAAATGATTTTGTTTTTAAATTTTACTAGAAATTCTACTAGGCAGCAAAATGGTTTTTTGCAGACGAGTTTAATAAATTACATTTTGATCCGGAGGTTTAGGGCTGGGCACGTAATTAACCTATTTGACTAACGAGCTAAGCCTAGTAAAGCACATCGCGGATGCCTGTATTGGCAGAGCCGATACAGGTAATTGCTAGCAAGAGTCTGCTGATGTATGTTCAATGATAGCTGATTCGTTCTAGCAATTACCTGCTTCACCTCCGCTGCAGGTAATCAGCTATAATTATACAAACATCAAAAGTTGAAACATTGTACAAAAATTAATCTCTAGCTCTTGATGTACAATCCGGAAAAATATATTTCCGGATAAAACGGATGCTATTAAACTTAATAAATTTAACGACTTGTAATCCTGAGGACAAGCGAAGTGAGTTCTAAGAGACGAAGATGAGCGTAACGAATTCTTTAAGACGAGGAAAAGTTCCGGGTTATACAGTTTATAAAAATTATGTTTTCCCCCGGTAGTCTTGCTTCTACGCTCTAATCAAGCTTTTTGCTTTTATATTGTAATTGCTCTCGCGGCTTTTAGCTAATAATTTACTATAGTAATAGTAAAAAATATATAATATTATATTATAATATTTTATATGATATAATATTATAAATTAACGGTTTCTACGTCTCCATATAATAGTATATAAATTAATTATAGTAATATACCAAAAAGTATTTACGTATATTTAATTACTGTACTCCGTTATTTTATTTACTTGAAAGTCAAGTTGTCTTATCGGAAAAAATTAAAAGGCAATAAAAAAACCTTTAGATACAAGTTCTTTGCTTTGCTGTGCGTCGTAAAAATTTAGCTAAAATTGCAATAAAAGCAGTTTATTTTATTGCTGTTATTATCATGTCTGAGGTTAAATTATTTGTTGCATCTGTGTTAGCAATGTCAGCGACGTAAGCAAAGTTAGCTATATCAGCAATGTTTGCAATGGCTGGATGTTAAATCTTCTACAAAATTTAAATTTTCTTTTAAATGCGTTCTATCTTGCTTATTTTTTTGTCAACGGAGGGGAAACGCGACGGTCTCTAGGAGAAAGTATCTTGCTTATTAATCCAATTTTTGCTTAAGTTTCAGTATATATCTTATAATCTGAGCAGTAGCGTCACAACTTGTGTAATTTATCGAATTTTTCAAAGACAATGCACTAAAAATTAGCATAACTTTGGCTTCATAAAACTGAATAATGCTGTTCCGTGTATTGTATAATCTATTGGATGATAGTTAAGCGCATTTTCTTTGAAAAATGGGAAAAAAACTAAACAACAAGTTGTGACGTTATTGCTTAGGTATTTAAATATATTCTAAAAATTTAAGCAAAAATTGGATTGATAAGCAATATAGAGCGCATTTAAAAAAAAATTCGCTCAGCTTGCGGACCTCCACGCTAGATTTTTTTAAATGGGAGGGACTTGCTTATACTTACCATATCATCTACATATTTGAATTTCCTAACCAGCCTCACCTAGGCCAAACCTAGGATTGGCCTCGAATTCAGGATCTCTTGAGAGATATCCTTATATCAGGTCCTCCCTTCTTATCCAGTCCTCGGCTGGATTTGAACCCTCGACCTCCAAGTCATAAAGCGAGCGCTTTACCACGAAACTAAGGGTCCTCTGTTATTATTACTGATCTTGTCTATTTATATGACTAGGCCTCCTTTCCTATTATAGGAGATTAACTAAATATTTTTTATAACCATCTGAGTAATATTTTTTTTCCTTTAGTCTAGGATTCGTTATCAATCCAATAACTATGTCTAATAATAATAAATTGTAATGGTTATCATTACTAGTGCGTATCTGTACACGTAAAAGTAACAAGTCTAAGGTTTCATAACACTGAGTTACCTGCTAGAGTTCCAGGTAGATGTAGGTATTATTCGCATCGTTTCCCTCTATCCCACGCCTTATTATATCACGTTATTAAAATTAATTAATTAAGAAAAAAATTGACTGGTAACCAGACTGTGGAACGGTCAGTGTCAAGGCTTACCTCACCGTTAGTTTTAGCCAATTTACATATTTTTTTAATGATGATTTATTGGTTAGCTAGTTCATTTAGTTAGCTCAGTGATAATTATGTTAATTCGTTCATGTAGTGGTCGTGTTAGGGTACATTATGGTGAATAATGCGTTAATTAGTTAATGATAGTCATTTGTAAGTTTGAAGAATCATTCCTTGATATTTTGAAGCGATGTAAATGTTTTGGCACAATGCAATGAACAATTTATCCTGGAAAAAATCATCTTGATAACTGAGGGGATCTCTGTATATAACCTCTCGTCAATCTAATTGTTCCCCAGCTTATGGCTATGTCCATCAAACAGGGGAGGTATCACCAAAAAGGAGATTTTTTAAAATAATTCTTTTATTTTAAAAATAAAATGATGGCGGTAAGAGAGCACCACTCTTCCCTGGTAAATACTTCATATTATATTCTTCGGAATTAATTGAAGGTCAGAGTGAGCTAAGGCTCTGTCGGTGCCCTGATGAGTTAGACGTAACGAAACAGAGTGGGACATGACATTATGTCAAGCCATTAATGATGACGAATGTCGAATGATGGAACAGTTCCCAGATGTAGCATTGCATTTTGCTTGTTACATTTCCTAGGTGTCTCTCACACAATTTTATGGTGTCAACTATTCATGTTTTGAAAAACTCGGTAGTATCAAATGATATATACATAAAAAACTTGATATAGAGATAAAATAATATATGCTAAGATGCAACAAAGGAAACATTGCCGACTCGTGTCAACAATACCATTCATCGGCTTCGCCTCTGCAGATAAATCGCCATTTGCCGAACTCGGCTTCGCCTCGTCAGTATTACCAGCCCCGGCTTAAGTGTACAACTTCAAAATAATTCTAGCGCGGATGTCCGCAAGCCTGGCGAATTTTCTTTTAAATGTGCGCTTCTTGCTCATGAATTAAACTTGTAATGTTACAAATTGTTATTTTTTTTTCGAAGAGTTTCAAGTGAGTGCAAATAATCCTCTGCCGTGTAATGTATAATCTATCGGATAAATATGCTGATTTTTTTTTAAAATGAAAAAAAAAAAATAACCAATTGTGAGGCTACTGTTGAGGCTATTAAATATATATACCAGAAATATAAGCAAAACTTGGATAACCAAGCAAGATAAATTTTAAAAAAATCACTCGGCTTGTTGCGATGTTTAGCAGACTTTAAAGTGCTTATTTCTTGGTGTAATGAGCGCTTACATTTAGTTATTGAGCATAGCTTTTCAGTATTCAACATTTGTAATCTTAGAATAATACTAATGTTGAATGGGAGCATATGACCATAAACACAATGTAATTCTACTGATAACACGAAAGCCGGTTGACTGGTGGTTTTAAGTAGGGGTACTACCCTGACAACAAAACATTATTTTAAATATGTGTCGTAAATATCTATTAATGAAGAAAAATCGTAAAGAACAAATATAATAACTTAAAACACCTGCTGAGTATTTGATAAAAGCGGTCTTAGATGGCAAAAGGATAGCGGAATACAAGAATCTACATTTAGTTGACGAAGACTACTTTTGATATAATTTAAATTAAAAACGTTAAAATACAATTTAATTACATAAAATTTGTAATGCACCGATATTTATATTATTTTTATGAATAATCAATCATTAATAATAATAGATCATAATAATTCAGCAACAGGAAGTATTGCCAACTTTTTTATAAGAAAATTGTATATTGTTAGGATGGCAGCATTACTTAAGGCCATCAGTGAACCGCCTTTCGTGTTATCACTAGTTCTCCTTCTATATATAGTATTATTTTAAGTTTGTTAACATCAATACACGGTAGAAATGCCCTTAAAACCCATTAACCGTGAAACCAAAGGGCGTTTTATGCTTATCTTACTATTTCATTCTTAGTTTTTATGATTTTTTAATTGAGTGATAATTACTGGGGTCTTTAAGGAACATCCTATCAGATTCAGCTGCCGCAAACCATTTTCCTTAGTGTTATTTTAAAGAAACTAATTTTTTTAATAGAAAGGGCGTTAAAGTGTAAGAAAACAAAGGAAATATTAATTGCTTTTGTTTAGTTTAATTATGAAAAATTAATGAAGAATATAAGCTTATTTTAAAGGAGTGTGCATAAAGATATTTGTTCTTGAGAGGCTCTATCGTTTGAGTTTTGAAACATCGAAAAATTAATATGAACACCTTCAATTATTACTGTAGTTAAAAAAATCGGGTCCGGGTTGCCTCGGTAATTTTCTTCACCTCATCCTAAAAAGTTGTACAAAGCATTGAGCTTTTCTTCTAATCTCTTCACTAATCTCAGAATTAAAAAATAGTACAAAGTATTTTGGTTGGGATTCTTACCTATGCCTTCACGTATCCTCAGAAGTAAAAAGTTGTACAAAGTATTAAGCTCTTTTTCTTCTTAATCCCTTTACTCATTCTCAGCATAAAACAATTCTACAACATATTAAGCTCTTTTTCTTCTTATCCCTTCACGTCCTCAGATTAAAAAGTTGTACAAAGTATTAAGCTCTTTTTCTTCTTAATCCCTTCACGTATCCTCAGAATTAAAAAGTTGTATGAAGAATTGAGCTCTTTTTCTTCTTAATCCCTTTACTCATTCTCAGCATAAAACAATTGTACAAAGTATTAAGCTTTTTTCTTCTTAATCTTCACGTATCCTCAGAATTAAAAGTTGTACAAAGTATTAAGCTCTTTTTCTTCTTAATCCCTTCACGTATCCTCATAATTAAAAAGTTATATAGGAAGTATTGGTGGTTCTGTATTAAATTTAGTTAACGCTTAAAGATAGTTTAGTATTAGCTGTCACATAAGGTATTAGAGCGCAACCTTTCAAACTCAGCTCTTTATATTTGTGTCTTCAGAAAAATATTTTATATTAATATTATTTATTTCAGTACCTAAAAATTGATGTTAATCTTTTTTATATTTATCGAGTAAATATATTTTATTATGTATTGTTAATAGCGTAAATACAAGATGTGTGAAAGGTAAAGGATATAAAAATATATTTAGTAATACTTTCAGTTCAAGGTAGGGGGTATGTTGGAGATCATCAGCAAAATAAACAGTCCAATTTCCGCTTTCTCACCTCCTTTATCCCTTTCCTACCCTTTCCTAAACCTTTTTTTATACCTTAACCCTTTACAGGGTTTTTTTTTAAAGACCAAAAATGACTTTATCTAAAAGACAACTCTTTAACACTTGGGAAAAACTAATTGGTTTTTAGAAAAAAGTGAAAACTTATAAGAGGAAGTTCACACTCCTATAAAAATACATTTTCGATGATATTTTTATATTAACGACTCTATCGAAAAACCATCTCTTAATGGTTCCTAGGGAAATGAAAACCCTTCGCTCCCTTGATAAAAACAAAAAGGCTTCATAATGATTCCTTAAATGTATTTTTAAGGGCTTGGAGATGTTAGATAGTGAAAGGGCACTTCCCGCTGCCGCTGTGTTTGTTTCACACCTTTTTCTATATGAGGGGTTATATCTTGTTTGTATAAATAAAGGTAAGGGGTACCTCGGTATTTCATTCAAAACTTTGAAATCGCTTTGCTTGTCCTTAGAATAGTATGCTTATACAAAGCTTAAAGTGGTAATTCGGTCTCGCTGCGCTCAACCTCAGAATGAAATATTGATTAAAGTCTTGGGTTTTATGGAATCGGACTCGCTATGATAGTTCTCAAAAGAATGTAGTGATTATCCAAGCCTTAAGGTAGAATTACTTCGACCTAGCTACGCTCGACCTCAAGGTTATTAGGTCACCAAATATCTAGGATGTTGTAGCCTTAGGTTTAATAAAGCTTATAGGAAAATAATGCGGTAGATAGGCATTCAATTAAATAATAGTTTTCATTTTTCTCATTTATACCATAGGTATATAGGAAAAGTATTGGGTTAGAGAAAAAATTCAGAAAAAAGAAAGGAAGAAAAAAAGGAAGAAATTTTAATAATTTTCATAATAAGAAATTACATACATTAATTTTAATCAATAAAAGCAATATTTTTCATTTTTATTTTTCCTTATCTCACTTTTTAATTCAACTTTCAACTTTACACACACACTCACACACACACTTATGCATTTTCTTATTTAATGTTCTAGGTGAAATGATATACACACACACACACATATATATATAGCCCCCCACCCCCCAGAAGTAGAATCTGGATCCGCCCTTGGTAAGGAAAATTAAATACTTCAAAACAGCTTTGCCGTATTGAAAGTTGTAACAGAGTGCACATTCTCTAAAATTGTTTTAAACTTTTTGGTTGATTAATAATTTTACCGAGGGCAAGATTTGATGAAATCAAAAAATCGGGTACGGGGTACCTCGGAACTTTTACTCATTACATCGGACTCGCTTTCCTTATCCTCAAAAGTATAAGTTGTTAAAATTATATTGCAACACTTCTTCGGACTCGCTTCGCTCGTTCTCAGATAGTAAATACATTCGTTTCATTCCCAGCGGTCATTTATCCTGACACTGACCACGCTCAATGTTGCTTAGCTTTTTTTGAACAATATTTCAACTCTCTAGCATAAATGCACTGGGTGTTATGATGATAATAGACACACACACACGCATACACACATGCAGACAGACAACTTTGTAAAAAACCACTCAGGAGGTCTTAAAAACGCCTAAACTCATAATTTCGTTTTTATCCCGGTTTCGGATTTTTTTTGCAAACACAATACTTTTCCTATAAACTAACGGTATAAATGAGGAAAAATAAAAATATGCATGTACGGTGTAAATCGCTTAAGCAATTTGTTACTAAACTGGTGCTTACGCTTCCGCGGTTATTGACATGAGAATTGTGTTTTTATCCACGACGTCCTATACATCCCTGAAGATGATTTCCACAGTGGAAGCAAAACGGCGGTTTCTTTATCTACAATGACGCGGTCACTACCGGAAGGCCTAAATTTTCTTAAGTATTCTACTTCTTAAGTGGAACTAGAAAGACTCTAAAAGTATACGCTTCTTATTTTGTTAAGTCAAAACAAAATTATTTAGTTTATCAAAACTTACCCCAGAAATTTTAATGCCAATAATTTAACTGAAAGGTGAACAGCATGAGTAATCACTTTTTTCTATTTAAAAATTATTATAATCATTGGGTATTCCTCAAACAATTTTTATTGTAACACTAACATTAGTTTATAATAATACTTAATTTTTTTTGAAGGAAATAGACTATGTTTTGCGTAACTTAACTAGATAAAGGTTATGTGTTACATAAATAGATAAAAACAAGAAATAAAGTCTGGTGAAATTTCACTTTAAAAAGAGAATAATTTTATACTAATTTATCTAAATTCAATATCATTTTATACTAATTTATCTAAATGCAATATCATTTTATACTAATTATTCTTAATGTAATATAATGTTCTCGCATTTATATTAAATTCTTGTGTATAGCCGTCTGATAAATCTTGCTTTGAATACTGGTTTTGCTGCAATATGGATATTTATCATACTTAACTCTGTGCTTATTTATGCTTAGTCATTATGCATCGGTATCAGTTAAAGTGCTGATACCGATAATGGACATAAAAACCATTTAAACGACATTAGGAAATAAGAAAAAAACATGCATGCTGAAGTTTTCCGATCATACATTGAATTTGAATCGTTGCATTCACATTTAATGCATTTAAGCATTTGATGAATACATAAATGCTACATACAATTACAATATATGCATAATACATATATAAATATATATATATGAACCCAAACCCAATCTAGTTGTCTTTACTCTCTCTGTAAAGTTTCTCTATCTTAAACATTCGTGTTTTTATTACTTCTTGTTATTTCCAAAAAGATCCATTTTTTATTTCTGTTAATTTTTTGTTTCATAAGAAAACCCCGAGATCAGTATCGTTTTTCGTGACTTTTCCTTTAAAGAAATCACTTGGTGGACTAAACATTGAAAAGAAACTTAACACTTCATCATGTGTTATAAATTATTATTACTTTTATCTTTTAATTTTATTATGAAACTTTTGTTTTTGGTTTTAATAACTCTTCATATCCGTGGTTTTTTTTCGTATTAGAAATATAAAAATGTTTTTTCTTTTCATATTTCTAATAGGAATATATTTTTTTCTTTTTTTTTTCGTAATGGGAAAGTAAAGAAAAAAAGATTTTCACGTTTTGATACCCTCGCTGATTAATATTTTACTTTGCTTAAAACTTCTTTATAATAAGAAGAAATAGTTAATCGTGTACAAATAAATATGAGAGGAAACCAACAATATTCACTTGTTGATAGGTATAGTTTTATCTGATTAGGAGGATTGTTTGTTTTATTTGGTTGCTATGGAGGGGGCGGAGCCTCAATGACAGCTAATATTTCTCAGAAAGTCATTTGTTCAAACCATTCTTTGATCATCTCCAATATTTTTTTCCATGATTTCTGAGTTTTAACGATCAATAACAAAAAATAAAACGCTTTAGACTTTAGGATGAGTTTTATCTACCTCTTCCTTTTTTCCTCTCAAAAGCTCCGAGCTCTCCTAACGGTGCAATTAGAGCTCCGAGCTCTCCTAACGGTGCAATTAGAGCTCCGAGCTCTCCTAACGGTGCAATTAGAGCTCCGAGCTCTCCTAACGGTGCAATTAGAGCTCGAGCTCTCTAACATTAGATCTCAGAGCTCTCCTAACGGTGCAATTAGATCTCCGAGCTCTCTGACGGAGCAATTAGAGCTCCGTTAGAGAACTCTGTAGTGCACATAACCAGGAAATAAAGGTGATGAATCTCACATTTTTACTGTTATTAACGCAATATCCAATATTGACACAATCTGTCAATTTAGTTCTTAGAATAATATTATAATATTGAAGGAGCGTAGGACCCAAGGTAATAGAAATTTATAAGGTGATTCAATTCGGTGTAAACAAACCAAACGCATTCGGAGGTTATAACCTGAGTTTTTTTTATGAATAACGTGTGACGTCATTGCAGGAATCGGTATATGCGGTTGAACATTGAAAATTTACTATTTATTCCTGCAGTGACGTCAATTCCGGAGTATAACCTAACACGTCAAAAAAATTTGATTTCATTCATGAAAACCTTCCAATTGAATCACCTTATAAATTTCTAACATCTTGCGTAGGACCGTAAACACAATGTAATCCAACTGATAACACGAAAGCCGGTTGACTGGTGGTCTTAAGTAAGGGTACCACATTAACAATAAAACACTATTTTATTAATGTGTCATAAATATCCATTAATAAAGAAAAATCGTAAGTAAAAAATACAATAATTTAAAAAACTGCCAAGTATTTAATAAAATCGTTCTATAGATAGCAAAAGGGTAGGGGAATACGAGAATCTACATTTAGTTGATGAGGACTACTTTTAACATAATTTTAAATTAAAAATGTTAACATGCTTAAAAAATTGTGATGCATCGATATTTTTATTAGTATTTTATAAATAATCGATCATTAATTAATAATGGAATATAATAATTCAGCAACCGGAAGTATTGCCAAATTTGTTGTAAAAAATTGTATATTATTAAGTTGGCAGCATTACTTAAGACCACCAGTGAAACGGCTTTGCTGTTATCAGTTATGCTCCTTTTGTAGTATTATTCTCAAATTTAGTTTCATAGTTTCAATCTGTCAATTGGTTATTTGTCATTCAAATCTGTCAATTTGTTGTCAATAGTCAAGTTTTATTCAAATTATAAAAAAGTAGTAAGTTATGCATATTCTATGTTTCTCATTGAAACGTTGGAACATAAATTTTAGTTTGAACTTTTAAATTTAAAAATCCGGTTATTTACTATGGTTTTTTCGGCATCGGACCAGTTTCATTCGATTCAGCGCCCTAGCATCATAAAGGGCATTTTTCACAGCGAAAAATATTAATCCTGAATTTTAACCCTGAAAGCAAACCGGGTTAATGACAACACAAAAACCTGGTTTTCAATAGGGTCCGTGTCCTACCCAAGGTTGATTTTTGTACCAAGTTTGATTAAAAATATTACTTTGTTCAAAAGATAGCGTGTTTACAAGAAAGTGTCTAGAAATACATAAACCCACACACACACATTTATATATATATATATATATATATATATTATATATATATATATAATATATAATATATATTATATATATATATATATATATATATATATATATATATGTAAAGTTTACAAAAAAATTAGACGAAATTTTTTCGTGATTTGGGACCTCTATTAGAGGCGACCTTTTCCAATAGCGAATTTTTTAAGGAAATTCACTAAAAGTACCGTTCTAAGTTTCATTAATTTATGTTTAATAGTTTAAAATTTCAGAGGGGGAGGCTTTTAGTCTAACCTGTATATCTATGATATTTGTGGACTGACTTTTAGTACAACCTGCATATCTATGATATTTGTGTAGTAACTTTTAGTCCAGCCTGTATATCTATGATATTTGTGGGACTGACTTTCAGTCTAACCTGTATATATCTATGATATTTGTGGACTGATTTTAAGTCCAACCTGTATATCTATGATATTTGTGGACTGACTTTTAGTACAACCTGTATATCTATGATATTTGTAGACTGACTTTTAGTCCAACCTGTATATCTATGAAATTAGTGGACTGACTATTATTCACGTTCTTTTTCCATCTAAATTTTTGAACAGATTCAATATAATATTTTATATACTTCTCTACTCTATCTCATGCGCTATTACGTTTTATAAATAAGGAGAGAAAATATGTACCATAATTCACTGCGTTCCTTGTTCATGATGTAAAAATTGATTCTTATCGAGAAACATAAAATGCAGAAATAAGTTTTAAAAGATAATTTCAGTGTTGAAAACTCTCTTTTTTTTAAATTGTCGAAGAAAAGGGTACTTTATCTAGAAAAGCAATAATTGGGTGTTGGATGTGTGTGTGTGTAGTCGTGCGTGACGTGGTGCCTTACAGTTTCAGGTAATCGTGAGATGTCTATTTGGTGTAAGATTTCCTCGCGGGTACATCCAGTCCAAATGAAAAAAATTCTCTATGTCTTTGGTTGAAATTCATCCGCCCCCTACAGCGCTATTCGTCAAGATATCTTTCTAACAAGTATCCGTTTTGTTAAATCTTTCCGACGTTTTGGTCCTTCTTTGATCAAGATTCCCACATTTCCCATGACTTAAACTTTGTTGTTGATTATTATCTGAGCTATAAAGTATCCTTTTGATATCTTGCAATATTGAGTTTTAAGTCGCTTTTTTCTTTAATTTATCTTATAAATATAAGTATCGGGATAGGTAATTATTGTTTTACATGGCAAATTATGTGACGTCATTTTAAACTATTTTATAACGGTTATTTTTACTTTCCCTTTTTCTTGTAATTTTAGCGAATTTCCTCATTCAAAATTTTTTTGGGGGCATGGAGAGGGGAGTGGGGGAGGTAGATTTTATTAAAAAAGAGGATCTCCCTGATCAAGAATATATAGATCTTGTTAAGGTTAATATATATACAGGGTGGTCCAGCTAAGAAGGACAAGACCTTTTTTCTCGGAAACTATAACAGCTAGAAGGATGCGGTTTTCGGCGTTGGATTCAATGTAATAGTGAGCAGACGAGAAAAATCCGTTTTCGGGCACGCTTTGCGCCTGTCATAGAGATATTAATGCTAACTTTTTTAATTTTATAGTTAGGTATAGGGAACTTTTTTTTGTTCTTTAAAGAATGAAAAATAAGGAAGATTAGTGAAGACCGCATCAAAATCGGACAATTTTTAATCGAGCTATGATGAAAAAACATTTTTTTTAAATTTAGTTTACTTCGGCGCCATTTTGGATGATGTTGCATTTAAATAAAATTTATTATATGGACATATTTTTAAACTAGAAACATTCCTTTAATAAAAGAATGTCAAAAGTTTTAATTCCAACCTCAGTTTTAGGTGTAAAATAGTCGTTAAACATAACAAAAACAAAAAAAATATGGTTTTTCTAAGATACCATGAAAAGTAAGATAGGGAGCTATAGTTTTTATGGTTTGTACAGTTAGCCAACATAAAAAGCAACAAAATGAGTCCAATTTTAAAAAATTCGCTTCACAATTTCAAAAGTTATTACTAATAAATCTCTTAAAATTACCAAAAATGGAATATTGTTTATAGTTTACCACCCTATTGTTGATATTTAATGGAACTGTAACGTCATCATACCTTGTGATCTTTATTGCAGCTTGTATTAGGATTCCAGAACGCCCAAAAACACTCATTTTTGTTTATTGGTTTTGGAGAAATTACGATTATGGTGATTTTCGTCAATCGTAGAATGCAGATTAGAGGTACCTTGCAAAAACCAAGCAAAATCCTTCATAAACGTTAATAAAAAATTGATTTTGATGATAACTACAAAATTAAGGTAAAAAAATATGGGGACCTACGGCTCAATTAGGTGGCCATCAGGGTCACCAGACTTGACCCCACGCGATTTTGAATAGCAAATCACACAACTAGACTGTAAAGTAATATTTCACTGCTGCGGAAATTTGGTAAAATAAATATTTTCCCCACGGAAAAACGAGTGGGGTCAAGTCCGGTGACCTTCATGATAACCTAATTGAGCCGTAGGTCCCCATCCACCTAGGCCGTAGGTCCCCATATTTTTTTACCTTAATTTTGTAAAAGTATGAATGATTATTTATCAATCTTGTGTTTTAATTTCTTTAAACTAAGTAAATTAAATTATTCATTCAAAAATCGACTCTTTTTAATAAAGCGCAACTAACTGTAAATAGTAAAATAATGATAATTTATAGCTCCGGAAATAAAATTGGCTGGTTTTATTGTCGTTGATAAACAGATTTCCGCAGCAGTAAAATATCACTTTACAGTCTAGTTGTAGTTCTTTGCTATTTATTGGTCCTTCACCCCTAGAAACGAAGTAGTTATCATCAAAATCAATTTTTTATTAACGCTTATGAAGGATTTTACTTGGTTTTTGCAAGGTACCTCTAATCTGCATTCTACGATTGACGAAAATCACCATAATCGTAATTTCTCCAAAACCAATAAACAAAAATGAGTGTTTTTGGGCGTTCTGGAATCCTAATACAAGCTGCAATAAAGATCAACAAGGTATGATGACGTTTACAGTTCCATTAAATAAAACAATAGGGTGGTAAACTATAAAAATATTCCATTTTTGGCAATTTTAAGAGATTTATTATAGTAATAACTTTTGAAATTGTGAAGCGAATTCTTAAAATTGGACCCATTTTGTTGCTTTTAATGTTGGCTAACTGTACAAACCATAAAACTATAGCTCCCTATCTTACTTTTTCATGTATCTTAGAAAACCCATATTTTTTTTTTGTTTTTGTTATGTTTAACGACTATTTTACACCTAAAACTGAAGTTGGAATAAAACTTTTGACATTCTTTTATTAAAGGAATTTTCTAGTTTAAAATATG
Organism: Microvelia longipes; assembly: GCA_018340805.1. NCBI lineage: Eukaryota > Metazoa > Arthropoda > Insecta > Hemiptera > Veliidae > Microvelia > Microvelia longipes. The sequence continues at coordinate 50,923,620 of JACMZG010001863.1, forward strand.
TCCATATAATAAATTTTATTAAATGCAACATCATCCAAAATGGCGCCGAAGTAAACTAAATTTAAAAAAAAAATTGTTTTTTCATCATAGCTCGATTAAAAATTGTTCCGATTTTGATGCGGTCTTCACTAATCTTCCTTATTTTTTCATTCTTAAAAGACAAAAAAAAGTTCCCTATACCTAACTATAAAATTAAAAAGTTAGCATTAATATCTCTATGACAGGCGCAAAGCGTGCCGAAAAACGGATTTTTCTCGTCTGCTCACTATTACATTGAATTCAACGCCGAAAGCCGCATCCTTCTAGCTGTTATAGTTTCGAGAAAAGTCTTGTCCTTCTAGCTGGACCACCTGTATATATATATATTATTTAAACGATAGTAATTAATTAATATATATATATATATATATATATATATATATATATATATATATATATATACATATATATATATATATAATATATAATATTTAATTATATATATATATATTATATATATATATAATATGTACGATATTTTTTGTCTCCTAGACGTTTCTATGGTACACCATAACATTCCAACGCTTTCTTGGATCGAAATAATACTTGGTACAAAAATCAACCTTGTTAATGTCCCGAGCCCTATAGTTTATGCAATATGTGTGATGTCATTAAAGTACAAAAATGACCCCACAAACATTTCAAAAAATTAAAATCTTTATATAGTGTTTAGATTGGGCTGGAATTGTTTACACATATACAACTGTATATGGTTTAATAAATGCAAAGTTTGTATATTTGTGATAATACAATAAATTATCTGATAATACATTGTATTATTAGAATTAGTTCCGGATTTATTGATTGACATATATTTATCAAACAAAATGTAAAAAAATCACGTATTGTTACTAATTTATTTGAAAATTCCCTTCCAGAGTGGCAGTATGTCACTTATAAAAAACAGTAATATGACGAACTGATAAAGTACAACAACCATGTGGCCACAAAGCGGCCACAGGGAGGCGCCGGGGCTGCGAAGCGGCCCCTTGCGTTGACGCAGCTGAGCAGCAAAGAGGCCGAAGGTCTCTGGTTTATATTTTTCCAGTAAAGCGATAAAATATTTAAGATTATGGATAATTGCTGTAAAAGCCCCTCATTGTATTTTTAATTTTCCTTGCATACTATCGTAGAGCTGCCTCCGTGGCCTCCGTTAGAACGTTAGTCTTTACACTGACCTTCGACACCACGGAGGTCTTAGGATCGCATCCTAGGTTACGCTCTCAGTTTATATAAGATAAGATTGATTTAATAAACTATCGTCAACTTTAGAATACACTTTGAGCGTAACGGTTGCCTCTACCACCTGAGGTGGTTCCTGCAGGGTTTATCAATGATGATAAACAAAGGCTCTAAATCGGCATTATAATTATTATATACTATGGTAGGTATTTGAAAAATTATTGTGTTTAACCTAAAGATCTGAAATTGAGATTTCTTCACAAACAATTATCCGTTTTCGGTACTTTTATGACGTCCTGACTGGTTTTCATAATGTTTTCTGTCCGTGTGTGTGTAATGTCACGCCCAACTATCGCTGTGTTCAACGATATAGAGTTGAAACCGGTACGAAATAGTATTTAGAAAAGTATATATATTTTATTTATGGAAATGGTGTCCCTTAGATCTGTTATCTCAAGATTAATTACTTAATAAATAAAAGTGTCACAGTAAAGTTGACTAATGACTTGATACTCATATATGTTACTCAAGATAGTCAAGATTGGAAAGGAAAAATGGGAAGATGGAATAATTTCCGTGTTTCTGAGATATGGGGAGGAAGGGTAGAAAGAAGATGTATCGGTTGAATGTATACGACTAGGGAGGAATGAGTGTGTGGAGCAAAGAAATCCTATGTATTGGCTTGCCATGTGTGTTGGAAAAGGTTCTTGGAATTTCCATTTAATTTCCCGGGTGTGTAGGATCTAGGAGAGCGTCTAGAGTTCGGTGAGGAAAGCTTTCTCCCTATCTGACTTCCTGGGAGGAAATGAAAATGACCGAAGTAAAGGGGTAAAGGGTAGTAGTCCCACCCCCCGGGGAGACTACATCCATCACCTTACAGAAAAGGGATTAAACAAAGCTATCAGAGTTGACCACGGCTGGACGATCACCATCCACCAGATATCTTATACACTCCCCTCCCCCTGGATTGTCTTCGCTCGGTTTCTTTCGAACAATGCAGTTGACACCCCCGACAGAAGCTTCTCCGTCCCTATTTCTCTTATCAGTATCCCCAGACCACACCCGACTCTTCCTTGAATAAAAATAATATTATACCTTCAACCGACTAACTGATAACATTGAGTCTTGACACCTCCCTCATCCTTAACTTTAAACAGCGACACAAGGAGAAGAAAGAGAAAAAAATGACAACATTTTGTTACAATAAAATGATAAATGTTGAGTAAATGGGTGAAACTTTATCTAACACGCATCAGTATTCATCATTTTGCTTTAAACTAACATCTAAAATATTACCTCTCAATTTATTGATGATTTCTTTACTTATTTTCCGTCGTTACCTGAAATAGAGTAATGTTATGAGGCTTAAAATAAAACTAACTTGAAGACGGTGTACTCGGATAAAGTTGTTGAAGCGAAAAATCGGGTACGGGGTGCCACGCAATTTTTTCTCAACAAAACGGTTTCGCTACGTTCATCCTCACTGCTTACTAAATGCAAATATTACTAAATTACTAAATGCATATCAAGTGGGGATTGGGACTCGCTTCGCTCATCCTCAGACAGTAATAGCATTCATCTTATTCCCAGCGGTCACCCATTCAAGTACACCTCGCTCGTTATCTGCTTAACATTAGTGATCCAACAAAAACCATAGGTATACTAGCCATATTGAAATATGGCTTGTAGTTATACTTATTTACTACGTAAAGAAATACATTTGTACCAAAATTCAACTCATTTGTATGTTTACTTTTTCTCGTCTCCTACCGCAGTTTAAAGAACTAATCCTTATAAAGAGATGAAACAGCACATTTTTCTGTCTTATATTATGACTACATGTGTCATAAAAAATATATTTTCTGGACTTCTGTACAAAGTTTGAACTCTCTACCATAAACCCACAGGGAACTACGACTGCTGACACTAAAAAACTCCTGATAAACTTTCAGGGAACTACGATAATTGCTGATACACAAAAAACCACCAAGGAGGTCTTTACCATACAAAAAGAATAATTCAGGTCACTTCTCGGTTTCATATTTTTAGTCCAAATACTACTATTGTGAAATGGGTGACACACAAGTCACCCTTCATAAAATGTTTCCTTGTTTAAAAATGAAAATTGGCCACATTAAAAATTGTAAAATATGTTAACTGCACGTTTATAATTTTACATTCCGCGTTTGACGTTTTTAGTCATCGATGGTCTGTCGATCGATGGACAAAATAGGATGCCAAATGAACAGTACATGGTTTATCAGATGAATAAGCGATGTGTTTAAAATTATCCCTGTTGTTATTAAAACTCATTGCTTTGACTTTTCAACGGAAGTACATTGTTCTCTGCGAACTGAAGAAATTACGAACTATGATTTGTACAAAGTGTTACTTGTCAAATCAACATGCCATACCGGCAAATGATTACTTTGAGCGGCATTTTCCGCTCGGTGTTTCCGTATATTGTGGTTCGCACAATTTTTGATGAATCATTGTTATAAATTGATCAAATAATAATATTCTGTTCATGGTGGTTTCTCTTTTAAAGAAGTTGGGACCTTTAATTAAATAATGTTTTGCTTTTAAGAAATATCAGGTGTTAAAGTACGACACACGACTAAAATCAGTTGATAGCGCGGGAAAATAGTGTTGAGGAACCAATCTGGTTGGCCTGATTTGAAATCGAGGGTGCGGTTTAACATCCAGGACTAACCTTATTGACTCACTCGCATTATTTTTCCCACGCTGTCAATTGATTTTAGCCGTGTGTCGTATTATGGGAACATTAGTGGTAGTTTGGAATATTATGGTTATACAATTAAAATATAAGGGTTGTTTTTTCCCTGATGAAGACAAATTAAATCCTCATCACAAAACCAAAATAATCAAATTAAAATAAAACCTCATTGCAAAATCAAATAAGCTCATTTTTGAAGAATCAGCTACCGTCGATACTCTCTGTTTGATATGACTATCCCTGGACCGGTTTTGGCATAATGTCATCATCAGCAGGCGAGGTAACACTCGAGCTATCAAGTTATATCAGTGAATAACTTTATTAGTTGAGCGCTCGAGTGTTGCCCCGCCAGCTGATGATTACGCTTTGCCGAAACCGGTCCATGGATATTCATATCCTACAGCATGTATTGAACTTTCGGTAAATACAACATTTTTAAGCTCATTTTTATTAAATAAACCCCTAAAATCTAATTCGGGTTATCTCGAAACTTTTGCTACGTAAACTCGCTTCGGTGGACGGCTTTCATACGGGTTACCTTCAGGATTTTTTTTTTCGTCACTTCGGATTGATGTCACTCGTACTCACAAAGATTGACTTATCAATTTATCCAATTCGGAAATCTACCTGGTGAATGCAACCCAAAGAAAAATAAATTAGTACTCTGGTGTTATGCTATTATAGAAAAGAAATATGTATCTTTAATATCCTGTCTACTTGCCATCTTTAATTTCCTTTGTATGTAAGTAAGGGAGGAACCTTTTAAACTTTAAAAAACAATATATATCCAATCACATTAATTTCCTAAACAATAGCAAGAAGGTTCTATCTGTTTGTTAATAAAGATGAAACTGCTGGACACCATGAAAGGAAATAACAATACAAAGGGAAATCTCATTTTCATAGCTTTCCGATTAAATGACCTGTATTATGGGATGTTATTTCTTGTAAAAAGAGAAATAGAGGCTCAGTCAGAGAAAATTCCATTTCCTGCCAAGCTCTCACAACTTGACAATTTTCTTATATCTAAAATAGTATATCATGAAAAGTTTATTTTAAACTTGGATTTATACCAGATGGTGAGGTTTTAAAATGCGCTGCTGAGCTTTACGCTCGTCGGATTTGCTTTGCATAATGTCGTTCCACAAGGATCTCTCCTTGTCCTTCTAATCCACAATGTTTCACAAGATAAACTACTGTTTGGAGAAGCAGATTTAATTTCCGAAAATATTTGCCGTTTTATATTTTCCCTCGGGGTTTCGTTGTGTATTAAAGAAGGTTATGGTGTTTTATCATGAGTTAAATCCCTTGGTTCTAGTACTTTATGATATCACATACTCTGCTACTTTCTTTAACAGCCTTTCTCTATTACTGCTAGCTCTAATATACAGGAAATTAACACTACTGTTTCATTTGTGTCTCTGTGCCCTTCCCATAAACTTGTTGCCTTTTAACCCTTTTTTATTTTCTCTCACTTTTTCTCATCCCCCTCCTTTTTCCTTTTTTGTCTTTTTTTATATATTTTTACTTTTCATCATTTATACCGTTGGTATATAGGAAAAGTATTGTGTTTGCAAAAAATCCGAAACAGGAATTATCCGTTTCAGGCGTTTTTAATGCCTTCTGAGTGGTTTTTGCAAAGCTGTCTGTTTGTATGTGTCTGTGTCTGTTATCATCGTAGCGCCCAGTGCATTTATGCTAGAGAGTTGAAATTTTGTACGAAAATCAGTCTACCGCTGTAGTTGTGCTATTCGGAAAATATTTTTTTATGACGTCGTCTAATTTTCTTTACCCTATAGTTATGTATGCAAAAATCATATTTTTTCGGTAGCAAATTCGAATTGTATTTTTTTTGTTAATTATTAAACTTAGTTAATGATCTCCTTATCTTGGTTTATTTAACAAATTATTAACTGCCATTATTAATTTTCAATTACTAAACAATAATCTATTATTATTTCCTCCCAAGGAAAACCTGATTTTTGTTTATATTTGCGAAAAATCGTAATCTCAATAAAAATATAATTAGAGAGACATAAAGGTGATGGTCACGGAAGAGCGAGCAGTCGGATTACCTGACGTGGGTAATTATACAATCCTCAGGTTGCTTCCTAATCACCTGTGAATATCATCTATTATTTGACTAAACAGACCACTTGATACCTATTACCGGGAGCCACGGTCACTTGTTTATTGCTTTGACCAGGGGTACGCAAAGTGGGGTCCGCGGACCACACTTCGCAGAATATCGCTACGGAATATTCGTAGCGATGGATGAAATTGATTAATTGAAATTTTTAAAATCTTGCAGATGGTTTTTTAAAGTTACAATAAACTATGTTTAGAAATGTTTCTCTCCTTTTTTCCATACAGTATTCCAAGATACCTCCAAGATCTCTCCTGAAATGACTGTGCTATCCGTTTTAATGAGAGTTGACCCAATAAGTTTACTAAAAAAGAGGAATTGAAAAATATAAAATAAAAACGCTGTATATTGAATCATATAGCTCACTGAAAGATGAAGCAGAAATACTCAAAATTTTACTTTACAAGAAAAATATTAAATTTGTATTTCGGACAATCGGACACCGTTATACTGATACTTATCATTTAGTCAAGAAAGTACGGAACGTTTACTCTCTGAAATCCTGCGCTCTGCAGTGATCATTGAATTGACTTCCAGGGGTCCCTCCACTTGTTTTAAATCTGTAAAAAAAATCCCTTTCTTTTAAATAAAAGTCCCTCAAACACGCTGAAGTCCTCAAAAACGCTTGTTACGTTATCCTTCTAAGCACCTCTTGATTTGAACTTAAAGTTTCACTACGATAAGTTAAAGATGCAATTTTGTCTTAATATTTTCTTTCTGACCATTGATTTATGGCCCTGCATTAATCTTAAAGTTAACTTTGTATAATTTTAAACTGAATTGATATAATAGTAATAATTAATAAATAATTATAATGTATAATAATTATAAATTAGTAATTTTAAAGCTTTTGGATTGTTATGAATTGTAATATAAATTAAATTAACGAAGACTTCAGTCCTTTTTTATTAAAATTTATTAAAAATAAATTGACGAAAAGCTTTCGCCCAGGGATCCTGAGCTTCTTCAGTTCTTAAAAATAACAAAAATGATTAAGTTTGAAAATTAATAAAATTTTGAATGTTTTTTATGTCACGTGGCTAACTAAAACATTTTAGGCACGCAACGCGAAGTAACGAATGAAATAACTTAAAAACCTTGCTACGTACTTAATACAATTAGTCGTAGATAGCAAAAAGATAGCGGAATACAAGAATCTACATTTAGTTAACGAGGACTACTTTTAATATAATTTTAATTAAAAACGTTAAACTACGATTTAAAATGCTCCAAATATTGTAATACTGATATTTATATTAGTATTTTATGAATAATCAATTATTAATTAATAATAGAGCATAATAATTCAACATCCGGAAGTATTGCCAACTTTTATATAAGAAAATTGTATATTGTTTGGGTGGCGGCATTACTTAAGACCACCAGTGAACCGCCTTTCATGTTATCAGTAGTGCTCCTTCTATATATAGTATTATTTTAAGAGGTAGGCGCTAGTAGTTTACTACAAGGTTATAACCTACCTTCCTTGCTCCTCTAATCTATTTCAAATAAATAACCAATCGAACGTTTTTGTTAACGTAGTTTTAGTTTTGGAAAGTGAGTTATTAAGTATTTATTGTCAAGTGTTTAATGATCATTGATAGTGATTGATAATAATTGAAACTTTTGGCCAACGAGACGATCGGAAGAAGTGTACCGGCTGAAGTAATATATAAACCAAGTATAGGGAAACTCCTATAATAACCTGTGTAAAAAAATTCAGACATGCGTGATTAGCTGATTGCTGGCTCTAAAATAAATAAAAACTAAAATTGAAATAACTGCGCATGCGCCTCTTAGGATTTACGTTTTTTTACTTAGTTTTATTTGCAACCCTGATAACACTAGGTGAGTTTTACTTTTAATCGTGTTATCTTATTTTAATATGTACGTAATAGTTTAATGATTTTGTATTAAATTCTGTGAAATAATTGTTAAAATAAATTAGTTAAAGAAAAAGAAAAAATACAGTTAAGGTAAAGTACATTTTTTATTAAAATTTTGAAGAACATCCAGACGACAATGTATTGCCTTAAATATAACTTAAAATCACGATGGCTTTTATTATATTCAAAAATGTTTGGTTAAAGTTGTAAAATTACTAATTAAAATTAATATTTGAAGGGTAAAAACAAATGTCACTCGCAAAAATGTACTAAGTTAAGTAGTGCACTCGAAAAAAAAGTTTAATTAGCCGCTCGTTTTAAGTAATTTAAAAAAAACCTAGTATTTAAAGATTCGCACTAAAACACAAATTTCTAAAATTTTTAAAAATTAGATAATTTCTAACACAAATTATCAACATTTTATACTAAATTGTACAAATAAATGCGATAAAAACAAAAATGTTTAAAACCATAAATAGTTTGTTTACATTTACGCCCATAGGAAAATTTGAGCGAACTCCTTGGTGGACAAAATGTGAACTACATACCAGGTCTGACAGAAGTCGAGTTTGTTTCCCTACTTGGTGTATATATTAGTTTAGTACCAGCTAATATTTACATTATACTGTTTTTCTTTAAATAGTTGTTTACTATTACTATACGCCCTAAAAATAAATATCATATCCTACAAGACTGGGAATAGCTTTTTGTTTACTACGGATCCTTTTACTCGCATCGCTCAACAGCAAATTTAGTCACCACAATAAAAAAAACCTTCTTCACAGTATATGCTCTTTAACATAAGTATATAACATAATATACTATTTTCCAATTTATGCATATTTGAGAAAAAAAGGGAAAATCAAGTTGTCCCTTTTCCAAAGAACTTGACTCAACCATATTTGTAAAAAAAAAATTAAACGCTTCATTGTATATCTTACTTTATCTTCATCATATTTCTTTTCTTAAAAAAATACTTTTTTTTCTTCATTCAGTTTAATTATTGGATCCCCTAAAAACTGTAATTAACACCTTAAATACCACCTTTTTTAATCTTAATGTTTGTTATTAAACTCTTTATAAAACCTGTAATTATTAATTATTTATTGCAGTAATTGTATTTACTTTTTTTTATCTCTAACCTCATTACGAGTATTAAATATAGGAAATAAAAAAATATTAATAAATAAAAGTAAAAAAAAAACTTCATTTAATATAAATTAGCTTTTGGTAGTATTTTTTCGTTTATTTTTTTGTTATTAATGGCTCTTAATTACCTAAATCTTTATATAATTTTTTTTTCATTTTTATTTTATTTATTTTCATCTCTTTTTCTTTTTACTTGTGGTTCAAGTTAAAAATTCATTATCACCCAATAATGCCTGAGTGAGCACAATAAGAATTATATTTTTATTAACCTTTATTAAGATGGTTATCTTATATTTTTACCATGGCCTTGCGTCGGCGAATTATTTATTTTTAATTAATTATTTCATGTATAATTTATTGTTGTTATTTTAATTAAATAAATATGCGAAATTATTTGTATAAATTCGTAACCTTCTAGTTTTTTAATTCTAAATTAAACTGTTTTATAACCTCATAATCAAAATAATTTTGATCAAATAAACATTTTGACTATTGTTATTTGGATAAGTTTTTTTGAATGATTCATTTGGTATTTTTAGTTGCATTCGCATGTAATTTTTATATATATATATATATAATATATATATATATAATATATATATATATATATATATATATATATATCCCCTCACGATACAAGGCTTTTGCCTTCTTGTGAGGGTAAATTCATATATATTTTATAAATGTATGTTGCATATGTGTAAAAAAAATGTATTGTGAATATTAAAATAAATAAATAAATAATATATATTATATATATATATATATATATATATATATATTATATATATATATATATATATATATATATATATATATTATATATATATTCCAGTGTTTAAACATAAGCCTAGCATTTGTCTTCAACACTTGATCTTGTCTTCTGAAGTATTAAAGAGTTAACTTTTCCAAAGTATTAATCTGTAAAGCTATAACTCTCTGGCGAAGTGAAAGTTATTTGGCACTACTTGACTGTAAGGATCTGTTCCAACCTTGCTGAAAGGTTGGATCCTTTAAACCTTCACGCCCGGTCACAAGTCTATGAGTCATCAGAGCCTAGTATTGGTAACCGTATGCAGGTCAAAGCATTTATTTTGTAGCTTTAGTATTTAAAAGTGGAGCCCTTTTACTTTGGGAACGATATAAGACTCCCCATAAGTCTTATATAATATAAGGGACCCCAATTGGGCCCCTTTATATGTAGGTTTGGTGCCTTTTAGGCTAAGCCAACCTTGGGTCTTTTTGGCTCAGTCCGCTTCTGCCACTAAGACTATATATCTATGTTGTCATTTAGCAATTTCAATCCTATCCCGACTAAGTTTTATTTTAATTTATTACAAATAACTTAAAAACAAGAAACATTTTATCACGAGATGACTTGAAGACATGAAATATTTCTATCGGCTACGAAGGAGATGCCGTCGTTCTGATACCGGACTGCGGCATCCCCGCACTGGCCGGTCACATCAACCAGTCTTTTTTCATCAAATTCCTTCTTTTTTCCGATAAGACAACCTGTGGAATCTTTTTTTACTGATATTAGTCAGTTCTTGAGTTGTAAATACCTTTATTGGTTATGATTTTGTTTGATAAGGAATTCTAAGATGATGCCTCTCCTCTGATACGTGAACCAGCAACCTCTGATGAATCTCATAGCGGATTCTTTCAAATACGAAAACAACTGAAAAACTTTGAAGATAAATATTTCCTATTGAAAACTATGTTTTTAACCCTTTTTACTGATATGCATTTAAGTTTCAAGTAATGGTGATCATCTTTGATGCAGAGTTTTTTTTAAAAATAATTATTAATTTTCACTAAAAAATTCTAGCGCGGTGGTCCGCAAGCCAGGCGAATTTCCTTAAGAATGCGCTTATGTTATATGCGTTACGTTATATTATTTCATATGCGCTTTATGTTCTGGTTTATGCTATTATGACTGTTGTTATAAAATATAATACATTGTTGTTGTTTCGTATTAGTTGTTGTTATTTTTATTATATGATGTTACATGGCATTTGACGTGTATCCAGCAACTTTTGATTGCATCTTTTCACAGGCCTGCTACGTGCGCCTGCGAGGCTCGCTATTATCCCAAGAGCTAGGTCTTTTTCTGAAAATATACCTTAAATTATAAAGGAAAAGCATAGTCTGCCTATCCAGAGAGGAGTCCTTCATATAATGCGCTCGCTTATAATATTAGAAAATCGCACAAATTCCAGTTTTCTTGCAATAAGTGGTTCCCTGCAGGTCATGTGCAAAACATGTTGAAAACATATTTTAAAGCTGGTAAAACGTCCTATTACACGAGTGTTATTTTGCCAAAATCGGATTACTACAACTAAAGTTATGACATTTGTTAAATGGCCAAAAAAGGCACAAAAAGCCAATATTTTTTTGAAATATATTCGCTGACTTTGCATAAATTAATCATTTTTTGGTGATTTTAAAAGAGTTATAACTTTGGTTGTAATCATCCGATTTTGATGATTAAACACTCGTTTTATAGGAAATTTTACCACCTTTAAAAAATGCACTCTTCGTGTTTTGCACACGACCCACAGGGAACCACTTATTTCAACTAAACTTAATTTTGTGCGATTTTCTAAAATTTTGAGCAGTCGCAATCATAGCCAGGGCTGTTTTTGTTTTGACATAGAATATTTGTTGATTTAGTTGTTTATAGTTTGTTATTTATTTGTGCTCATAGATGAAATTTGTTTAAAAAAACTTTTTTGCGTTATGACGACTTAGCAATAATTTTGACTTAATTAAGTTACATTTGATTTTTTTTGTCTTTTGTGATTAATGGCAAATATTTTTATTTATAGGTGTTCCGATTTGAAATAATAAAGTAGAATCCAATATGGCGGGAAAATTGGTAGCTACCAAAAAAAGTAGTTTTTTGTGCATGATGAAGATAGCTGCAAACCGCAGTTTGATATCTTAAATATTAACGAAAATAATTAGGGGTTGCCGATTACTTTCGCCACACCCTGTATATTAAATTATAACTTACAAAATTTTCATATCCTGAAACGAGCGAAGCGAGTCTTAACTTCTGAGGATGATAAATCCGTTATAAGAAATAATTCCGAGATGCCCCGTACCCGATTTATTTTTATTTTCATCCAATAAAGTCTTAAATAAATACGGTTTTTTTAGTTAATATTATATATAAAAACTGTATAAAAAAACCTGAATAATTATTATAATAATTAGTGTTAATAGCAGGTATGTGTATGGGAGTTATAGTAATTACCAGGTTTAATTATGACGGGTATCTGCCAGTCAGGTAGAGGTTACACTACCCATCGTGTGTAATCTTGATCAAAAAAATTTTTCTTCTGATAATAACTTTTCTTCCATCGGATTTCTAGCCCGAGCACCCCAATTCACCGTCATCAATTTTTTTAAAGATATATTTATGTATTTAATGCTTTTATATATATCAATCGATACAAATTAAAGCTTAAAGTAATGTTTCTAATAATTAATTGTAGTATTTACTTAAGATTGAAAAATTATTGTTACAGCAGTATACAACATATATAAATAACTTTTTTACATTTAACATCGTATAAATACTTAAATAAAAAATATCTTCAAAATAGGTATTACAGATTCCAATGAGATAACAGTTAAAATGTAATAAACCACTTTAAAGATGAGAAAAATTAATATTAAATTATAGGAAATTACTGTCTGATATTTTGTCGGCTCGTTAAATATTTTTTAATTTGTTGGCGTGACGAGCGCTGCAAATGCAGTTGGATAATTCTATGATATTTGCTGAAGAATTCAATTATTATTTGAACCTAATAAATGTTTAGTTGCGTGTAGTGTGGTAACGTATCAAAGAGAACACGATTAACTTGACGGTTGTATCATCATGCATTTATAATGGTTTTCTTGAACATAAACTACAAGTTTGCACGCAGAGATAGTAGTTTACGTGAATAGTAGTTAATAGTTGTTTGCGAAAATAGTAATAAATAGTAGTTTACGAGAATAGTAGTTAATAGTTGTTTACGAGAATACTTGTAAATAGTAGTTTTCGAAAATTGTAGTAAATAGTAGTTTACGAGAATAGTTGTTTACGAGAATAGTAGTTAATAGTTGTTTACGAGAATAGTAGTAAATAGTAGTTTACGAAAATAGTAGTAAATACTAGTTTACGAGAATTGTAGTAAATTGTAGCTTATGAAAATAGTAATAAATAGTAGTTTACGAAAATATTAGTTAATAGTAGTTTACGGGAATAGTAGTAAATTGAAGTTTACGAGAATATTAGTAAAAAGCCCATCTGATACGATCTTCCCTACTTCCCTCTGAACTTCCGTCACTCGGACAACCTCTCGGCTGAGAGTAGAATTTTAATTTATAGTTATGTTTTTCTTTTTTTAGTTTTTAAGTCCATTATTTTGTTTTATATTGTATTTGACGTGTTATATCTTATGGCTTTTTTAACCAATAAAGAATATTATTATTATTATTATTATTATTATTATATTATTACTAGTTAATATAAGTGGCATACTGCCACGATATAAGCGAATTTTCGAATGCATCATTCAAAAAACCTGAGTTGTTTACATTATGTCATATATGACAATCAATAAAACCGGAAATAATTCTGATAATAAAAGGAAATTTCGTATATAGTAGTATTTTTTTTAAAAAAATTTTAGTCCGATCTAAACACTTTGTAATTCTTTGAAATGTTTGTGGGGTCATTATTGTGGGTTAATAACGTCACACATATTTCATAGACCTCATAAGCTCTTTATTTCTTCGAAAATTCGCTAAAGACGACTTTCATTGTTATTATTTATCATAAAATAACATATGTTATATATGTAATATTATTTTGTATTAATTACCTAGATTTTGCATACTATTAGATTATTTCTAATGTTATACCATTTCTAAAGGATATTATTAATCCAAAAATATCTGTATGTATTAATAATCTCATAGTAGTGTTTTTTTATTTACCTTGCTTAAAAGCTTTAAGTTTGCAAAAATTCAGTATAATATTAATATTTATTAAAATAATATAATAATAATTTACTGTGCTATTTAAATTTTGAAGCCAGTATTTGATAATACAAACTTTAAAATATGGAATTTAAGTCTGTCAAGGTATTGATATTTCCTCTTTAATTTTATTTATTTCTAGTATTTTGTTTCTCTAACAAAATTAAGGAATTTAAGTCTGCTAAGGTATTGATATTCCCCCTTTTCTTTTATTTTTTTAAGTATTTTATTTCTGTAACAAAATTGAGGAATTTAAGTCTGCAAAGGTATTGATATTCCTCCTTTTCTTTTATTTTTTTAAGTATTTTATTCCTGTAACAAAATTGAGGAATTTAAGTCTGCTAAGGTATTGATATTCCCCCTTTTCCTTTATTTTTTTAAGTATTTTATTTCTGTAACAAAATTGAGGAATTTAAGTCTGCAAAGGTATTGATATTCCTCCTTTCTTTTTATTTTTAAGTATTTATTCCTGTAACAAATTGAGGAATTTAAGTCTGCTAAGGTATTGATATTCCCCTTTTCTTTTATTTTTTTAAGTATTTATTCTGTAACAAAATTGAGGAATTAAGTCTGCTAAGGTATGATATTCCCCTTTTCTTTTATTTTTTTAAGTATTTTATTCTGTAACAAAATTGAGGAATTTAAGTCTGCAAGGTATTGATATTCCCCCTTTTCTTTTATTTTTTTAAGTATTTTATTTCTGTAACAAAATTGAGGAATTTAAGTCTGCAAAGGTATTGATATTCCTCCTTTTCTTTTATTTATTTTAAGTATTTTTTGTTTCTCTAACAAAATTAATGATTATTTATTGTTTCAGGTAAATTTTATTATTGGTGCCTAGTAAATTACACAATTTGTTTACTGTAAGTTTTAAATCCTACTTCCTTTATATATATATATACATATATATATAATATATATATATATATATATATATATATATATATATATATATATATATATATATATATTGCGTTTGAAAAATACAGAGATAGAGTGTTACAAGTAGTGCCTGATAATTGAATAACTGCTTAAATTATAAAGCAGAAATGGATATATTAGCATGGAAACACGCATTCCAAAGGAAATTCACCTGACATGTAGGCAACCGTGCCAGAATATTTTAAAAAACTGTGGAAAACCGGAAAATAATTTCATTGAGTTGAAATTTAGTACAAGAGTATAACTTTACGTAATCAATAAGTACATCAAGTTTCATTTCAATACGACTAGGTTATCCATGATTTTTGTCGAGTCATAAAAGTTAAGTAGCATCGAAACGAAACGGATATAATAATTACTATTTCAAGACGAGCAATTCGAGTCCGTCGTATAAGACTTCTATGTACTGAGGACGAGCGAAGCGAAGGGAAGTCGGGAGGATGAGCTTTGCGAATCTGAAGTGATGACGAAAAATTCCTAGGTACCCTGTACCGGATTTAAAATTTCGAGAAGAGCGGATATAATTAAATCTTGATATATATTTAGTTAAACTTATCAGCTTTAGTTTAAAATTAGTCTAAGGGCCTCTTGTCTAATTGGTACTTGCATATCATTTATTTTGACGTATTATAAATGGTTTTGGTACGGTTTAAAGAAAATGGAATTTTATCCTAGAAATTGGGTTGGGGCTGATACGAAGGGGAAGAGAAAGCATGTTAATGAATTCAAACCACAATAGTGTGGTGAAGCCTAGAGGGAGGGGGGAGGACTCCTTGGTCTCACTGATGCAATGAGAACAAAGATAAGAGAAACCAAAAACAAGGCATCCCTAGTGGTGACGGGCAACACTGATAAGCTATGCTTTTCTTATCAGTACCACCAGACACTCTCACAGATACATAAACGACACAGACATAAATCCATCTATTCTTTACTTTCTTCAGCTCAATGGATTCATCCATTGAGCATCATCCATTCATCCTAGAGGGGGCATAGCCTATCCCAATACACTGAGAGACCTGAAACATTTTTAGTGGGGCTCTGTGTAACCTCATTGAAACCTTCTCCAAGAGGGAGTAAGGTTATAATAATCAATTGTTTTCGGCTTCCCGCAGATTGTTTGTGTTATGATTTGTATTTTAAACATTCTACTATATAATTTACTGTTTTTTTGTTCTGATTATTTGATTATAATGATAATCTAATGTGGTCAGGTTACTTTTTCGATGTTTCAGAATTCAACTAATAGGCCCCCTCTAGTAATATATCTCTATGGATTCATCCGTATTTCCTCTAACGGAATATGATACTAAGCGTTTTTCTTTAATCTAATAAGTTTTTGTGTATGCCCTTTTTACTAATTTATAATTTGTAAAGACCAAGATGGGATAATAGAAGACAAATTACTGTCGAGACGTTTCCGGCAAGCTGGCTATAAGCATGTCTTTGAGGAAAAAACGAAATCTATACTTTACAGTAAACCTTGTTGATAAAACTCTATATTTTGCGTAATCAAGGAATAATACATGCAATCAAAGAAATAAAACATTTATATAACAACCAACTGATTTAAGTCAGACATGCTGTGGTTTTAAGTCTATAAATTATTATAAACTTAAATCTTTTAATTTCATATTTATTTTAAAATTTTGTAATACTTAGCTTTTTTTATTAAATAGTTTTGATTAATTTATTAATTGTTTTTATTTATGTCATTAATATCTTTTCTTTCTTTATTTATTTTATTTATTGTTGTTATTAACAAGACGGTTTGTTTTTCCTCATTTCCTCAAATTCATGATTATAGCCAGCTTAAAGCTTAAAAAAAGTTTGATTTTGACGGTCATATGCAAGTTCAAATACATCAATGTAAAAAACACAACATAGCTCCTTATAAAACCTTTAACCGCACGCACGATGCGGGCATTGTGGTGTGTGTCATGCACGTGTGTGGTGCCGGGTCCAGCATGGTAGTAGTAGTAGTATAATATATATTAAAATATATAATGTCAAATTTACATTAAATACAATGTGTGTGCAGGTGTGTATGTATATGTGCAGTGTTGGCTGGATGGTTAGGGTGGGATAGGTTCTGTGGCATGTAGTTTGGGACTCCAATTGTCAAGTGGCTCATAATTTTTTCTATTTTTTATTTATTATTTTTTATTATTATTTTATTTTATTTATTTTTATTTTTATTATTATTATTATTTTTTTTACTTTTTTCTATTTTTTTTTACAAATTTAGTACATTTTTTCTGTTTATTTTTTCCATGAGTTATGCTGTTTATTTTTATGTTCAATAAGCAAACTTTCTCTTTTCTCAGACTTTTAATTTTATTTTCTGTTCAACTTATGTTAGGCTATTATAACTAAATTTTAATTGATTGTCAAAAGTTGCCATCATATCTTTGTAACTTTTTAGTATAAATAAAGTATGATTTGATTTTATATAAAAACCTTGTGCAGCATTTAAACAATTTATTTTTTGTACTTGCCACCAATATTAAAGTTACTTCATAATGACCAGGTTAGTTAGATAAGAAGACACGAGCGTAGCGAGTCATTACCTTATCTGCTCCTCTCTTAGCTCCAGTTGCCTTTGGGAATTATTCATTACAAGGGAATATATAACGAGAAACATTTATTTCGGTTTATGTTATTTGTTATTATAAAAATAGCGCAGTCACGACTTGACAACATAAACCAAAATGGTGAGACTAACCTTAATATTTCATTCGATATGTACTGTTTATTTTAAAAAAATATCAAAGGAATAGGCAAATAAAGAAAATTTTCTACAAAGTATGAAAATCAGAAGAGCGGAAAAACAACACGACGAAAAACTTGAGTAGTCACCTAAATGGAGAGCTAGGGCAATTAAGTTAGGTCTTGGTTTAGATTTTTAACACGAATTAGAAATATCCTGTACCGACATATATATATATATATATATATTATATATATATATATATATATAATATATATATATTATATATATATATAATAAAACCTGGTCATTATGAAGTAACTTTAATATTGGCAAGTGCAAAAAAATAATTTGTTAAAGTAGTGCGCAAGGTTTTATTAGGAGCTATGTTGTGTTCATTCATTTTTACATTGATGTATTTATCATTCCTATCTAATACTTTCCACCGAGAATTTTTTTTTATCTTACCTTTCTATATCGGAATCATTTATATACCTTCCTAATTGTTATTAATGTAAATATTATTATATATATATATATATATATATATATATATATATATAATATATATAATATATATATATATATATATATATATATATATATATATATATATATATCTTGATCAATGATTCCCCCTCATTTAAAAAGCTTTCTTCTTACATGATCGCAATGTCATAATTTGTCCTTAATTAACTTTAACAAATATAGCCAGTATAACGAAAGATACACGCTTAAGCTTATCAATTGGTATATAATTAACTTTGAATAATACTATATATAGAAGGAGCACTACTGATAACACGAAAGGCGGTTCACTGGTGGACTTAAGTAATGCTGCCACCCTAACAGTAAACAATATTCTAAAAAAAAATGTTGTCAATACTTTCGGCTGCTAAATTATTATGTTCTATTATTAATTAATGATTGATTATTCATAAAATACTAATATAAATATCGGTTCATTGCAATATTTTAAGCATTTTAAATTGTATTTTAACGGTTTTAAATAAAATTATATTAAAAGTAGTCCTCGTCAACTAAATGTAGATTCTTGTATTCCGCCACCCTTTTGTCTTTTAAGACCAGTTTTATTAAATAATCAACAGTTGTTTTAAGTTATTATATTTGTTCTTTACGACCATTCTTCATTAATAGATATTTATGACACATATTTAAAAAAATGTTCGTTGTTAGGGTGGTACCCCCCCTACTTAAGTCCACCAGGAATTACATTGTGCTTACGGTCCTGTGCTCCTTCTATATGTAGTATTATTCTAAGGTAACTAAAGGTTAGTTTATTTTTTGGTTAGATGGTTTGTATGGGTTACTTTTTGTCGTACCTGCGGTAATCGGTAATGGTTGTTTAGACATTTAAAATTAAAATATGCCTCAAATTTTAAAAAAATATGAGGGGGGGGGGGAGAGAAACATAAAATACCTAATTTAAAAGAACGAAAAAATATGGGGGCGTTTTATTGAATTTTTATCTATAAAAATATAGATAGACTGTGTGCAGGGTCTAAAAAATTATATTTTTAAAGTGAGCACTTATCTCAAGTATAAATTGAAATTACTTAAAAACACTTTCTAAAATGATTTTATAATAAAAAAACTAGTATTGATGGACAAACGAGGCGCCAGAATTGATGAATTTGCGATAGCAAACAAAAAATCATCTTCAAGACAAGAAATTAATTTAGAAACACAAAAAAAAACACCAAGCAAGATGCATTTAAGAATAAAGATTAAAAAGAATTCGAAATCGAGAGAAAAATTCCACTTTTAAGTAAAGTAAGTTGAGATAAGTAAATATGATAACTAAGTCCTTCAGATTTAAAAAAAAATCTTATCTGTATTATTTATTAAAAAAAATATTTTACCTTTTTAGAGTTATTTTTAAAAGGTAATACATCTATTATCGTGATTACGTCAGAAGTTTTTTACATTTGTAAATATCCTTCTTGATGTAGTGTTTCTTATGCCAAGAAATGCGATATAACTTTTACGAATATAACTTAAGCAATTTGTTTATTTGATATCATTAATAATTTTCGTAATATTCCATTAAGGATAAGAAATTGTGTTGAACTGGTTTTATTGGATGCGGATATTGGCGGCCATTTTAATTTTGATGTAAATCAGAAGGTAATTAAAATGGCCTTGAAGTATAATTTAATATTTATATTTCAATTAATCTAGATTTCCTTGATAAAATTATTAAATCTAGTTAATTATTATTAGAGTGCTTCTTTTTTAGCCAACTAGCAAGAAGTAGATTCTATTAAATAAATAGTCGATTCTATTATATATAAGTAGTCGATTCTATTATACATAAATAGTAAATAATCGATTTTATTTTATAAATAGTCGATTCTATTACAAAAATAGTATATTATATTACATAAATAGTCGATTCTTTTATACATATAGTAGATTCTATTATATAACTAGACGATTCTATTATATAAATAGTAGATTCTATTATACATAAGTAGTCGATTCTACTATACATAAGTAGTCGAATCCATTATACATAAATAGTAAATAGTCGATTTTATTTTATAAATAGTCGATTCTATTACAAAAATAGTCGATTATATTATATAAATAGTCGACTTTTTTATATAAATAGTCGATTCTATTATATAAATGGTCAATTGTGTTATACAGGGTGGTACATTTAAAATATAATAATGATAATACCCGTTTTAGGGCCTTTCGGCCCTTCAGGGTAATCGCCCTGCGGGAACAACCTCGGGTGGGTCACATTTACTATGCTCAAAGTAAAGCTAAAGTTGGCAAAACCTTTTTACAACAAATTCTATTCATAAAAAACTGAGAACATAGCCCGGGCTCTGAACCCCGGACCTCCGGTACCGAAGTCCAGTACTATACGACCGCGGAGGCAGACTAAAATATATTACCTTAAGTATTTTAGCTTTATGTGGAGCTATTATGATGTATCATGGTATCCCCCCCTCTCATCCCTAAATTAAATTCTGTGAGTTCAAATTACCAATTAAGTTTTGGTAACCATCTGACAAGTATGGCAATTTGATTACAATAAAGTATGTTTTCTACAATAAATTTAGAAAGTTAAATTAGAGCATACCATATTGTGAAGCAATTGTGTAACTATGTCCATGCCTTGGAAAATTTGATACAAATATCAATAAATTCAGGTAATATTTTTTTGAGCTATTGTTTGACATACTTAGACTGTTTCCGTTAAAATTCTGATACATCAGAATGTATCACTTCCAATAAATTCTGAAGGAACAATACAGGGGCAAAGTACATGGCAAAAAAGTGCAGGGAAATAGTACGAAAGATTTCGAAATTTTCGCTGAGACATTATTTCGGTTTTATTAACTTTACAAAAACATTATTTGTCGAATAGCACAACTGCAGATATAGGCTGATTTTTGTACGAAGTTTCAACTCTTTAGCATAAATACACTAGGAGCTACGATGATAACAGACACACTTACACACACACACTAAGACAGACTACTTTGTAAGAACCATTTAAGAGGTCTCCAAAACACCTGAAACGGATAATACCGGTGGCATCCCGATTTCGGATTTTTTTTACAAACACAACACTTTTCCTATATACCTACGGTATAAATGAGGAAAAGTTACCAATAGCTCTACTATATTTATTCAATGAAGCTTTTTATGTCCTTTTCATGGATGAAGGTGGTTTGAGCTTCATAGCAAGGTGTTGGAAATCCTTTACTTAGAATATATGGTGTTGGAATATCTTGTTTCCCCAGTACATTTATTTATTTATTAATACAATAACGGGCAAAATTACCCTTTTTACAAAGGTATATGTACATCACTACATATCTACTGGACTTTTACCTGGATCTGATGACGACACTAGCACCAGAGGTCAATAGCAAGTAGTTGGAAATCTGTTACTCACCTCCAACTCATAACCTGAAATTATGGCTTAGCTAAATTTCGAAAAATCGCGGAGATTTGGCATGAATGTAGCCATGTATAACACTAATACACGTGCGAAGTTTCACTCATTATCAGTATTACTTTAATTTCCTTATCAAATATTTCTGTACGTTTTTTTAAAAAATTGGAAAATATTTTAATTAAATTGAAATTTAGTACAAATTTATACCTTTACGTAATAAATAAGTACACTAAGTTTCGTTTCAATACTTTAGGTATGTCCATAATTTTCTTCGATCATAAAAGTTATGCAACATTGAGCGTGCTGTTTGGTTGACCATTGTGAATATTACGGATGTATTTACTATCTGAGAACGAGCAAAGCTAATCCGAAGACATGTTGCTGTATAATTTGGCGATTGTATTTAAGGACGAGCAAAGCGAGTCCGAAGATGTTGCTGTATAATTTGGCGAATTGATTTAAGGACGAGCAAAGCGAATCCGAAGACATGTTGCTGTATAAATTTGGCGAATTGTATTTTAAGGACGAGCAAAGCGAATCCGAAGACATGTTGCTGTATAAATTTGGCGAATTGTATTTTAAGGACGAGCAAAGCGAGTCCGAAGTAGGTTGCTGTATAAATTGGCGAATTGTATTTTAAGGACGAGCAAAGCGAATCCGAAGACATGTTGCTGTATAAATTGGCGAATTTATTTTAAGGACGAGCAGCGAGTCGAAGACATGTTGCTGTATAAATTTGGCGAATTGTATTTTAAGGCGAGCAAAGCGATCCGAGACATGATAAATTTGGCGAATTGTATTTTAAGGACGAGCAAGCGAGTCGAAGTAGGAAGGATAAGCATAGCGAATCCGATGTAATTATAAAAAGTTCCGATGTTCTCCGCAACCATTTTTTTTTTGTTTACACTTAACTAATTTTGTGAATAACCACACAGCCTATAATGTTAAACCATAATCAAAGACCACAGTAAACGGTGTTTGCGAAGGCCAAAGACCACAATATACGGTGTTTGCAATGGGCAAAGACCACAGTTTACAGTGTTTGTAAAGGGTAAAGACTTCAGTATACAATGTTCAAGGGCAATAACGGTTTGCAAAGGGTAAAACCTGCAGTATACAATGTTTGCAAAGGGCAAAGACCACAGTAAACGGTGTTTGCAAAGGGCGAAGACCACAATATACGGTGTTGCAAAGGGCAAAGACCACAGTAAACGGTGTTTGCAAAGGGTAAAACCAATATACGGTTTGCAAGGGCAAGACCACAGTAAACGGTGTTCAAAGACCAAATAGGGTGTTTGCAAAGGGCAAAACCACAGTAAACGGTGTTGCAAAGGGCAAAGACCACAATATACGGTGTTTGCAAAGGGCAAAGACCACAGTAAACGGTGTTTGCAAAGGGCAAAACTGCAGTATACATGTTTGCAAAGGCAAAGACCACAGTAAACGGTGTTGCAAAGGGTAAAGACTGCAGTATAAAATGTTTGCAAAGGACAAAGACCACAACATACGTTGTTTGCAAAAGGGCAATGATTGCACACTACTTGACATCGAAACACATACTACTTTCTACAATATTATAAAATATAATATATGTTACAAATGTGATAGATATCAGCGATAAGATCTCGCTGCACATACCCAGCGACGGTTGACACATAATTTATTATGTTCCTACCTTGGCTATCTGATCTATACAAGAAATGAAGTGATAAATATTAATGATCTTATTTTTTTTATTAGAAATGTTTATTTGTACTTCTTATCTGGTTTTATAGATTATGGATCGAAGAGTTTAACTGTAAAACTTTTCAAGCCCACACGCCGTATCTTTTAGTTTGATTTCGGATACGATATTTTTTGGAAATTTTTAGATAGGGTCAAATTTGGATTTTTACTTTATCCCACCTAGTACCGAAGGTGTATTGGGAAAGTATTGCGCTCGCCCTGAAGTACTGAAATTAATTGCCGGAAATAATAAGTAAATAAAAATAAATAATAAAAAATAGAAAAATAAAAATAATTAATTGCCGAAAAATTGCATTAATATACACTACTACGATAAGTGTATACTTACATTAAGTCTACATGTAAGTGTATATCGTACCCACACACGTGTGTGTACGATATATATCGGGCCTAATTCTTGTTTCGCCCTGGTATGTGAGTACAATAGTGGCCTCTAATGGGACGAGGCAAGCCAAGCAGGCACGTGCATAGGGTTGCCTGCGTAGTGATGTAAAGTTGTAGACATTCTGACACAACAGAGACGGTTTCAGCTTCATCAGGCCATTGAAAGTGCACATATGGCTAATAACTTAATTATGACGGCATCACACATAAGTACTTAAAGGTTTCTACTGTTTGCTAAATGTAAGAATAAATAATAATAAAACAATAAATAATGAAACAAAAACAGTTTGGCTGTAAAGTTGCCCGTTGGGATGACATTGTGTAGCGGCTACGGACTGAAGACGGATTGGACTTTGTCCTGTCAGCAAGTTTTGAACTCATTCTAGCTCCAATATACATGCTACACGCGCATTTTATGGACCCTTGGTTTTCATGATGTTCAATAATTCTGTAGTTTTTCTTTTATTTGAAGAAATGTCTTTACTTAAATTGGTGCTAACAAGAGGAGCAAATGCTATACATGCATGATGGCGGTAAGAGAGCACCGCTTGTCTCTGATAAATACTTCATATTACATTCTTCGGCATTTTAATTGAAGATCAGAGTGAGTTCAGGCTCTGTCTGCGCGACCTGATGAGTTAGACGTAACGAAACAGAGTGGGACATGACATTATGTCGAGCCTTTAATGATGATAAATGTCGAATGATGGAACAGTTCATAGATGTTGTATTGCTTTTTGTTTGTTACATTTCCTAAGTGTCTTTTTGTGTGATTATATTGTGCCAATAAAACTTATTTTATTAGACCTCCTACTTGACTTGGACCTCGCCACCCCAGCCTGCTTAAATAAGCTAAAACATCAAAATACTTGAACGAATATCTATAAGGCCCCTTAAAAAACTCCACCTTTATTCAGGCCTTGTAACACGGCACTGCTAAAATCAGTTTGCAGTGAAGGAAAATAATGCGAGGGAGCCAATGAGGTTAGTCCTGGATGTTAAACCACGACCTCAATTTCAAATCAGGCCAACTTTATTGGTTCCTCAACACTATTTCCCGCACTGTCAACTGATTTTAGCCATGTGTCGTACAATAGTTTAAAATTAAAAAAAATTTAGTTGTTTCAATTTAATTTTTTTAGCGAATTTATATAAAAAATATTGCAAAAAATAGGTGTACAAAGTTTAAAAAAATTTTGATTATAAAAACAAGAGTTTTGTCCTATATAGGTTATATAGGTTATATTGTGTCAACTATTTATGTTTTGCAAAACTCGGTAGTATCAAATGGTATTTGTTGTCCTTTATGAGTTCGTCACATTACTAGCTTATATAAGTGGCATTCTGCCACGGTATAAGCAAATTTTTAAATGTATTAGTCGTAAAAAACATGATTTTGTTTAAATTATGTTATACATGGCAATCAATAAAACCAGAATTAATGCTGTTTATAAATTAAACTAATTTTTTTTTAAAATTTTCGCTGATTTATTATTGTTAGTCAACAACGTCACGCATTTTCGGGACATTAACAAGGTCAATTTTTGTATTAAGTTCCACTGCTTTGCTCACCGTACTTGTTTTCCTGTCCAAAATAAATGGAATGAAATACTATATAATGTCTTGTGTTTATTTTTATTTTATTAACTCTCAGCGTTTTTCCATTTAGTTTAATTTTTTATAGTATTTAATTAAGTTTTTTTTTAATTAATTTATTTTTGCAGTTTTGTTTAACTTTGTTTTTTAATAGTTTGATAAATGTATTCATTATTTAGTTTTACTCTATTGTAGTCTCTTCTTCACACGTAATAAATAGTCACGTTAGTTTTCTTTTTAAACTAACCTGTTTGTTCTTTTTTTTTAATCAGTATTTCTTCCTGAAGTGTTTTTTATACACTCGTTTAAAATGAGGCGATAATTGATAAATAATTTATTTATTCTTTGAATTATCAGGATTTACTTGTCTATTTTCTTCTTTAATATTTAACTGTTAACTTGATTGCTTCCGTATAATTTTCAGTCTTTCTGTTAAAAGAATTGTAAAAACGTACAATTTTCCAACCCAGGAGCTGATTTGAAGAAAAAACTTGCCCAAAGTCCTAAACGACGCGCTTGACGATGCAAACTGGCAGTTGAATCAAAAAGATCATGTTCGAAGATAAAAGAAGTCGATGTTTTTTCAACCCGATCGGATAAAAAAAAGTGTCCTGAATAGTTGTACAATACCAGATACTGACTGTAAATATTAGTTTTTATATCCTTTAGAAAGTGTAATACCGTTAAAATTTGTAAAAAAATACTCCGGACAGGTTTAAACAGCAATCTTATTAAAATTCTATTAGCTTCTTTAAATGTTATTGGTTATTGTTTTCTTTTGAAGTTCTTTCTTTTATATATTTTTTGTTTGTTGTGTAATTATTTCTTAATTCACTTTTTAATTCTACTTTATTCACTTGTTGATTTAAAACTTAATGTCACATCATCTTTTTACATTTCCTTATTATTTATACCGTAGCTATAAAGGAAAAGTGTTAATACTAAAAAAAATCAAAACCGGGATTTTACCTGTATAATTTGTTTCAGGTGTTTTAAAGATCTCCTGAGTGGTTTTCATAAAGTTGTCTGTCTGTATATATGTATGTATGTGTGTAAGTCTATTATCATCGTACCTCCCAGTACATATAAGCTAGAGTTGAAACTTTGAACAAAAATTAGTCTAAAGGTGAAGTTGTGCTATTCGTTAAGCTATCCGGAAAATAATTATTTAAAGACGTCATCAACCCGCAAAAATAACTCAGTATGAATTCAAAAATTCATTTAATGCAAAAAAAAAATGTTGTGATTATTTTGAGATATAGTTAGACTTTGGCACCGGAGGTCTGGGGTTCACAGCCCGGGCTATGCTTTCATTTTTTATCAATAGAATTTGATGTAAAAAGATTTCGCCAACTTTAGCTTTACTTTGAGCATAGTAGATGTGACCCACCCGAAGGTGTTCCCGCAGGGCGAATACCCTGAAGGGCCGAAAGGCCCTAAAACGGGCATTATTATTATATTATTATTTTGAGATAAAGCACGCATGTTTACACGTAAAAGCATATATGCTGAGTTTCACCTCAATATCAGCTTTAGTTTAATTTTTATCAAATCACTTATGTACGTTTATAAACAAATTGTACGAAATTGGAAAATAATTCAATTGAATTGAAATTTGATACGAAACCAAGTTTCTTTTTAATACGACAAGTATATCTATGATTTTTGTTGGATCATAAAAGTTTAGTAGCATCGAGCGTGGTCAGTGCATGGATGGATGACCGCTGGGAATGTTTTGGATTAATTCGCTATCTAAAGAAGAGCGAAGCGAGTCCGGAGCCGTGTTGCAGTGTAAATTTAATGATTTTTATATTCTGAGGACGAGCAAAGCGAATCCGATGTAGGGAGGATGAGCGTAGCGAATCCAACGTGATCAGGAAAAGTTTCGAGGTACCCTGCACCCGATTTTTTTATTTAAAAAAAATTAAAAAATTCGTAAATGAATTTAAAGATATAGTCAAGATTTACATTTTTTTTATTTTTACTAAAGATTTTACAATACTAAAATTCATAAAAATATATTAGATTATAACAAAAAGATAATTATTAGTTTTATAGCCCGCTAAGCTATTTTTTTGGTTTAAACTCTTGATTCGGTTAATTTTTGGCTAAATTATTTTATAATTTTGAACTTTAAGATATAAAGAATTATCTTTGTAAATTATCATCGTTTAAAGATATGTTACAGGCTAGAGCTTAGATATAAAATTTTAGATTTAGATATCTGGCCAGAGGTAGTTCGGCTTAATTTCCGACTAACAGCGGGAGGGGTGGACTAAATGTCATGGCCGATTTTTAATACGTGATAAGGGAACGGATTTTTAGGATAGATTATTGTTTGATGGAAACTTCGAGCTGGCATATGATATTTTGGAAGAGATTTCAAACTTATGATAAGGCAGGCTTGGAACAAAACCTTACTTTGTCATATAGATAGTTTTAGAGGTTATTAACTGGTTATATTTTACACATGATTTTTTATAATAGATTTTATGTATGCCAATAGTATTTTATATATGTATGTACATATGTGTGTATGTATAAAATTTTTGATTTTAAACACGTCTATGGGTCACGATAACTTATGGATGCTTTATCAATTTGAAATTAATCTTGGTACAAAAATCAACCTCAATAATATCGCGAACCCAATGGTTTAACAAATATGTGTGTCATATTTTACAAACTAAAATTTATACGCGTGTACTAATATGCAGGTTAAACTTATGTACAAAGTGACATTTAATTATCAGTATTATTTCTGGTTTTATTGATTGACATATAAAACATAATGTAAAGAAATCAAGTTTTTTGACTAATACGTTTGAAAATTTGTTTAGAATAATACTAATATAGAAGGAGCATAGGACCGTAAACACAATGTAACTTCAATGATAACACGAAAGCCGGTTAACTGGTGGTCTTAAAGGGGTACCACTTTAACAAAAAAAACATTATTTTAAAATGTGTTATAAATATCCACTAATGAAAGAAGATATTAAGTAACGAATAAAATAACTTAATACCTTGCTAAATACTTCATAAAATCGGTCATAGATAGCAAAAGGGTAGGGGAATACGAGAATCTACATTTAGTTGACGAGGACTACTTTTAATTAAAAACGTGAAAATACAATTTAAAATGCTTAAAAAATTGTAATGCAACGATGTGTATATTGTAAATTGTATATTGTTATTGTTAGGGTGGCAGCATTACACAAGTCCACCAGTGAAACGACTTTGCTGTTATCAGTTATGCTCCTTCTATATAGAGTATTATTCTAAGAAAATTCGCTTATATCGTGACATGATGCCACTTATATAGAGTGGTAATATGACAAACTGATATAGGATAACAACCATGTGGCCGAAAAGCGGCACCCGTAAGATGACCACTTGGTAGAGGCTAATAGGCCGAAGGCGTCTTGCATATTTTGCTCCAAATAACTTTTTTTGGGCTGAAGAGGATTTTGAGGCTGTCTGGATCCTCTTATAAATAATGGCTTATAAATTATGGCAGGGGTCGCCCTCGTGTTACCAAAAGAGGATATATCCTCTTTTGGTAACACGAGGGCTACCCTGCAATAATTTATAGCCATTATTTATAAGAGGATCCAGACAGCCTCAAATCCTTTAGCCCAAAAGTTTATTATATATATATATATATATATATATATATATATTATATATAATAATATATATATATATATAATATATTATATATATATATATATATATAAATATAGATGTTGAGCAAAAAGCAATAGGTACAAATGAACGCCCGGCTCCTCCACGCCAGAATATGTTATCTTTTCAACCTAATGCATTCATTTGTTTATTTCATTGACTAATGAGCGTAGTACCGGTGTCATAAACTAATTGTAAACTCTTCACGGGCTGAGAGGAAAATTCATTAGCGAGAAGGAAGTGTTTTGTTTAGGTTTCACTTGATTTTCAATCAGATTCAATTGTTGATTTTTCTAAATGAGGACGAAGTATATTATTGTCGAAAAGATGGCAAAGAGAAGTTACTTCTCCTGAATTTAACTTTATTGGTTATCTGGGTATTTGATACTTGAATACTATCTAACAAAACTATATTTTTCATACAAACTTCCTGACGCCCTCCGCGTATTAATTAAGCTTTATAAAGTCCCTAAAAGGGACTTCCAGGATAAAATTAGCAGGTTGATTAGATGACAATGCTACTTATTTTCTTAAACCCCATACTTGTCTTAAACAGACATACGGTGCAAAAACACATGTTTGTTTCATATTTTGTAAATGAAACAAAATATTGTATATATGATAACAACACACCTGCACTGCAAGTCTGTTGTTACCTCCTTGCTTTGTTGGCAAAACTGTCATTTCATAACTATAATGCTATGCAAACTTTATTAACTTCTGGATGTTCCGTTAATTTATTTTGTGGTTTTTAATTTATTTATGTCTTTTCACTGCTCTTTTATTATTGAAGGCGTCGTGAAGTGCCAGCTTTATTATTCTATTATTATGCGACAGCGTTGGGATGTGAGGCCCATGACAATTCTCCGCAAGCCACTTTTCGTCTCGAAAAACTTCTTAAGTTTAAGGTCAACTTAGACCCAATCTACTATTGTCATATTTGTATTTATGAAGACATTTAGATTCTATAAAATCTATCCATACTTAATTTTTATTTGAAGGCATACTAAGTTAAGTTATTACTTAAAAAACTGGATCTCGTTTTATTTCTAAGTATAAATACTATTTACTAAATCTACCCTTCCAACAGGTAGTTACAATTCTATCTCTTACCATCCCTAGTAAAGCTGTGATCAGGTCAGGCTAAAGGTTCCCTGACGCTATAATTTACTGGTCTTTGCACCCAAGTTTACCTCCGATAAGATGGCTGGTCAGCACTGTGCTACAAAGAAAGGGCAACTTCTCATAATCTAGATTCTTGTCCGTCTAAGTACTTAAATTGGAGTTTCACTTGAAAGACACGGTGAGCGACTAACTTAATAACAAATAAAGTCAGTGTTTCTCTGGAATAAGTAATAAATCTATTCTCTGGAATAGATTTGCTTCTGTAAAAGTTGTTCACTTTCAGTGACTCAGCAGACTTGTTCAGGGGTTAACAGATCTACAAGTCCTTTTACATAAGGACCTACCTTATGGTACCTAGTGGTTGGATGTTCTTGTTCGTAACTCGACCATAAAAAGCAACTTAGAATGCCTATAAATGCATCATAAATAAATCACTTCTACATCTACTAATTAGTTACCTAATAAATAAATACACAAGTAATATGTACCTGCAGAAATCAATGTTTGTATTAACTCATTATATATATTGTAATATTTTCTTTTTATTATCATATAACAGGTTTTTATCTGAGTTTTAATCTAAATAGTTTTATTACGCATTCGTAACGCATTAAGATAAAGATCTGGCATTCACTGCGTTTGCGTGTTTGACTGCGTCCAGAGACCTTGAAACAGCCAATCTAGCTGAATTACTGATGCTTATATTAACTGTTGAATTTCGTTTATGTTTTGTTTGCCCTGGGTAAGTCTTTTATTTACCCAGGGCTTGTTTGAAGTTCAAAACTTTTATAAACGTCTTATAAAAATTTTGTAATTATAAACGTCTTTAGTTTTACTTTAGTCTTTAGTGCTTAAATGATATAAGGTGTTATGATTGAGAAGGCCCTGTTATCATCTTGTGTTGTTGAAGCATTCAAACTAGCGTTGTTATATTACTATGAAAATTTTATAGACGAGGCTTCAAGATCTAAAATCGAAATAATATATAAAAATATCTTTACTTAACTT
Organism: Microvelia longipes; assembly: GCA_018340805.1. Lineage (NCBI taxonomy): Eukaryota > Metazoa > Arthropoda > Insecta > Hemiptera > Veliidae > Microvelia > Microvelia longipes. The sequence goes on from JACMZG010001863.1 coordinate 50,954,937, forward strand.
AATGATTTGGAAGAATGACCTAAAATTAACTTATTTATAAACCTAATTTTAATTAAGTTTAACAAAAAATGCAAATCTTACAAAAGCTCTCAACAAATAAAAGTAGCAAGGTAATAACTGAAAATTGTTTTCACATGTAAAGAAAAGTCAAAAGAATTATTCTAAAACATGACTCTTTTATGAAAATTAGAATCGTGAATTTCTTATCTGTAATCAAGTCTTAGTCAATAGCCCGGCAATATTAAGCGATAACTCCGGGGGGGGGGGGAATGATGGCAGCATAAAAACGATAAGAGCCCAAGTACTGGGGAAATATAAATGAAGGGCATTTTCATTGAGATTAAGTTTTTCCACGTGGGAGAGGGGGTGGATAATAATCTGTAAGAAAGTGCTGTGGGATGAGGTCGCGTAATCTGATTTCAGTGCACGCGACCATACAATGCGGATAAAAGTCTTTAACTTTTCAACTTTACATTTATTGTGTTTTAATAGACTAAAAATGTATTTTAACGTGACGTCATGTGATTAAATGACATCACAATAATTACATAATTTGTAAACAGTACTGGAAAACTTTACACTCGTTCGAGGAAACTTAACTCTCGCACGGTGTAACCAAAAGTAGGAAACTTTACACTCGCGCTGTACAATGCAAGCCGGGAAACTTTACACTCGCGCTGCAAGCCGTGATACTTTACACTCGCGCTGGCAATGCAAGCCGGGATACTTTACACTCGCGCTGTGCAATGCACGCCGGGATACTTAATCCTTACACGGTTCTTTTTTTGTGGATTTTTTTTCATACTAATTAATTTCTTGCTTACTTTATATAAGTCTTTACTGACGTCACAAACATATCATTTTCCGAATAGCACAACTACATATATAGATTGATTTTTGTACGAAGTTTCAACTCTCTAGCATAAATACGCTGGGAGCTAATATTATAACAGACACACACAACACACACACACACACACAGACAACTTTGCCAAAACCACTCAGGAAGCCTTAGAAACAACTGAAACGGATGATTTCAGTTTCGGATTTTTTCGCAAACACAATTCTCTTCCTATATACCTACGGTATAAATGAGGAAAAGTTAAAATTGTGAGAGAAACCGAAATCAATGGATTTATTATAATCCTAACTCACTCTTGAAAAAGGTTTAAATGAAGTTACACAGAGCCTCTTAAAACCCTAAAATGGTGTTTCAGGCCTATGAATTAAGACGAGCTATGCCCCATCTATACTAATATATCTCTATGATTGCCACTTCTTCAAAGCTGTGTTTATTGCCTCCAAAATCCTACAATACTTCCTACGGTATAACTGAGAAAAAGAAAAAATTAACAACATTTTTAATTAATTTAATAATAACTTTTTAAAATTTAATAAACAATATTGATGAGGAATCTCGATAAAAAAAACCCCGAAATACGTGATTAATATAATCTCAAGGAATCCTCTACATATAGAAATGCTTTATGAATTATATATTTTATTTTTAAAAATTGATGTTATCATTTTTCATTTTTTTATCGATTAATAAATGAATATTTGTTAAAAATTCCTTTTAAAAATGTTTGAAGAGAGCAAGAAGGAAATTTTTGAAATTTATATCGATATATCATGGAGTATTATATGCAGGTGAGGGTTTATGAAGAATTTGTTAGAATTGCCTGATAGTGATCTTTATTTCAATATGAGGTTTAGAATAGAGAGGGCATGATTGTAAACTCTATGAGTTTTTAGTTGTAGCTTATAATAGGTATTAGGAGTTTGTTTTTTATGGTATCGTGTGGTGTTTAGTATCGTGTATCGTGTTCTTAGTATCGTGTTAGTATCGTGTTTTAGTATCGTGTTTTAGTATCGTGTTCTAGTATCGTGTTCTAGTATCGTGTTTTAGTATCGTGTTTTAGTATCGTGTTTTAGTATCGTGTTTTAGGTTTATTTGATTCGTTTTTAGTATCGTGTTTTAGTAATCGTTTCTAGTAATCGTGTTTTAGTGTATCGTGTTTATGATCGTCTTTTAGTTATCGTGTTTCTAGTATCGTGTTTTAGTTTCGTGTTCTAGTATAGTTTTAGTATCGTGTTTTAGTATCGTGTTTTAGGATCGTCTTTTAGTATCGTGTTTTAGGATCGTGTTTTAGTATCGTCTTTTAGTATCGTGTTCTAGTATCGTGTTTTAGATCGTTTTTATCTGTGTTTTCGTGTTCGTCTTAGTATCGTGTTCTTTAGGTCGTAGTTAGTAGTGTAATTTAAATTTAACTAGGCGTTAGTATAAGTTTTAAATAGTGTTTAACAAACGGATGTTTTCCTGGGTGTCTAAAAACTAGTAAAATTACACCGATATTTAAGAAAGGAGTTGTATCAAGTCCTGATAACTATAGACCAGTAAGCATAATTCCTATATTAGGAAAAATATTAGAAATAGCAGTTAGAGATCAACTTGTTGAATACTTGGAGATTAACAATATATTGTCAGACTCTCAGGATGCTTATAGGAAAAGGAGATCAGCTGTACTAGCAGTATCAAGAATTATTGATAACACTATTGAGAGCTTTGAAAATAGAAAACAAGTGCTAATAACAAGTAGTGATCAATCTAAAGCATTTGATAAAGTACCACCTCAAATATTACTGGAAAAATGTAAAATAATTAATATCCAGGGAAATGCTCTTTATTGGATTAAAGACTTTACGTCGGGTAGGAAACAGTTTGTTATTTATAATGGTGAAAAGTCTGATGTAATGGATGTAGAAGGAAGCTCCGTGCAAGGCTCAAATATAAGTTGTATTCTATATGCTATTGATAGCAATGGTTTTAACTTCTATTTAAAAAACCAAGCTGAGCTTAGTCCTGATTACTGTCTCAGGACAAGAAGATGAAATTGCATATGCAGATGATGAAAATTTGGTGCATATGCATGAAGATAGTAAAATACTGTATGTGTCCAAGGTATTTAATTGATTTTTCAAAGAATTTACACTTCTCCTTATTAAGTTTTAGGTTGTAAGTTTTTAATTGTTTGAATACTAGTTGTAAACATCGTAAAACTTCGTCTTCTGTCGCCCCATGCACGATGATGTCGTCAAAGAAAAAACTTACACCAGGAATGCCCTGTAGCACCCTGTCCATAAGACGGTTCCACAATTGAGGAGCAGTTTTCACCCCAAACATTAACCTATTGACCCTATAGAGGCCTCGATGAGTGCTTAAGGTTTGCATTAAAGCACTTTCATCGTCCATAACCATATGCAAATATGCGTTACTTATATCTAAAGTGCAAAAATATTTTGACCCATTCATAGACGCGTATATGTCCTCTACTCTAGGTATGGGGTACGGTTCATCTTTTATCATTTTGTTTACTGTGATCTTATAGTCGGCACAGAGCCTTAATGAGCCATTTGGCTTAATAACTGGCACTACTGGTGTACCCCATTCCGAGAAATCTATTTTAGTTATTATTTTCTCTTTCTCTAATCTATTTAATTCCTCCTCGATTTTTACCTTCATGGCGTAGGGTACTGGTCTTGGTTTACAATACACCGGTCTTGCCCCTTTTAAGATAGTAGTGTCCCCGTATTTCCGGTATTTCTCCAATGCCCTTCCTAAATATCTCATGGCTCTCTTTAAATAATCTATCTAGTTCTGTTAGTGTTTGCTCAGTCGTTTGTTTCTTTCCTAACATTCTTATTTCCGCCCAGTCTAACCTTACTTCTCGTATCCATTCTCTACCGAAAATCGGGTCTACATCTTGGTCAAACATACAGCTTACCCGTGCATTTTTGTCCTTGATATTCCCAGTCAACTAATGCTACACCTCTAGGTCTGATTATTTCACCGGTATAAGTTTTCAACGCTACTCTAGTTTCTAGCAGTGTATGTTTTTCCCCATAATTTTCTCCCAATCTTTTGAAGATATCGTGCTTAGAGCAGCCCCCGTATCCAATTCCATTGTAATCATCTGCCCCCCTATTTTAATATTTACTAAAAATCTGTCACTCGGGTTACCTGATATAGAATTTAGCTCGTAAAGCTCCTCCTCGCTCTCAATTTCTATGTTTTGATGCACTCTTCGATCTCTTGACCTCTTCTTACAGCAAGCTGCCTCTGTATGTCCCAATCTTGTACAAAAACCGCAAGATTTGTCTTTATGAGGACATCTGTTGGATCTGTGCTGATCGCTAGCGCACCGGTAGCATAGACCCTTAAGCCATCTGAACGGATATTCTTTATTTTCATTTTTTAGTGCTTCTTGTCCCTTCGTTTTATTTTTTTCTTGATACTGACTCTGCTTTTTTTTAATTTGTAGAGTATCTTTCGTCTCTAATCTTGGTGCAATCTGTCCACATTCGTTTTTAGCTAATTCTATAGCATTTGCTGATTTAATAAGATCTGAGAATTTTATATCCTCGTCTTTCACTTGCAATAACTTTGTTTTGATTTCAACATCTCTTAGCTCTCTAATAAACTGAAGTTTTAGAAATAGTTCAGCCACTGATTTCTTACAACTACATGTAAACTTACAATCTGATGCCATTTTTCTTAAATGAGTCCCATACTCATTCACTGTCTCATCAGCTTCTTGTAGACGCGTAATAAACATGTGTCGCTGTGCCCAGACACTGGGTTTAGGATCAAGATTCTCTTTTAATATAGTTATCACTTGTTCATAGCTTTTGTCCCTCGGATCCTCTGGTGCACATAAATCGAATATTTTTTGATGAAGCCTAGGTGTTAAGGCATTCAGAAGTGATAATTTCTTTATATCATCTTCCGTTTGTCCTTTTAATTTTATAAAACTTTCAAACCTGTTTATAAAATTAGAAACAGTCTCATCTTCTTGATACGGTATAAAGTTCATGTTGAGGTTTGCCACCTTCTTACTCTCATTATTTGGTGAATCATATTTAACTTCCTTACCCATTTTACGTATCTTAAGTGCCAACTGTTTTGTTTCCAAGTACACTTCTTCCGTTTGAATAAAATCTGTTTCATCTTCCCAATCAGATAATTCTAATATTTCCTTATTAAATTGCACCAGTTTACACCAGAGGTCATCTAAATGTGCCTCTCTAACTTCACATTCCTCTATGGCAGTGGTTCCCAACCTTTTTTATACTTGGGACCCCTAAAATATTTTAAATTACTTCCCGGACCCCTGCTATATTATATATTTATATATATATATTATATATATATATATATATTATATATATTATATATATATATATATATATATATTTAAATTTGTTATTATTATATATATAAAGGCAAGGTAAATACAAAAAGATGATATAAAGAATACTAACGTTTATTAAACAAACATACATAGGTAAATATTATTAAAAATATTAGTGGCTCTTTTGTTTGCTGCCTCTCATTAATTATTTTTTCAAAATGGGGAATCTTTTCACTGATTGCGAGGCGCAGATCAGATTCTGGATTGTGCTTGTTTCTTTGTTTGGTCTTTATTGCTATTAAATTACTAAACCAAAACTCACAAAGATAGGTTGTAACAATTTTTAATATAATTTATACTTATAGTGAACGGATAGTATTAAATAAAAATTCTAACCCTGATCAGTATATAAATAATTAATAAATAGATAATAATTTAATTTTTTATTGAAGTAACACACACAAAAGAAAAAAATCAATTTTTTTTACTTTTACAATATAGTTTGTAAAATTGCTCCCGGGACCCCCTAAAAACTCATTTGGGACCCCCAAGGGGTCCCAGGACCCCTGGTTGGGAACCACTGCTCTATGGTAACAATTTTCTTTTTAAAATATTCATTATTTCTTAAAATTTGATTTCTTACTTGGTTTCTATATTTCACTAAAGTTTCGACTTTCCTTGCCACTTTCCTCGTCGCCATTTGCTAGATATTAACTTAGTAATGAACCGATTTAGTCATAAACTGATTTAATATGATTAATATAACAATAATTAACATTTATGTCATAAATTGTGACATATCTATCACTATTGATAGCAATGGTTTTAACTTCTATTTAAAAAACCAAGCTGAGCTTAGTCCTGATTACTGTCTCAGGACAAGAAGATGAAATTGCATATGCAGATGATGAAAATTTGGTGCATATGCATGAAGATAGTAAAATACTGTATGATGCAGCAGAGGCGAGTTTAGCCGCAGTAGAAGAATGGATGTCAACAAACAATTTCATGCTGAATCAACAGAAAACTCAACAAATTATGAGCTTAAAAATATACAATCAAATAATAGTATTAACATAATCAATATAGACTCCAAATTGTCTTGGAAGCAGCATATAGAGTTTTTAGAAAAGAAAGTAGCCTCTTATACATTTGCATTTAGTAAGCTAAAAAAGTTTTTGCCTCTTAAAGCATTAGTCATGGTTTATCATGCTATGGTAGAAAGTAGGATTAGTTATGGTCTAATTATTTGGGGGCATGTTAATTTGGAAAAACCTGTTGGTTAAGCAGAAAACAATTCTAAGAATAATGGCAGGAGGAGGACAAAGAGATCACTGTAAGGATATATTTTAACATTTAAAAATAATGACTATAGTGAATTTATATATTTATACAGTATTAGTTTGTGTAAAGACAAATATTCACACCTATCCTGTGCATCAGCATAGGTATGAAACCAAAAATAAAAACGTGCTAATTATATCAAAGCATAAACATAACAAATCTATAGTAGGTAATAAAGTTTTAGGAGTAAAACTGTATAATGCTAAATAGTAATATTAAAAATTGTATTACTTATGTAAAGAAATCACAATTAATTGAATATATTTTTTGTTTTAAACTTCCTTATAACCAAAAGTGAACCTTAACTAAAAAAGACGTGATGTTTTGGCGGGATCAGTTATCACGTAATCTCACTCGATCGACTAAACAAATACGGTGTAAGAACCTTATCGTTTTTAATGCGTATCCAATACGATCGCCTGTTAAATACGCTGTGTGTACGTAGTAATAAATTATTATTTAAAGTTGTTTAGGTTGTTATATTTTAAAATTCAACCAATAATAGTAATAATAACTCTATATTCTTCTCGACAATTAATTGGAACATTAGTTTTATATTTTCGTATAATTTTAATGTTATTTAAGAATAAAAAAACCTTTACATGTTTTACTAAACGATAATTAATTAAAGAATTAATTATTATTTCTACACATGGACTCGATACGTATTATATCTCATCTACTATATTGAACGAAAGTAAAATTATTGATTTTAAATCGAATCTAATCTAAGACCTAGGTATCTTGTACAATATTATAATTATTACTTGTTTGATTTAAAGATAATTAATTAACAAGGGTAAAGTTAAATTGATTTTCCGTAGGTGGTCCGGGTAAGCCTTAAAATGATCTCTTGGTTAGCCTTAATTGTAATTAATCCTTGTTGATTTAAAGAAATTCGATTTGTAAAGCAATTTATATTTCAAGAGATTATGGGAATTTATTATAAATTATTAATAATAAATTAGTTTCAGGATAGGTTTGTTATGCCTGTGATTCTGTATTTTTGCTGAAATCATATTTGAATCTTATAGACACACACACATTCAGGGATATATATATATATATATATATATATATATATATATATATATATATATATATATATATATATATATATATATATATATATATAATATATATATATATATATATAAGAGAGAGAGAGAGAGAGAAGAGAAGTGAGAAGAGGGGGGGGTATGATTGCAGTGTAATTTTATATTTCATGTTTTATGTTGCAAAACCTGACTCAGTGTGTGGTTTCTTTTAGCAAATCTCCTTTAAAAAAATCACTATTTTTCATCGTGTTACTGTGTTTTACTATCGTGTTTTTCCTTCTTCACCCTTACTGATCTTTATACTTTTGGATGGTAAGTCATTTGATTTAAACATATGACTGCCCCATATGAGATTAGGGTCTCGAGGAAAAATGAGCTATGTGAGCTTATTTTTCCTCTGAAAATTTGCAAAAAAAAGAGGCGTAGCGAATCCGATAAGGTTTGGAAAACGTACCTCGCACCCAACTTTAATATACTTTATAAATTTATAATCCTCGATAATTTATCCTTATAAATGATTTTTTGACTTTAGTTTTTAATTGGCGAAAAAGCGGTGAGTTTTGTTTTTATATGGTTTTATTAAAAAAGTAAACACAAGGAGGTTAGTATTGTATTGTATAAGGGCGGCACTGACTCCGGAGGGCACGCCGAGTAATTTGTACAATCCTTAACTTTACCATGCATACAAGAGATAAGAATCTGTATTAGGCGGTAAAAATATACAGGCCCATTGTAGAACTTAACGAAGTTGGGATCTATAGGAAACCCTTTACCTGGATATTACGCACGACCTTAGAATAAAGGATCAAAGCTATCACATTTATTCTATCGGCAATTTACTCGTATTCTTTTATTTTTCAAAGCAATTTTTTTCAAATAAAAAAAACAATAAACAGTTACTTGATAAAGGACAGTGGCGCTTAAAGATATTAGCTGTTAGATAGTGAATTAACTTAGTACCAGGTACGAATTAGAGTTTTTACTATCTTTTGATGTATAAAAGGCAAACTATATATGAGGAATCATCCCTGAAAAAAAAAAACTTTAATCTCTTCATCTAATTGCAGGTCTTATTTAGACGATTTTTATTGCTCGCTATCATGTAAAGTTTAAAATATCTTTTTTTTGGGAATAGTTAAGTGTTAGTGTGTCGTTGATTTAAACTTGGTGGGTTTTTAATCTTAAAAATAAAATCTTTTTAAGGAGGAAAAGAGTTTTTAAAGTATTTTGTTGTTGACAAGTCTACTTTTCCGAGGGATGCGATTAAGTAAGATATATCCTGTAAATCTCAGAACTGGAGAACACGAAACCACCCTCGGTAAAATCTAGTTTTACCTTCGACTACCCTCATTTCTGTTGTTTCTTTTTTTACCCAAAATTAAATCATGTAAAAATACTGTAATTTGAAAAATGTTTTATTTTACTTGTGCTTTATCTTTTTTTTTTTGCTTATACTTGCTACACACGTACCAGTGACAAATATCACTCGTACACGATTTTTTTACGAATAAAAAAAATCTCTTATCTTACTTATAAAAGAAACTACGACAGTAATAATAATTTTTCCGAGGATTTTTCATTTCAGCCCTTTCTTTTCCTTTTTATTAGGATGGAAATTTATAAGCGTAATTAACCGGAGTGAACTAGACATTAGACATTATTTTCTTTTTTTTTTCTTTTTATTTCCTAATGTTACTTTAATTTTACATGAGATATTAGAATACAAATTTTTGTGATTTAGCTAATTTTTGTATTCAGGGGAAAATAATTTTTTTCCTTATTTATTCGAGAAAAGTTAAGACAACTTAAGATATATTCAGTACGATCTTACAGTACTCCTAGATCCACGAATTGAATTAAGTACGATCAGTAGCGAACTGAGCCAAATAGGCTAGAGGAGGGTTTGGCCTGAAAGGGCCCAAACCTACTTGTCAAGGGGCCTAATGTGGGGGGGGGGTTACTACCATGCTTGTCAAAGTGGACTATATTTAACTAGAGTAGTAATAATGATTACAGTAAGCTTAATTTAATTTATTTAATTTTAAATTTAATAAAATTAAATCATATTATTTTATTTATCATAAATAAAATA
>JACMZG010001863.1:50964671-51084671 GCA_018340805.1 Microvelia longipes
AGTATCTACGCAGTTTATAATGAGGTGCTACCTGCAAAAAGAAAGCGTATGCCATCGGCTGAGAATGCTCTTTATCTTGGCAATCTTTTTCCCTGACTCGCTTCGCTCGTCGGTAAAATCTACATTGCCGTGACATAAAGACTACTACTCTCAGCCTCATGCATAAATAATATTAACATAGGCTCTTACTGTTAAATGGCTTGGGCAGTCTTGTATAGAGGAATCAACCCTAGTCGTTGATACTCTCTTTGCGGTGGTTTAGGTAAATGTTGATAATAATTTACTTATAATATAAAAATTTGGCTTGAACTAAATTAGTGGAATAGCAATTAGACAATAATCAATAAAGTTTAAAAAAAAAGATAAAAATACAGGAACTCTTCAAAGGACCAGCTGTTAACTATCAACAAGTTAAAAATCAGTTAAGTCACTTCCACTTTTAACGTATAAAAGTATCTAAGTCATTATCAGCAGTACTTAATATCAATGACTTAGACAATGATGTAGATACAATGGATTTGGTATCCTCGCCCAATCCGCTTATTCATCCTTCCTTTAAGTATTTTTTTATTTTAATCATCTTATCTTTAATTTTTGTTAATAGATTCAATTTTTTAATGATTGTGTTATTGTGATGTCCTAAAAGTGTTTATAATTCTAATGTGGGCGTACTATCGGATATTTCGGGAGGTGTTTGTACTTCTGTTTTTATTATTCTAGCGAATTTCTTTTGGGGAAATGTTTTAATGAGATTGATTATCGGCAAATTCACTAATAAAACTGGACTAGGAGGCAGCGCACTGTTAGATAATATTGATAACAGGAAAATGATGCCACAAAGATATATGGGACCATATAAGTAAAGGCTATCTCAATACATCGAAACATCATTTTGGGGCTCTCAGAGCCCCATATTCCTCAACATACCTTGGGTATGTTTTCTATCCCAACATATTCCTTAGGGTTAACAGGAATTCTACTAGTAACCAGGTTGTTGTGACGTCATTAACCTAGTTAATGACGTCACAAACAAAATGTGTTTGTTAGGCACGTTGGAAACAAAATTTCCAAAAGGCACTAAAATGAAGGGTTAACATTTTTCTATCTATAATATCCAACATTATTCTATCTTATCTATATTTTTTGGGGTGCTGAATCGAATAAAACCGGTCCGTAGTCGATACGACTATTTAAAGTTACCAAAAAATAAAAAGAAAAAACAGTGGTGAAGCATGAAATACACACAGTGAAAAAACTTTTTTTCACTGGAGTGCTGAATCAAATAAAGTACGGTCCAGAGTCAATACGACTGCTCAAACTACTTAAAGCCAGGGTTCAAAGGTTCGACCATAACAATGTTCATAATTTTTTATCCTCATATTTTCAATGTATAACTTTAAAACTTTAAAATAATTGGTCCTCAAGCCGGGCGAATTTTCTTCATAATGCGTATTTTTCTCATCAATCTATTTCTTGCTTAAGTTTCCGGTTATGCTTTATAACGTGAGCAGTAGCGTCACAACTTTCAAAGCTTAATGCTGTGTGAGTGCAAATAATGCTCGTGCCTGTGCATAGTTATTAAATCTTAATAAGTCCAATTAACTAGGACTCATTTCTTACTCTTAACATCTCAACGGTTTTGCCTGATGTAGGCCTCTAGGTTAGGTTAACAAAGCGCTTGCTAATGAAGATTTGTTTTGTGAAGAGGCTTATTTTCTTTTATTATTTTTTCTCATTACATTGGAATCGCTACGCTCATCCCACTTAATTCGGACTCGCTTCGTTCGTCCTCAGATTGGGAATACATTCGTTTCATTCTCAGCGGTCACCCATACATTCACTGACCACGTCAATGCTGCTTAACTTTTATGATTCACAAAAACCATAGATATTGTCAGTATTGAAACGAAACTTGGTGAACTTATTTATTACGTAAAGATTTACTCTTTAACTGAATTTAAACTCAATTAGATTATTTTTCGACTTTTAACAATTTAAAAAAAACGTATTCAAGTCATTGGATAAAAATTAAAATAACGCAGATAAAATAAAACATAGCACATATGTTAGTCTTATATATGTTAGTCTTATTTTGGCACGCTACATGCGTGCCAAAACTCAAATGATCGCAACATTTTTCGCGATATAATTTTAGCGAGTCATTATTTGCGAGCTAATGCAGTCATTAAATATTTTTCGGATTGCACAGCTACATCTATAGACTGATTTTTGTACAAAGTTTAACTCTCTAGCATAAATACACTAGCTGCTACGATGATAACAGGCATACACGCACACATATACGGACAGACAACTTTGTGAAAACCACTTAGGAGGTCTTAAAAATACCAAAAACTAACAAAATCCGGTGACATCCCGGTTTCAAATTTTTTTTGCTAACGCAGTACATTTCCTTATATACCTACGGTACAAATGAGAAAAAGTAAAAATAACGAACACAAAAGAAATAGCTTTTTAAAAATTGGCGACACGATTTTGCCTCTATGACGCTTTTGGTTCAACTAAGGATAGTTTCAACCAGTCCTAAAGAACTGAGCCCTCTTTCAAATAATAATAAGATAGGCACTGTCACCTCTATGTGTTTTTAGTGATTAATTTCTGTGCTGCGTTTAATCGTAAAATTGTTTGACAATATTTAGCTATCATAAAAAGAGGACAGAATGGTTCAGAATTTCGACACAAATTCTTTCTTACAGGTGACACTATGAAGAAACAGATATGCGTAATTAATTCCTACTCGAACTGTCTAACAAATTCGTCGAACTTGCCAACACCCGAACCGAAATTCGTTGTGTGAGTAATCTGAATCTGTTTAAAAAACAATGAAAACTAATGTGTCGTCTCCTTGACTACATGTTAATGAATTTCAGACCACCCCTTGTTGTATCCTGTCTTGTGTCATTCCATTTTGTTCTACCTACTCCTTTTTTTTAAGGACCTACTTTATTTTATTGTATCTTTTTTGAAGATTTTATCTGTTGTTTAGTTTAATCTTCTCTAATTTATTTGTTGTTTTTTTGTAATGTCGATAACGACTTATTTCGGTAGGCTTAGCTAGGATTATAATTTTAATTAGTCATTCTTGTACACTTTTGTTTCTTAAAGATTATTATTGGGCAGAGTAGCCGTGAAGGCTTTTTTATTGAAAATAATTGTTTGTAGTAATTTTACAAAAATGTTAACTTTAAAGCTTTTGGACTGTTATAAATTGTAATATCAATTAAATTAATGAAGACTTCTTAAAATTTATTGAAAATAAATTGACGAAGAGTTTTCGCCCAGTCTAAAAAAGACTTCAGACACGTGACATAAAAAACATTAAAAATTTGATTAATTTTGAAACTTTCTCATTTTTGTCATTTTTAAGAACTGAAGAAGCTCAGGATCCCTGGGCGAAAGCTCTTCGTCAATTTATTTTTAATAAGTTTTAATAAAAAATTCTTCATTAGTTCAATTGATATTTTATATGTTTGTGTTAATAAAGAGTTTTCGAGTGTTAAAAAATCAAATTGGACAAATTAACAATTAAAAAAATTAAATATATACTCGGTCATAAGGTGCATTTATTTACATGAGGTACCTCATTTCAACCCGGGCAGTCAACGAGGCATCCACCTCGATCGATTGGTCTTCAGCCTTTCCTCTAAAGTAGGTTAAGGAGCTGGGTAGACGATAAGTCGGTCAGTCTTCGTCGGAAAAAAAGGAAATTTTTCCCGTCTACATAACGTGTTTCGTCTACATAAGTATGGTAGACGAAGTTTCGGATGATATTTTTTTTATCTGTTTAAGATTTTGCTCCAGGTAGCAAATTTACATGGGATTCCAATACAGATTTGGCTGCGTTGATTCTATGGAATAAAGGGTTTCCTCTAGAGGCTACTCAAGCAGGAATGCTACTGCTCAAGTTATAAATTATAAACTGGAAACTTAATAGAATTATAAGCTCGGAAGGATCCTTTTCTATTAGGAAATTCGTCCGAAATGCGGACCTCCAGGCCAGAATTTTTAGCATAGACAGAATTATACGACCAATTGATCGATAACATACTATTTACCAAACATCATCCATTTCGTAATAACGTAGTTATGTATGTCTAATTGTTACAACTCGATTGTATTATTTGATTTAAATTGGCGCCCAACGCGGGGGCAAAACTTTTCACCTGTTTAATCTACTTAACTACTTCTCATTAGATATTATCTTCATATCATCCTTTTTATTTTACTTCACATGTATTTAACTATAAAAAACAAACACCAGACAGATATTCACTTAGCTTACTTATAAGCCAGCTATTTAATTCATATTAGATGTAAAGATAACCACGATAATGCTCCGGGTTACTGCATCCCAGCTAATTACTACCCTAACACTCCATATCTTTGTCTACCAACCTGAAATTATTCCAACGATCCTTCATGCTCGGTTTATCCTTAATTTTTCAGGTCCCCCCTAGGCTAAAATATTATAAAAATACGTAAAAGACGTAATCCTTTTAATTATCCTCTAATTATTAAAAATTATACTGTGTGTGCATACTTTACTAGACTATAATTTTCAATATACGTAATCAAGATCTCATCTTTTTCTTAAAGATATAAACTTATTAATAATTTTTTATGTAAATTTTCATTATTGCTCGAGAAATAAATTTTTGTTGAAGTCTGTTATTTAACGGTACTTGAGATTAGCTTTATTATTTCAATTCAGATATCACTTCATACATTTATAGTTTTTATCGTGTGTGTGATCTTTTTTATTAATTTTAATTTTGTTTTTATTTAAAATGTGCAGCTTCAGTTATAATAATAATAGTAATAAAAGCTAACTATAAAATTAATGATAAGAAAAAGTATTTGTTGCTTTCCTATATTTTGAAGGATAAGAAAGTATTAATATAGAAATATGTTATACCATAATAAATGTTATGTAATCATTAATATAACTTAACATTAAAATATGTTGTGTTATTTTACCATAATAATAAAGACAGAAATAGCAAAACATTGATTTTATTTGACTATGTTCTATTCCAAAAACTGATCTCATAATGACAGATAAACTAACAATAATAATAACATGTTACAACGACAACATAATTAATTGAATAATATATAAGAAATATTAAATAAAATACATACATGGCAAACAATATATGTGACAGGTCGACAGAAATACAAGATTATTGTACTAGGAGGAATTGTTTTTACTGACGAGCGATACCGAGTCAATAAATAACTTCCAATGCAGTAAACTTACTTTACCGTCATGTTAAATACACTATTTTCTTTGAGAGCGCATTATAGTTCAAGAGCCGGACCTGAAAAAATGTGACTCATTTTGTACTACTTCAAACCAAATTATTCTGGGAATATACCTTAAATTATGAAGAAAAAACATAGTCTGCCTATCCAGAGTGGAGCCTTTTATATGATTTCGAATACTAAACATTTTATAAAATCGCACAAATTTCAGTTTTCTTGGAATAAGTGGTTCCCTGTGGGTCGTGTGCTAAACATGAAGAGAACATTTGTTAAAGCTGATAGAGTTTCCTATAAAACGAGTGTTTAATCATCTAAATCAAATGACTACAACTAGAGTTATGGTTCTTTCAATAACACCCAAAAAATAAATAATTTATGTGAAGTCAGCGAATTTCTTTGAGAAAAGATTGGCTTTTTGCAAGCTGATAGAGTTTATAAGGTGATTCAATTGGAAGGTTTTTATTAATGAAAGCATTTATTTTGACATGGTAGGTTATAGTCCGGCGGTGACGTCATTGCAGGAATCAGTATAGACAACTTACAATAAGCATAGAACACAATAATACATACAATAATAACATACAATAATATATAATAATTATTATATATTAAGCATTGCATTTTGCTTGTTACATTTCCTAGGTATCTCTCGCACAATTATATTGTGTCAACTATTCATGTTTTGCAAAACTCGGTAGTATCAAATGATAAATAAAATAAAACTTGGCACATATGTTGGTCTTAAATTTGTCTACATGCGGGCTAAATCTCAAACACTTTTTTCGCCTATTATAATTTTTCGAAATTTTTGCTGAGTCATTTTTTGAGAGTTAATGACGTCATAATAATTATTTTCAGATAGGACAACTACACCTATAGACTAAATTTAGTTCAAAGTTTTAACTTTCTTGCATAAATGCACTGGGAGCTATGATGATTACAGGCACGCACACATACATACTCGCACACAGACAGACAACTTTGTCAGAACCACTTTTAGGAGACCTTAAAACACCTAGAACGGATAATTGAGGTAACATCCCGGTTTCAGATTTGTTTGCAAACACAATACTTCTTATATATACCTACAGTATAAATGAGTAAAGGAAAAATAAATATTAAATAAAAAAATAACGAAAAAATATTTTAACCACATCCATACCCCCCTTACACACCAAATAATAACCAATTTCATACCAAAATAAATAAATGAATAAAATAAAAATAAAGAGGCAGAAATTACCCCAAATCAATAAATAAAATAAGGTTCCGGTTTACACAAAATAAATATTGTAAATTTTTGCCAATAAAAAACTTGTTTAAAAAAATAAAAAAGCTACATCTATGGATGACCAAACTTTTTGATAAATACGTCTAGATTGCTCGCTTCTTTTAGACTTGCTAGCTGAAACGGCAATATTATATGCTTCTACCATTTTAAGACCATTGGTAGGGAAGTCTCGTTCCGAAATTGCCAGCTTGTTTAAAAATATTTTTTTAATTAATTTTTATAAAAAATCGTGTGTAAAAGTTAATTGTGATTATTATAATAAATCTTATATTGATTAAGCAATTCATTATACTTTCTTTGTCGGTTTTCATAAGAATATCTTAATGCTTATTTTATACTTATATCAACTTAGTTATTATTTGTGATTAATGCAGAAAGATGTAATGAAATTGCTCTTCTGTTAATTTTTAATTACAGAACGGAAAGAAACATAAAATAAAAAAGTGTTATGCATTTATCATCAAACATGCATTGTGTATCAAACAAATACGTTTAAAAATGTTTATAATCGTGAGCTTTTTAAAATTTTACACTTATACGTTTCGTAAGAGTCGTTTGTTATCAAGATTCCCTTATGAAAAATTTAGTCGGAAAATTAACTTTGTTTGATACTATAAAAAAAAAGTTGCTTGAAAGAAAATATGGTGAGAAAAAAAATGGTTTAAAATATTTGCGTTAAGTCAAATGATGTTAAACGGAAGAAAGATAATTAGTAGTAAAGGCGCCAGGCTAGGTTGTGTTGTGCGCATGCGCTGCATTATGAACGACGCGCTGGATGCGTGTGAAGTTGGTACGCTCTGGTGTTTTGTTATGAATATAATTAGAATAATTATTACAGAGTTAAATATGTTTTTATTAAACACTGTTATTATCACTTGATGCTTATTCTTTTATTGTTATTTATTTTCTTTTATATTGTTTTATATCTTTTTGTTTTTTGTATTTTTATTTTGTTATTAATATTTTATTTCTCATTTACTTATTTAAATGGTAATATTATTTATAAAGATTAAAAAGACGTAAACAAATAGCTCTATTTGGATTAAATAAGAATAATTTTAATTTTTAGAAACAAATGTATAAAAGTACTGTTATGAAAAAAAAATTAAGAATATAATTACATTTTTTGGATTCAATGGTGACCAAATACTGTCACTTCACACGACTATGTTTAAGAAAGAGCTTTTTTGAGCAAAAGGTGCTCATTTAAATATAGCTACGGGTCCTAGAATTTTTATTTTTTATTTATCTCTTGCAACACTGGATAGCTCAAAATATTTTTTTAGACTATAAAATATAACAAAGCTGGATAAAAAATGGTGATGTAAGCGTTGAAAATTAAGATAAGGTTGGTAGGACTGCGAGGGGGGGGGGAGACGGTGCAACAGAGATAAAGCATGTTGCATTTGAAAAAATGAACGTTAAAAAAAGTCCAGGAAAATATACGATTGTCTGCTTGCGGGAAGGTAACAGTATGTAACTAGGGTTTCCGTATCTTGTCTCAAACTGGCTAGGTTATGCTTTATGTTTTTATAAAATACACGTCTCTAAATCCATTTTTACACCAACTTTGATGTTAAAAACGGGTTATGAGAAGGTTATAAAAATCCCGAAAACACTCCCTAGATAACACTGGTTTTGGATTTAGATAAGGGGGTTTTTTCGCGAGCGCGAAAAAAATAGACTTTATCACGTAAAAACAAACACCAGGAAAAATCTAATCCATTTTTTGTCGCTTTATCTGATGTTAAATAAATAAAAAACAGAAGAGAAATATGAACGACTGTGGATCTTCTGCACAGGTTGTAAAATGTTACAAACCTCACCCCCCCCCCCGGTTACACTAAAATTTCCCCGACAATAGCGCCCTCTTTTTTTTCTCTCTTTTCATAAAACACAATCTTTCAGCAAACAAACTTTTTTGTGGGGGATGAAAGGTGTTTTATGCAGATATGATAATAGAGCAAGACCACAAAATACTGAGACTACAAATCAACGCAAATCTCCTTGTCCTACATATCACAATTCTCTGAAAACATAGGAAAATTCAACGTAACCTTCTTTTGTTATTTTGATTTGGTGATAATTCCCTTTTATCACGACAAACGCTCAAAATGTCGTTGAGCGCATCGAATCCACATTTATTTTACAAATTTTTTGATTGAACCCGATTTAGGATTGCAATATGGGTTTTTGTTTTTCAATATAATAAATATCCTGTTGAAGACAGATCTGAGTTTTTCGTTTTATGTCGATTGACTATTGTTCGCAGATATATGAAATCTTGGACCAGTATTGTATTTTATTGAACTATTACCGTTTGTTCTTGTTTAAAAATATTGTAATTTTTACTTATGTAATATGCTGAAGATTAATTTAGTAATAGACATTATAAATCTCCAAAAAGCTGTTATTAGTGTTATTAGCCGTAGTTGCCTTATTTTAGCAAATTCTTAAATAAAAATACACTAATGAGGTCTTTGGCATAATTGAGCCACTAATGTCCACAATTGAGTCGTATTCTACAAATAACTTCCACAATTTTTATTAGATGTGACTTTAATTTGTTCCACGTATTATTCATATTCAAACCATTCTGATTAAAAACAGGGACCTTCCACATTAATAAGAGGCCTTCGGCCTTTTTGCCGTTCCGCGGCCATGGCGCTGGTGGCTCCTTTGCGGCCCCCACGCCTCATTTTGGCTGCTTTGCGGCCACATGGTTGTTGTACTTTAGCAGTTCTTCATATTACTGGTTTATATAAGTCGCATACTGCCACGATATAAGCGAATTTTCAAATGTATTTGGGAAAAGACTTAATCTGTTTACATGTTATAAAATCAAATTTTCAAATGAATTAAGGAAAGAGACATTTATATAACAAATTTCAAATGTTAGGGAAAAGACTTACTCTGTTTACATGATAAAATCAAATTTTCAAATGAATTAAGGAAAAGACTTACTCTGTTTACATGTTATATAAGCAAATTTTCAAATGTATTAGGGAAAAGACTTACTCTGTTTACATGTTATAAAATCAAATTTTCAAATGACTTAAGGAAAAGACTTAATCTGTTTACATGTTATATAAGCAAATTTTTAAATGTATTAGGGAAAAGACTTACCTGTTTACATGTATATAAGCAAATTTTCAAATGTATTAGGGAAAAGACTTACTCTGTTTACATGTTGTATTAGGGAAAAGACTTACTCTGTTTACATGTTATATAAGTAAATTTTTAAATGTATTAGGGAAAAGACTTAGGCCCGTATTCAAAGACGTTTCCTAACATTTTCCTAACTTTTTCCTAACATTTTCCTAACATTCTCCTAACTTTTTCCTAAACATTTTCCTAACTCACTAAATTTCCTAACATTCTTCAACATTCTCCTATCGTGTTTTAAAATCTTTTAGAGGCTTTGCATATTTTATTTAGTAAGAACCTAAGGTAGTTAAGTCAAAAAGTGATACCATTGTAAGTAACGTAATATATCGCAAAATATCAATGTTATTAACTTATTACCTGGATTTACGACACACTTTGTCATAAACAACAATGCGGCCTTGCTTTGGCGAATGTTAAATATATTAGAAACTTTATTTACATATGTTTTCAGTAAACAGTAGAGTTAATACAAATACAATGTTCAATTATTGTAACAGCTTTCAAGCGTTTCAAGTTTGAACGTGGACCAGGTTGTACGAATCCAAAGGTGTCTAAATGAAGACCTGTTAATCAGTGCAACACTGTTCATTTTGCTAAATCATTTACACAATTTGTTTTCGTATTTGTCATCAAATTCATTTTGTTTGTGTAAATGTTTGGTATAATAATGGCTGAATTATTCACACCGGCCAACTGAATTTCCTCTTGAATGATAGCCCGCCACAAAACAGACCATAGAAAATAAAAATCTGATGTGTTAAAAAATCAGGGTAAACTCCCTAATAGTAAAGTAAAGGATTAACAGTAACTTATATATGTAAATTTATGTAGATAGTTATTAATACGACAAAGTGTCGTAAATCCAGGTAATAAGTTAATAACATAGATATTTTGCGATATATTACGTTATTTACAAGGTATCACTTTTGACTTAACTACCTTAGGTTCTTACTAAAAAAAATCATGCGAAGCCTCTAAATGACTTTTAAAACACGGGAACGATCATTTAAATTTCGTGCTTAAAAACATTTCTCTTACCTAAACCTAAGGTGAGTGTTTAGGAGAAATGTTAGGAAAAATGTTAGGAAAAAGTTAGGAAAATGTTAGGAGAATGTTAGGAAAATGTAGAAAAAGTTAGGTGTTAGGAAAATGTTAGGAAAAAGTTAAGGAAAATGTTAGGAAAAAGTTAGGAAAATGTTAGGAAAACGTCTTTGAATACGGGCCTTAATCTGTTTACTTGTCATATACGCAATTTTTTAATATATTAGGGAAAGACTTAATCTGTACATGTTTCTAATTATTATTACTTATAACCAGAAAATGTTTTATTATTTATTATTTACTGAAGTGTATATGTATTTGTTTAATTAAATAAAGGAAAAATTTTTATTTAAAAAAAAATGTCAGTTAATGACATAATATCTTGCTTACATATTATGTATTTATTTTGTATTTATTTATGTCAATAAATAAAAGCGAAACTAATACTGATATACAATGAAATTCGTATTTCGAAACCATTCATAGTAGTATGTGTAGAAGTACAATAACAATTAAGTGAACATTCAAAATGGCCGAGGTTGTCGGCATAAGTGAGAGACATGAGTACCAACATAACGCCACAAAAAAATTGAAATTCGAATATACGTAGCCCGCGAAAATTCAAAATACTTTTTTAACACACCTCGTATATGTGTAAAATATTTCAGCACAACCTAAATACTATATGAAGATTAGTGATATGTTTGTGATGCCATTTATTTATGTTAATGACGTCACACATATTTCAGTGTGTGAAATATGTAACGAAAAAGAAGTCCCTCCTTTCCAAATAATCAACCTCCCCCCCTTCACGAACCCAACCTCATAAGCTCATTGTTTCTTTGAAAATAAGCAGAAGGGACCTTAGAACAGTAAGTGGACTACTGACTGTTCACTGTCACACCGAAAACATCTCCATACCATTGGTATCTTTAAAGATAACCCAGTTGTAGGCTTTGTGAATCGGAAACCGAAATCTGAGATGGTTCTCTAACTTTGGTCGTAGCAATCTCACTAAATTTGATTCTACCAATGAATTACTGGTCAAGAAATATTAATATTATATTAATTATTGTATTACTATTTCATTTCTTTGCTCCACTTTAAATTTAATATTTTTTTTAAATGCTGTAATTAATGGAGAAAAGGACCTTTTCTATCTTTTATCGAAAAGAAAAGTTTGTTTTTAGTAAGGTTATAAAACAGTCGTATATGTGAAGGTTATGATGCCCCAGGTGAAGGCAGATAAAAGTTTTAAGTATATAATTGCCAAGAGTTTGACCACTATAGTTATCATATAGTTAGTTTTTGAAGTGAAAAACTGCGTGTAATATAAGTTTTTGGCTTGTATGCTGCATGCGGGGCTTATCACTCCTCTCTCTTTATTGCGGCTTATCTACTTGAGTTTTAACTCTTTGCTTATCCTTAGGGTGGTTAACTTTTTCCTCTTATCTCTGTAGGTGCACCCCCACATACCCCTTATCATCTTCAACCCACATTTCTTTTGTCCCACATTGTTTTCCCGCCTTTATTATATACTTCCGATAACACTACAAAACTGTTTTTACCGCTCTGTATGTTAGTAAAATCCTTCCAGAGATATTATCTAGGATTTCCCTCGATTTCATAACATTTTTCTTATTTTACGTTATCAGAAATAAATGTTTTTATTACCTATTATTTAATGCTCAGTTTTATTAGGACGGATGCGATGTTTAAAACCCTCTATGAAAATATTAATTTTTTACGAATTTTTTATAGCTTCAGCAAAAAAGCACAAATAAATTAACACTAAAATATTTCTACTCTATATAACAGGCGGAAAATAATTTAGTAATAATGACTAAATTATTTTAGTCATGCATGTTGAAGCTAAAGAGTTGAAATTTGGCACAAAATTTAGACTTCTAGTAATACTACCTGGAAAGTAATGTTGAGCCAAATATACATCCCACCAGTGAAGTCGAGCTAATATGTCTGACTGTTATTCTTGAAATTCGAAAATTTGATAATCAAGTTGAAAATTTGTCACAAATTTTCTTTTGAATTATCATTATCATTATCTTCTGAATTTTTAAACTTTGTCGGCCTTTAACTTACAACTTTTTAATATGTACATGTAACTTAAATGTGTAAAACATAAATAAACTAAAATGAACAAAAAGAATAATATGGTAATACAATAATAATATAATAATACCATATTTCACAACAGACCTGATATAGCGATTGTAGATAAAATTAATCAACATGTAAAATTCATAGATGTCGCTGTGTCACTCACCCATAACCCTAATAAAACTACCCAGGAAAAATATCAAAATACAAGATACAAAATACAGAAAATCATACCGCTGCGGAAATCATCAGAATTTTGAAAAATGAAATCAGCCACAATCATTCCAATAAAATTATCACCCAATGGAATAGTTCACAAAGATTTAAAATCAGCACTAGAAAAAACAGATTTACCGGTTTCTCTCTTTAAGCTCATCCAAACAACTAAACTACTCAATAGTACGAAAAACTTTATGACTTACAACGCAGACATGACTCGAGAGAAATATTGTGAGACCACAATTACTCCTTAATGAAGAAGGTGACTTAAAGAAAAATTCGTCCCTTACTCTTTAGGTCCCTTAACTAGCCTAGGCTAAGAATTGAAAAAAAATAATATATAAAAATAATTATAATAATACTTAATGCTCTTGGACTATTATTAATTGCTTAAATAATTTAACAGTTTTAACTGTCGCCGTTCAGGAAATAAGAACTGTCATATTCTTGTAGCTTAATATTTGTACACTGTACTTACTAATTTAAGGTGGAACTTGTATTTATTAGAAAAATGTAATAGTAAGAAAACAACAGAATAACGAAGAGTGTCTCTGTGGGCTCTACGGCAGTTCTAGAACTAACCTTCCTTACCATAACATTCTCCTGAATGCCTTCTCCATACACGCACTATTTACCCCGATCATTACTATATTATGAAAATATTTGGATAAATATTTGTTTCTTGCCTAAAGTTTTTGACCAATTTATTCTTATTTTTATGTGCAATATCTAATAACCTTTTATAATTTTTAATTATATTCTTCTAATTTGATCATCATAATTTTTATTATTTTTTTTGTTTTTTTTTTTTGCTTAATCTGGATTTTTAATTCATAAATATTTTTATTAATTTAATACTCATTGTTTTTTAAAGTTCATATACTTTATTATTTTACTGTGACATTTTTGTTTAATTATTTACTCTTACTTGTAACATCTTTTTTTTGTTAATATTGCATAAGACACTTTTGTCTGTTATTCTAATTTAAAATAAATAAATAAAAATCGGTAAAGTGCCAGGAGTAATTCGCTAAATACGACAGGAGCGCTTCCTCGTTGTGGGCATAGTAAAACTATCAAATCACGCACTAGCGCTACTGTTAGCTGGCTGCGGAACTAACCTTTTCTTGTCCTAAATAATACATACCCAAGCAGGATCATTTTTTTTTATCTATTCTTCTTTTCTTATTCGATTTGTTACTTATTCTGTTCATTGTATTACTCTTAATATTATTTATCTTCCTTTATTTCAGGCAAGGTTGTGATTAAGTAATGATTGAGTAAAATTAGCATTAAATGTTCAGTTTATTGTTCTTTTCAACAAGTTTTCGTTGAACTAATAGTGGGTGGTATAAAAAAATTTCTGAATACTAATCAAAACCGCTACCTATCTGTTTACATTTGTATGAAAAAAAACTTGTATTCCTACCCTAAGGGCATTCATGTATATTAGTGTTAATGCTAATATATCCCGCTATAAACTCTAGTGTTTCACCTTCAATATTAACGCGTATTACAGGTAGCTAAACTTAACAAAAAAAAACTTTTTCAAAATACCTCCGAGCTATTTTCTTGTTTTTTTATTCAGCTGAAATTCAACCCTTAGTTATCTTTATACCTTTGAGTATAATTAGTGGAGAAAGACGTGTAGTTATTAGAATGTTTTTATTTAAATTAGCTCCGGGGTAAACAATTTAAACTTATATCTAAATCAAGACCTTGTATAGCTTCAAGGTGTAGAACTAATTTTATAAATCAATTAATACTTACTTATTAGATTTTTAAATTATTACTTTTCCTTATTCATATCGCAGATCTATAGTAAAAGTATTGTGTTTGGGCTAAAAATATAAAGAAAATTCAAACTAGATAATTTATGAGGAAGTGGTCAGATAGGTAAAGCAACACAGGTGTTTTCTTACCTATCTGACCACTTCCTCATAAATTATCTAGTTTAAATAGTTGGTCAATAATTTTATATTAGTTTTGTAAAAAATTTATCTGAATAATCCGTTTGAAGGCGTTTTAGATCTCCCTGAGTGGTTTTCACAAGTTGCCTGTATGTATGTATGTATGAATGTGTGTCTGTGTTGCTCAATCATTGTAGCTCGCAAGATGGATAAAAAAAATCAATCATTAGCTCTAGTTTCCTACCAGAAAAAATGAAGAACATCATTATGGCAATAATGACTCAGAAAAAGTTATAAAAATTCATGAAACGAAGAATTTTTTTTTTTTTTTCAATTTAAAATTTAGCACGCATGTAGTCCAAGTAAGACTAACAAATGTGTCAAGTTTCAACTCATTATCAGCATTAGTTCAATTTTATCGAATGATTGGATACGTTTTTATTAAATTCTTAAAAATCTAAAAGTAATTTAATCAAATATAAATAACTGGTCTTTAAAATATAACATAATATATTTTATAAAATATGTATAATATATTTAGTAAATATATAATAATATTAATTAATAACATCATTATTACATAGTATAATTTTAATTTAACTAAATCCGGTAGCTCAGTGGAAAAGAGCGTTCGCTTTTCGACCTGGAAGTTGAGGATTTAAATTCAGCTGAGGGAGGACCTTAATGTGAGGTTATCCTTTGTCCAAGGGTTGGCCAACCAACCCAGCCAGGGTTTTACGTGATTTTCTTGGCTACTAATACGCAAATGCGGGGTTGGATCTTATTTCATCTGAGACAAGTCTAGATCCACGTTTCCGTTGTCTCCAGCTCACAAAAAGTCAAGGTGCTACAAGCTAATGGAGATCATGGTCGGAAAGATATACTGAGCCTTCGTATGTCCGATTATTTAGTCAGTGAAAGTATAAAGGTGGTGTCTTAAATAATGTAAGGAACTAGGAACGAAGTATTCGGTTCTTGAAGAGTGACGTCTCCTAGTAGCAACGCGGAACTTGGACTTTCAGGTCAGGGCTAAAGAATGAGTTTGTGCACTAGCGTCGGGGTTGCTAGAGTTCTCTGTTGGTTGGTGCAGGTCTAGCCAGAGCAATGAGCATAGATAGAGTCTGTTGATGGTAGGTAGAGGAGCTGATGAGACTGGAGCGGTAAGGGTTAGCCTAAGTCTAGCTGGTCTAGATGAACTAGGCAAACTGTGAATTAGTCGGGGACACTAGCCAGAGCGGTAAGTTTAGCTAGAGTCTAGATAGATCTTTGAATAGACCTTTTGCCATGTAGTCTGGTTACATGGTATGTGCGCCGCCGTGTACGAAGGGTGCTTCCTAGATGATTAGGCGAGTATTACTTTTGTAAGCTTTAATTACAAATAGCATAACCAAATGCTATAACACCGAAGAAATACCACCAGTAGCGAGACCAAAGTAACACCACCTTGGGCTTTGGATAATTATGACATTCTGAGCGAAGCGAATCCAAAGTCAGTACACCCTAGACTTTGCATGACCACGCTATTATAAGGCCAAGCGCAGCGAGACCGAAGTAAGACTATTTTGACCTTTGAATAATCATGACATTCTGAAGACAAGCGAAGCCGTTTTGAATAAGAACCGAGGTACCCAGTACCCGATTTTTTTTGAAACAGATTAAATTAATTTACTATTCATTCCTAATATTATTAGTATTCGTCACCATTGTATATAATTTTTATTTTATATTATTAGGGCCACAAAAATTAATGCCACAAAAATTAGAGGTCAAAAATCTAATTAATAAATTAGTAAGAAAGAACAGAAGTGAAGGAGAAAGAATTTCCTGTAAATGTTTACTGGACTCAATAGTGAAAATACTAATTCTAAAGGATTCAATGACGTTTGTAGACATGAGGATGCCTGGAGTCAGGCGAAATATAGTCATTTAAAGAAGTAAGAAGTTATTTTAGTCCTATCCAGTGTCTTTAAATAAATTAAAAACTATTCATTCCTTTTTTAATTATAATTTAAACAAATTTCATAAGTAAATATAAAACATTTAAAGAACAGGTAAGTTATAAGATATTTGTCTAACATATATTATGGTAGTGATGAAAAGATCAAATTGTACATTTTTTATTACTTTTATCAGTATGTTTTGATCTAGAATGAAAGGACTGGGCATTTTTAGATGCAGGTGGCTTTTATATAAGTCGGCGTCCTTCGAGCCCCTGCAGCTCTTATATGGGTTTATAATAATAATAATAATAATAATAATGATGACATATGTAAATCATGTACAAATTTAACCTTATGACTGTTAAGAACACATTTAAATTATATTTATATAAATAAAGTTTACACTTAGTGATATCAACTTTGATTAATATGTATGAATATAAATTTAGTATCGGTCATCAAAAAGGAATTTATTTTTTAATTAAAAAATCTTATAAGCGCATTTTCCCATTAGAAATTCGTTAAAATCAAGAAGAAATCCTAAAAATATAATTTATTAGTTACTACATAATGAATAATTAATTTTCCTCATTTATACCGTAGGGTAAATGAGGAAACGCAAATATACCTACCTATACCTGCAAACGCAATATTTTTCCTATGTAAAGTATTGTGTTTGCAAAAACATCCGAAATCGGATGTTAAAACGCCTTAAAAACAGGCGTTTTTAAGGCCACCTGAGTGGCTTTTGCCTGAGCAAAAGCCAGCTGTGAACCCCGGACCTTCGGTGCCGAAGTTCAGTATTATACGACCGCGGCTACGGAGGCAGATTTTAGTTAGCACACTCATATACAGACAAAAACTTTATAAAAACCACTAAGGAGGTCCTAAAAACACCTAAAACGGATAAATTAGGTGTAATCCGGATTTTTTTGCAAGCACAATACTTTTCCCATGTATTGGTAAAAGTAAGAAAAAGCAAAAATGAATCATGGATCCACATAAAATATATCAAAATCAATAATAATTAAAGATTTATTTAAGTATATTTACAGGTAAAACACATCTAATTCAAGTTAGAAACTAAAGAATTTTTTTATTTATTTATTTTCCATATTTATATTAAAATTATTTAAGCAACATAAACAAATTATTAACATTAAACATAACGGTTAAATAATAATAATTTATTTATTTCTTTTGCATCTGGCATAAATTGGCATTATCTTCAATTTGTGTTTTTTTTTTCTTTTAAACCTCTTGTTATATGTTAAACTTTGAAGTTGCAGAAGCGACGACGTAACCATGTTATTCTGCAGGTTAGACTGGATTGCCTCCAATTTGTTTATTTTATATAGTCAGTTATATATTTTATAGTATATTAAATTTTTATTTATTCAGATTAGGTTTGATTTTATACTTTGTTGTTAAAATTAAGACGGTATTTGATAGAGCTAAACGTTTTCTTTATTGAAACTTTGAAATATTATTAAATTATTTCTTTTCTTTCCTTTCGTAAGTATATATAATATATATAATATATATATATATATATATATATATATATATATTATATAAAATAATAAAATAAAATCGTAGTAATAATATATATAATATATATTATATATATATTATATATATATATATATATATATATATATATTATTACTTTTCCTAATTTGTACCATAGTATATAGGAAAAGTATTGTATTTGCAAAAAAATCAGAAACGGGATGTCACTTGAATTATCCGTTTCCGGTGTTTTTAGAGCTTCTTGAGTGTTTTAAAAAGTTGTCTGTCTGTATTTGTGTGTCTGCTTTCATTGTTTCTCCCAGTGTATGCTACAGAGTTGAAACTTGGAACAAAAATCAATCTTAAGTTCTAGTCGTGCTATCCAAAAAATTGTTTCGTCAAAATTTTGCAAGAATATCAAAAATTCATGAAATGTGGAAAAATATTTTAATGAATTTGAGATTTGGTACGCATGTAGACACATATAAGACTAACATATGTGACAAGTTTCATTGTCTTATTGGAATTAGAGTAATTATTATTAATTATATTGTATAGGTTTTTTTTAAAAAAAATTAAAAATCGAAGTTTACGTTACTTCGAATCTTTATACTAAGTTCCGTATGAATACAGCGAGTATATTTACAGGTTTTTTTGTATCATAAAAGTTAGGCATTATCTAGCGAGTTCAGTACCTGGATAGGTAACCGCTGAGAATCAAACGAATATATTTACAATCTGGAGGATGAGCTAATTGAATCTTATGAAATTCTGCATTCAAAACGGTAGCGCTAGAGGAGTTCATCGTATAATGATAAATGAAAGAGTCTCTCCACTTAATTACTTAATTAAAAAACAAAGACGGCTTTCAACCCCAAAAAAGGTCATCTTCAGTGCCTAACAAACAAATACATATAACATAATAATAAAACAACAAGTAAAAAAAGTTAAAATATACAAAACGGACTACGATACATAAAGAAGTCAAACAAAAATAAAACTTAAACATACTTAAAAAAATCGGTCTTAAAATAAACATACCGGTGAGATGAAGGAAAGGAAATTGAAGATTATTTATTAGATTTTTTCATAGTTGAGACTGAATACAGACTAACCTCTTGAAGCGAGGAAGTTATTCTTTCTAATTCCTTAAGCAACTCCGAACACACAAGCAACTCCGAAAATTTTACAGTTTATTTGATGATTCATGTATTCTGAGGACGAGCGAAGCGATTTCAAATCTGTGAGGGCAAGTTTCGATGTACCCAGTCCCCAATTAGTTTCATCTAGGTTGCTTGTAAAATCTAAAATTACGTACATACGTCAAACTATCAATACGTATTTTGACACGTTCCATGTGTAATTGTATTGTCTTTGGAAACAAAAAGCCTTGTAAATAATAAAACGTAGAATCTATTGTAAAACTAAACAAAAATGATGAAGATAACATTTAATTGTAATTATGTCAAAATTATTATGTTTGACTAAAAGTATTTTACGCCACTCTAGTTTTAATTTGGTCGAGATCTAATTGTCGCGTTGGATAGATTTTTCTGTGACAATTTTCAATGTAATTTTTTAAACTTGAAAAGTACTAAAACAGATAAAAATCTTTGAGCTCCTATTATTTTTCTCTACTGAGACTCAGTCACTTCCTGTAGTTCTTATAAAGTCGACTGTGGTTTTTGAAATCGTGTGATCCCAGAAAAAAGACGATCACAATTTCACACAACTCTGATTTCACAAAATGAAGATGTTATGTTTTCTCTGATTGTTTTTTTTTACCACAAATGATAGACATCTTTATTTATTTTTTCCTTTATTATCAGTTTTTCTTCCATAAATGTTTTTCTTTATTGCGCTTTCTAGCTTGATGCGTACTTATTATTTTTTATTTTATTTATAGTTTATAATTTGTTTAATTATCATCAATTAACACTAGTTTTTTTAATTGAATTGTAGTGTGTTATTAACTCTAGATTTGCTTTTTTAATAATATAAATAGAGTTCATACGCTGTAATTATTCTTTTACTGTGCATCAATTTTTAATTTTCCTCATCTCTTAAAATCCAATTACAATTTAATACAATTATTTTTTGACAATTTAGGAATAAAAATTAGATTATATCTCCTGACGGTGTATAATGTAAAGTTTATTGATTAGTTTTTAGGGAGTAAAGAAGCACTTTTCACTCCCAATTGAGAAAAAATTACTAAATTTATCCTAAAAAGTTACTAAGTTAAATACCTCGGCTTCGCCTCGGCAATTAAATGCTTTGGTTCTCTCGGCTTACACCTTTGAAACCAGGGAAATAATAGCATTCTTTACTCCCTGGGTGCATAAATAACTATTATTAGAAATTTAACTATTATTAGAAATTAATATACTTGACTAAAAACTAAGGAAGTAATAAATTGGAAAGGTATGAAGTGTCCCTACCCTTGAACCTGCGATTCAAGGGTGCGTAGATAAAATAATATATGTATATCGGCAGGAAAGGAATTATTACTGATATGTAACATTTTTGTTTGCTTTGATTTCGCCTCGGCAGTCAAACTGTAATTACATCGGCTTCTCTTCTGCAGGTAATTTTTATAGCAAACGCTCGCTTTTATCTCGGGGGCTAAAATTATTGGCAGTATGATGATTTAATTTTTCTGCATACTAGCATAAATGCCTATTGCATATACGTTTAAAAGTTTGATAGATGATCACAAAGTATACTAATATTAATAATACAAGATATCTATTGTGATTTGTTCAAAATGTTGCAATTAGCATCTAGGTGTTTTTCTCCAAACTGCAGTAAGCTCTTTATTTAAATTTAAGTCTTAACTTTTCCAAAGAAAGGAAATTCACTTAGCTGTAATGACATGGAAAGCTACCAGGCAGGCAATTAAGTGTTAAAGCCTAAAACCACCTGTTGGCTGGCAGCTGGGAAGGAAAACTCCAAGCTATCTAGCCGCTACTTAACTTCCTTTACAGCAACAATTCGCCCTCTCTTCGATTTTTTTTTTACTTTTTGAGCTTATTTTTTTTGTAGCTACTTGAGATTAATCGGTCATGGAGGGGGTAGTGTGGGAGGTGTTTTTTTGGAAGAGGAGAATCACTGATCAAGATATATATATATATATATATATATATATATATATATATATATATATATATATATATATATATATATATATATATATATAATTATATATATATATATATATAATATATATATATATATATATATAGATAGATAGATCAGCGAGGCCCCGTTCCAAAATATCCACCCCCTCCATGACCCCAATCTCATCAGCTTAAACCCGTTTGTTTATTAAGTACGTGTGACGTCATTAACCCACTCACAAAAATGACCCTACAAACATTTCAAAATATTTTGAAACACAAATTTTATATAGTGTTAGTGTCAAGCGGCTTTTGACCAATACATTTGAAAATTCGCTTATTCGTGACAGTATGCCCCTATACAAACTAGAATATGACAAACTAATTAAGTACAACAACTATGCGCCGCTTCGCGGTCACAGGGACTATAAGCGCCATCGTTGTGTAATAGAGCGCCAAAGAGGCCCAAGACCTCTAGTCTTTAAATTATATAACCTTTTACATCCGTAAGCCTTTTTTTTATGCACTAAATTAAACTTATAATATAGCATTCCTATAAATAGTTTAATGAGGGTCCTTCTACACTTAGCATATCGGAACTATTTGCCTGTCGAGAAACTAAAAAGTTTTATTTATGGAAAAGGGATGAATTGGTTCCCTTTCATATTTTCTTAAATTATTCCCCGGTAGAACACGAGGTTGAGAATTTCCTCTATACTTTATTTATTTTTATTTTAATAGTAATAGAGTATTATCATTTTTCATCTCCAGAGGGTGTATAATGTAAAGTTTATTGACTAGTTTTTAGGGAGTAAAGAAACACATTTCACTCCCAAGGGAGAAAAAGTTACTAATCACTCCCTTGGGAGTAAAATAACTCAGTAAAAAGAAGTAGTTTGGAGCAATAAAAAAAATGTTTTTTATGGATTTTTTTGGGGGCAGCACCCCCAAAATTTATAAGGGTAAACGTATTAAAATAAAATCAACGCCTGCAGATAAAATCTTGTATGTACCTTGGGAGTAAAATTCTATTTTCCCCCTCGCAATTACCTTCCTTGGCTTTGCCTCGGGAGTTAATAGTTATAATTCCCTCGGCTTCGTCTCGGGAGTTAAATACTTTAGTTCCCTCGGTTAATCCTTAGAAACCAACAAAACTGCTCAGGGAACTAAATGCATTCTTTACTCCCTTGGTGCATAAATAACTATTTTTTTTTAGTTCAAAATATAAAGTAAGTTTAAGAAATCAGCTACGGGGCAGCTCGGTCATTTTTCTCTCATTTCGGACTTGCTTCACTCGTCCTCAGAATGTCATAAAATAAATAAAAAAGTTTTACGTATCATCATTTTGGCACTTCATGTATGACGAAGTATTCTTTATAGTTAAGCTTATAGAGAGACCTGAGGGCGGTATTATAAAGCTTTTGAAGGCAGCAATCAGGTCAAAACCTCTCAATAATCGTTGATCCGTAGCCCTGCGTATCGTTTTTTGTTGGCGATCGTTGGACCGGTTAGTATCCATTGTTTATCACGACTAAAAGGGTGAGAAAAGCAACGTTCTATCGGTTAAACAGATATCCCTCCAACTCCAATCCAATGAAGCCGCTTGTTATCAAAGTATTGTACTTAAATTAAATTTTGATGAACGTTTTTAGAAGGTTTAACTGAATAGTGCCTGGGGTTCAATCTCTTTCTACACACAACACTTTAATTACTTTAACCCCCAAAAAGATTGGCCCCCCCATCTCCTCAGATTGACTTGTTCCCAATCCTCGCAAGATGGAATTCCCCATACATTTCCCATTTTACCTGTACTTTACAATTGTGAAACCAGTTGATTAAATATTTTGAAAATTCATTCAATCATTTCTTTTCATTTATTTCCTATTATGGCCTTTTTATTAAAAATTGATTCTAGTTTTTTTGTTTTAATTTTATTATATTTATTTAAAAAGTAAAATGCTTCTGACCTTAGAGTGACTCACTACTGTAACCAACAGCCATTTATTTTTATTCATCTGAAGACGAGAAAAGCGAGTCCGGGAAACGTTCTACAATATAAATTAGATGATTTCCATATTCTGATGGTGAGCGTAGCGAATCCAATGTGGTGAGGAAAAGTTCTGTGGCAATCCGAATACCAGATTTATTTTTATTTTCTTTTTAGTGAATTTTCGAAGAACAAATGAGCTTATGAGGTTGGGGTCATGGAGGGATGGAGTGAGGGGAGGTGGATTGTTTGGATCGGGAGTACTCACTGATCCAGAATATATATATATTATATATAATATATATATAATTATAATTATATATATATATATATATAAATATATAATATATATATATATAATATATTATATATATATATATTATATATATATATATTATATATATATAATATATTATTGTAAGAGATTTTTGTGTCATAGACGTTACTATGGGACACGATAACTTTTGAACGGTTTCTCAGCTCAAAATGAAACTTGGTACAAAAATCAACCTTGCTAATGTCCTGATTCCTATTGTTTATGAAATATGCGTGACAACATTGATCCACAATAATGGCCCCACAAACATTTTAAAAAATTACAAATCATATAGTGTTTAGATTGGGCTAAAATTTTCTGCACATATATTGCTATATGTGTGGTTCACAATGATACGAAGTTTTATTGTGTTATCAGTATTAGTTCTTGTTTTATTGATTGACATATATATGTCAAACAAAAAACATCTCATTAATTACATAATGTAAACAAATTAAGTTTTTCTCTAATACATTTGAAAATTCCCTTTTATCGTGCCAGTATGGCACTTATATAAACCAGTAATATGACGAACTGATAATGTACAGCAACCATGTGGCCGCGAAGCTGCCCCTAGCGCTGACCGCGGGAGTTCCGAGGCCTTTTGTTTTATTAGCGAAATTAAAAAGATATTGCAATATAATTGTGCATTTTAAAATCATAAAAAAATATTGTAAATATTGTGTATTTATAGTTAAGTTATTTTGATATTTTGAATGAGACATACTGTTACTATTATGTACATAATGACATAAATGTTTCATATTATGTACATATGACTACAACTGTTTCATATTATGTACATAATGACATACAACTGTTTCATATTATATACATAATGACATACAACTGTTTCAAAAGAATTAACTTAAATGTTACACGGCAAATTACATTTATGTAAATACATACAACATTGTTTACGCTTTTAAATTTATTGTAAGATTAAAAAGTTAAAAATTTACTTCCCGTATAATTAAATTTTAAAAGTCTTACGTTTTAATTTAGTTAAAAGAAATCTTGCTGTATATGGATCGATTTCTATGTTATAAATATCAAAATAAGTCGTAATCGGATTTTGAAAATCAAGAAAATTGTATCGTGCATATTAATTTAAAGGAAAATAATAATTATGTATAATGTAATAAATTACAAAAGCTTATAAGTTAAAAACATTTTTAAAAGTTTTAAGTTTAAAATGTTAAGATTTTTTTTGTATTATAAGTTTTATAAAGATTCAACGATTAGATGGAAGTTAGATGATAAGAAAAAAAGGATTTATAAAAGGCGGTGCAATATGGCACCTTATGAAGTTAAAATATATGTTGGTATACATATACATTGTTAAATATCATGATCAGTAATATCCTGAGAGGTTATGTATTAGGCTTTGAGGTTATCCTCGTTATAACCTGTGTCTTGAGAACCTTATTAATTTTTCTCGCTAGGGAGAGATAGGGGCGTGGTTTCGGCATTGTCTTGTGGCCCGATTAGATTCGTGATTTACTCGGTAGAGGGTGTCATATCTGATTCCCTGAAGCAGTTTCTTTTGTTTTTTATTCTAATCTATTTCAATCAGGTGTAAAATATATCTTGGATCAGCTGCGACCATAATTCTTTGTATTGTTAGCATCTCCTTGTTTGCCCGGAGGCATTTCGTATTGAACAAGTCAGATCCTATTTAGCTCTCTGAATTTTTTTTATTAAGCTTGTTATCTTCATTCCCTTTTAAAATTACTTATATAAAATATTTCTCGTAAAATCCGATCGTAATGTTTAAAACAGTTGTTTATTTTAAATCTTAACTACAGTAAGAAATTTATCTTAATTTATTATCAGTGCCGCATTAAAAGGATTTATAAAATAATGCAGTCTATATCACAGACATATTGTTATTATTCGCTATTCAAATTCCGTAGCAGCGCCACCGTCGCTGATAAGAAATTGATAACAAAAGGGTGATCAGCGTTATAATCATAGAGTTATTATTACTAGAGGGACCCTATAGTTTAAATTGTGAAACATCGAAAAAGTAACCTGACCGCATTCGATTATAAATATATCAAATAATCAGTACAAAATTACAATAACTTATAGTATAACGTTAAAAATACAAATCAAAACCCAAGCAATGTGCGGAATGCCAAAATCAATTTATTTATTATAACCTTAACTCACTCTTGGACAAGGTTTTAATGAGTTACACTGAGCCCGTGAGAGCCCCAAAAAAAGGTTTCAGGCTTCTCAATGTATTAAGATAGGCTATGACCCCTCTAGTATATATATCTCTATATGGTTATAATACACGGTTTTCTTAATTTTTCTTATTCACCTGCAAATTCTTGAAGTGATTTATTTTAATTTAATAAATTAAACTTTAGTTTAATAAATTAAACTAAATGTACTTTTTCAATGTAAAAAAACCATTTAAATGGATAAATAATTGAAAAGTCTCTCCACATAATAAAAACTTCAGATGTGTCTGAATCTAATATCTAAAGCTAAATCATACTCACTCGTCTTCCTTTTATTTCTCCAACGGTTTTGCACTGATGATGGCCTCTAGCTAGGTTGAAAACGCTTTGCCAATAAAGTTTTTATTTTGTGGAGAGACATTTCATTTAATTATTTATGATGAACTCCATTCACGCTCATTCTCAAGATGCATTTAAATGGGTTGTCACGATTTAAATAAACTGATAAGAAGGTGAAATAACAATAAAGTGTTTTAATTTATTTATTGTTAATTAATTTTACTTTTGAATAACTCTAGTTTGCTCAAACTCACAAAATTACTCTTTTATTGAATTAAATTGTTGAAATTAGTTGTAACAAGTATTTGAATTAACTGATAACATGATATTTTCCAACCTTTGTGTTTTATTTTATTTAGATTATGATGTGTTACTTTTGTTTAGTAATATATTTAAATATTTTAATTCACAGTTTAATGTAAAGCCGTGTATTATAATTTAAATTAAATTTAACCAGGTTGTTGGTAAATAAAATAAATAAATAACCATTTATTTGCACGTGATAATTATACAATACAATTTCAACAAATAACTTTAATTTATATAATAAGCGCAATTCGGTCAACAGCCGTGGTACTATCGGTAAATAATAGGTTAAAAAAACAAACATATCCAAGTCTGAAGTGATAAGAGCCTAATTCTATATTTAAAATCGAATTTAAAATTCTATGAAATAATCGAAGTATTTATTTATGAAATATTAACTATTTTTATAGAACCGATGATCGTTCTATTAAGTTTTAACTCATTTATCACCAATTAAGTAACAATAAGGAATAAATTATTAATTGTGATTTGTTCCCATGCTGATCCTATGAAAAAAAAAGTTTTGATCACCTTTTCATTTTCCCGCCAAAAGTATTGCCAACCTGACTATCTCTTTGAATATCGATTAGAGGCCCTATTTGAATTTCGGAAAAGTCGACCTGAACACTTTTAATGATTAATATAATCAAAATAACAGGACACAATTATTAAACGTTTAGTTTGATTGATTTTTTAATCAAGTAAGCATTTATGTTAAATTTTAAATTTAATTGTGGAAGCAAACTGCTTATTATATCTTTCCTAATTTTGAATTTCGCGAATTCGAAAATGTATGGAACGTTATCCAGTATTAAGGTGTGTTAAATTTAATTCACCTGTATCACGCGTAATAAGGTTTTAAAGGTTTAAATATTATATAATGCAGCTTACTTTAAGAAACTTATCATTTGAATGTTATCGTTTTAAATATTTTATTCTGAATTCGATTTTTCGAAAAACTTTTTAATATCCGGAATAAGAAAACAATGAATTTTCCGATAACGGTTCAGTTGTTTCACAATAGATAAGACAAAGTAGAAACAATAAATACCATTTATAATTCCATTTGTTAGTAAAAAAAAAAGTTTGGAGGATAAAAAAAGGGATTAAGAATAAAGATAAGGGAGTTATGGGAGGATCGGTATCCTGAGCCAGGAAAAGAAAGGAGACATTATTTCCTTGTGAAAAACCTACTGAGATATGAATCTGGGTGTGTGGAAAGAGTGGAGAGGTTTGAGGGGTGTTTAAGAAGGGTGGGGGTAAAGAGAGAAGTAGGGATATAGGAGAGGTGGGGATGAGACGTGACATCAAACCCTTCCCCCTCTCTTTCTTCCTAGCGAGCCAAATCGGTCTCAAGTCTAGGAAAACAAGTGTAGAGATAACAGGTTCAACACTTTGTCTTGAAAATGAATCGGTTGGAATGAATGGGGGAGTTTTCCCATACTCGCACCTCTTCTCAGATTTAAATCTTTTTGAGTTAAAAGTTTAGGAAAAATTCGAATAAACGTTGTGTGTAAGAGATTATAAAGTTTAAATAGCTCCTGAGTTTTTAGCATGCCAAAAAATTTTTGTTTTATCTTATACGTTTTAAAATAAGATAGTATCTAACTTGAAGTATTACAATGCTGTGATACATTAAAATGTTAAATAAGTAATCGAATAGTACACTGAAAGTCGGCTGTAAAGTTTTATTTTTTGTGAGTGTTAGGTACTCAAACAGTACACTGAAAGTCGGCTGTAAAGTTTTATTTTTTGTGAGTGTTAGGTACTCAAACAGTACACTGAAAGTCGGCTGTAAAGTTTTATTTTTTGTGAGTGTTAGGTACTCGAATAGTACTTAAAGTCGGCTGTAATTGTGAGTATTAGTTTTATGCGAGTGAAAAAGGTTACAGTTTTTTTTGTATTATTATTGATTGAAAGACATGTTCTGTCATTTACTACCATTTTACAGCCACGTACCTTCATTTAAAATCACTTAACAGCCCTGTACCTTCTTTTACAATCACATTACAGCCATGTACCTTTATTTACAATGACTTTACAGCCATATACCTTTATTTACAATCACTTTACACTTTATAGGCGTCACAATATACCTCCTTAGGGGGAAAAATTTACCCCCTTAGGGGGTCATTTTTATTAAACTTCATACACTTCACAATACACTTATCACAATAATAGACGTCTCGACTTAAAACTGATAACAAAATTGATAACGGTGGTATATTATATTACTAAAGGGGTCCTATTGGTTGAATTTTGAAACATCGAAAAAGTAACTTGACCACCTTCGACTATCAATAATAAAATGAACTGAACAAAATTACAAAAGGCTGGAAATATAAATCAAAACACAAACAATGTGCAGGAAGCCAAATAATTGATTTCTTATAACCTTAACTTACTCTTAGAAGAGGTTCTGAGAACCACAAAATTATGTTTTAGGACTCTTAATGTATTGCGATAGGCTATGCCTCCTTTAGTATATATTTCTATGGTGAAAACTAGCGCTCGGTGCGGTAGTTGATGCAACTAGCCCCTGTTTTTTTAGGACCACCTCAAACCAGGGAGTTGGAACACTGTGTCCCGCGCCCCCACCTCTCTTGAATTTCTACATCACTTTAGTAAGAAGTAAAACCTAAATATAATTCTCATCACGTTGATTTCCGTTGTCCTAAAAGTCATAGAGATTAGAGAGGGTATATATACTATACTAGAGAGCGTATAGATATACTATACTAGAGAGGGTATAGATATACTATACATAGCCTATGTCAAGACATTAAGAGGCCTAAAACATCATTTTGGGGCTCTTAGGACCTCTGTGTAACCTCATTAAAACCTCCTCCAAGAGTGAGTTAAGGTTATAATAAATCTTTTGTTATTGGCTCCCCTCATTGTTTTTTTTATTTTTATTTGATACGTTCAACTATAAGTTACTTTATTTTTCTTCTGTTTATGTGATTATTTTGATTGTCGAAGGTGGTCAGGTTACTTTTTCGATATTTCAAAATTCAACCAATTGGGCCCCTCTAGTAATATATCTCTATCATAGACCCTATTGGAAAAACTTTGAAACATCGAAAAAGTAACCTGACCATCTCGCAATAAAAACAATCAAATAATCAGTACAAACTTTCAGTAACTTATACAGTAGAGCTTTAAAAATACAAATCAAAATACAAGGAATTTGCGGGAAGCCGAAAACAATTTATTTTTTATAACCTTAACTCACTGTTGGAAGAGGTTTCAATGAGGTTACACAGAGCCCCTGAGAACCCTAAAAAGATGTTTCAGGTCTCTCAATGTATAAGATAGGCTATGCCCTCTAGTATATATATATATATATATATATATAAATATATATATATATATATATATATATATATATATATATATATATATAATATATATATATTATATATATAATATATATATATATATATATATATATATATATATATATATATATTATATTATGATCTCTTGATCTCTATGCTAGTCATCTAAATAGCCCGTCAACCCAGAAAACCTCAAATTTAAATTTATTTTTATATAAAACAAAATGATTTTAAACATTTATTTAATTTTAAATTAAATAAACAAGAAAATTTAAATTTCCTTGAAAATAAATATACTTAAAAATTTCGTTTCAAACACATTTGACGTAAGACTGTAATAAATTTCAAAGCGCGCTTCACTTTGTGCAAATTATATTTTTAATAATTACTATAAAAATAAATTCTCCATATCCATTATACTTATAAGATCATGTCTTAAGCTTTAAGATTAAGTTCCTCAATAGGTTCTAAGAGTTTATTAATATTTCATCTGCAAAGATTCAACAGCTTTGGCATTTCTAATCACTCTAGTCCGTGTAACAGTCTTAGACCTGGACTTATCTCTTAATGGGTTTTTCTGTATCTCATCTCAAACCATCTCAAGTTCGACACCAAAACCTTAAAATAAAAAAATCTTTACTCGTCTACCTTATCACCACCATAAATCTGTTTTTATAAATATATATAAAAAGCTCCTTAAAAAAATCTCATAGACACGTAATCTTCAAGGACTTATTTTTAAGCTTTTTTATTTTTATTTTTTAATTTTTATTTATCAGAACTTGTTCCATTAACTCGCATTCTGATAACTTATTTTTTTTGTATAAAAAAGCTCTTATTATAATCTCAATTCCTTTAAGGATAAACAATTCCTTAGTATAGATATGTTTTAAATCTTCTATCTATACTTTCAAGACATTCTAATAAAAAATTACTTATAGATAATTTTAAAACTTAGATTTATTGTTGTCATATTATTTTATTTAATTTTTTTGCTTATCAGGATAATGTAAAGAGACTCGCGGCAGATTAATTTATCTGTTAAAAGAAGAAAATATTTTAAAGGAAAAATCAATTTTGTAAATAATCGAAATTTATGAAACGAGTGTTCTGCTAATATGAAATTTCTTTATTAATTTATTTATATTGATTAAAGATAGATTTATAATAAAATAAATAAAGAAATACCCATTAAATATTTTAAATCATAATGAATAGATTATAAGACATTTTTTTGAAAAAAAAAACCAAAAGGCCATTGCCCATTTAGTCGAACCGCGTCGACTGGGGGCCGCTTCGCGGCCACATGGTTGTTATGCTTTATCAGTTCGTTATATTACTGGTTTATGTAAGTGGCATACTGCCACAGTGTAAGCAAATGTTCAAATGTATTAGTCAAAATAAGTGATCTGCATACATTATGTCAATTAATGACATAATGTTTTGTTTGATAAATATATGCTAATCAATAAAACCGGTCCTAATACTGATATTACAATGAAATATCGTACGTTTGTAAACATTTTAAGCCTAATCTAAACTCTATATGAAGATTTGTGATTATTTGTAATGTTTTTAGGGTCATTTTTGTAGGTATGACATCACACATATTTCATAAACAATAGGGCTTGGAACATGAACAGGGTTGATTTTTGTACCCTGAGTTTTTTTTTTGTAAGTTTCATTTTGATCCAAGAAAGCGTTCAAAAGTTACCGTATGTGTGTGTATCCGCATGTATTTTAGCGAATTTTCATAAAAAAATAGCTAATGAAACTGGGTTTTGGAGGATTTTTTTAATAGGAGACTCTCCTTCATCGAGTATATATATATATATAATAATATATATATATATATAATATATATATATATATATATATATATATATATATATATATATATACATACTGTTTTATTGGCTCACTAATGTTAAGTAGCATCTTGCGAGGTCAGTGGCTGGATTGGTGACTTTCAGGAATAAAAAGGATGTTTTACTGCAATATTAATAATTTTTTTATGGCTATATTCTGAGGACTAGCGAAAGTGTCTGTTGTGGTGAGGGGGGGGGGGAGCGTAGCAAATTTAAAATAGTGATTTACAATACCCGAGGTATCCCGAACCCGAATTTGATTTTTATAATGATGAGTTTTTTTCAACTATTGAAATCAGCCGCTTGAAATTTATTGGAATAGAAATGTACCTCATTTCCGTACCAATTATAATATTATTAAGTCATGCAAATGAGACGAATTAATTTAAATTTTAAATTGTTCAATTGATGTCGAGTTCAAATCAATTTTGTATATATTTAGAGTTTAAAAATTTATAAAACAAAATTAGTTATATTATATTTTTTTGATCTAATTGGACTTATAAGTTATCTTAGACTATAAAATAACAGAATCGTATTTAATTTATTATTTTTTTGTCCATATTTATTTTTATTTATTTCTTAATCTAATAAATTTGTATTCAAACCGCGCACTTTTAAATATCGTACTTAAATTTAAATAAATTTACAAATTGATATTAACTTTAAAAAAATAAAAGAAATATATAAAAATTATCAGAATGAATTTATATTTATTTAAATGAATTGTCTTTTGAAGGAATTAGCTATGACGCTTGTCTAATATGGGTTATTTGAGGCAATTTATATGAATATATTCCAATCGATGTTATAAACAGCTTTACTAATTTTTATGCTAAATAGCTGTGTAGACTTGTTATTTTGTTGATTATTTTAAATAAATTTGTTTCTAAATATTGAATAGAATTAATTTTCCTACTTTTTCCAATTAAATTTCTTTGTATTTATGGTTCATTATTTTCTTTAAAATTTAAAAAAAAATATTAAAAGGGATATAAATTTAAATCAATTTAGGTTTGTTTATGCTATTGCAAATAAATATTTTTTATTTAGTTCCAATAAATTATTATTTTTTTGTTGCAGGTAAGAAAATAAAAAATAGGTATTAATTTTTTCGAGAAACATTGCGTGATTTTATACTGTCTGCAGACGTACTTCAGTATAAAGTAGGCGATTTTTACATTCTAAACGAGCGAAGCGGCTC
Organism: Microvelia longipes; assembly: GCA_018340805.1. Taxonomy (NCBI): domain Eukaryota; kingdom Metazoa; phylum Arthropoda; class Insecta; order Hemiptera; family Veliidae; genus Microvelia; species Microvelia longipes. Next base: position 50,997,829 of record JACMZG010001863.1, read on the forward strand.
TTAAGTGGTAAGGATGAACGTGGAGAATCCGATATCCTAAGGAACATTTTCAAGGTATCCTAGATCTGATTTTTAAAGATATATTCTTTGAATACAGTTGAACAACTTTAGTATCAAGGAGGCATAAGTGCTTTAAGATTACTAATTAATGAAGTCCCCCAAAAGCTTTATAAAACTTTATCTAGATCACTATATCTTGTTTAATCGCCCTGAAATAATCATTTTAGTAACTTTAAAAAAAAAGTTCCTATTACCAGTATGATCTAGCAGGAGGTGGCGGTAGCAAAGGCAAAAAACCTTTAATTTGTCTTATCTCTTCACGCCCTCCAGCTGAAAGGGCCATTTGTTTTATGACTTTTTTCTCTTATTATATTTTCTTAAGAAAAAATATTATAAAAAGATATGATATCTAAAATTGTTTGAGAGTCACCCGTGGTGTAGTGGTTAAGGTACGCTGCCAATACTCAAAATGAATGGACTTTATATTACCAAGTTTATTTAGTCGTGGGTTCAATCCCAGTGCGGGCATCGGATTTTTATGAGAAGGATAAAAATTCTGCGTACCACGTCCTTCAGAAGGGACGAAAAGCTGGTGGCCTGTGCGTTGTCAGGTGCTCGTTAAAGATCCCTTACCTTGACACTGGGTCTAGGCAAAATTTAGGACCCTCATACTGGATTTATTATAATACTACAGTGTAATACAAACTGACTTGAAGTTTAAAGTGTATGGAGTTATGGAGGTTTGATTTAACAGTGAGGGTACGTGTTGTTCCTAGTTTTCACAAGACTATATGAGTCAGTCAGTGAAAATATACATTATACACAGTCTGCAGACAACATAATATTACATATAAATCATAAATGTCACCATTCTACAAACTAGCACCTCTATTTGACAAAAAGGCATTATATTTTGCTCGCTGCGCTCATATAAAGAACAATGCATGCCTTTCTTGCTCCAATGCAGCCTTAAAAAGGTCTTATGGTTGACACATGTGAGAGAAAATACGAAGATGTACAAATTTAAAGGGACATCAAATTTTCATGAACTTAACCATTTTTAAAGTGTAAGTCCAAATTACCCCACAACTATTTAATTAAATGAATAGAATGGTGAATTTTTTTCATGTTGCTTCGCAATAAGTAACGATTCTTTCTAATAAAAATCAGGAAGTAGGAAAAAGAGGCACCTTAAAAACGTCCGCTTTGAATCAAAAATGCCCTTTTTTAAAATAGAAATGTATTCTATTCGGCTCACTTCGCCGCTCGCATTCTGGGTTAAAATTAAATTTAAGCATTTGACTAAAATTTTACGGAAACTGTTTATAGTAATGCTAAAATTGCAATCAGGGACCAATCATAAGAAATAATTGCTACAATATCGAAAAGAGAAATGATTTCTTTAATATTTCTATTTAATTTCGATTATTAGAAAGTAGCAAAAACACACTTACTAACAACGTAGAAAATAAAGTTAATCAACGACGTAGGCTTCCGTGGTTACCGTATAGGTTAAGGTCTTCCGTTGGTCACGATCGCATCACCACTGTATCATCTACAAATTCCATCAAATTGTAGATTTAGAGTTGAGAAAAACTGTGAATTATCATGGGAAGTCAGCTAAAGCTCCTAGTCAAAGTAGAAGGGGGGGGGGCTCCATGTCACTCCTAGATGAGGCCCGAATTTGATGGCTATCACTGTGAGAGATCTCAGTAAATTATTTCATTACACTTATCAGATATATTCAGGAGGCAATTGAATATATACAAGTACTGGTTAATTCTGGTTTGTATTATCACTCGTAATGGATTAATCAGATAGAAGTACTTGTTATGAAGTCAGTTTGAGTTCTAGTCAAGTTTCTGGCTTATAGTACTTGTAATTTCAGACTTTTTAGCATACAAACGTTTTTACTAGTTACAAGAAAGATTTCTTAATTTGTGTCCTGAAAATCTTTTTGCTGTTTGTTGCTGACAGGAAAGCACTAAGTATGATAATAAAATTTAGTCACAAATTTAAAAACATTTGTGAATAGAAAACCTTTTGCGTTTAAACTAGAAAGATAACCTTAAAAATCAACCTTTTTAATATATACCATTTCTTTATGTCAATTTTTCTAATCATTTTAAATTCATTGGTTCATAATGGATAACCTCTGCGGAAACTAAATTGAAATTTCTCAGTGGTTTCGAAGTGACCAGAAAGACAACGAACCTTTTAAACCAGCGGTTCTCAACCTTTTTCACTCTTCGCCCCCTTTTTGATTCTTAAATTTTCCATCGCCCCCCTAAGAAATCAATATGGGTACTCATTGTTAAAGAAAATCGTTTGTGTGTACTTAAAGTACCAAAAAAGTTTATTTTTAGGATGTTGTGAACTATTTCTTATATTTGCAGCTTAACTTTTTATTATTATTTAAATAATGAAGCATTTACATAATAAGGAACAAAGATTAGATCCTCTAATCTTAAGTGCGTTTTTGCTACTTTCTAATAATCGAAGTTAAATAAATCATTTCTCCCTTCGATATTGTAGCAATTATTTCTGATGAGAGGTCCCTAATTGCAATTTTAGCATAGCTATAAATAGTTTCCGTGAAATTTTAGTCAAATGCGAGCGAAGCAAACCGAAGAAAAATTAAACGTTTCTGTATAATAATTATGTATAATTTTATAATTACTTAAGTCATGGCTTATAATTAATAATTCATAGCCAGCTTTCGACTTGATCGCTCATCAGTGCCGGTGTGATTAGTCTAATTAATTAATTAGGTCATGGCTTATAATTAATAATTCATTGCCAGCTCAGTTTGCCACTGACGACTCATCACCTCTTAGAATCCTTTATCACCCTTAAGGGGGCGATATCACTCACATGAAAAATCACTGGTTTAAACCATAGTAAAAACCAGACGATTGAAGCTGTTTGATCACAATAAGCGAGATGTCCTGTAAACAGACCATCAAGATATGGAAATAAAATATTTTAAAATCAGAGGAAGGTAGATAACAATAGCCAGTATAATAGTAATAAAACCTGCTACGTCCCGCTGACATCGCCTCTCCTACCTATTAGTATTCTATAATTAGTATTATTATCGACTGTTATCAGATGAATATTATCAGATGTATAATTATTTAGAGGAAGAGAATAATATTAAAATACACCAGAATTATTTGCACACGTCTGTCACTAAAACAGCTTATAGGTTTATTCAGTGTACATCGATTATTTAATTTCATTTTTATTTTTTCTCTTTTATGCTGTAGGTATAGGAAAAGTATTGCGTTCGCCAAAAATCCGAAACCGGAAATGTCATCTGAACTTATCCCTTCAGATGTTTTTAAGACCTCCCAAGTGGGTTTCACGAAGTCGTCTGTCTGTATGTATGTGTGTATTTTATCATCACATCTCTCAGTGTATTTATGCAAAAGATTTGAAACTTGGTTCAAAACTCAATCTGTAAAGTTGTGCTATCCTTAACCCACAATAATGAATAATTCGAAAAATTCCCAAAATTCATAAAACACGGAAAAGTATTTTGATCAATTTGAAATTTGGCACACATGTATGTGTAAAGACCAACATTTTAATCTCATTATCAGCAAAAGTAAAGAACAACTAAAATGTCCGCCATGTTTAATTTAGTTCAAATTCAATAAAAAATTGTATTAAAAAGTTTCTTATTTGTGGACTTGTAAAACAATATATAAATAAAAACAGATTAGTTACACAAAAAGTCCTTTTATTTTTTAATATATAATAATAGCTAAGCTTTCGACTAAAAATTAGTCATCATCAGAGTTTAACAAATATAAAATATAAAATGAAAATACAATTATACAGACTACTTCATATTGCACCTTGGTATGTTTTGGTAAGCTATGTTTAAAAAAACCGTTAAAAACTGTTACATTGAAGAATTTTAAAAATATCAGTGTTACCAATAATATTAGTTGAAAAAACAATATTTTAAACTAAATCAAGAATTACAAGATTTAAGAGTTCCTTATTAAATTTGAGTAAATGGAGGTAAATTGAGGTGCAATATGAAGTAGTCTGTATAATTGTATTTTCATTTTATATTTTATATTTGTTAAACTCTGATGATGACTAATTTTTAGTCGAAAGCTTAGTTATTATTATATATTAAAAAATAAAAGGACTTTTTGTGTAACTAATCTGTTTTTATTTAAAAAAATTGTATTTTGTATATATATATATATATATATATATATATATATATATATATATATATATACATATGGAATCAGGAATTTAATCTGAGTGAACCCCCCTCACCATTTCCGTCATCTGAACAACCTCGTTAACCTTCTCAAAAAGGTTATGATTTTTTTGTGGATAATTCGCAAAAAAAACTTACATTCTGTAATTCATCAGAAAACATACAAGAACCTTAAATGAACGAAGACATACGCGTTCAATCAACTTCGGTTCGATTCAACCAGATAATTACGAACAAACGATTTATGTGTAACAGAAAACTAGAGATCAATGAGAGAAACGAGGCTCTTAAAGAGGCAAGACAATGAGAGCTGCTCTTGAGATTAAAGCCTTTTCCGGATTTCTATCTCTGTAGGGAAAATGTCTGTGAGGGGGTTACACGTTTACCTGCATTATCACGTTCTATTTTTAATCAAAGTGAGTTGTAAGAGAACAATACGACAGAGCTCTTGTTTCAATTCCTCACTGATTCCTCATCAGTCCGATGGGATAGAAAAGAAAGAACAGACCACGAGATAACGACATCAAAAGAGAAATCGTTTTTAATGAGAGTTGAGCTTTTCTTTTTCTACATCTCTTGATCTTCAGACAGAAGTACATTTTCCTTTTGATGGAGAAAGAATTGCTTTTTTTTAATTTATTAAAAGAACTGACGACGACTTGACAGGATTAGAAGAGATGAAAACCACTTGATTGTATATTATACGATAAGAAATGCATGATTCAGACTTAGTTTGGTTTCTGGGACTTAAATCTGATTAAGACTTAAAATTGTATTTGTTTCGTAGAAGTTCATTTTTTATGGCCTACTAAACATAATAGGCTGGGCACCATAAACTTGTAGGGGGTGGGGGGTTGGTTTATTTAATTAGAGGTGCGAAATTGTCAGGGTCCTACGATCTCTGATTTTATTTAGGCACATATTTGTTTAAGTTTAATAATAATAATAATTTATTTTTCGGACCTTTGAATTTAATTTTGGTCTCTCTACCGAGTCTACCCCCCTCCCCCCCTATACCAGCCATCTCATTAGCGATTTGTTTAAACGAATATTCGCTAAAAGTATTTTAAGTAAATGAATTAAAGTTTTCATTGAAGTACAGTTTTGACGTTGTACTTAAAGATTGAAATGAAATGAAATGCAATTTATATTTATTTAGCAAAGCTACTTACAAGATGAAATACATAAAGTATAAAAAACAACAATTTTCACATTTATAAAACTTAATTTTAACACTAATAGTCTTTTAACATTTCTAATTTGAGGTGATCAAATAATAAATTTTTAAATTGCTTCATTACTTTGACATCTTTTATTGTTTTATTAAATTTATTAAATTCTTTTATTCTATGTATAAACACAGTATTCTTTCTGGCTGAACTATTTATCCTAAGAGCAATAGGATAAATAGATTGAATAGATTGATCTGTGATCCGTGAGTTAATGATCAGGACGTTTAATTGAAGATAATGGGATTTAGCATGTTGGTATTGGCTTGATGGTTTTTACCAAGTGAATTAGGAGATTGGTTAGCATTGTGGAAAGCTTATCAGAGAGGTAGCAGTAACCACCTCATACTCTATACTCCTCCTAACTCTTACAACTGTAAAGTATGATAAGGAAAAATTTACCAAACCTCATCCCTCCAGTCTATAGTCTTTCCCAAAACAACTGTAAAAAATTACCCCCTCCCTCTTCCTCTTATTTACTTATCTCATTTTTTTCCTTCTTTTTTTATATAAAGGACAAAACTCAAGTTTTCCCTCAGAAAAAAACCACGCGAGATAAAGAAATGGAAAGGAATGAGAGACTGAGGCCATAAAAATGATAAAACTGAGGATTCCCAACCTACCTTCACACCACCACTACACCGTCTAATGCAATAGTGGTCGTAATACTAAAAAAAATCCACCAAAAAAAGTTTGTTAGACAAATGGTGTGGAATGTGGTAGATTCCCCCTTGTCTAAAAGGCTTTAGATACGGGCTTCTTTTTTTCAACATTTTTTTAAACAATGGCTATTATCATTTTGAATAAGAGCGGGAAAACTTAGTGAGAGGAGGGGGTAAGAAATTAAAAATACATTGAGGCTGCATTACATGGCTCCTGGGCCCAGGTAGATAAGCTCCACTCGGGGCCACCACTAACTAGAAAATCTTTTTTCCCTCTTTTTTCCCACCAGAGAGCATTCATTTATCTGATTTGGAACTTGGAAAGAATATATAAATTTTTATGTTATTCAATCCCTATCCCTTATAAAAAAAATAACTCCATTTTTTCTTTTTAAATCAGTCTCGGTGTTATCTGTAAGTGAGTTGAAATTAAGCTGTAAGATGCTTGAAGATGGAATATCCTCGATATCCGAAATGCTTATAAGGAATTCCCCATCTCCCAAGCGCCGTTATCTCTCGACTCAGCCGCCATTATATTTCTTCTTACCAATTACGTCACAGTTTGTCTGTTATCTATAATTTGATTGGTCAGGAAGAGAAATCTTTTTATATTCTTTTCCTTAATCTCTAATCCCGTTTTTAGCTCAGTGAAATGACTGCAATTAAAAAAAAGGCCCTTATCTTAATCTCTGTACAAAATTATTCAACTAAATTCTATTTGGATTTTTCTTAATTTCCCTCTAATCGCGAGGAACTGTTTCTATCTCAAATTTAAAATTAAAGAAGAAAAACAAATGTAAAAAAATTATAAATGAAAGAATCGAGAGTCCCCTCACAAATTTTCTGTTTATTCATTTTTGATAAAAAGAAATATGTAATTAAACTATTTATGTGTACTAAGGAAAGGGGGTTGTTTAAAAAAAGCTAAATATTAGAGCTTCTCTGAAGTTAACCTCTTGTATTGTACGTTTGAATTAGACTTATCTACATTGTATCTATCTTTTACAGAATCATATAATGACAGGCGAGTGGCAGATTAATAAGGAAATGACTGGGAAATATCGAATCCATATGGCTTTTACTATCGATAGTATATACGTTTTCCTATTAGTCCAACAGCCGGACCTGAAAAAATTTGACCTCATTTTGTACTACATCATACCAAAGTTTTCTGAAAATATACCTTAAATTATGAAGAAAAAACATAGTCTGCCTATCTAAAGTGGAGGCCTTCATATGATTGCTCATGCTTAAAATTTAATAAAATCGCACAAATTTCAGTTTTCTTGAAATTAGTTGTTCCCGGTGGGTCGTTTGCAAAACATGAAAGAAACGTTTTTAAAGATGATAAAATGTCCAATAAAGCGAGTGATCAATCATAAAAATCAGATTACTACAATTAAAGATATTGCTCTTTCAAAAACACCACAAAAAAGCTAATTTATTCAAAATCAGCAAATTTCTGTGAAAAAATTGACTTTTTGTGTATTTTTTTGGCCATTTTAACAAATTCCATAACTTAAGTTGTTGTCATCCGATTTTGACGAAAAACACTTGTTTTGTAGGAAATTCTATCAGCTTTAAAAAATGTTCCTTTCATGTTTTGAACACGACCTACAGGAAACCATTTATTGCAAGAGAACTGGAATTAGTGCGATTTTCTATTATTTCCAGCGAGCGCATTTATATGGAAAGCTCCACTCTGCTCTGGATAGGCAGACTATGCTTTTCCTTTATAATTTAAGGTATATTTTTAAAAACATTTAGTTTGATGCAGCACAAAATGAGTCACATTTTTTAGGCCTGGCTCTTGGGCTATATATTTATTTGTTATGCATTATGCATATATAAACATCAAATTTTCCTATTCAAATACATATCATATCTTAACGCATCTGTAATTTACGTATCTCCGCAAATTTGTCAATTTTATATGTGACAATCTAAGTTTTAGACGAATGATTTTTTTATTATTATTTGCTTTTGGGGACAGGGACAATAGCTTATAATAAGAGACATCCTATGAAAGTACACGAAGTATGAAAGCACACGAATGTAACTTTAATCGGACGTTCTATTTTTTGGAGTGTAAAAATGTCGGTACTCTGCTAAGGATTAAAGTAGTCAGTGGTTAAGGAACGTCACTTTTTAAAACTACTTTACATTTCACAAGGAATATCGAAAAAGGATTTTGTTTTATATTTTACCGGTGACATTTTGACGTTTTTAGAATGTTTCCAGAGTAAAAGGTGATATGAGGATTGTAGAGGCAAAAGAGAGGATTTTCTCAGTTTAGTCTTTTTCTTTTCACTTGGCCGAGCATAATTTTCTAAAATTTTCAAAAAAAAAGATTAGGGAAAGGGTGAGGTGTCCTTGCTATCTGTACCCGACCAGAGGGCATTAAAGCCCTTCTAGTCCTTAGCGGTTGATCCTGGTAGGGAAGCGAGTTATATCATCGTTCCACACCAACTAACAAGCCTCCTCGTGCTAACCCCTATCTAAGTCTATCTTATAGAACCTCCTGAATATATCAACACCCTATATTCCAAGACAATGATATCTGCTCGGCACATAATTCCCTTCAACCCCTTCCTAGACCTTTTTATACCTCTAGCAGGGAACCACTTGTTTCAAATCCTACCCGGTAGCCCCTGAGACAATGCTACCCTTTTTTACCTTTACTTGGTAGGAGAACGAAATCTACTTCATCAAATCCCAGTGTTCATGACGATTGTCATAACTAAAAACGAATTATTTTCTGTTCTTACTTTCCATGACTATTTATTTTTTCTTCTTTCTCGAGGTTGAAAAAAAAAAAAACTAAGCATATCTGTCATCTGATGGCTTGTTACGAGATGCTTTGTTAAGGCGAAACATAAGCGGAGGGATTATCTTTGTCTAACTTACAACTTACTGTATTAACCTATTGATCCACTCCCTCAAATTCCAAACGGTCCATTCACCATAGCATATCTATTGTAAACATAGATAAACTAGTAAAAAAACCAGCTATAAAAAACAGGAACACTCCAGGATCTCCTAAAAAATATCTGTCAACCCAATTTGGCTAAAATGGTGAGGGTCATATATTTAATACAACTTAGATGTCAAACTGAAGGTTATCACTCCTCTTACAAGAACTAAAGGCCTTCACTCCTCTTACAGGGACTGAAGGCCTTCACTCCCCTTACAAGAACTAAAGGCCTTCACTCCTCTTACAGAGACTGAAGGCCTTCACTCCTCTTACAAGAACTAAAGGCCTTCTCTCCTCTTACAAGAACTAAAGGCCTTCACTCCCCTTACAAGAACTAAAGGCCTTCACTCCTCTTACAAGAACTAAAGACCTTCACTCCTCTTACAGGGACTGAAGGTCTTCACTCGTCTTACAAGAACTGAAGACGCTGCAATCTCTTACAGTGACTGAAGACGCTGCACTCTCTTACAAAGAATGAATACCCATCCCACTTATTTTTTTGGGACTGAAGACCCTGCACTCTCTTACAGTAACTGAAGACGCTGCACTCTCTTAGAGTAACTGAAGACGCTGTACTCTCTTTCAGTAACTGAAGACGCTGCACTCTCTTACAGTAACTGAAGACGCTGTACTCTCTTTCAGTTACTGAAGACGCTGTACTCTCTTACAAAGAATAAAGACTCTATATCTATTTAATTAATGCCATAACATTTCTTGACATTCCAAGTTTTTCATTGTCACTTTTTCTTTAAAGTTAAATATTAGTTATAGAAATTGAGTTAAACTTTTAAAGAATGTTTTTTTTATGAAATACATTAATTTTGTTCATTTGTTCTGATTTTTATTTCAAAATATAAAAAATGGGAATAATATTTTTTTGTGATTAGAAAAAAACTCTTTAAAAGAAGGGAATGGAAAAAAATGTATAATAAAAATTGTTCTTTAAAATACAAAAAAAAACATTAATTTTTATCTGTTTCACTTTTAGTTTTGACAGGCTTAAATCTTGTCTCTTTTTGGAGTCGAAAAAAGTTAATATAGTCATTTTTACTTCAGGGAAAAGTATGTAAGAGGGTTAGAAATGGCAGTGATGAATTAAGGGAGATGAAGGTGAGGCCCTTAGGCGTAAGGGCATCCTGAGAGGGGGGCTAGGCTCAGATAGGAAATTAGAAAGTGAGACAGGGACTACTAATCCGAAAGCTTTGGATACTATCAATCAAAATTCAGCCCCTCATTCCCCCCCCCCCCCCTATGGAAAACTAATGATGTAAAACCCGCGCGGAAAACTGTCAGATGGTAAAAACTCCATCTCAACTCTCTGTTTTTCTCATCAACTTTTTTTCCTTTCTAATTTTCCATATTATTCTCGCTAAGATGACTCTTGAAGTAGAAATATTACTGAATCAAAAATATTTTAAAAATCAAGTCTGCTCTTTACTTTAAATCCTTTTATAACTTTATTAAGTTTTAAGTTTTAATAATAACGTTTTAAAATATGTCTGTTTTCAACTTGATTACATTTGTCACGAAAGAAAAGACTTAAACATTATTTTTTTGCTAAAGTTTGATTGATTCTACCCTTTTCAGAGAAGTTTTTTTTTTTTCAAATCAATTTTATTTTTCAAGTCTTTCTCGTTATAAGGAAATGTAAGAAAAATGTTTGGATAAATGTAAATTTTATCGAAATTTCTTAAGAAAAAATCTTGGTTAATGAAAAAAAACAACGCCTCATAAGCGTAATTTTTGATGAAAATTGTCTAAAATTAATAAATAAATAATGCACTAACATAAAATAAATAAGAAAAAATCAATAAAGTATTAATCTAACATAAATTATGAAATAAATATATAAATATTGGTATTTTTCATTTATTTATGATGGTTTCTGGATTCATTATTACTGTAATGTTATTTTCTTATTTATTTGTTCTTTCATTATTTAATTGTTGCCTTAATGTTACTTTCTCATTTATTTATGTTGGTTTATTATTTCATTAATACTTTAAGGTTTATTTCTCATTGATCTATGTTTTTTTTCATTTTTTATTGCTTTAATGTTACTTTCTTATTTATTTATGTTGGATTATTATTTTATTAATACTTTAAGGTTTATTTCTCATTGATCTATGTTTTTTTTTATTTATTATTGCTTTAATGTTACTTTCTTATTTATTTATGTTGGTTTATTATTTTATTAATACTTTAAGGTTTATTTTTCATTGATCTATGTTTTTTTATTATTTGTTATTGCTTTAATGTTACTTTCTCATTTATGTGTGCTTGTTTATTATTTATTACTACTTTATTCTTTTTCTTTTTTGAGTATATGTTTGTTTATTGCTTCATTTTTTCTTTATTCTTATTTCTTTATTTACTATTTTAGTTTATTATTTTAAGATTACTTCAACGTTACATGTCTCATTGATCTATTGTGACTAGATCATCATTATATGATTTTTTGTAAAACAACGAGGGATTTAATTATATTTTAACTTAATTTAGCATTTTCAGAGTCAGATTAGTTAGATATTATTATCTATAATAATAATTGCGTGTTAAATATTTTTTATAAACTAAGAAGTTCTCATTGCGTTTGAATTTCAGTTATATCCACTGCATGACTTAGACCACCCATTAAGCTTGCTGAAAACCTAGTATTAATTAATTTAACTGCTCCATTCCTTCTATATTTGTTTAATAAAATAATTATCATAATATTAGTATAATAACAATAATTAAATTATTATTATGTATAGAATATGAAATATTAGACACCTGTAAAAAGCATAGAACAATCATACCAACTGTTAAAAATAGTTATTAATTCCAGTCTACAAAATCTTCGAAACAAAATTGCTCGACAACAAAGTTAGTAATTTATGAAATAATTATAATAATTAATTGCTAATTATAAATTATTAATGATACTAATAATACGAACAATTTTTTTTAAAAAAACTCACGTCTCTTTCCTTGTGAATAATTGTAAAAATAGTAATTAAAAGATATCATCTTCATAAAATTATTATTACTACTAAAAATATAATAACTACTCAGAACGAAAAATGAATTTTAAGCTCTCACGGCAGGGAAATGTCATTACTGTACTATTTATACTGTACTGTTTATACTGTACTATTTATACTGTACTGTTTACACTGCACTATTTATACTGCACTATTTATATTGTACTATTTATACTGTACTATTTATACTGCACTATTTATACTGCACTATTTATATACTGCACTATTTATACTGTACTATTTATACTGCATACTGTACTATTTATACTGTACTATTTATATGCGGGAGAGTAGAATTTCTCTGATCTGTCAATATATACAGATAGGTAAATATTCCCTGCCTTAGGAGATAAAAGTAAACTCGCAAGGCAGGAAAGTACTATTTCCCTCACTCATTGGATTTTAGTTTGAAAATGCGGTTTGATATAACATGTCCAAGATGATAAAATTTCGATATTTTAATTTATAGTTCTATATGTTTAAAAAAGTTAATTCAAGAGAAATATTTAAAATTAAATATGGTAGATTTATTTTTTGGAAAATAAAAAGAAATATCAGTAGCGATGTGCTATATTATAAATTAAATATTAAATAATGATTTACATTTATAATTGGTACATTGATTACATTATAATGATTTAAATTTTTAATTGGAACCATTTATAATTGGTCCTTATAAAAAATAATTTTCGAGTGGGGTGTCGTTTTCTGTGTTGGGCGCTGAATCGGATAAAACCGGTTCGAAGTCGATACGACCTCTCTAAATGACCAAAAACCACGGAAACACGAATTACAAAGGAAATGACATGCGGACCACCGCGCCAGAATTATTTTAAAATGTATATGTGATTCGTTTATATATTTTATAAAATTGTATAAATAACAATTTTGTGGTCTTTGTGAGTAATAATTTTTTGAATTGGTATTTGTGAGTATGCCTTTGTGGTGGTTAGCTAGTTAAAGATTTTTAAATTAACTCATTGAACAAAAATAAAATGTAGTAAAATATAAATTCTTAATTGTTTTAAGTTTTTTACCTTCTAGAGGAAAAATCTTGTCCATACAACGGGAGAAAACAGTTCCTCAGCTTTGCCTTGAAAATAGACTTCCTGAGTTGCTGACCCTCACGTTTGCGCCTTAGGAGCAAATCTATTAAACTCCTCCGCTACGCCTCTGGTTTTAAACATAATTGTATCCTCGTTTAGCCCTCCGTAATGGTAATGCCTCTGTTTTGTCCTTTGGTATGTAAATTACTATTATTGGACCGTTTCTACCTATATACTAATACTTTATAGAATTGTTTGTTCACTTTTTACTTTTAGTTTAATATAAAATCATGTGCGAAACCAATATAATAATAACAATAGATATAAAACTTTTGAGAAAAAAAAACATTATATCTATTTAAACTAAACAAGTTTTGTGATGATAAAAAGAATAAAATTGAAGCAAGCAGATTACATGCAAGTAGAGATAGGAAAGTTAGAAAATACACCCTTCTTCTAGCGCTATCTGTTCGCTCTTAAAAACACAATAAAAACATGAGTTTAGATATCTGGCCGCTAGAGAGCTCTAGCAGTGTCAGTATCCTTTAATTAACCCGTGTTTCCCAAAGTAGATAATCTTTTTTTGTTTATCTTTAATTATATTATGTGATGGTTTTGTTGTGTGGAGGATTTGGTTTATACAGAGAACGGGAAAAAGGAAAAGCCTCATCATGAATCTTATCTTCCAACCTAGTGGCAATTTTATTCTAGTTTTTCATCCTTTCCTTTAGTCTAATCTGATTTTAATATAAAATTTTAAATAAAATTCAGATGGATAAAATAAATTTATTCTTGTATGACATTCATTGGTAAATGTCTGGCAATACTTAGATAATTGATAATCATTTAAAACATAATTGTCTTATTTAAAAAAATGAAAATTCGCTCTAAATAAATAATGGTTTAAGTCTGTAATACTTATTTGGAAATTTTTGGACCAAAAGTAGCTTATGAGATAGGCGACATGGCGAGAGTTGGAACATATATATGTTGTGGAATATATATATATATATATATATATATATATATATATAATATATATATATATATATATATATATATATATATATATATAATATATATATATATATATATATATATATATATATATAGAAACTGCTTAGTATAAACCTTGGGGAAGAAACGGACCTTAGCTCAGTTAGTGTTTATCAATGAAAGTTTATCTTTGAAAACTTCAGACAAAATGAGTTACGAGCATTGCTTGATAATTGTGTAACTGCTTAGGTTGTAAAGAATACACCGGAACCTTCAAGAAATGAGATGTTAAGCTCGAAAACACGCATTCAAAAAGAAATTCGTTTGGTATGCGGAACACCGCACCTGACTTATTTCATAGCATTAAAGTTTTGTAACGTAAATAAAACGTTAGAAGGTTTTAAATAGTTCGTTATGCAGTACAGTATACAGCTTACGAAATAGCTCAATGGATAAGTGCGTGAATTGTAATCAAGATATTGTTAGTTCAAATTGCAGACACATCGCATTTTTTTTTAGTAAATATATATTTTAAATGTTTTATTATTTATTTTTGAACTTCATTTTAAATTGCATAAATCGGATGCCAAAATTAATTTCAAGATCGGAAGCACGCATTTCAAAGGAAATTCGCATGCGTAACTCCGAGCCAGAAGTATTTTATATACTGTATTAAGTTTAAAATTTTTGTATATATATTGTGTATATATTTTCTGTATATATTTTGTGAATATACATTGTGCATATATTTTCCATACATATTTTTTGTTTATATTTTTGTCGTGTTTACGTTTCATTTTTGGTTTCTCTGTAGCATTTATTATATTACTAAATTCTTTTTTTTAAGAAAGATTAATATAACTTTTCTTTTTTATTTATAAATGGTTACTATTGTTTTGATCGCTTATAAACGAGAAGCTTTTAATTCTAAAGCCATCCTGATTATTTGTCTGTGATTGCTATGAATGATTTAAAAAGTTTTTAAGGTATTTATTAGTGTAATTTGTATTATATTATCTAAAGAGGGCAACAGGGGGGTCTTTCCTCTCGAAAAAGATTATGAAGGGTGGCCTTAAGCTACTCATAAACATGCGTCGAGGAATTATCTTTTTTTTAAAGTGACTAATGACTTTTGAAAATTCATCTATGCGATATAGGGGTTAATGGAGAATATGGGGAAAAGGAGTGTGAGGGATTGGGAAAAGAGAGAAATATGGGGAGGAGAGAGATAGAAAGGAATTGTATGGGCTTAGCATAGAAAAAGAGAGTTCAAGCCAGGAGGAAAAGGAAAAGGACCAAATTAAGAAAGAATAAGTTAGGTATGGGCGAAGGGAAAAAGAAGAGACTGTTGGAGAAAGGGGCATGAAGAGGAATGGGCATGAAGAGGATAGGGGCACGAAGAGGAAGGGATCATTTTATTATAAAAACATGGAGTTTGAAAACTTTTTTTTATAAATATGGCGAATACTGGAAAACTTAGAGATAAGTAACACTCTGTCATTTATTAATTGTAGGACAGTGTATAAAAACCCAAGAATGGGTCGCTAAAAAGTTTTAAATACAGTTTTTTACAAATTTTAAGATGGACGTGCTGTTAAGAGCAATTAATAAAACCCTCCCCCCCCCTTCTCCTTTTTTGCTCTTGATAAGTTTTTACGGCAATATTTAAGGCAAACAAAAAATTTCGTTATTCTTTTTGTGTGTGTGGTTTTTTAAAATTCTTTCTTATAGAATAATGCTTTAGAATTTTTAAGCTGTGCCACTTGCATGTCGAGGATTCAAATTTAGCTTATGCAGTTGAGGGTTCACATTCATCGTATGTGGACTAGGGTTAAATTCAGCCTATGCGGTCGATGGTTTATAAGCAGGCGGTCCTGTCCATGCATACAGGGGTTTGAGATTCAAGACTGGCCTTCCAGGGTTCAAATCCACTTTAATTATGACGTTTCAGTCAATTAAGTCTCCTGTGAATAAAAAATTGTAGACCATCAAGTTTATATCCTTGTAACTTCTAATCAACTTGGCCAATTTTAATGAAATAATGTTGATAGGAACATTTGTAGCAATTTTATATCATCTAAATATTTTTTTAATTTTAAAACTCTAAAAAGAGTGGCGATTTTTTAGCACCCAGTTTACAAAACTTAACTTTATACTGTCACTACTTTAACAGTATTCTACTTATTAAATTTAAACTTTTAGGTCATTTAGATATCGTACAAATAAAGATGTGCACCAAATCTCAAGTCAAAAAGTTAATTAGTTTTTTCTTAACTAACAATTTTAGTGAGGACTCGTATCTTTTGAACGACTGAAAAAAAAAAACTTTATCCAAAAAAATACTAAAAAAAATCGACGTAATTTATCAACACAATTTGCTTGTGTTCGATAAATAATGTAAATAATTTTTTCTTAATTTTGATTAATAAATAAATATTAAAGAGTGTATAGAGTTATATACCAGAGGGGACATTGCCTATCTCAATACATTAAGAGGCCTGAAACATCATTTCGGGGCTTTCAGAGGCTCTGTGTAACCTCCCCAAGAGCGACTTATAAGGTTATTATAAATCAACTTTTCGCGCCTTCCCAAACATTTTTTGTGTTTTGTACGTATTTGTATTTTAAACGTTCTACTATATAATTCACTGTATTGTTGTTGTGTTTATTTGATTATATTGATAGTTGAAGGTAAGCAGGTTATTTTTTCGATGTTTCAAAATTCAACCAAAAGGTCCACTCTAGTAATAATATGAAAGAGAGTACGTACGATAAAAGAGGCATACCAAGGAGTACTATACTGTACACCTTGCTAATACATTAGTGTAGTGGTTGACTCGAATTTCCCTTACTTGCGAGAAATGTTTGCTTTGCGAAAGTAGTCGACGTTTCTGTTGTCTCCTCCTCAGGCTAAGATGCTCCTTCTGCCAACTGTCGCCTCTCCGATGAGGCGAAACCTGGCTTTTAATTCAAGTCATTACTAAAGAGAAATCAGGGCTTCTTTGTGAGGCGGCGTTGTATTGGCTCGCAATACGACCAGTAAGTAAGAAAGAACTGGTGAGAAGAGAATAATGAGTTACCGCAGTGACACAGGAGTCACCCGTGGTGTAATGGTTAAGGTATGCGGCCAATACACAGAATGAATGGACTTTTATCTTCCGAGTTTATCTAGTCATGGGTTCAATCCCAGCACGGGCCTCTGGAATTTTTATGAGAGGGATAAAAAGTCTTCAGAAGGGACGTAAAGCCGGTGGTCTCGAGCCTGTGCGTAAAGATCCCTTACCCTAAATAAATCTGTATATAGGCAAAATTTAGGACCCTCATAGTAGATTCATTATAATACTATAGTGTATTTGCCTTGTAGTTTAAAGTGTATGGAGGTTTGGTTTAACAACAAGACTACTATATGAGTACAACACAGACTATATGAGTCTGTACAATACAACTAGACTATAAGAGTCAGTGAAAATATGTATGCTTGAAAAAAAGCATGAGAGGAACCATAGAAATCCACGGCTATTCTGTCTAGATTAGATGAAATATACCTACACTTGAAATTAAAAGGACTAGAACACTATCTTAGGGAGCTGGCAAAAAGGGCCCAACAACGTGGCCTACTTGCCTGGTAGTTACTACCACTCCCCCCATATTAGTACTACTACTACCGCAGTGACACAAGGTGGACTTACTGGAAATATTTGAGGGCATAACACTACGTATTTAAGCGTAAAAATGCGCGTACAAAAATTATTACACTTTAGGAGACCCTATGCAATTCTAACTAAATAACTGAGACAAAGTAGCTGTTAATATCATCCTTTTCCGTGACGAAAAAGGAAATATAGGACGAAAACCTAAATAATATTCTTTCCTCCCTGATTGTCAATTTTACAACAATGCTTTCTTCTCGTTAAAAAGTAAGGAAGAAATATTTAAAAGATCAATATATTAGAATTATTGTATCTCGATTGTTTAAAAATAATTTTAACTAAAATTTGATTCTCTTTGGCTTCCAAAAACTTGGTTTATCTGCTTACAGATCCTTTAGCTTGGGAATTATAAAGCCTGATTATAAACATTGGTTATCTCTGCGGTGAGGGCTGCATGTAGAGATAGCCCGAGTATTATCTCTAAATCTCCAAACCTGGTGAAAATAATGTGAAAAGTTTTAGTCTGATACTCTGGATTATAATTCGTAATGTTGGATAAACTAACTTCGTTTTACCTTTTCTTATAAATCTATAGTTTATCTAGTTTTACTTTTTTTTAACACTTACTTTTTTCGTTTACCAAACGAGAAAAAGCGTACGTTACATTAGAATCATTGTAAATGACATTAATTAACGCTATTTATGCCCTGGTGGATAAATGGTAATAAATAAATAAATAAGCTACTTAGAGAAAGAAATCAGCATTAGAGGGTTAATGAAGGGTTACTAGATCTCCTCATAGCCTGAACAGCAAACAAATATAGCTCGTGTAGAGTTGTATCATTAAGTTCTTACAGAGAATAGAAAAAAAAAATATATATATATATGTATATTATTTAACTTTACGTGTGGAATTCTAACAGATTCACCAATTATATCCACCAATATATTTATCAATAATTACATTTAAAATAATGTTTACTATTATTAAAAAATCACTAATTGTAGAAGTTTTTCCTTTCTTGGCTAAAATGTGTCTTCTTATATTTTATCTAACGTTTAACTACAAAAATTCTAAAATTTCAATTTCAGGAAAAATTATTTTGCAAACAAAATTCTGGGCTGTCTTTTTGTTTCACATTTTTAGGCATTATAATAAGTATTTCTTCAGAAAAGTTTTTCAGCATTTTAACAATACTAATATTATCACTTAATGTTTGAGTAAATTAACTATAAGCTTAAATTTATAAAGTAAAGTTCATTTTAACGAAGATATAAAAATTTATATCTACTAATATGGGACATTTTCCGTTTCCCTTGAGGGGTGTACAAAGACCCTATTTGTACAAAGAGAGACAAAGTCACTCTTTCCGAGAGTGACTTGATTTTAAAACACCCTGTATAATGTATTTATATGAAGTACGCAAATGAAAATAATTATTATAAAAATTTGATCTTTATAAATAATATAATTTATATTATTAATAATATAATAAAATATTTTGAATAAAATAATAATATAATATTTAAAATTTATATTTTCTTAATTTTATTATTAAAGTTTAAATTACTTTAAGTACAATCAATAAATTCGTAATAATAATTACAAGAATAAACTCTCGGCAGGTAAGACGCCGTCCTAAGCAGCGGAGGTGGAGGTGGGGGTTGTAGGTATTAATATTAACGAAGTACATCTTAAATTAAAATTCATGTTATTTCCAACCTTGGATTGTGTACGCTTTATTAATCTTAATTAAGTCAGCGTATCTACGCTAAGCTCTCAACTTGTTCAATAATTAAGCCAATTAACGTTTTTAATTTATTTTAAAATATACTTATCACATCTCGTCCCGAGTTGCCTATCTCTCCATTTACTTATTTCTTTTAATTATTTATTCTGTTGTGAATTTAATATTGTTTTATCTTTTTTGTTAATCTCACTGCTCATTTTGTTTTTTTAATTTATATAGTAGATAGTTTTTTTTTTTACATTCGTTTTTTTGTATTAATTTGCATTATTTTTAAAAAATATTGCTCAGTGTATTCTCGTCAAATTGAATCTGCTATTATAGTTATCATAAATTTATAGATAATATAATTATTAATAATATAAGTAATATCTAAAGCCATTTTCAGAAGTAAAATAAGAGAAAAGTCCAAATAAATTTTCTTTCGTATGATCGTAATAGCGAGAATAGCTTAAGTCACTGTAGTCTATATAGTATAGGGCTCGGTTATAATTTGTCGATAGCGTGAGAAAATAGTTTTGAGGAACCAATGGTGTTAACCTGATATAAAATTGTGGGGGTGGTTTAACATCCAGGACTAACCTGATTGGTTCCCTTGCATTATTTTCTCACGCTGTCAACTGATTATAACCGTGTGTTATAATATAGTGCTAGTGCAAAGTTTTTCAACCTTTATGATTCACGACCCAAAATATTTAATGGTAACCACACCGCGATTACCGCGATCCAATTCTTGTCAGATTTTTGTATGATGGCTGTATTACTAGAATACTCAATTATTATCTGCTTAGAACATTTAATATAATTGTATAAAGTTGCTTAATTTGTTGAACCACGTGACGAATTTTAAAGTAGTGAGCACAGCGAACCAGCAATTTTGTAGAATTAAGCTTTTTTTATTTTGGGTACGCTTGAGCTTATTTTTGAAGAGAAGCCTTGGATAGCCAGACTACAATTATGGTTGTACATATTTCTAATGTACAAAATAACACAAATTTTGGGTCGGGTCGGGCAGTGCCCCAATTCACCCTTTCCTTGAGTGCAGCTTAGCATAGACGAACAAATTGTGTAAATTACAGAAATGAATTTCATGAGGCGTATGGACTTCATAAAGAGAGAAAGCTATAAGAACCAAATTTCTTACAGATGTTTGGACAAGTTTAAACATGATTAATCTAGAAAATAAATTCGAGATATAAAAAATCGGGTACGGGGTACCTTAGAAACTTTCCTTCGCTTATCTTCCCCGCATTGGACTCGTTCTCAGATAGTAAATATATATGTTTCATTCCCAGCGGTCACTCATCCAGGCACTGACCACGCTCGATGTTGCTTAACTTTTCTGATCCACCAAAAAATCATGGGCATACTTGTCGTATCGAAACAAAACATGGTTTACTTATTTATTACGTGAAGGTATATACTTGTACCAAATTTTGGATCATTTTCCGTTTTTTAACATTTATTTTTATCAACGTACACAATTCATATGATAAAATTGAGCTAATTCTGATAATGAGATAAAACTTGGCACATATGGTAGTGCTATGCAAGTGCCAAATCTCAGTTTAATTGCATCTTTTTTTTCGAGTATATAATTTTTCAAAATTATTGCTGAGGCATTTGCGGGTTAATGACGTCATATAAAAATTATTTTTCGAATAGTACAACTACAGCGGTAGACTAATTTTTTGTATTAAGTTTCAACTCTCTAGCATAAATGCACTGGGAGCTACAATGATAACAGACACACACATATAGACAGGCAACTTTGTGAAAACCACTCAGGAGGTCTTAAAAACACCTGAAACAAATATTTCCGGTGACATACCGGTTTCGGATTTTTTTGCAAACACAATACTTTTCCTATATACCTACTGTATTGATGAAGAAAAACAAAGTAATACTAATAGATATGAAGCAGTGTTAAATTTTAACTCGATTGGTCAAATTGTCGATTTCTAACAATTTTTTTAAAGTTTTTATTGACAGCAAAAAAGTATTTGTGATTTAAAAATTATTAACATCAGGCCTTAGATATAATATTAAAATAACATTAGACCTTATCTTTGTTTTTTTTTTACCAAGTTTCAACTGTGTAGCGTAAACGTGGCGTTATGCGTGACACAGAAACTCTCACAGACTTACAAACAGCACGATGAAAGCACTCAATTGAAACGAATAATTTTAATAAAATCATGGTTTCGGATTTTTAAGATGATCACAATACTTTTCCTATACAATTACTCTACGGCGTAGGTTAGTAATTACTTCTTTATACAATTTACTCTATACGGCGTAGGTGAGAAAAAGAAAAAAAAAGAAAAATTTTCATATTCTTAGCGAGATTCTATTCAGAGACCTGTTTTTCGGCCGGAAAAACATAACTAATTCAGCATAATTATAATTACGTTTTTTATGTATAATTTTTTATTTTATTTAATTTAAAAGACAAAACTCATTTCACTATAAATAATTTTAATTCAACATAACTTTAACTCTTTCTTTAATTATTATTAATTTGGTTTTTAAAACAATTCAAAGTAAAAGAAATTAATATGCAAAGGAGTGCAGCAGGGCAACTTGAGATCTAACTGATCTTTATCTTATAATTATATTTTTATTTCATTTTTTATTATTTTTTCGTTTGTATTATTTATATTTCTTTTATTTACCTTTTAAGTATGCATAATTATTTATTTTACGCTCTCTTACTGAAAGGATGTTATAAGTTGTTTAATATATCATGATTATAATAATAAAAAAGGTTATGTTAAGCTCGATTAAAAATTAAGATTAACTTTAAACCTACTTTAATTCAATAGGTAGACTAGATAGCTGTTGACTTTTCTAAAAAAAAGTAGGGTACAAGGGGCATGGGCGTAGCCAGGATTGCCTTAAGGGGGGCATTATATATATATATATATATATATATAATTATATATATATATTATATATATATATATTTTCCGGATCATTTTCCGTTTTTTAACATTTTTTTTGTTAAAACGTACACAATTCATATAAAATTGAGCTAATGCTGATAATGAGATAAAACTTGGCACATATGGTAGTGCTATGCAAGTGTGCCAAATCTCAGTTTAATTGCATCATTTGTTTCGAGTGTATAATTTTTCAAAGTTATTGCTGAGGCATTTGCGGGTTAATGACGTCATATAAAAATTATTTTTCGAATAGCACAATTACAGCGGTAGACTGATTTTTGTTTTTGTACAAAGTTTCAACTCTCTAGCATAAATACACTGGGCGCTACGATGATAACAGACACACACACATACAAACAGACAACTTTGCGAAAACCACTCAGGAGACCTTAAAAACGTCTGAAACGGATAATTCTTGTTTCATCCTGGTGTCGGATTTTTTGCAAACACAATATTTTTCCTATATACCTACGGTATAAATAAGGAAAAGCAAAAGTGAGTTTTCAAGCATATAATATCAATATAGGAATATGCTGCTGACATCAGCATAATTTGCTAAGCATATTTACAATATTTTAAGTCTCTAGGACAAATAGACACGATGCAATTTTGGGGATTCAAGGAAGATGCAAGTAGTACAGCCTTAAACAAATTAAATTTTGATGTTCTTTAAAATTAGGGACAATGGTTATAGTCCAAGAGCCGGACCTGAAAAAATGTAAGTCATGTTGTACTGCTTCAAACCAATTTTTTCTGAAAGTATACCTTGAGATATGAAGAAAAAGGATAGTCTCCTTATCCAGAGTGGAGCGCAATTCATATGAAGGGCTCCACTCTAGATAAGGCAGACTGTATGCTGTTCCTTCATAATTTAAGGTATATTTTTAGTAAAATTTGGTTTCAAGTAGTACAAAATGAGTCTCATTTTTTAGGCCTGACTCTTGGACTATTATTCTTAGCAAGCACCATCACTTCGCTTCGAAAGTTTATTTTAGTTTTAGAATTCGCAAACTGTTTTTAAATTGAATTTTCAATGAAGATTTTGTTCCGGAGGCATGCAAATTTTTCATGCCTCCGGAACAAACTTTTGAGTGTGCCATCAGTCCAGTTTATGAACAAGATACATTTTTGTGTCAACATTTTAATTCTGTTTTATCTGTTTTCAGGTAGGATATGTCCTTTAAAATAGTCATGCTTTCAACTAGTCACGCTGTCACCTCGGCTAAATGGTAATGCTATTTTAATGGCTTCTTTAAATTATTTGGAAAAAGGGTTGAGTTTAATTCTTCAAGTTATTTTAAAAGAAGTTATATATTTCAACCCCTTTGGGCCGCTTCAGGCCTAATCAAAACAAACAATAAGTACAATTTTTTAACAAGACTGACTCCTTTAGAATTTAAATTTTACGTTGTTTATACGTAAATAACTAAGTAGTTAAAAGCTTTCTCTAAACAATTCAATAAAACCCTGAAGCATTTCATCAGCTATAAACATTTCAAGTTTTAATTATAAATTTTTCTTATAGTATCTTACTTTCATTTGTTTTTGTTGTATTTATTTTATTTATATCTAATAATCTTTTCCTAGTTAGATCTATAAATTTCAAGCATTTATCCTTTAACTGCTTAATTTTATTCAAACTTCATCCAAAACTACATCTTATTTATTTTCTTCCGAGGACAATTATGAAAAGAAGATCAAGATAAGAAAAATTGCTTAAGAAATAAATCTAAGTATAGACTTACTTATAGTATCATATTAACTAAACCCAGATCTCATATTCTTTTAAGGATTTTTTTGTTGTTCTGGTTATATTGTTTGAAAAGATAGTCTGATATTGATAGAAAATGATTTTAAGATCTACTATCCGGTGAATTACCCCCAGATGTACGACGGCTATTATCCCATCTGGATTCCGGAGTTTTAACCCTATGTTATTTTCTTCTATCACAGATAAGCATCGAGATGGTTATCAAATATTTTTTTCGGATTGTTTTCCCCTTTTGGGTTTCTTATATTGGATTTCAATCTTGGGATGAGAAGATCAAGAAGATGAATTTCTTGTTTTTACGTCTTTTGGAAGTTATTATCGGAAGATATTTTTTTATTCTTTTACTTTAAGTTATCTCTTTTTGTATCTCTGCTTCTATAGTCGATGATATTTATTCTGATTTCCATAAAAATAATGTTCTATAGAAGATATGAATAAATATTGCTTACTTACGGACAATATCTCACTTATACATGTTTGACTGCAAATATTATTGTCTTACAAAAATAATTTTTTTGCTATTAGTTTTCCAAGCAATCTATAACATTCCAAATATGTATTGGAAAAAACGAGAGAAGGAAATATGAAAAGAGAACTAATATATTTAAAAATTCACTTATATCAAAGCAGATGACCCTTATTATTATAAAAACCTAATTCAGGGCTTATAGTGCGGGCGTCAAAAACTATTAGATATATCATAGTTCATAAGAAGGGCTATCCTATACAGAGATATTATAAAGATAAATTACTATAGAGCCCATAGTATGGACTCTAATGTATTAAGATAGGATATGGGCCTCATATACTATCTTATTACATCACAGGGGGAGTGCAAAGCTAATTGATTTTGTCACCATTTTAAAAGGAAAATAAAGGACCTAAGACAAAGTAAACGTAAGTTATATAAAGTTTGTGCTTTTCACTCTTAATGTCTAATTCGCTTGATGTGAACAATATTTTGATCTTAGAATTTTTGATAAGGATGTATAACTTGATGATCTCAACAAATTCTGGCACGTTGGTCCGCATGTCGGGCGAATTTCCTTTGAAATAGGTGTTTCCATGCTTACAAATCTATTTTTTGCTTCATCTGTTTATTTTAATTTCAAAGCTCATCGTGTGTATTTAAATTTGGTACTTGCCTTAACTCGCTAACGTTTCATAAGTTAATTATGCGCATAGTTATATAGAATTGTCGTTACTATGTATAATACTATTTTAAGAATGTTAACCTTGTGCAGAGGCAATATTTTAAATAAAAATCAAGAGGCACAAATCACCCCAAATCAATATGGCTCTGGTTTACTCAAAATAAATATTGTATACTTTTGCCAATTAAGAACTTCAGTAATTTCTCCTTAGTCTCACCTTTAAGTTTATAGAACTCACACATTTTAATAAATTAGTGTAGTGTTGTGTGTTTTTAATGTAGTTTTAGTTTTTAAGCCTGAAGATGGCCACAGTGAAGGGTGAAATGTCATTGCTACACAAAAATAATTGTTAGCTAGTCATTAAAATAATTATAGAACTAAAGTCATTAATAGTTCACTACTTTATTAAAAAAAAAATAAAATAAAGAACTTGTTTAAAAAAAAAGATTGTTAGGCTTATATGTTGTAACAATTCGTCAAATTAAACCTTAACAATATCCATGTCGCACAATAACCAAATAAACAACACTCAAGTATAATATTAATTAAACAAGTCAAGTTCAAAGTCAAGTAACTTGTGACCATATTCATAAATTTATGATCTACAATTTTAACAAAAGGACCTATAAATAAATGGATTCGATCTTGATGGTAATGAGCACAAACACGAAAAACGAAAAGTAAGGATAAGGAAACCTTCTCATAATTTCCCGTCTCTTATCTTCAGAACTTTACGTATCATTCCAAAATTTCACAAATAAAAATGTTAAGTCATGGAAAAACAGCTAATAGGATCGGAGTTGCTATTAATGTAGGTAGTTTTTCATGTTTTCTGCGGGCTTTTTTATTTAAGAGTTGATTTATTTGATTTTTTTATCTGGATTTTCTTTTCTTGTGTATTTGCAAGAGATAAATTCTTTTGAAGAACGTAATGATGGTTATTAGAGGGGAAGATATGTTTGTTAGAATGCTATATAGGTAGAAACTTGTCTTTTGCTATCAATGTGTTGAATGCTCTGGAGGGGTGAACATATTTTTTCCTTGCGGGTGTTTCTAAAGATATCATCCATGTAGACTTGATATCCTCCACCCCTAAAATCTTCTTTTTTCGCCCGAAACAACAATGGACTCAGCCATTCTTTAGATCAGATCATTAATCATCCTGAAAAGTCAACCTAAAAGAGATTGTAAGTACTTCATATTTTTACCTTTTCAGTATATTCATTTTTACAATCAGTACATTCCAATAAGTTCAGAAAGAAAACAGTTTAGTTGATTGCTATCTTGGCCCCTACAGACTATCGACTACTTTAAAAATCTTGACAGGTCAGTTTAGGCACCGCCGATTCTCAAGAAAAAAAATCTCTTCAAGAAAGGAGCGGGAAAAAATATGCAAACAAATCACGTTATTTTACCCGTCTTTTCTTGGCGATGTTTATTTACATTTCTTTTGTGTAGATTTATTTTAAAATATCATTTTTAAGATTAATTTGAAAGTAGTTTTCAAAACGATGTAAACAAAAGAAAAACCTCAAACAAAGTGAACGACTGCCGGGAAGAAGGTTATTTCCCTACAGCGGTTATGGTGGTAGGGATTTTTTTATCTTTCTAAGTGAGGGGTTGGCAGCGGCTTCTCTGATTGGTCAATCCCCAAAATGCTTATGACCTTGAGGATTTTTAAACTAAACGATAGACTGTAATGAGGAATTTTCTCAACCTAAAATTTATGTTCTGTTAAAGACGCTAAGAGCCGGACCTGAAAAAAATATGACTCATTTTGTACTGCTTCGAACCAAATTTTTCTGAAATTATACCTTACCTTACCTTACCTTACCTTACCGCAAGTTGAAGAAGCAATTGAAGATTCAGTTATCAACAATACTTGCTGTTGGATATCAAAATATCTGATGGACCGATTTCGTCATAACGCCATCATCAGCATACGGGGCAACACTCGATCTCTCAATTAATAGAGTTCGTATTATATGTGTTATTATAATTGAATAAATTTTAAAACGTTCAAAGTTAATGTTATACATATATATGACTGAGCTTTTAAAGTTTAATTAAAAATTAAGTTTATAAGGTTGATCAGTTTATTTCATCTTAATTTTCCTTTTTGTTTTATGTAGAATGTTTATTCATTTACTTGTTGTCCTAAATCTGTCGAGTGTTTGGTTGCGATTTTTCCAATCTAAGGTGTACCATTGACTGATACAACACGATTAGAGTAATGTTTGAAGCAAGTATTATAATATATTTTATTAAGTTTATAAGTTACTTTTATGCTTCAAAGTAAAGTTTTACAGTCTTAAACAGTGTAAACGGGAGAAATATAGAGCAGTTTTCCTTTATCTCCCTCTATGGGTAACACTTTAAACATTTCTAAATTTCTCGAATATACATTTCCCAAAGATCTTAGATTAGGTTATTCCTTACGATAGGTGTTTACATTCGGTTTAATAATAGCAAGAAATGTTTTCCAGATAAAACCTGTAACATAGATTCCTTAGGTTTGCAAGTCCCGGGGGCTCCGTTTGCTTAAATGGTGTATTGGAAAAGAAGATTATACCCGACTAAGGGCTTTTTCTTTCCAATAAACACGGTCGCAGTGTGTACAACGGTTCCTTATCTCACGTCGGAGGCAATCGATACATCTGAGTCTTTATAATGTAGAATTTTAGGTAAAAACGTTGTATAATATAAAGAGTAGTTAAATTTAATGAGTGACCCTTTTCGGAAAGTGTTTTTAGAAGGTTTTTTGGGAAGGAGGTGGTGATTTGTCTTTAAGGGATGCTTGGACCTTAAGGGAAAAGACCCTTTAGGGGTGCGAGTGAGAAGATAAAGCTCTGAGAGATGGGGGAGAAGACAAGAAGTACCGTGCCCTATCGCCTAGACTCTGTCCCTTCTAATCTGGTAGACACTTCTTATACTACGAGGTGTTTGCCCGCGAGACGGCCTTCCAGTGATTAATTCACTCTGCAACCTCACCCAGATAACACACGTACCAACTCATTGCTTCCTCTCTAAAAACTAAACATTTATTAACTTCCTCTTTTAAAAAAAAATCTACTTGATAAAATATAAAATGTGGTAAAGGAGATTAAAACTGGAAAAAATATTTATTCATCTTCTTATCCCTTGATTTTTAAGTCCCTAACTAAGTCAAAGTAGGTTTAATCGTGCGGTTAAGTTAAAACTTTTTAAGCCTTTTTATTGCCGCGATAACAGTATTTCGAGTTGTTCAAACTTGGCTTAACATCGACTTTTGACCAACTTAAAAATAATTTAGATTAATTTTTAAGTTTATTTTTCCCCCCTGAAAATTTGGTTTATTTCACTCAACATTAATGTTTGATCCAACTTTTTGCTGAGTTGAAATGTCCATATTGCCTTTAATTTAACTTTTTTTAGGAGTTAGTAGTAATAAAGTTGTATTTGCTTGTTAAATCAATTGGTATAGTTGAAGAAGTAATTGAGAATTTAAAGTTTGTTTATAAAGTTAGTTAGAGTGTGTTTATAAAGTTAGTGTGTGTAATAATATACGTATTTCCTTTCTTCCTTTCTTTTTTTTGAGGATCCTGGGGGGATTGATCGCCCCCTGGTCCCCCCCCCCCCATGGATCCGCGCCTGCCGGCCTGAATTAGAAGGGAGGCGAAACCAATCCCAATGTTTCACACACCTTCCAGAGACTTACTTTACAAAATGAAAAATATGCTAGAGGGGGGGAGAAATACATTTTTCCAGAGTGGGTGAGGAATCCAAAATTACGGTCGTTTAAAATTAAATATTGAGTAGGGAGTCGTTTTCTATGTATGTTTGGGCGCTGAATCAAATAAATCCGGTTCAATCACCAAACCTGTCACATGACCACTCTGAGTGACTAAAAAGTCGAAGAAAAGGAGGTCAATTACCAAGAAACCTAAATTAAAAATGTGGTAAACCACATATTTCAAGTGGTGAGTCGTTTTCTATGTTTTTTGGGCTTGCAAGTTGAATGAAACTACATTATATATGAAAGACATACTTTTTTATAGCCAGCAGGATAATTTGGCGCATTTCCTTTGAAAATGCAGAATAATTGAGTAACTGCTCAAGTTATAGCGTAAACCGGAACCTTAAGCTAGAAACAGATTGTTAAGCATAGAGGAAATTTGCACGACTTACGGACCACCGCGCCAGATTTTGTTTAATTTGTTTATTTAGTGATATTTTATGATTTCATTTCTTATTTGCTTTCCGCGATTTGATAATTGTAAAAAAGTATGTACGGTTATTAGGCTGTTGATATCGACAATAATTATGCTGTTTAATGTGTTGGTTTAATTAAAGTCATTGTTTTAATTGATTTAAAATGTTTGAATTCAATAATCTTCTATAAACTTAGCATAAATTACTTAAAAATGTATTACTTGTTTTTTTAAGTATATTAATAAATATACTATATATTTGAGTAATATAAGTTGAGAAAATATGAGGTATGATAAGTGTAGTGAATGTTAGAGAGAAATAGATGGATTATTTAGATAAGAAATAGGCAATAAATAAATAAAATTTAAGCAAGAATAATGTATCCTTGTATTATATTTATATAAAGATAGCGTCAGAAAGGATTTAAGAAAAGGATATTTTCCTAGCTCGAAGAAAAAATATCAAATCAAATTCCGGTGGCAGCGTATTGACTGTAAGGAAGCGGGGGAGGGGGGTTATCTAGACCTTGAGAGTAGGAAGGGTGGGGGTATTCAAATATAGGGTGCGATAAGTCCTTTAGCACTGTAGGAGTGGGGGTAGAGACTGTTGGGCAGAGATAAGCCAAGGAGCCTGGGAGCTTACTGATAACAAGAAAACTCCTTTCCTTTCCCGGCCTGTGTATAAGAGAAAATTAAATCTAGATGCTGCGATGAGGCGATATCTGGTGCGACACAATACCCTACTACCTATTACTCAGAGCTCCCTCTAGTGAGACTTTTACCAAATAATCTAGATTTATATGGTGTGAAGGACTGGAGCATCCTCCCGGAATTATCTGCTCGCTCCATTCCTTACCTTTCCCACTCCAATAGCAATGTAAGCAGACAATAAAAACCATTAAACTAAAAATACATATTAAATACATACAATCTACAATAATATCTAAATTAACTACACCTTAAATCTAAATAAAGACGGATATATCATGAAATAATTTTTAAATCAACAATGATCATACGAAAAGGAGAAACAACCAATTACTTTTAAGTCTAGGGAATAAAGAGCAACATTATAAATCTGTTTAAACAATTCCTTGTGATTATTGAAATATTAGATGTATTGGTGTGAGATGAATATTTGTTGTATAATGCTGTATTTTAATTGCACATATTATTAATTATGTTTAGACTGCTAGTTATGAAGTTTAAGGTTTTGAAGGTATAAGACCGATATATTGTACTTCTTGTAAAGTCTAGCGTGACCTGCATAGTAGAGTCGATGCCACGTGGCAAATGACTTTTTGGCCCGCTACGCGTGGAGTGATCGCTTTGTGACTTCTCTAATGGCCAGCGTTCTGATTTTATCGCTTTGGGGTCTCTTTCATACGTTTTGTAATCCAAATTAACATTAAACGAAGCTTTACTTCAGCTTCAAGACAGGTTCGAAATAATGTTTTTTCGGTTGTTTTCGGCTTTTCCGGCTGAAAGCTGAACGATTGGTCCCTTCGAGCCGAAGCCGATCTTTATAGATTCAAGAGAACCAAAATACTAATAATGACACAAAACTTGACAAAATATTCTCTCTCTACCAATTTATGACGTTTTGACGACATAAACTGGTGCCGCCCTCGTGGTATCATTAATATTATTTATTTAAACAAGATAATTTTATGAGGTAATGGCCAAATAAATATAAAAACACAAAATTTGAGCTTTCGGCCGTAAATTAGGCCTTCTTCAGAAGTAGTTTTATTCCAAACTGTATCAGATACTTAGAATAATAATATATATAGAAGGAGCACAGGATCGTAAACATAATGTAATTTCACTGATAACACGAAAGCCGGGTGATTGGTGGACTTAAGTAGATGTACCACCCTAACAACAAAACATTATTTTAAATATGTGTCATAAATATCCATTAATGAAGAAAGATCGTAAAGAACAAATATAATAACATAAAACACCTGCTGAGTATTTCATAAAACCGATCTTAGATGGCAAAAGAATCTACATTTATATGACGAGGACTACTTTTACTTTAATTTTAATAAATACGTTAAACTAAAATTTAAAATGCTTTAAATATTAAACTGCGTAGGTTTCCGCAGTTATTGTCATGAAGATTTAGGTCTTCCGGTGGTGACCGCGTCAATGTAGATGAAGAATCCGACGTTTCCCTTCCACCGTGGGAGGCATCTTCAGGGATGTAGGACATTATAGATAGGAACACAATGCTCTACAAAACTGAACTGAAGATGGAGACTAAGCAGACCCTATTCATACCTGTCTCTGACCTGTCTTCGAGGACGAAGATTATAGCCATGAGAAGGGATAATAAATACGCTAGGGATAATAATACGGCTTTAAACATGGGCGTAGCCAGGGTTGCCTTTAGGGGGGGCCCATCATATATATATATATATATATATATATATATATATATATATATATATATATATATATATATATATATATATATATATATATGTATGTATGTATGTATGTGTGTGTGTGTGTGTGTGTGTGTGTGTGTGTGTTTGAGTTTGTGTGTGTGTGTGTTTGAGTTTGTGTGTGTGTGTGTGTGAGTGTCTGTGTGTATGTAAGGTTTATGGTTTTTTTTAAATAATTCTGGCGCGGTGGTCCGCATTTCAGGCGAATTTCTTTTGGATGCGTGTTTTCGTGCTTAACAACAATCCTGGTTGGAATAATAATTTCTATAGTTTTTTACATTATATTAGTTTACAACTACTGAATAAATAATTTCGGCGCAGTGGTCCGCTGTCGGGCAAATTTCATTTAGAATGCGTGTTTCTGTGCTTAAAAACCCATTTCTTGGTTAACGTTCCGGTTCATGCTTTAAAACCTAAGCTGTTACTCAATTGTCAAGCACTGCTCATAACTCATTTTGTCTGTATTTTTTCAAAGGAAATGCGCTGAAACCTTTGAATGATAACTGACTAAGCTTTAAACAATTTCAAATAATAGTGCGTACTGCTAACTTTAGAGGCATAGTTTTGTAAAAACAACTAGATAATTATGCGCATTTCCTTTAAAAAATACAGACAAAATGAGTTATGAGCAGTGCTTGACAATTGAGTAACTGCTTAGGTTCTGAAGTATGAACCGGAACCTTAATCAAGAAATGGGTTGTTAAGCACGGAAACACGAATTCTAAATGAAATTCGACCGACAGCGGACCACCGCGCCAGAATTATTTAGTAGTTATATACATATATAATGTAAGAAAAGAATAAAAATTAACGTTCCTACCAGGATTGTTGTTAATCAAGGAAGCACGCATACCAAAGGAAATCTTCCGATATGCGGACCACCACGCCAGAATTATTTTGTAGTTATAAACTTATTTTATGCAAAAAAACGATAAAAAATATCGTCCCAATCAGGATTTAAACCCAGGAGAGAGTTTGAGTAATTCAACACACAGACCCAAAAAACATGGAAAACGACTCCCCACTTGAAATATGTTATTTAGGGTCCAAAATTTAGGTTTTCCTGCATTAACCACCGTTTTTTGACTTTTTGGTCACTTAGAGTGGTCGTATCGACTTCAGACCGAATTTATTCGATTCGACGCCCAAAAATACATAGAAAACGACACCCTACCCAACATTTTTTGTTCATCAACCGTAATTTTGGTTTTCAGTAATTTTGTAATTTCAGTAATCAACCTAACCACGCCAAGGAGTATCACCATTGGGTGATTCCTCCTATCAAGACTGCCAAGTCACTTTTACCAACATTAGCACTATGTCAAATACATTTATTGTAGACAATAATCAATAAAGTTAAAAAAAAAAAAAAAAAAAAAGTAATTTTGTGTGCTTTTTCGACTTTTTGGTCATTTAGAGTGGTCGTATTGACTTCAGACTGGTTTCATTCGATTCAGTGCCCAAAAATACATAGAAAACGACACCCTACTCGAAATTTTTTTTTTCGACCTAAATTTTGGTTTCCGGTAATTTACAATGGTTTTTCGACTTTTTGGTCATTTAGAGTATTTGCATTGACTTCGGACCAGTTTCATTTGATTCAGCGTCTCAAAAAACATATACATTGACCTTTTTGCGGCGAGAAATATTAACCTTGAATTTTGCTGATTTTTTGAAAATTTTGCCTACTCAGCAAACTGGATTAATGATGTTACAAAAACCTTGTTTTCAATAGGGTTCGTGTCCTCCCAAAGGTTGATTTTTGTACCAAGTTTGATTAAAAAATATTAATCCGATCGAAAGATAGTGTTTTTACAAGAAACTGATGCCTATCCCATTAGCGAATTTTATTCCCAAAGAAAATTCGCTAAAAAACAAAGCTCTTAGAGGACAAATCAAAACAATTTTTTTTAAATAGTCTTAATGAAAAACAAAAAACAATCCCTAAAACAAAATACAAATTATTATTGAACTGAACTGAACTAATTATGGTTTTTATTTAATAATAATAAAACCACAAAGTTAATATGTCGAACTAAAAAAACAAATTTAATTTTTAAGACAAAAGCTACCTTTAAGCTCTAAATTATTATAAATAAAAATAATAATATAAAATGAATTAATTATTTTTATAAAATTAAAATTTAAATTAATTTATTAAAAAAATGTTTTTCCTTGCCTGAACCATAGTTTTTATATAATTTTTGCAACAACCCTGCTCAGCTAGGGGGGGGGGGGCCCGGCCCCCCCCACCCCCCCTGGCTACGCCCATGGCTTTAAATATTGTAATGCACCGATATTTCTATTTGTATTTTATGAATAATCAATCATTAATTAATAATAGAACATAATAATACAGCAACCGGAAGTATTGCCAACTTTTTTTTAGAAAATTGTATATTGTTAGGGTGGCAACATTACTTGAGTGCATCAGTAAACCGCCTTTCGTGTTATCAGTAGTGCTCCTTCTATATATAGTATTATTCTAAGCATAAATCTAACGATAGCTAGCTGTGTATGTCATCGGAGAATGACATCTACTTCTTTACAAAGATCTTTTTTGTATGGAATAAAACTACTTCTGAAGAAGGCCTAATTTACGGCCGAAAGCTCAAATTTGTGTTTTTATTTGTATCTGACCATTACCTCATAAAATTATCTTGTTTAAATAGTATGGTCAATAATTTCATGTTAGTTTTGTGTTATTTATTTATTTTTGTAGATTTTCTCTCACTTAGTTTAAAAAAAGTTAGGTAAGAGACGGGCAAATCCAAGTCAAACATCTTTTATTTTTTCCATCTCAAGTCACTAGCTTAGTCGGTAGTATTTTCGGGCGATGTAGGACGTATTGAAGATGACAGCTATCAAGCAAACTATCATAAAGTGTCTTAGGTATAACTCCTGTAACCCATAAAAAATAATTGGTACCACTAAAACTTTGTCAATTTTCCATAGCCGCTGTGCTTGAATGGGAATTATTTCTTTTATTATTATTATTATAAGTTAATAGGGTATTCGTTTATAAACTAGTTTAAATACGTCATTTATTTCATTAAGAACAGGTACCGATTTGTTGATCTGTAAATTTCGTCTAAAGTAGAAATTTTACTATACTTATTCATATTATACTTTTAATTTTTAAATCAATCCGATTACTTCTAGAGGTTAACTGAATTTTCTAAACATTTTCCGAGTCATTATGGAGACTTGATGATGTCATAAACACTTCATAAACAATGAAATTTTGCTAAAAAGCAATCTGTATGTATGCTCACAATAATAGATTTTGGTTTCAATTAAAACATCCGTCAAAACTAGAATTAAAAAATATGTAATGAAGTTTACGGAATTGCGATTGTACGCCCAGCAACAGCTTACATCTCCTGCGTGCTTTAACTGCTTGGTGTAAGCTCTAGTCACTTAATGAATGCAATACACTTATTTAAGTTGATATTCATTCAACCATACATTCAAACATAGTATCGATTAAGTTGTTTATTCTCCAGTGTGGTTAGATACATTCCAAGTACACTAAGTTTTATCTGTAGCTATTAATCTTAAGTCTGAGCTACTAGGTCCAGTAGATCTGCCCTAGACGGCCTAGTCCCTCAGCCCTTCAGTTCCAAATCGATGAATATCTCCTGTTCATCTCCAACTTTTAATATTATCGTCTTTATTCTATCACCAGACACCATTTAAGTAGTTTCAGGTTCCTTTTGTTATACTTTTTTATTCCATTTGTTGTTTAAATCGTTTATCTTCAATATTAATCTTCATTCAACGCATAGCTACTTTATATAAAATTTATTTAATTATTCTATGACATACCTTAAGTATGAGTAAGACTTATACCTATGTCAAAACACATACATAAGTCTCACTCAAACTAAAGAAATGTTCTTAGAGCCTTGGTCTAATATAGACACTTATACCTATGTCAAAACACATACATAATTCTCACTCAAACTTAAATAATGTTCTAGAACAGTGGTTCCCAACCAGGGGTCCTGGGACCCCTTGGGGGTCCCAAATGAGTTTTT
Source organism: Microvelia longipes (assembly GCA_018340805.1). Taxonomy (NCBI): domain Eukaryota; kingdom Metazoa; phylum Arthropoda; class Insecta; order Hemiptera; family Veliidae; genus Microvelia; species Microvelia longipes. The sequence continues at coordinate 51,033,959 of JACMZG010001863.1, forward strand.
AGGGGGTCCCGGGAGCAATTTTACAAACTATATTGTAAAAAGTATAATATATATATATATATATATTATATATATATATATATATATATATATATATATATATAAATATACATATACATATACATATACATATATATATATATATATATATATATATATATATATATATATATATATATATATATATATATATATATATATATATATATATATATAGCAAGGGGTCTGGGAAGTTGTTCAAAATATTTTAGGGGTCCCAAGTATAAAAAAGGTTGGGAACCACTGTTCTAGAATGTACTCCTATATCTATCTATAATGCAAAAGGGATATTTAGGCAATATAGGGACATATTGCCTAAATAACATATTTCATATTACTTATATGTATGAGTAATTAAACATTAACATACAACGTAAATCGCCCACTAGATGAAGTAAATAGAGAAATATTCAGACGCTAAAATTCTAAAGTATTAAGTCAAAAAATTTAAAAAAGAGCTCGCTTCGCTCGTTAAGTTGCATTCATTATTTAGGAAGAAATTTATAAAGCTCGCTTCGCTCGCTATATTAAGTAACTTAAGAATTTTACAAAGTAGAAAAGGCTCGCATCACTCGCTAAATTGCGTTTATTTATAATTTTACATACTAAAAGGGGCTAGATTGTGTGAATTTATAATCATACATATTAAAAAAGGGCTCGCCTATTTAATCAATGTATTATTTATATTATATTAATAATATATTATGAATAATATAGGCACGCCTGTTTAATTAATATATTATTTATATTATATTAATAATATATTATGAATAATATAGGCTCGTCTATTTAATTAATATGTTATTTATATTATATTAATAATATATTATGAATAATATAGGCTCGCCTATTATTTATAATATATTACTATATGCTATGTATGAGTATATAGTAATAATTATACATATTAGAATAGCTCGTAGAAGGATCGCTTCGCTTGCTAAGTATCTACAAAACATTACAATTTATCTTTATCTCAGAAATGTCTATAAAATTAGTAAAAACTAATATCTATATAAAATTATGGCCGCCATGTGGAATTTTTGAAATTTGGTAAATAATATTTTTTGTTCTACTAATTAAGAGCTTTTCAACAATATATTATTATTCTTTTCCTTTTAATTTAATTTTTTATGTTTACCATTTTTTTCGCCATTTTGTTTTTTTAAATCATTAGAATATAATACATATCATCTTTTTCTACTCATCAAGAGCTTTAAAATGATATTCAACATGAGTTTTTACTTAACATTTTTTCAAATTGTCCGCAATAATGGCCATCATTTTTAAAATTATAGGTTATTTAATAAATTTTTGCAAGTCATATATTATGTATTTTCTTTTTCTACTCTAAAAAGGGCTTTAAAACGATATACAACACGATTTTTTTCACTCAACAAAAATTTTTAAATGGTCCGCAATTTTGGTCGCCATTCCAGAAATATCCTCGCCACTATAACCAAGAACTATACTGCTCTGAAGACTAATTACTGCTACATGTATTCTAAGTTTTATTTAAATCGGTTAATTTTTACGGCAGTTCTCGTATTTACGTACATACACACAAACATACAGAAACATCGTCATACAAATACACAAACATACACGCCGTCCCAAACTTCTAAAATAAAAGAACTCACTTACGTTCGTGACAATGTCATATCTTGTCAGTGAAAGTCATGCCGTAGATATATTTATATGAAGTAAATAATAAATTAACGATAACAAAGTGGTACATAAATAAATACATAATAGATGGGAATAAATCAAGGATCTTGAATAAAAGGGATGACGCACTAAGTCGATTTGCCATACAAAAAAGTGACCATATCGAAAACCAAAAAATAGAGAGAATTCAATACGAAACACACGTCAAAAACCAACTGCATATGCTTGGTACAAACTGCGCATGCTTTCAATTCTTATAAGAGCGCAGGTCTTAAATTTTACTTACCTCTTTATGGTTTCCCATTGTTTATTGCTTGAGAAGGTTATAATGAAACACGCTCAAATTCACTCAATGAAGTGGCAAACTATAGTCCAAAATTTAAAATTAAATTAGCGCAAATGACTTAACAAGCACCACAAATGTAATAACAATAACAATCACGAGAAGCACAGAAGAAAGTTTAGAAGCAAACTCGACAACCTTGCTACATAACCTGCGTTTGGCGCCTTTTTTTCATTAAAACCAAGGGGAAGGTAAGTTTGCTCCTATTTCTCTATCTTATACAACTTCCATGGGATCAGAAATGTTCCTAAATCGTCATTCTCTTTATTCAAGATCCTTGGAATAAATAGATATTAGAAATAAGTAGATAGCATGTAAGCCTAGGATCGCTAACGGCAATGACACTGTCTAAATGTGTATTGATTACGAAACCGAACCGGTGTTATTCGATTCGACCCACAAAATAAGGACCTATGACACCTTATTACCATAACATGCTAATGAAACCTAATAATTCTGACGTTTCGAGAACAGCTAAATATTTTTGCTGTAGCAGCTAGTTAATAAAAACTTTTCTTTTGTTTTTAGTTTTAAAGCTCCAGCGGATGTAAGCGCTAATAAAACACTGAACCATTATAGAAATCATCAAGATAAGAATTTCCTTTTTCTTATCACTACTGATAAAAAGTAAAGATAAAAAACAATAAACATCCACTTCATACAACTCGGGAAATACATCTCATGAAATGTAAACAAAGTTTAAACTCAAAAATTCTGTCAGTTGAGCTTATTTGCGTGATAATCATACGCTATCTTATCGAGCGGCTACGTTTTGTAAATACAGCCAAACCATCTGATACTGTTATCACTACTCACACTGATAAGATTACCCAATATAGACATTATATTATAAATATTTGTTTATCTTAAGCTTATCTTTAAAAAAATTAGTTATCAAAGAATATGGTGACACTTTAAAATTATAATCTTGTTCTCAAGGATTCTCTAATAGTAAAATTTTTGGACGATTTGTCCTTGGGTTGTTTAGCTATTTAGCGAATTTCAAAACATCAAATCAGGTACGGGTACCTTGGAACATTTCCTCACCGTATCGCATTCGGTACGCTTATCATCATTACATCTTACTTGCTTCAATCGTCCTCAGAATATAGAAATCAACAAATATATATTGCAGTACGTCTTTGGACTCGCTTCGCTCGTCCCGAGAAACTAATAGTATTAGTGTTTATCTCAGTCGTCATCCATCCATCTATTTAATATTTTTCGTATTAAAATAGAACTTAATGTATTTATTTATTCCACAAAAGAATAACTTCTTACTCATTGTATCATTCTTTGATTTTTAACCATTTTTTTTTTAAAACATATGCATGTCATTCGATAATAATTTAACTAATGCTGATAATATGATGAAACTAAGCACATTTGTTGGTATTACACATGCATGCTGAATTTCAAATCGAATAAACTTTTTTTTACATTTTCCCGGTTTATGGCGTTATAAAAAAAATATTTCCCGGAAAGCACAACTTAACCCAAAGATAGATTTTTGTTCTCTATTTTGTATGTTTCAACTCTTTAGCTTAAACACACTTGTTGCTACCATGATAACAGACAAATACATATATTTGTATTATTTATTTATTCATAATTGTTTTGTATTTTTTATCCATGAAGTATCTATACATTATTTTTATTTTCTACATAACTTTATAATAATTATGTATTAGTTTATATACTAATAATAAACCAACTTACAATAAAGAAAAAAAAAGAACCTAGTCAGAAAAAAGGGAATCTAGTCAGAGTCCCTTACATACTTACTGTATTAATGAAGCCGCCTCCGTGGCTGAGGTCGTTAAGGCGTTAGTCTTTACACTGACCTATGACACCCACGGAGGTCTGGGGTTCGCATCCCAAGTTACGCTCTCAGTTTATACATTATTGTTTAGATAAATTATCGCCAGCTTTAGAATACACTTTGAGCGTAACGGTTGCTACTACCACCCGAGGTGGTTTCCGCAGGGGTTATCCCTGATAAGCCGCAAGGCTCTGAACGGGGACTATTATTATTATTATTACTGTATTAATGAGGAAAAGATACGATGGTAAGTCCTAAAACATAAGTTACTTTGTAACATTTTATAAATTGATAATAAAAAAAATAATAATTAAGTAATTTATTAAATTAACAAAATGAATAACAAATAAAAAAATTAAATTATATAATTATAATTATTTAAATGTATATAAAAATTATTTATATAAATTATATTATATTAAATAAACAAAATGAATTATAAATAAAAAAAATTAAATAAAATAAATTATTAATAAAATTAATAATAATAAAAAAAAATCACACAGAATTTAAAACAAAAAGGATTTCTCATAAAACATAACTTATCTCCGCATTAACTATGTCTTATAACATATTCTTCTTTTAATAAAATAATAAATTAAAGTTTACATTTAAAAGATTTTTTAATAAGATAATTTATTTCAAATCAAGAAAAGAAAATTCTTATTTAAAATCCATTAGTAATTAATAAGAAACAAGAAAAAAACAGATAACACGCATCGTGATTAGTTTTAAATAAAAAAAATATATATATTTTAGTTTATTTAGTTTAAGTCTTAATTTAAATAAATATACGAAATATCGATGAATAATTAGAATCAAAAATTAAAAATATGATAATTTGCTAGCTTGTTGTTAAAGTTATAGTGTGCGAATAATTAATTAGATAAATTCAATAAAAATTATATGTAATTATGGGTAACATAAATATTTTCAGGATCGGTAAATTTTTGAAACTACGTTAGGTTGTGTGAAAGATGAAAGATCATAAGAAGGCAGATTGATCTGTATTGCAGGAGGGAAAAAAAGATTGAAGATCACGCTTTTAAATATGAAGACTAGTTTCTATAGCGCATCTTATCTAAGATCTACAATAAGACTCTTACTAAAGTATAATTAGATTCGAATTTTTTTTACTCATTTCTGACGGATTTCTCATTAAAATTATTAACATGATGGGTGATGATGGCTTATTTCGAGAAATAAAAAAAGTAAAACTGACTGTAATTATATTCGAAGATAGGTTTTAATGTGTTAAAAATCAAATATTTGCAAAACAACGGGGACTTCGACACAATATAATGGTTATGGTGTATTTGCAAAACAACGGGGACTTTGACACAATATAATGGTTATGGTGTATTTGCAAAACAACGGGGACTTTGACACTATATAATGGTTATGGTGTATTTGCAAAACAACGGGGACTTTGACACTATATAATGGTTATGGCGTATTTTCAAAACAACGAAATATATTGATAAGAACTTTGAGACAATATATTGGTTATGGTGTATTTGAACTACGGGGACTTTGACACTATATAATGGTTATGGTGTATTGCAAACTACGGGACTTTGACACTATATAATGGTTATGGCGTATTTCAAAACAACGGAAATATATTGATAAGAACTTTGAGACAATATATTGGTTATGGTGTATTTGAACTACGGGGACTTTGACACTATATAATGGTTATGGTGTATTTGCAAAACTACGGGGACTTTGACACTTATAATGGTTATGGTGTATTTATTTGTTTATATTTGCAGTTTGCTTTATTACTTTTTCTTATTTATGCAGCAGGTATGTAGGAAAAGTATAGCGTTTGCGCTTGTATTCCGAAACCGTGATTTTACGTTAATTATTCGTTTAAGGTGTTGTAAGACCTCCTCAGTGGTTACAAAGTTGTCTATCTGTAAGTGTGTGTGTGTATGTGTATGTGTCTTATCATAGTACAGTAAGTTTGTGCTAGAGAGTTGGAACTAAGAATAGTAATTATTGTGTAGGTTTAGATGAGCGGAGTAGTTTCTTATGAACTTGCCGGTCTGCATATAACAATGCCAGACATTTTAAACTTAGTACAAAAATCAATTAAAAGTTTTAGTTGTACTGTACAAAAAAATAATCGGGTTTCAACAAATCAGATTCGCTACGCACATCCTCCCTACTTCTGACTCGCTTTGCTCATCCTTAGAATATACAAGTCGTTAAATTTATACTGCCACACTCGCTTCGCTCGTCCTGAGATAGTTAATACATCCGTTTCATTCCCAGTGGTCACCCATCCAGGCACTGATCACGCTCGATGCTGCTTAACTTTTATGATCCAACATAAATCATGGATGTACTCGTCGTATTACAACGGAATATGAAACACTTTGTTACATTTAACATAAAACACTTATTTATTACGTTAAGGTCAACACTTTTACCTAATTTCACGATTTTTTACAATTTTTTTAATACGTACACAAGTCATTTGATAAGAATTACGTACACAAGTCTTTGATAAGAAATACTATACAAGTCGAAATACTACACAAGTCATTGATAAGAAATACGTTACACAAGTCATTTGAAGAAATACGTACACAAGTCAGAAATACGTACACAAGTCATTTGATAAGAAATACGTACCTTGATTAGAAATACGTTCACAAGTCATTTTGATAAAAAAATACAAGTCATTTGATTAGAAATACGTACACAAGTCATTTGATAAGAAATAGTAACAAGTCATTTGATAAGAAATACGTACAAGTCATTTGATAAGAAATAGTACAGTCATTGATAAGAAATACGTACACAAGTCATTTGATAAGAAATACGTACACAAGTCATTTGATAAGAAATACGTACACAAGTAATTTGATTAGAAATACGTTCACAAGTCATTTGATAAAAAATACGTACACAAGTCATTTGATTAGAAATACGTACACAAGTCATTTGATAAGAAATACGTACACAAGTCATTTGATAAGAAATACGTACAAAGTAATTTGATTAGAAATACATTCACAAGTAATTTGATAAAAAATACGTACACAAGTAATTGATTAGAAAACGTACACAAGATTTGATTAGAAATACATTCACAAGTAATTTGATAAAAAATACGTATACACAAGTCATTTGATTAGAAAGACGTACACAAGTCATTTGATAAGAAATACGTACACAAGTCATTTGATAAGAAATAAACTATATTGCTGTATATGAGATGAAACTTGGCACATATCTTAGTCTTATACATGGCTATATACGTGCTAAATCTTCACACACCTTTTGAATCATTATTGCATTAATGACGTCATAAAAAAAATATTTTTTTTTATGACGTCAACTACACCTAAAGACTGATTTATGTGTAAAGTTTCGCTCTAGCTGAATATACCGAGAGCTATGATGATAATAGACACACACACATACATACAGACAACATGGTGAAAACCACGTAGGAGGTCTTAAAAACACCCGAAACGTATAATTCAAGTGACATCCCGGTTTCGATTTTTTTGCAAACACAATACTTTTTCTACATACCTGCGGTATAAATGAGAGAAAGTAATAATCAATGAGTTTTAAAAATGGAAAAGAATACGTTAAAATATTTTAATGGATAAGCTGGTTTTGTAAGTTTTATAAAGACAAATCTCGGACTTCAGAATAAGATTGAAAGCTACTTTTCAAATTATTGAGAACAACTTCAAATAAGTCCTTCTTCAAGATAGCCAAACCACATTTATTTAAAAATAAACTTAAAAGGACTTTTTTACATAACGAAGATAAGATTTTCTCTTTCAGATATGGAATTATAATTTATTTCGTAAATATTTTTATTCATTTATTAAAATCGATAAGAACTAGAAATCCTGTATTCGTTGAAGAAATTCAATAAAAATATTTCATATAAATATATTAAATCCGTTAAAAGCTAATGGAAAAATAGGAACTTAGCGGTATTTTACTAAGTATATATTTAATAAGTAAATTAACTTATGCAATAAATTACTACTTATGTGTAATACCCGAAGTAATATAAAATCTAGTTGGGGAACAAATTTCATTTTTGTCTAACGTGGCATTTTTTTTATTAATATTTTATTTAAGTGTATGTACCACTTTTGTACTATACACATACCCACACATTTAAGAATTAGATCGGAAGAACCCTTATTGTACAAGATATTTGCATAATTAATATAATTTCTCATCAAAGCTATCAGTCAGTGATTATTATTATTACTACTACCGTTATTCTTTTCCGTTTATTTAAATATTTGAAATCTAGAGGGCATGTTGTTCACATATTGTCTACCAAGAAGTTGACTTTAAATTTTATTTTATGGACTTTAAATGTCCGCAGCCATAGAGATATATTACTGGGGTCGTAGATACATTGAGAGACCTGAAACATCTTTTGAGGGCTGTTAGGGGCTCTGTGTAACCCCATTGAAACCTCCTCTTAGAGTATTTTAAGGTTATAATAAATTAATCTGTATCAACGTTTTACACATTGTATCTTGTTTTGTATCATAAACGTTCTACTATAAAAAATCACAGTAATTTTGTACCGTTCATTTTATTATGTTAATAATCGAAGGTGTTCAGGTTACTTTTTTAGATGTTTCAAATTTCTAGGCTCCTCTAGTAATAATATCTCTCTGGGCGCAGACATCTAACGCAATTACACCCTTATTGAAGCCATCTATATCTCCTTGTAAATGTAAGCAAACAGCATTGTTGTTTTTTATTGCATTACTTTTTTTATTTTACTTATTTATACAGTAGGTATAGAGGAAATGTATTGCGTATAGGTGTATTGCGGGTTTGACCTGAATTATCCGTTGTAGGTGCTTTTAAGACCTCCCGAGTAGTTTTGACTAAGTTTTCTGACTGCATGTGTGTGTGTTTGTTATCATTGTATCTTCAAGTTTCTTTGTGCTAGAGAGTTTAAACTTAGTACAGTATATCAATATTTAGGTCTTGTTGTGTTACCCGACATTTTTTTTATGACGTCATTGATCCGCAATAATGACTCCATTTCGATAAAACACGTACACGTATTTTGATTTATTTGAGATTTGAGACTACGCGTGTAGTCATATTAAGAACCACATATGGTCTAATTTCCATCTCATTATCTGCATTAATTTACTTTTTGTGTAATAACGTATGTTTTTTAAAAAAATGTAAAAAATCAAAAAATAATTTAATGAAGATGAAATTTGGTGCAAGTATATGTATAGCCTCAAAGTAATAAATAAAGTATACTATGTTTCGTTTTAAAACGGCAAGGATATCTAGGTTTTTGTTGGGTCGTACAAGTTGAGAAGCATCGGCTGAGGTCAGTGCCCGGATAGGCGACCGCTGTAAAAAAGGAATGTATTCCTCGCTTCGCTGAGAATGAGCGAAGCTAGTCCTAGTGAATATGATGTGAGAAATATTTGCGAGGTACCCCGTACCCGATTTTTTGATTGTTAATATCAGCTGAGTCAAAAAATTCGTCGTGTCAAAAAATAAATGACTTAGCAAAAAAATTCGTTAACTATAATTAATTACTATAGTTAACTTTAATTCTATCTTTTATTCTCTGCTCAACAGTAAATTTTATTTTATTAATTATTTTTAACTACATTTCTGTTCTTATTTGTATATTTTGTATTTTCTTTCAAAGTATGGGTTTTATTTTTTTTTCTTATTTGTTTAATAGGCACTGATGATGACCTCTTGTTAGGTCGAAAGCGCTCTGCTTTATTGTAAATAAATATCTTAAACTGTGGAGAGACTTTCTATTCTTTCGTTCTATTACGATGGACTCCATTTATGCTCATTTTAAAACATATGGCACGCGTATTTCTGTATTAGAAATATGGCACGCTAATTCCTGTATTAGACTTATAAATGTTCCAGAAGTTTTATTACATTATTAGTATACTTATATGTATGTATATGTCTCTTAAAAATCTAAAAATCACCAATTTGAGTAAAAATGTGTCACAAATGCGTGCCTTTATGCAGAATAAATATACCATTTTCATTTCAATATCTATTTAATAGTTTATCTACGGGTTTTGTTAGATCACAAGGAATAGGCAGTGTCGAGCGAGTTCTGTCCCTGGATGGGTAACCGCTAGGAATAAAGCGTATTTTTAATAATCTGAAGCGAGCAAAACGAGTGCGAAGTAGTGGGGATAATCGTAGCTGATTCAAGTAAAGAAAAGGATCGAGGTACCCCCGTACCCAATGTTTTACCTTCTTTTGTTATTTTCTTTAAACTATTCTAGATTGATAATTAGATAATATTGTAAAATACTAGATCTAGATCGGGATATTAATGTCTAATGTAAACAGAGTATACTAATGTTATCTTAATGTGTCTGGCTGTCTAGACTATCTATTGGAATCTAGTTCTAAATAGATTAAATCTAATATCGATGTAATATTATCCACAATCCTGTCTAATCTATATTCTCTCTTATCTATGCCCTGAATGATTGGCTATGTTTTATTAATCGTATTTAGAATAGATTATCGTGATCCATTTATTTAAAGATTTGAGAAAAACCAAATATACTTTTCTAAACTTAAAAAAACCACTAAGCCTTATAGCCATCGCGATATTTACGCAAAAAATATTTTTTATTTTGCTTTTTATCATAAATAACGAAGTATGTTGTATTATAGATATTTTTATATTGCTTTTAATCACAAATAAAGAAGTATTGTATATTACAAGAACATTTTTATATTGTTTTTAATCATAAATAAAGAAGTATGGTTTATTATAAGAATATTTTTATATTGTTTTTAATCACAAATAAAGAAGTATGGTATATTATAAGAATATTTTTATATTGTTTTTAATCATAAATAAAGAAATATGGTATATTATAAGAATATTTTTATATTGCTTTTAATCACAAATAAAGAAGTATGGTATATTACAAGAATATTTTTATATTGTTTTTAATTATAAATAAAGAAGTATGTATGGTATTATAAGAATATTTTTATATTGTTTTTCATCATAAATAAAGAAGTATGGTATATTACGAAAAATATTTTTAGATTGTTTAAATAAAAGTATGTAACTTATCTTTGATTGTCATTTTAACAATGGTTTTAAATCAGATAAATTTAAAACGAACTTGTCCATTTATCCGTTTTAAAATGAGTTTGGAAAAACTTGATATCAACACGATTTGTGAGCGTTTATTGGATAATGCATAGTATTAGAATAAGAATAAAGCTTCTTTAATATATTTTTTTTTAAAAAAAGACTTAAAATACTTTATAAAAGCATAATTCAAGTTGAACATACAAAAGAGATTCTATGATATCTTCCTTCTTGCCTGTATTTCTTCAGATCCTTATCTCGTAGATTAGAAAAAAATAGTTGTATTTTAAATTGCTTTGCGTGTGCTTTAAGACACAATACTATCCCGAAAAAAAAATAGTAAGAAAAGCTGTTTTATAATATGTTTACTTTTTGTGTAATGTAATCTCTCTATCGAAGAATTCTTCTTTCTTTCATTCTTATTCAGACAGGTGAAATAGGCATTGTACAATAGAAGATAGTAATCTACTTTTTCTACTTATAATCTACATATCTAGTAGATAAAAGAAATGAATGTGTGAGATAATCATTCTCATTGTATTCCGTAAGAAAAGATCTGTTAAAAGAAGTTTAATCTACATACTTGGATTAAACCCGAGTAAATTAATGATAAGAGCTACCTTCATAATGCAGGTTTTGTTTAGACTTCATATACCTTAAGGTTATTGTTAATAACCTAAAGGTTATTAAATTAAGGTACATTAGTAAAGCTTATAACTTATGGTTATTAACCTAAAGGTTATTAAATTAAGATACATTAGAAAAGCTTATAACTTATAGTTAATAACCTAAAGGTTATTAAATTAAGGTACATTAGAAAAGCTTATAACTTATGGTTAATAACCTAAAGGTTATTAAATTAAAGTACGTTAGAAAAGCTTATAACTTATGGTTAATAACCTAAAGGTTATTAAATTAAGGTACGTTAGAAAACTTATAACTATGGTTAATAACCTAAAGGTTATTAAGATTAAGTAGTTTAGGAAAACCATGGGGTTATACTAATAACCTAAAGGTTATTAAAATAGATAAGGGGAGAGTGGGGCGACAAAATTTTAATTACCTTCTTGAGTCAAGAAGGCAGACATTATATATCTTAAATTATATATCCGAAATCTATATTCTGAGGACGAGCGAAGCGAGTCCGAAGCCGGGAAGATAGGCGTAGCGAATCCGATGTAACGATGAAAAGTTCCGATGTACCCGTACATGATTTTTTAAAATGTTATTAGCAAACAGCAGAATTATTTATAATCTATTGGTAAGGTTAAGATCGCCAAGGGAGAGATTGGAAGATTTAAAAGTAAAGAAAAGGTGCTCTTCCCGGACAGTGAGATAGGGTTTAGTTTGGCCTTATCTTCATCTCAAAATGCCTCGGCCTCTTTAAGACGTCTTATCAAAGACTTCATAGCTCTCTAGCGAGGTGCTTATCTACCATAACACTTTACTACGACCTGACTCTTTCCACTAACAATCACTTATCCCAGGAAACGATCTACGTTGACGACCTTTTTGAACCTTTCTCAAGGGGGTAAGGAAAAGATCCTTATCGCAAAATTTCTTTCTAATATAGCAATTCTAAAAAAAAGTTTAAAGGATTTGAAAAGAACGATAAAGCGCAAAGTTAAAGTTTGCTTTAAGTGCCTCAAATATCATTTTCCGTCAGTGGAAAATGTATAATATTTTATAAGCTAAATATTAAGTTACGATATTTAAAAGCTATTTTACGAGCATTATGTTCAACAGGAGCGTAGGAAATGGGTTTTCTCGTCTCTATCACATCTTGTGTATTTTGATACAAACCAATCTGAATAAATCGGGTACGGGGTGGCTCAAACTTTCCTCACGACTTCGGACTCGCTTCAATCGTCCTCAAAATGACAGGTTATTGTAGTATAGCAAATAATAGGGAATGCTACTACACCTAAAATCTCATTTTTAATTCTAAGCTGTGGTTTCGTCAGGATTGTCCATTTGAAGCGCTCCATCTGCAGCTTCGCATTCTTGTTTCAATTTTAGTTTAAATTATTTTGACACTCTTCATTTTCAAGTATTTCTTGGTTGCTGATCACCACGTATTGCCCAGTTCTACGGTTTCTTTGATTTAATGTATATTTCTGTCTTTATATAGAAAAATATTATTTTCTATAGAAGGGATAATATATACATACAATATATATATATATATATATATATATATATATATATATATATATATATATTATATATATATATATTTGAGCTATTATATTTCCGAATAATTGATATTTTTTCATTTATATTATAACCCCAGGGTCCACTAACATTAAAAACCTTCTTCTATGACGTCACTCTTGCCCAATGAATATTATAAGAATCATACCGAGCCTTATATCAAATGTAAAAGAAATAAAGCTCAAACTAAAAAAACGCTTCAATATTATCAATATAAAATCTTGCAAAAACTTGTAATGCTTGAAAAACAGAATAAAAGAAATCAGACTTACAGGAGGCGGTATCTATTGAAACTCTTTGCCAAGGAATAGAGATACTAATCTCAAGTTAAAGAAAAAAAAAGTTCTCTCTATACTCGATGTTTTATCTATGCGACGTGATTGGCAGAGTCGAAAGCCAAGTAGCTCTCCCCGTCCATATTCAAATGGCATTGTATGCAAGGCTAATTCCTTCTCTATCCCTCTTAACTTCATTGTTTTGAAAACGCATCCCCAAGCTATAATTTATGTTACTATGCAAGATCTTGAAAAGATTCTCCAATTTGCGTGCAAGGGCTTGAATTGCGTGGATTTGTTGTTAAAAGCCACTTCGTTTCTCTCGTCTGTTTATTCGCTACAAAACATTTGTCACTTGGGTTGAGTATTTTATGCTCTCTTCTTACATTCTGTTTATTATTTTTTTAACAAATTTATTTAAATGTTTATTACTTATTACGTTATTTAAAATTATTTATAATAGAGAATTATAAAGTTTTAAGTACAAGTACAAGATAATAACCCAATTAATATATTTATAATATTATAGTATTAATATTTAATACCTAAAATATATAAGGGTACTCACTATTTCACCGAACTGCCGAATTTTTGCCGAACTTTTGCCGAACTATGTATAGCTAAGTTTATATGTAAAAAACGCTCAAAAATAAATAAAAATATCGTATAGATTGTCAAAAATATTAATATTTGTGTAATAGACTATAAATTAATATACTGTATTGCGGAATTTAACATACCTGTCGTCAAAGAAACATATATTATTTAACACAATACTTTATTAAAAAAAAAAAAAAATTATTTAACTATTGCTAACTATATGGTCTAATATAAAACACAAAAAGTAAAATGTAAACGTATACAGAGTAACAGCAGTAGTAACATACTGCAAATTATAATTCTGCGTTGCGGCTTTAGTATAGTTCGGCAACTATGTATGTTCGGCCGAACTATTAAAAATTCTATATAAAATCAGGGATTGTTGAAATTAAATAAACTTTGTAAACGAAACAGAGTAACAGCAGTAGTAACATACTGCAAATTAATAATTCTGCGTTGCGGCTTTAGGTATAGTTCGGCAACTTTGTATAGTTCGGCCGAACTTAAAAATTCTATATAAAATCAGGGGATGTTGAAATTAAAAACTTGTAAACGTATACAGAGTAACAGCATAGTAACATACTGCAAATTAATAATTCTGCGTTGCGGCTTTAGTATAGTTCGGCAACTTTGTATTAGTTCGGCCGAACTATATAAAATTCTATATAAAATCAGGGATTGTTGAAATTAAAAAAAACTTGTAAACGTATACAGAGTAACAGCAGTAGTAACATACTGCAAATTAAATAATTCTGCGTTGCGGCTTTAGTATATAGTTCGGCAACTTTGTATAGTTCGGCCGAACATATAAAATTCTATAAAATCAGGGATTTGTGAAATTAAAATAAAACTTTTGTAAACGTATACAGAGTAACAGCAGTAGTAACATACTGCAAATATTAATTCTGCGTTGCGGCTTTAGTATAGTTCGGCAACTTTGTATAGTTCGGCCGAACTATATAAAATTCTATATAAAATCAGGGGATTGTTGAAATTAAATAAAACATTGTAAACGTATACAGAGTAACAGCAGTAGTAACATACTGCAAATTAATAATTCTGCGTTGCGGCTTTAGTATAGGTTCGGCAACTATGTACAGTTCGGCGACATTATAAAATTCTATATAAAATCAGGGAATGTTAAACTAAAATAAAACTTTGTAAACGTATACAGAGTAACAGCAGTGTAACATATTGCAAATTAATAATTTGCGTTGCGGCTTTAGTATAGTTCGGCAACTTTGTATAGTTCGGCGAATATATAAAATTCTATATATAATCAGGGGATTGTTGAAATTAAATAAAACTTTGTAAACGTATACAGAGTAACAGCGGTAGTAACATACTGCAAATTATTAATTCTGCGTTGCGGCTTTAGTATAGTTCGGCAACATTGTATAGTTCGGCCGAACTATATAAAATTCTATATAACATCAGGGGATTGTTGAAATTAAATAAAACTTTGTAAACGTATACAAAGTAACAGCAGTAGTAACATACTGCAAATTAATAATTCTGCGTTGCGGCTTTAGTATAGTTCGGCAACTATGACAGTTCGGCGGACATTATAAAATTCTATATAAAATCATGGAATAGTTCAACTAAAATAAACTTTGTAAACGTATACAGAGTAACAGCAGTAGTAACATACTACAAATTAATAATTCAGCGTTGCGGCTTTAGTATAGTTCGGCAACTATGTATAGTTCGGCCGAACTATACATAGTTGCCGAACTATACTAAAGCCGCAACGCAGATTATTAATTTGCAGTATGTTTACTACTGCTGTTACTCTGTATACGTTTACAAAGTTTTATTTAATTTCAAACAATCCCTGATTTATATAGAATTTTATATAGTTCGGTCGAACTATACAAAGTTGCTGAACTATACTAAAGCCGCAACGCTGAATTATTAATTTGCAGATGTTACTACTGCTGTTACTCTGTATACGTTTACAAAGTTTTATTTAATTTCACAATCCCTGATTTTATATAGAATTTTATATAGTTCGGCCGAACTATACAAAGTTGCCGAACTATACTAAAAAACCGCAACGCAGAATTATTAATTTGCAGTATGTTACTTACTGCTGTTACTCTGTATACGTTTACAAAGTTTTATTTAATTTTAACAATCCTCTGATTTTATATAGAATTTTATATAGTTCGGCTGAACTATACAAAGTTGCCGAACTATACTAAAGCCGCAACGCAGAATTATTAATTTGCAGTATGTTACTACTGCTGTTACTCTGTATACGTTTACAAAGTTTTATTTAATTTCAACAATCATCTGATTTTATATAGAATTTTATATAGTTCGGCCGAACTATACAAAGTTGCCGAACTATACTAAAGCCGCAACGCAGAATTATTAGTTTGCATTATGTTACTACTGTTGTTACTCTGTATACGTTTACAAAGTGTTATTTAATTTCAACAATCCCTGATTTTATATAGAATTTTATATAGTTTGGCCGAACTATACATTGTTACTGAACTATACTAAAGCCGCAACGCAGAATTATTAATTTGCAGTATGTTACTACTGCTGTTACTCTGTATACGTTTACATTTCCTACTTTTTGTGTTTTATATTTTGACCATATAGTTAGCAATAGTTAAATATTTTTTTTTTTTTTAATAAAGTATTGTGTTAAATAATATATGTTTCTCTTGACGACAGGATGTAAATCCGCAATAACAGTATATTAATTTATAGTCTATTACACAAAATTTAATTATTTTTGACAATCATACGATATTTTTATTATTTTTGAGCGTTTTTTACATATAACTACTAGCTATACATAGTTCGGCAAAAGTTCGGCAAAAATTCGCAGTTCGGTGAAATAGTGAGTACCATATAAAGGCCCTTCCTCGACATTGACCAGCTTAATTGTGCCAAGACGCTAATCTTTCTCTTAGTCTTTCAAAGCCATTAAAAATATAAATAAAATTTAAAAGTTTCTTTCAGTGGACTTATTAAAATAATAAATACAAACAGATTAATTTCACGGAAATCCTTTTTTTTTTAATATATAACAAATAACTTTATATATTATTGTTATTAATATATTATACATTATTATATAGTTATTTGTTATTAATATATTATATATTATTATATAAAACTAATATCAAATTATTGACTAAACTTATTTAAACAAGATTATTTTATGAGGAAATGGTCAGTTGAAAATAAAAACACAAATTGAGCTTTCGGCCGTAAATTAGACCTTCTTTAGAAGTCCAAGGCCTAATTTACGGCCGAAAGCTCAAATTTGTGTTTAAATTTTCATCTTACCATTACCTCATAAAATTTATCTTGTTTATTATTATATAGTTATTTGTTATATATTAAAAAATAAAGGACTTCTGTGTAATTAATCTGTTTTTATATAAAAACAATTTTAGAAATATAAGTCTGTTAAAAAAGTTAGATATATAATAAATATAGCCTGGTAATATAAATATAAGCCTGTAATAATTTATATAAGGCTTCTAATTGTGGTTTAGTGCAGTGGTTCCCAACCAGGGGTCCTGGGACCCCTTGGGGGTCCCAATTGAGTTTTTAGGGGGTCCTGGGAGCAATTTTACAAACTATATTGTAAAAGTAAAAAAAAGTTTTTTTTCTCTTGTGTGTGTTACTTCAATAAATAATTATATTATTATTTATTTATGAATTATTTATATACTGATTAGAGTTAGACTTTTATTTAATACTATCCGTTCACTATAAGTATAAGTTATAAATTATATTAAAAAAGGTTACAACCTATCTTTGTGAGTTTGGGTTTAGTAATTTAATAGCAATAAAGACCAAACAAAGAAACAGGTTCAATCCAGAATCTGATCTGCGCCTAGCAATCAGTGAAAAGATTCCGCATTTTGAAAAAATAATTAATGTGAGGCAGCAACAAAAGAGCCACTAATATTTTTAATAATATGTACCATGTACCTATGTATGTTTGTTTAATAAACCTTAGTATCCTTTATATCGTCTTTTGTATTTACCTTTGCCTTTATACATGATAATAATAACAAAATAATATATATATATATATATATATATATATATATATATATATATATATATATATATATATGTATATATATATATATATATATATATAATATATATATATATATATATATATATATATATATATATATATATATATATGTATATATATATATATAATATATATATATATATATATATATATATATATATATATATATATATATATATATATATATATATCTATATAATATAGCCAAGGGTCCGGGAAGTAGTTCAAAATATTTTAGGGGTCCCAAGTATAAAAAAGGTTGGGAACCACTGGTTTAGTGCATTTTGAAGATTCTTTTTACGTTATAATAATTAGGCTAAATGCTCCTTTTTATGCTTCCGCTAATTTTTATTGGAAAATTTCAAGTCCAAATAAGGAAATAGTGTCTAAGGCAGCAGTGCAAATTATTATTAGTTCGAATCCCAGATTATTTTAGTAAATATTATTGTATTTATCATACACTTACTCTGTTCAGGAAGAAAGGGGTACTAAGACAAATAAGGGCCTTCGGTCCCATGCCGTATTGCGGCCACTGCATTGCGGGTCTCAGGCCTGCTCAGAAAAATAATTTGTAACAAGAGGTTTTGCGAACATCTAGAAATGTTCCTCTAGAAAAATAATTTGTAACAAGAGATTTTGCAACCTGTCCAACATCTAGATATGTTCCTCGAACAAGAGGACGAAAGCCTGTTGTTTTTTTAATTAGGATAAAAAATGTTAGTTTCTAACGATGATAAATATAATAAGACGCATGTTTATAAAATAATATGGATTTTGGAAACAGCACTCTTGCCTCCTTAAATCATCTAGCCTGTTGATACTTATTTGTAAGGTTTTGCACTGATGATGGCCTCTAGTTAGACTGAATGCTCTTTGCCAATAAAGTATTGTTTAATAGAAAGACTTCTTTAATTTTATCATTTTTAAATCGTGTAGAGTTGAAATTAAAATAAAAGAAGTGCCCGTCTTAGCTTGTTAAAACCTCACTTCTATTTGAAGCTAAACTTATCTTAGTAGATTGTTCCCTTTTTTTTCAACAACAAGACCTTAATCAACCAACAGACTAATTAGAAAACATGTGTTCATTATTAACGTTTTCTTCAAATAAAAATTATATTATGTTGATAAGTGATAAACGTTATCAGTCATGTGGGTGCCTCCATATCATGCTATTTTCATAAAAACACATTACTATGATTAGTGATAAGAAACCAAGTTAACTTGTTATCAATCCAATCGTTATCAATTTTAAAACCTGATACGGATTCATGGTGGGCAATTTTAATATCAGGGACTTGTGTTATTAGCATTTGTTGATTAGAATCAACCTCACTTATTTGTTAATAATTCTAAGTAAAATATATTGAAATAAAAGAACAATACCTCCACTGACAGGTGGAGGTATTGCATTATCACTTATTTGACGTCTAAATGATAACATACCTTTTGCGAATGGGGGTTACATTTTTGAACATAGCATTGCAGTGTACAGGTTCGAAGCACAATTAAAATATTATTCATCTACTATTTTCTCAAAGCTACCCTAAAGTACCTTTCTAAAAATTTTTAGAAATTCCTCCTAGGAAGGAGCATGTTACGGATTAGTCCTCAGTATATAGAAGTCGCTAAATTTATACCGCAACAAGTTTTCGGACTTGCTTCGCTCGTCCTCTGATTGTAAATACATCCGTTTCATTCCCAGCGGTCAACTATTCAGACTCCAGACACAGAAAACGCTTGATGCTGCTTAACTTATTTTAATCCATGAAAAATCATGGATGTACTTGTTGTATTAAATGGAAACTTAAGTGTTCATATTTATTACGCAAAGGTATACATACACTTGTGCCAAATTTGAACTAAATTGGATTATTTTCCGATTTTTTAAAATATTCTTTTAAAAAAAGTACACAAGTCATTCAATAAAAATTGAACTAATTCTGGATAAAACTTGGCACACATGTTTATCTTATATATACCAAATCTTCAATTGATAGCAACATTTTTTAACGTTTTATGATTTTTCGAAATTTTTGCGGGAAAATGACGTCATAAAAAAAATTACTTTCTGAATAATACAACTACATGTATAGATTGATTTTTGTACAAAGTTTCAACTCTCTTGCATAAATACACTGCGAGGTACAATGATTAACACACACACACACATACAGTCTGACAACTTTGTGAAAAACACTCAGGAGTTCTTAAATACACCAGAAACAAATAATTTCGGTTGCATCCCGGTTTCGGATTTTTTTTCAAACACAATATTTTTCCTGTAAACCTATGGTATAAATGAGGAAAAGTAATTACTGAACAAATAAATACATCAATTATAAACAATTGCATTGAATCGATTAATAAGACTTATACTTATTTTAAAAAATGAAAGAGGTTAATCTGAAGGTGGTTTTAATGACAGGATTATTTCCGGCTTCAAATCTTTATAATGAAGGTTAGTTTTTATCTTTATCTCATCTAGCAGCATACTGAACCATATTGGACCTCTGACAGCAACATTCCATTGCATCATTGACGTTCATTTTAAAGTTTTTACTTTTCTGTTGGGTTTGTTCCCTGTGCTGCGATTATGAAATATATTCATTTATAATATATATTAATATATTTTTGTTTGATTGAAGTATTTAATTAGCACTTATAATGGCAATTAAAATTCGGGAAATAAAAAGGTACAATTAGCATGTAATGATACATGGAAAATCTAGTGAACAGTGTACGTGGATGATGCTGTCATTATTAAAAAAAATGATTCATATATAAATTTGTTGTTGGATAAACAAAGTTTTGCTCAAGACTATCTCTGTTGATAGAGATTATTTGTTCTGAAATCCATCTCAGCCTGACTTTTGACCAACTGTAAGTCAATTTGTCAATTCGCGGCTTCCGTATAGTCGCTGAATACTCTCAACTAAACCCTTTGTACAGGGGTTTGGTCAAGGGAAATTATTCTACAAATATTAAAGTGAACCTTAAATCGAATGTGGATATAGTGTTCCATATGGTCGTGAGTTTTCCATAGCATGAATGTTGACAGAATGTGTTAGATAGAGGTAAAATGTGTTTCCTGCACAATTGCATTGTGTCAAAAAATAAGAGGTGTTAGTTGTTTTTTAAAGTGAGTAAATCCGTTTATACAGGAGACTTAATAAAACCCTTAAAAATAAGGAAAGTATAAAAGCAAGCAACAAGTGGTCTAGCTCACCCTTAATCTCTTTTGATCGAAAAACGTTTCGTTCCAAATAGTATGTTTAATTGGGTTCTAATATTTGTTTTAGTAGCTTTAGGCAATTAGGATATTGATCTTGAGCCTAATTAACTATGATTTGGCCTTATCATTAAAGTATTTTGGTATTAAAATACAGTTTTACAGAATGCGGAATGTTTTTTTCAGCAGCATGAGTCTGCGCTAATCCTCTGATTCGCTTGAAATTTTAAATGTGCATTATTGAGACTATTATTAAAAATTTCTGATATTTGATACGATGCCTAGTAACCATAGTTACTGTAGACCTAAAAAATGTAAAAGACACCGAAGGTGGGAATTCATTTTTAACTGAAATCGGATGAAAATTGTAAGAATTATTATTTAAATACAATCTAATTATTGGATTGTTGGGCCGAAAGGATTTATTTTTCGTGCGTCAGATCTGTTCTACGGTGGAGATAATTTCCACCTTGAAGCCAGAATTTCCTTTAAGGAAGTCACTTTCCTTATGATATAACCCCTTTAAGGCTTAGAAAATTCCTATACCCTATAAGATTTTTATTTCTTCCCAACTCAAGTGCACCACACCTGAGAGAGAAAATAATTCGATTCAAAATATATATGAATTTAAATTTTCAAATGCGCTTAGTATTTCTTTCTGAAAGTACAGCTCATTTTATTTTTTACCCGTGCAGTGGCATAACAGCTTATTTTTTTTCTTGTTTTTTTTTGTAGGAAATGCGCATAGGTCCATATTTTATACCAAACTAATGCTAATTCTTCATTTTTCGTACTTGGCATCTATTTTCAACTGTGCAAAACATTTTTACCTGCATTTAAAATTCAGTTTAATAAAAGTTTTAAAATGTTTAGTTTAGAGAATTTCCTGTTAAAAAATTCAAACATAAATATTAAAACCAAGTAGAAATGTCCCTGAAAAAATAAACAGAAAACTTATAAAGAAATGTATTGTAGAGCGAGGAAGCAAAAGTTTATAAAAATAAATTCGCCGGGATTGCGCGCCAAAATTAATTTATTAGATTATATTTACCCAAAGAGCTTTACACCACACATCTCTATTATTATGACCCAAAAAGCTACTTTTCACGATGTTGGTGTCTCAAGATTTTGGAAATCGAAGAAGAACAGAGTCATCAACATACATTTACAGATTTACGGCCAATAGGGAGCACTTGGGAGAATGAACAAAATGATGTCTTCTTAAAGTAATTTAATAAACAAAATTCTAAACAAACATTGAAAGCTTAGCCTAGTGCCTTAAGTTCCTGCGCTAAAATTTATTCGTATAACTTGACTACGGCCATTGAATTGTTTTTAATATATCTTAATTAGATTTATTATTTATACTTGTTTATATTTTTCTCGTTAATCATCATGAATTTTAATTTGATCAAAACCTACACCTCTTTTTATACATGAATTTACTCATTAAAAGTTAATATAATTAAAAAAACTAAAACAAGAAAATGTAAGAAAAAAAACCGTGATACAACAACACAAAAAGAGATATCAACGAGTAAAAAAAGGAACATTATAAAAGACACGATAAAGATAAAGATTAACAACGATTTATTTTAGTTTTAAATGAATATACAAATTAAGTGAATGGGATCCGAAGGTGATCTTGTGAGGTGTCCACGGAATTCAGAAAAACCGATAAATCAGGGGCTGTTGATTTTTTTTTCATGTGTATTCACTTCTTGAGTACAAAGCTGTTAATTAAGCTGAAAATAGATTTTTGTTTATCTAAAGACTCAGGTTATCTGGATAGAACAAAACTGTCTGAAGGATATTTATTAAAAATAATTAAATTAAAAAGCGTTATAATTTGATACTAGTGCAGAAGTTTCTCTAATAAATTTTATCGTCTTTTGCCATGGTAATTCCTTTGCAGTGGTGAAGTTATAGGAAAATATTTAGGGTTGATATTTGAGGTTTAAGCAAGAAACAAAACATTCTAAAGATGTTTTGAAATCTAATGTTTTGAAATGTTTTCCTCTTGAAATAAACTATAAATTAATATTACTTCTATGTGGGTCATGCCAAATAATTTATATATGGGACTTTTCTCCTGTTCTATGATAAGTCAAGATGTATTCTCTGAATATATAAAATTTTATCATACTCAGGGGCAGAGGGATGCAGAGAAGAGGCACGATCAATTGTTTCCGATGTTATGTCCCTGAAGCCTTGGCAGTGTCCGGTCGTGTCTTGATCTTCAAGCCATGTGCCTTCTCGTATCGGAGTCGTATATCTGCACGATCCTTTATATGAAACCGTTTAATGAACACTGCTAGATCCAGTTGTATCGACTCTCCTTCCATCGGTAAAGACAAACTTCTTTCCAGACCTTCCACAGATAGTGATCGTACAAGACTGGGATTCGTAAAAAAGGACAGGATCGGTGCTTCTTTGCTCCGTGTCCAATCTTCATGTGGCACAACAGGGGCCTTGCACCTCGTGAGAAGTCTTCTTTAACGCCTTCGGTTTCTTCTTGTGTTCGGCGCGACTCCCACACTTGTTACTTCTAATGGTTTTATTTCGTATCTTTCACTCTCTGCGAGTTCCGAGAACTTAATCGCGTAAGATTTAACTTGCATTATCTACATTCGGTTTTGTTCCCATCGGATCTCTGTCGCTGGAGACTCACGATGCTCGAGTATTATTACTCCTAGATTGATTATTTCCTTGTCTTCATAATAGAAATTAAACTTAGCAGATATTCATTATCAACAACATCCTTTGATCAATATTTTGTTTTGTTGCTTGTTCAGCCCTGTACTTTATCATGTACCTCCTAAAGTATAAGAGTTTCAACCGTACATTCTACCACCGACCTGTCTGATGGTTTCAATTTATCTTTAACTACCCTTGTGTTAATAAATTATTGAAGGTAGTCTACGTACATTTTTACTTGAGTCTCAAAGTCTCATAGACTGTTGCATGTGTTATACAGCCATGCAATTCTTCTTTAAAAAGTAAGTCCCAGAAAAGGGACAATGCAAGCAAAGAAGAAGGACTTTCAGATGTAATTTAAAATTTCAAATGGGATTTAACCACTGACTTAAATATGACCATGCGATGCTAGACAGTATAAACGGCTTAGTTTATGCATCATAGAAACTGCGCTAGTTTAAAATCAAGAAATATTAATTATTAAAAACTTTAATGAATTTATATTTAACTTTTAATTAAATTCATCTTTTGTGCTTCTTAGAAACAAATCACGAAAGGATCGATAATTAGAAATTCAACTCGCATAACTTATTAAGGACGACTGCATCCTTTTTCACTCCAACTCGTTCCTATCTATCTTGATGACCTTTTTTCATCTTAAGTATTTCGTTAGCCATCTCAAACTAGGTGATGATTGAGTGATTGAAGTATAAAAAAAGTAATTAACTTAAAATTTTTATAGTTCATTTATCAAGTTTATAAATATTGAATATTTTTGGTTCGAAAATTGATTCATTTATTAATAATCTTATATAGTATTAGTAAATCTACTAATACATTCTAAAGTTAAAATGTATAATGTCACAAGGTCAATAGCTGTTAATTTAAAGTTAAATTAAGATAAGATAGCGGACTTAAGGGTCTATGGTAGTTTTAAAATTTAATACCAATTATATTCGAAAATAAAATAAATGTTCTTCTTACTTTTGAGGTGTTTTTCGTTTTTCTTTGAGGCAAGACATCCTTTAAATAGGAAATTTTTGTAGATCAATTTCTCTATGAATGCGTCGTAATTTTCTTTACATTTTCAAGGACCTAGATAGCTAAAAGTCTATCTAATTGGTCTAGTCTCCCAATATATTTGACATTGAGGCCAGGTCTTCTAATATAGTTGACATTGTGGTCGGGTCTTCCAATATATTTGACTTTGTGGTAGTGTCTTCCAATATATCTGACTTTGTGGTCAGGTCTTCCAATATATTTGACTTTGTGGTCGGGTCTTCTAATATATATGACTCTGTGATCGGGTCTTCCAATATATTTGACTTTGTGGTCGGGTCTTTCTATACGTTTATCGCTTTCTTACGTTGCATTTTAAGATAAGATTTTTTGCGAATTTTTAATGGAACATAATCATCATGGAGGATAATGAAGTCTTCAGCATGCTGTTATTAATATTCCATATTATATTATTTTAGTATAATATAAAGCATGTATTCTTGTTAATACTGTGTATATACATAGATATAATAGAACTATGTGTATTAAGTTTAAATTCTTATTATTAATAGAAAAAGAATTTTAATAGGGACTAAGAGAAGAAGATGAAAAGGGGACAAATTTGGCATCTATTTTAGTCTTATACAAAATGAAAAAGAAAACGTTTAATTATGCCGTATTGGTAACATTGGGGGTAAAAAGATATCGAGAGTCGCTAGAAGTTTGAAAAGCTTTTTCCAATCTACTGGTTGGATCTGGTTCATTAAGGAACGGGGGGATAAGGTTAGTATGAGAAGAGAAGAGATAAGAGTATTGTAATGAGAACATTAAGCAGGTCTTAGTAATCAGTTGGATCGGCTTGAAAGCTTTTCACAACCAGTGTCTGGATCCTCCCCGACTCACCGATAAATGAAGAGATAAACTACTTCGTGATGTGGGATCATGAGGGAATGTTAATTTAGTGGCCTCTAGCTCTGTGTGTTTAGTCCTCTGGATCTGTTATCTTGATGTTAGTTCTTGTTGCTTCCATTAGTACAGCACTTGCTTTGCCAGTTAATAATCTTCATTTCGGGCTTTGTACTCCTTTTCCATTGTCTTTCCTTTTCTATTGCCGAAAACGTAAGTATAGATATCACAGTGCCGATTCGCAAAATCAAACCCGAGTAGAGCGCTGCTTTAGAATAATACTAATGTTGGAGGATCACAGAGCTATAAACGCTATGGAATTCTAGTAATTACACGAAAGCTGGTTTAATGATGGCTTAGAATAATACTATATGTAGAAGGAGCACTACTGATAACACGAAAGGCGGTTCTCTGGTGGTCTTAAGTAATGCTGCCACCCTAACAGTATACAATTTTCTAAAAAAAAAAGTTGGCAATACTTCCGGTAGCTGAATTATTATGTTCTATTATTAATTAATGATTGATTGTTCGTAAAATACTAATATGAATATCGGGGAATTACAAAATTTTAAGCATTTTAAATTGTAGTTTAACGTTTTTAATTAAAATTATATTAAAAGTAGTACTCGTCAACTAAATGTAGATTCTTGTATTCCGCTACCCTTTTGCCATCTAAGACCGGTTTTATTAAATACTCAGCAAGCGTTTTAAATTATTGTATTTGTTCTTTACGATCTTTCTTTATTAATGGATATTTATGACACATATTTAAAATAATGTTTTGTTGTTAGGGCGGTACTCCTACTTATGACCACCAGTCAACCTTCCGAAAATTATAATGACGTAATAAATTATAAATGAGGTGTTAATTAATACTTTGAGGGCAATCGAAGTAAGTAGTAAGTAAAGAAAAGTTCTGATTTACTCTGTACCCGCTGTACAGGATACGCTGTACCCGCTGTACATGGTACGCTGTACCCGCTGTACAGGGTATGCTGTACCCGCTGTACAGGATACGCTGTACGCGCTGTACAGGGTATGCTGTACAGGATACGCTGTACCCGCTGTACAGGGTACGCTGTACCCGCTGTACAGGATACGCTGTACAGGGTACCCTGTACCCGCTTTTATTATTATATGAAAAATAAACTAGTTTTCTGCAACTGCTATCTCTTTGTTGTATCAAGAAGTTGTCTATCAGTGGAATTGGAACAATGAAATGAAATCTTGTGTATGAATCAGTGTCTGGTCCGATAGGAATCTTATAGCTAAGTATGATGGAATAGAGTTCTTAGAATACTCACCTTTATATTACTTTTGTTATCTTTAAGAGGTAATCATAAGTCGATAGGAATCTGGCGAGAAGTCGACTAGAGGCTAGACTAGGTGTATCCCTTTATCCTCAGCCAATGACTCAGATATGACGTGTTTTATTTTACACTTACCAATATTTTATTATGTATGACTTACCTCACTCATGTTAGCGAATTTTCTTTGAAAATTTCGATAATAAAGTGGCTTTTTAAGGTTAATTTTTTATTAAGGTTGATTTAAATATATTATTCCGTTCGCGATATAGCCAGCTTACAAACACGCTATTTATTATATATATATATATATATATATATATATATATATATATATATATATATATATATATATATATATATATATATATATATACTGAATATAAAGAATTTTAAATAGAAAACACTTAGAAAAGACTTACATGAAATTTGGTAACGTTTCGAACTAAGTTCTTCGTCTGACGGAGAGGGACTGGAAGGTAGATTGAGAGGAATTGAAGGATAGGAGTGAGCAGGGTGGGGTGAGGGGGGTAGAGGGTAGAGCAAATGTATTCAGTACTTGACAGGCTCGAAGGTACTCAAAACTACCATACAGACAAGCAAATCATACAAAGAAAAAATGAAATATACACACACACACTCTAAACGAAACAAATTAAAAAAAAATAAATAAATAAATAAATAAAAAAATAAATAATAAAGAAATAAGAAAGTGAATAATAAGAATGGGAAAGAGGATAAAGAATACAAATAATAAAGTATAAATAAATAGATATAATACAAAAACGGAATAAAAATAAAATATAAAAATATAGACACTAAAATAAAAAATATCAGATAAAAGTAAAACCAAAAAAAAAAAAAAAAACTAAATTATTGTTTATTAATGCCAGGAGGATGACGGGATTTCAAGATGAGTTGGTAGGCAAGTTCCCAGTTTCGACGAGCAGGAGTGGATGTGTCCTCAGGAAGTTTACTAAGGATTTTGGCTTTATATAGGTCATTAAAGGAAGAGGAATGGTGGGATCTAGCGTGCACTGCAACTGGTAAATCACTCCTTTGGTCACGGCACGATTGTCTGTGGTTGTTTAAACGCAGGTTGAAGGGAGTAGACGTTTCTCCTACGTAAAAACAATCACAATGCTTGCACTCAAGGCAATATACCAAGTTGCTGGAGGTGCAGGTTGAGGAAGAAGGAATACGGTAGGAAGTATTAGTAGAAGGACTTGTGAAAGACGGTGAAGGGTCTAAAATAGGGCAGGTTAAACAGCGTCTTCTGTAAATGCGTTTATATATATATATTTAAATATATAGTTATATTTATATTAAATATATAGTTATATATTGTTATATATATATATATATATATATATATATATATATATTTATATTTTATATATATATATATATATATTTATATTATATATATATATATATATATATATATATATATATATATATATATATATATATATATATATATATATATATATATATATATGTATACTTTAAGTGACACAACAACCGAAAAAGTCGAAACAACCGTGATAAATTACCGGTAATAATACGGTCGGAAATCTATACTAATGTTGAGTAGGGTTTCGTTTCCATGTTTTTGGGGCGCTGAATCGAATAAAGGTGGTCTAGATTCAATACGACCCCTCAAGTTTACATGTAGTATTCAAAACCAGAGTTCATAAGTTCGAATCTTAGTAGTGGCTATTATTTTTTATCGTCATATTTAAAGTATTTAAGTTTATAACTTTAAAATAATACTGGCGCGGAAGTCCGCAAGCTGGCGATTTTTATTTTGGAAATGCGTTTTTCTACTTTATTTTGTAAATGCGTTTTTCTGTATATAATTTATTTTGGAAATGCGTTTTTCTGTATATACTTTATAACCTAAGCAGAAGCGTCACAATTTGTTATTTACGATTTTAGAACTCTTTGAAGAAAATGCGCTTAAAATTAGCACAAGTAAGCATCAAATGAGTGAAAATTATGATGTTCAGCACCTTGTATAATGGATATGGTATAAATATTTCATTACCTAGGAAAACCCTAAAAAATTAATAAGCAAATTGTGACGCTACTGCTCAGTTATATTGCTTATACTGAAATAATTAAAATGATAAGCACGAAAGCACGAATTTCAAAGTAAGTTCACCCAGCTTGCGAACCTGCGCACCAAATACTTCTTAAGTTTGTTTGATTGTTTAAGTATTCAAAAATATCCCAAATAACAAGGGCAGCATCATAAAGTGGTTTATTTTAATAATGATGGGTTTGGCTTCATGATTTATCCCTATTTATTTAAAACCGACCAAAAAGTTAAATAGAATTGTTAAAAATTTGGGTTTACGGTACCTAGCAGCAACGTTCTGCGATATGAATTAAGTGATATCTATGTTTAGAGTAAGAGCGAAGCGAGTCCGAAAACGCAAGGATGAGGTATGGTGAGGAAAAGTTCCGAGGTACCCCGTACCCGATATTTACCTATACGATTCCTTCAAAATTGTTTAGGAGTTTCAATATTGGCTATTTACTTAAAGTATTTGATCGAGAGATACCAATTTGAAAAATTAAATATGTTTAAAATAAAAACATGATGGCAAAACTGATTACTCCTTTAAAGCTCTTTTGGTTAAACCCGCTAATCTTGTTGATGAATCTTTGACTCACCAGTTCGTTTTCTTGGTATTTAAACTTTTACATTGATCGCTAAGACAAAAAAAATAAAATTGATATCGGGGTCATCTAAGATTTTGTTTTCTACATTAAGGTTGTAAAATAGTTTTTTAAAAAGCATAAATCTGCAAAATCATTTGTTGCAGAGGTCATAAGTTGTACAAATACGTGTGTTAAGTTTTTATTACAATTTTTTGGATCTCATATTGTATGATATTAATTCTTTATCGTTAAGTTGCTTCGTACTTCTTTTATTAACCTATTTTTTACTATTTTTAACCGTGTCATCTCTAAGGTTTATTGTTGTACTAAATGTTATTTAAAAATATTTATAAAAAAAAGAAAGATAGCGTGTAGAAAGATACCTTAAAAGATAGCGATTTTACAAGAATTGGTCCAGATATATATATATATATATATATAATATATATATATATATATATATATATATATATATATATATTTATATATATATATATATTATATATATATATATATATATATATATATATATATACGCGTCTCCACCAATCTCGGGATAAGGTTATGAATAAAAACACAGCTTTACATGAAATCTATATATTCATTTCTCGCCAACGTTTCGAATTTAACTACAAATTCTTCATCAGGGCCCTTTGCAACACAAGATAACATCAATCTATTTAGATAGTGTAAAATGAAAAATAGATAAATTAAATAAGAATGAGCAATAACAAAAATAAACCAAAGAAATTAGAGAACTTAATTTAAATATGATAAAACATATATATATATATATATATATATATATATATATATATATATATATATATATATATATATATATATAAAGGAAAAAAACGGCTTGCTGAAAGGATTCGTTAACTCTCCACGCCCGGTCAAATGTTCGTGGTCATAGCCCTGATCTTTTTACTGTCTGCACCTTTTCATTAATTTTACAGCTTGCGTAGCTAATAAACTTCCCTCATAGTGCTTAATGGTACCTGATCATCTTTGTATTGCCTAGTTCTTCGATTTCTGTGTCGGTAAAGGTGTATCAACTAGTCATCTTGAAGCCTAAGCCTGAGCATAACAGCTGACACAAAAGATAGGTTGTCTTATTAATGGGTACCATCTTAAATCAAATCACTTCACTCTGTCTATCCAGAGTGGAGCCGCACAAAGTTCAGTTTTCTTGCAATAAGTGGTTCCCTGTATGTCGTATCCAAAACACGAAGAGAACATTTTTTAAAGGCGATAAGATGTTCTATAAAACGAATGTTTAATCATTAAAATCGGATGACCTCAACTAAAGTTATGGCTCTTTTAAACAAACCAATAAATTGGTTAATTTATGCAAAGTCAGCAAATCTCTTTTAAAAATATTGGTTTTTTTGTGTATTTTTTGATCATTTAACAAATGTCATAAATTTAGTTGTAGTTATTCGATTCTGACGAAAAAACGCTCATTTTATGGGAAATTGTTTCAGCTTTAAAAATGTTCATTTCATGTTTTGCACACGACCCACAGGGAACCACTTATTGCAAGAAAACTGAACTTTGTGCGATTTTCTAATATTTTAATATGCGAGCGCATTCATATGAAGGGCTCCACTCTGGATTGTCAAACTATGCTTTACCTTCATAATTTAATGTACCTATGGTAGAAAGAAAAGAGTCTCTCCACAAAAATATTTGATTGGCAAAGCACTTTCAACCTAGCATGCAGCCATCATCAGTGCCTGTACAAACAGTCAAAAAACTAAAACTAATCAATCAAATAAAACTATAAAGTAACAAGAATACACAACTAAGTAAGAAATGTACCTATATTTTCAGAAAAATTTGGTTTGAAGTAGTATAAAATGAGTAACATTTTTACTCATGCTCTTGGAATTATTTAGTTGCTCTTGGCTCTAATTAGTTGGTCTGTTATGTATTGGAATGAACCTAAAATTCTATTAGAAATATTTTATTAATCCTGTTGACTTATTTTTTCTTTGTCGCTCATTCGTTTTTTAAGTCCTATTTTTCAAGAGAGGATTATCATCTCATCTATATTAGAAAGACAGTTTGTGATATTACTTCCATCCACTGCTCTGATAAGGATCTCCTTTTGTTCTCTTACGATCCTCGAGTTCTCTACCTGTATATTTCATTATCTGTTAAACAAATCAAATGTTTCTCCTGTCCTGGGTATTATAAGGTTCAGATTAATACTACGAGATACAAACCTCTTCAAGACATCAAGGTCATCGTGACTGGTCCCTGCCTTAGCCACGAAATGCTTCAGTTTTTGTCTCGTCTTCATGAAATTTTCTTTGATTTCTTATCAGAGTATTTTTTGCATTGTTTTTATTATGCATTGTCTCGTTATCTTTTTGTTAGTTTGTGTAAGAACGTAATGTTTTCTGATCATCATGATCTCACGACTAATATGGATTTTCATCTTGCTTCCATCTAGGGGTTTTTTTTATGTAAAAATAGTTTTTATTTACGACCTATAAGGACCGTAAATCACTCATGAAAGCGATATGTTGAATATTGGGGGCCAGTTATGTTTCTTCAGTAGATGCTCTTTGTCTCGAAGTATTTTGAAAAACAATCGGGTACGGAATGTATCGAAACTTTTCGTAACTACATCGGATTAGCTACGCTCATCTCATCTACTTCAGACTCGCTTCGCTTATCCTCAATTCATCGGATTCGCTACACTCGACCTTATACTATTTAGGAATCGCTTCGCTAGTCCTAAGAAAATAAAAATAACCTATTTATATTGTAGTGCGTCTTCTGTCTTTCTTTACTTGTGCATATACTTTCTTTACTGATTACCCATTTAAGCTATGCTAAGCTTGCTGGACCTCACTCCATCTAAGCTATGACCTCACTCCATCTAAGCTGTGACCTCACTCCATCTAAGCTATGACCTCACTCCATCTAAGCTATGACCTCACTCCATCTAACTATGACCTCATCCATCTAAACTATAACTCACTCCATCTAAGCAATGACCTCACTCCATCTAAGCTATGACCTCACTCATCTAACTATAAACCTCATCCATCTAAGCAATGACCTCACTCCATCTAAGCTATGACCTCACTCCATCTAAACTATAACCTTACTTCATCTAAGCAATGACCTCACTCCATCTAAGCTATGACCTCACTCCATCTAAACTATAACCTACTTCATCTAAGCTATGACCTCACTCCATCTAAGCAATGACCTCACTCCATCTAAGCTTTGACCTCAGTCCATGCTGCTTATCAACAAAACCCTTAGACATACTTTTATTAATAATTAACTTTTATATAATTTATATTTATTTTATAAAGGGATATAACACTTTATATTGAACTTGTGCTAATAATGGCATAAACCTGGCACATTAGTTCTTCTTATATATGACTACATGTTGGCAAAATTTGAAACAAATCAAAATATTTTTCTTCGTTTTATGAATTTTCAATATTTTTGCTGAGTCATTTCTTCCGAAAGCACAACTACCCTGCTTGTACTCTTTAGTATAAATTCAGTGGGAGTTACGAAGATAAGACACACACACACACGTTCCGACAACTTAGTGAAAACATCTCAGGAGGTCATAAAACACCTGAGACGGATAATTCAGGTTAAATTCCTGTTTCGGATTTACATCACAAATACGATACTTTTCCTATACACCTACGAAACAAAAATAAGGAACAGAAAAAATGTAAATGAAAGTTTTAATAAGTATAAACAGCAACACAGCCTTAGAGGTATAAAATAGAGAGGGCATAGCCTATCTAAACACATTGAGAGGCCTGAAACATCTTTTTGGAGCTCTCAGGGACTCTGTGTAACCTCATTGAAACCTCCTTCAAGGAGTAAGTTAAGGTTATAATAAATCAATTGATTTTGGCATCCCGCACATTGTTTATGTTTATATTTGTACTTTTAAACGTTCGGGTATATAAGTTACTGTGATTATGTACTGATTATTTAATGTATTTACAAGCAAAGGTGGTCAGGTTACTTTTTCGATGATTCAAAATTTAAACTATACGGCCTCTCTAGTAATAATATCTGCATGGACATAGTCCATCTCGGTACATTGAGAGGCCTCAACAAAAACATCATTTTGAGACTTTCAGAAGCTCTGTGTAACCCTATTGTAAACTCCTTTAGGAGTATGTAAGAGTTACAAATAATTAATTGTTTGAGTTTTGATCTGTGTTTTAAACGTTCTACTACATATATCATCAACTGTATTTTTGTTCTGTTTATTTGTTTATATTGATACCGGTAAGGCAACTTTTTCGATGTTTTAAAATTAAACTAATAGTAATTATATCTCTACTCTAGTAATAATATCTCTATCTCTGCTCTAGTAATAATATCTCTATCTCTACTCTAGTAATAATATCTCTATATCTACTCTAGTAATAATATCTCTATCTCTACTCTAGAGATAGAGAAAACCCTGCGAGAACAGCTATTCTATTTGACCATTATCATAGGTTTGGTCCAAGGACCAATATATAATCATTTAAGGCTCTACTACTTCTAGGGTATAATTTCCTTTTAGAACCTAATAAGGTTTGTGACTTTGATAAAAAAAATCTTCTATTAATCACATTTGATCTCTAACCCCGACAATCGTATTATGTAACTATGCAATTTTAATCATCTAACGCATAAATAAATTATTTCTTTTGTTTCAGGTAATTATAAAGTCATGCAAGTACACCAGAAGCTAAGTGCAAGTTTTGTACGCTGGATTTAATTATTTGATCAGAACTTTTATCAGACTGTGAAATAAAACAGAGTCTCTCCACTAATGATATATATTTGACATAGCCAGCTTTTAATCTTAACTGATTATCATCAGTGCCGGCGAGCAGCGAAGAAAATAGTTAGGAGACAGCGATTACAGTTTTCTCTAGAGGTTTGTTGCTGACTAACCTTACACAGCTTTGTAGCTGACTGTAACCGCTGTCTCCTAACTCTTTTCTTCACTGCTCGCCAGCACTGATGATGATCTGTTAAGATTGATAGCTGGCTATGTCAAATATATATCGTTAGTGGAGAGACTCTGTTTTATTTCATTACTTGAAACTCCACAACTCATTTTTCCTTATTTTATTAGACTGTGTACCGAGACTATAGATAGGGGAATAGTAAAAGATTACATTCAAATGTAAATATGCAGGAAGTAAAGTTATTTGAAGGAGGGGGAAGGAGAAGGAGGAAGTCACCTCACTCTTCAAAAAAACAGAATCTAACAAAACACAATCTGCACACCTTTTTAGCACATGCGCGCCTTATACATTGCTTATCAGTCTGTCAGTCGTCACACATTATTCATAAACACTAGAGTTCTGGACATTAACAAGGTTGATTTTTGTGCCAAGTTTCATTTTTATCTGAGAAGGCGTTCGAAAATGATCATGTCCCATAGAAATGTCTAGGAAAAAACATCTCGTCAATACATATATATATATATATATATATATATATATATATATATTATATATATATATATATATATATATATGTGTGTGTGTGTGTGTGTGTGTGTGTGTGTGTGTGTGTGTTATATATATATGAAATCCTCAACAATATTTATATATTTAGTACGTTCACACACATTCTAGATCCGCGGATCGTATAGAATAAGTATACAATACGGTCAACTAACTTCACGGTTCTTACAGCGTATTTGTTTAGTCAATCGAGTGAGATTACGTGATAACTGATCCCGCCAAAACATGGCGTCTATTATAGTGAAGGTTCACTTTTGGTTATAAGAAAGTTTAAAACAAAAAATATATTTAAATTAAATTGTGATTTCTTTGCATAATAATAAAGTTACACTAAAAAAAATAATATTTTAAAAGTTATTAGATCAAAAACGGTAATATTGAAGTGAAATAAAAGTTCGACGAGAAGGTTATCCGTTAAATACGATCGTCTCTAAAGGTACATACAACGTATCGGGGGATCCATTTAGATTTCATCTCCCTAGTTCTAGCGTATGCGATCGGATCCCCTCCGCATGGTTCATACAGCTTAAATTACCGTATTGAGAGATCGTATTCTATACGACCCGCGGATCTAGAGTGTGTGTGAACGTACTAATTATTGATCAGTGAGTCCACCCCCCCCCCCTTCCAGAAAAATCCACTCCAACCCTTATCCCCCTTCATGCCCCCAACCTCATAAATGTAATATATTTGACAATCGTGTCAAAACTAACAAATTAATATATAGTTAAATAATGTATGATATAAAATAATACAGAGTTATGTTCGTGTTAAATAGTCGTGAGTACATTTGTTCGTAATACATTTCATCTGGCGCAGTCCGGTGTCGAACAAGGTCGTAAGTTATTGTAAATAGTTTTGTTTATAATTTTAAATTGTTTATTCTGTCAAAAGAAAATTTAATAAAAAGGATTATTTAGATTATGCCTAGGAAAAGTAAAAGGAGAGAATTTAACTCAGCTAGCTCTGACGAAGAGCCTGAGCCTAAACCAATGCCTTGCCGTTCTGATGACAAGAAGTCATCGTTACAAGAGCGAATGAGCAAGTTCCGTTTTCCTCCTTACGATCCAAGTGAGGAAGAGTGGGAATACTACATGATGCGGTTCGAGAACGAGTTAGCAATACATGGCTTTCTGTCTGAATCAGTAACTGAGAGTGTCCCGAGACAATTGCTATTAGCTAGAGTTGGTCCAAGGGGGTTTAAGATAGTAGTTGATCATTTTCGCCCCAAGTCAATAAATGATATTCGTTATAGTGACATCAAACAAGTGTTAAATAAATACCATACAAAAAGCTATTGTGTGCTAGCTGAGAGAATGTCATTTGCGGCATGTAAACGTGATGAGAATGAATCCATTACTCAATTCTTATCGTCGTTAAGGGCAAAAGCGGGAAAATGTCAATTTGGAGAGTCACTAAACGAGCGTTTAAGGGACCAACTTGTCATTGGTGTCAATAACAATCATTGGCAGCAAGATGTTTTAAAAGCACATCCAACAAATGAAGCAACTCTAGATCAAGTGGAACAAACACTGATTTGTTTAGAGAAGGCACAGACACAACAACAACGCATGAAACAGCTAGGGTGTAGTAGTAATACCTATTCAGGCGACACCTATAAGATGGAAGGGCATCGCGAAAAAGAAAACAAAACGAAGAAACAGTCATTTACGGATACTAGACTAACAAGGTTACAGCGAGGAGTTGATTGTTTTGGCTGTGGAGGCCGCCTGCATAGAAAAGGAAATAAATGTCCTGCAGTTGAGCAGGTCTGTGGGGCCTGTAAAGGGAAAAATCATTATGCCAAAACATGCCTTAAAACGGGTAGGGCAGTAATTCAAGGAGACAAGTATAACGAAAGAAGTGCTACTAGAAAAATTACAAAGTATGATAGTGATTCAGACACATCACCAAACGATATTAATGCATTATCAAAAGGTTCAAAAGGATTTTTAGACATTACTCTAAATGGCCATAAGGTGGAAATGCTCTATGATCCGGGGGCATGTGAGACTGTTATTAGTAAGGGACTATGGAAAAAAATAGGCTCTCCAAAACTTGTCCCGACTAAAAGTTTAAAGGCTTATACCGATGTGGAAATAGAAACTTTAGGAAAAACATGGGTTACAGTATCAGCATTTGGAAAAAGGAAAACGTTGCAACTCTATGTAGTTAAGGCCTATGAGGTGCCATTGTTCGGGTTCTCTTGGACATTAGAGTTTAACCTGCCACTTCCGCCTGGATTAAAAATATGTGCGATGAAAGAAAAAGAAATTAATGAAAATGAAGAAATAAAGAAAATAAAATTAGATTATGCAGAATTATTTCGAGATGAGTTAGGGAAGGTAAACAATTTTAAAGCCAAATACATATAAAAGAAGATGCGTGTCCAAAAGTGTTTAAGCCACGACCGGTTCCATTTGCCCTCAAAACGAAAGTTGAAGAAGAGCTGAAAAGACTTGTAGATATTGGAGTTTTAGAACCTGTTGGCGCTGAAACTCCTATTGAATGGGCATCACCCATAGTAGTCGCACCAAAGCCAAATGACAAAATTCGCTTATGTGCTGACTTTAAAGTAACCTTAAATAAACATATAATTGTTGACAGACACCCTTTACCTCGCTTTGAAGACATTTTGGATAAATTGGCAAAAGGAAAAAAATTTAGCACTATTGACTTAAGGGACGCATATTTACAAGTAGAGGTAGAAGAGGAATGTAAGAAATTCCTTGTCATAGCAACACACGTAGGGTATTTTACTTATAAGCGATTAGCTTTCGGAATTGCATCAGCTCCCAGCCTATTCCAACGGCTAATGGACAGTGTTTTACAGGGAATACCGGGAGTAGCATGCTATTTAGATGACATCATAGTTACAGGGCGGAACAAGGAAGAGCACATCAAAAACCTCAGGGAAGTATTACGGAGGTTGCAACAGTATGGAATGCGGGTAAAATTAGATAAGTGTAGCTGGATGCTTGAAGAACTCACATATCTAGGACATAGGTTGAATAAGGACGGGGTACACCCCACTCAAGAACATTTAGAAGCCATTAAGAAAATGCCTGCTCCAAAATCACAAAAGGAACTTCGGTCGTTTTTGGGAAGTGTTAACTATTACTGTAGGTTTGTTCCTCAGTTACAGACAATATGTGCACCGCTTCATAGATTGCTAAAGAAGTTTGCACGCTGGGAGTGGACAACTCAGGACAACAATTGCTTAGAAAAAATTAAGGGTGCTATCTTGGCTGCCGGAACATTAACGCATTACGATCATAAGAAGGAAATTATTGTAGTAGCTGATGCTAGTGAAGAAGGACTTGGGGCGGTTCTATTGCAAAAAAAGGACAATAAAGAAGAAAAGCCTGTCGCTTTTGCTTCGAGAACACTTCAAGCTGCAGAGAAGAAATACTCAGCAATAGATCGAGAAGCGTTGGCCATAATCTTTGCTATCAATAAATTCCACCAATATATTTATGGAAGGCAATTCACCCTTAGGACAGACCACAAACCACTGACGTATCTTTTGGGAGAAAATGCAGAAATCCCTAAAACAGTTGCTAACAGATTAACACGATGGGCACTGCAACTTGCTGCATATACTTATAAAATTGAACATGTACCAGGTTCAAAGAATGCTGCGGCAGACGTACTATCAAGATTACCTGTAAAAGGTACGTTGAGTGAGCAAGAAGAAAAAAGCAATCAAGAGGACAGACATTTGTTTGAAATAAGGACCCAAGATATGCCAGTAACAACAAGGAAATTACAAAAGCGTACTCTAGAAGATCCATTACTTGCAAAAGTAAAACGTTTCATGGTCGATGGTTGGCCAAATAGGAAGGGTATACAAGAAGCAGGACTAGAAGCCTACTACAATAAGCAAGACGAACTTTCAATAGAGAATGGAGTAATGCTATGGCAAGGAAGAATAGTGGTTCCCACGTCTCTACGGAAAAGTATACTGGAAATGCTTCATGCTGGTCATCCAGGTATTGTTGCTATGAAATCGATTGCTAAGTTTCAGGTTTGGTGGCCAAATTTAAATGAGCATATTGAATCATTTGTTAAAGAATGCGTAAAGTGCCAGCAAGGCCGGCCTAAGGAAGCTGACGCTCCTTTGTATTCATGGTCTATACCGACCGAACCATGGTCCAGATTGCATATAGATTATGCGGGCCCGGTAGAAGGGTACAATTGGTTAATTGTCATAGACGCATACAGCAAATGGTTGGAGGTATTTCCAACGAAATCAACTACGACTGAGAAAACTATAAAACTTCTGAGAACTCTTTTTGGACAGTTTGGGTTACCAAGGACTATCGTCTCTGACAATGGTCCTCAATTCACAAGCGGAGATTTTTCTGACTTTTGTAAGAAAAATAATATTAATCACATCAGGGTTACTCCATATCACCCTAAGTCAAATGGGTTGGCGGAGAGAGCAGTGAGGACTTTCAAAGAAAGATTTGCAGCATCAGGACCTGGAGACAAGAACAAAAGATTAGCACAAGTACTTATGGCGTATAGAAATGGAATTCAGAGCAGCACAGGTAGAAGCCCAGCCGAGTTATTGTTAGGAAGAAGGTTGAGAACATGTTTAGATTTGTTAAGACCAAACGTAGAATCAGAAATAGATCGGTCCTTGGTTAAGCAGAAACTAGTCCACGATCGGCATGCAAAAGAAAGATGTTTTGATGTAGGAGATTTAGTTTGGGTTTTGAATCCAGGAGGAAAAGGGTACGTTGCAGGACGAGTCGTTGAATGCACAGGACCTTTATCGTACCGAGTAGAAGTAGAAGGTCGAGAGAAAAGATGTCACGCAGATCAAATGAAGACAAGAAGATCCCCTAGCCAAAGGCTTGGAGAGGGGGGAGAAGTGTAATATATTTGACAATCGTGTCAAAACTAACAAATTAATATATAGTTAAATAATGTATGATATAAAATAATACAGAGTTATGTTGGTGTTAAATAGTCGTGAGTACATTTGTTTTTTCTTTGAAAATTCGCTAAATCATCTTGTTTTATTCCTTAAGAATTTTCATGAAGAATTAAATAGAAAATTACATCTGCAAAGAATAATGAATATTTTTATTACAGTTTTGTTTTAATATTAATTAAATAAAATGTCAGGTGATGTTTTTTTATCAAATGAACTACAAATCCCTGATAAGATTAGATATAAAATTTTATACGATTAGTATCATAAAAATGTAATAACGCAGCTAAAATATCGCTGTTATAAAAGTACAAAAAAAATTAAAACCATTATAAAATTATAAAAAAAAAATCTTTTGTTTCACTGACTTAATATTATTCTAGACATAAACGTAGCAGAAAATACATAAAAAAGTTTTGAAGCTTTTAAAAAAAATATAAGATAAAGACTTAAAGTAATGTTAAAGAAAATGAAATAAGGTAGAAAGATAAGATATCCCGCCTTTTTTAGCTTATCAGTGAATACTCGCAGCTATAAGCAATAAAATGGAAGAAACGGGTCGTGAGATAGCCCGGGTTTTTATTCGTTTTTCCTACAGATAAGTTATATAGCCCTCTCTCTTAGGATGAGAACTGATAACGTTAAATTTAATGGTTTGATAACAAATAAATGATAATAAGTTTATTATTAGTGATAAGAAGGTAAATTAGATGATGTTTGATCGTCTAAGAGATTAAATTTTACCTCACTAAGTTTTATTTGTTTATATTTTTTAATTTTTAAGAATCAATATTTTTGTTTGAGAATTTTGTTTAGCGTGTCAAATTAAATGCCAACACAAGCAAATGCGTAAAGAAGAAGCTAAGTCTGGTACAAGTAAGAGTGAGGTCTTATTTGCGGCAGAGTCTTGTACCCCTCCCTCAATTCACTCCCCCGAGTATACTGGGTAATGCGTAGTGCTGAAGGAGTTATATATTATTTCCAAAGAGACTAATACTATTAGAGGGAGGATACAACAGCTCTTATAATTCCTTGGGTAGCTAGGTACCGTAACTGTACATTGGTGAATTTTTTATAATAATTAAAATTCAACGTAAAATATTAGATTATTTCTCTACTATTTTGTCTAAAATTAAGTAAAATAATTTTAAAATAAATTTTCATTATTTTTATCACATATATTATTTAATTATTTGTGTTTTATGAAGTAATTTAATATGACGTCACTGAAAAATGCCCGCCGTTTGTCGAGTATGTACTAGGATACGAGTAAGTCCCGTTAAGGTACCTAGTGGAAGCTGCCTTACTTACAGACCCCTTATCACTGTGTTATACTGCCTATGTACGCCCTCTAAGTATTAGTCTCTTTGATTATTTCCCTTTGTCCCAAGGGGGATAATGGTCGCCACCGACTATGTGACATTGCAGTATTGACCTTTTATATCTAGTTTTTTTTATTTGAGTTTTTTGGCGCAGTTTTTTGATCTAGGACTCAATTCCAAACGATTAGAAACATAGTTGAAATCATAGAGATATTTACTAGAGAGGGCTTAGCATATCTTAATACATTGTGACACCTGAAGTATCTTTTCGGGGCTCTCAGGGGCTCTGCGTAACCTCATTGAAACATTCTTCAAAATTGAGTTAAGGTTATAATAAATCAATTGTTTTTAGCTTCCCGAACTTTATCTGTGTCTTAATATATATTTTTAACGTTCTTAAATATATGTTACTGTCATTTTGTTCTGTTTATTTGATTATATTAAAAGTCGAAGGTGGTCAGGTTATTTTTTATGATGTTTCGAAATTCAACCAATAGGGCATAGAGATATATACTAGAGGGGGCATGGCCTATCTAAATATATTAAGAGACCTGAAATATCTTTTTGGAGCTCTCAGGGGCTCTGTGTAACCTCATTGAAACCTCCTTCATAAGTGAGTTAAGGTTATAATTAATAAATTTATTTCGGTTTCCAGCACATTGTTTATGTTTTGATTTCTATTTTCAACGTTTTACTACATAAGGTATTGTAATTTTGTACTGTTTATTTGATTATATTTAGAGCGAAGGTGGTCAGGTTAGTTTTTCGATTTTTCAAAATTTAACCTATAGGGCCCCTTAAGTAATAATATCTCTATGTTTGAAAAGATATCTTGAAATTATCTTCTAATCCTAAATCCAACTAAAAATTTATACTGCATCTATCTATTCTCCCCATATTAGCCCCTAATTATTTTACCAATCTTACCATTTAATTGTTTTAATAAATAATATATACTATACTAACTTTTTACATTTCATTTGCTCCAACGCTAAATTTACAAGATAGATTACTCCATAAATGTTTTTTTTTACATTAACTTTTTTAAATTATCTTACGAGTTTGCATTATATTTTTACCATAATGTTCATGTTTATGTAATCTTGTTCACACTTTACCTAATAAAAAATTATAAAACAAACTCTGTTTATAAGATCTATGACTTTTAGCTACATGATAAATGTTACGATTCTCCTAAGAGATTACATGCACTCATTAATATATCACATAAAACTAAAGGGGAATGTATAATTTTTTTTTTAAAGTAAACTTTGTTAAGTCCTTTTTAAAAAGTTAAAGCTTAGAAAACGCTATGACAATGACTGATTGCAATAAACTTTATCTTATGACCAACACCCTTCCTACAAAAAGAATTATTCTCACTTAAATTCATTTTAAATGAAAAAAGGGATGTT
Source organism: Microvelia longipes (assembly GCA_018340805.1). Taxonomy (NCBI): domain Eukaryota; kingdom Metazoa; phylum Arthropoda; class Insecta; order Hemiptera; family Veliidae; genus Microvelia; species Microvelia longipes. The sequence goes on from JACMZG010001863.1 coordinate 51,077,145, forward strand.
TGTTATCTTTTAAATCGAAAATGTTTGTGTTATATATCTTTAAGTGTAAAAGAACTTGTATAATAAGATAGAAAAACAGTTATATATGTAAACAGAGAAGAACAAATTACATTAAAACGTAAACAGATTAGTTATAGAAATAAAAGACATGTTTAGAAGGAGTACCCCAAGGTGTTATCTTCAGTCTAGTCCTATTCGTTTTCTTTTGTAAAAAAAAAAAAAAAATATTTTTTTAGAAATCTTTGTCTTGTCCACCCATACGACTTTAAAGTGCAAAATGTTATTTATCCGTGTGCGATTTTTATTCCAAGTCCCTAATGTTAAATACAAAACAGTTATACGTAAACTAGAATATTATTAAAAGTCAACTTTAAAAAAATAAATAAATTGTACATTTGTTTGACCAATTTGTAATTGTCCAGAAATGGTATTTCCACATAGAAAACTCTCTCTAGAGAAATATGGTCAAATGGCTTTTATTATCTTGATTTACCTTTTTGTGAAAAGGATTGTGAATCATACAAGAATTATTAAAATCGTCAACATCATTAATTTTATTCTTTTCAGCATTTCTATGTATGTAAATGGACACGTATTCTATTTCTTATAGAATTTTGATGTGTAATGATTATAAAACACATTATTTTTTACATATTTTATGTACATATTTGTTATTGTTTATCTTACTACTCTGATAAACAATCTTAACGCTGCATTAACTCATTCAAGCTCGGCTCCGCCTCATCTCAGCTGTTTTAATATGTATCTTATATTAGAATTAATACTTTAAAAATGTTATTACTATGCATGTTAAATTTAACTTGTTCTAAATAATACCTTTCAGGCCAAATATATCTAGCTCGTTTATATATTAATAAAAATTAACTATTTCAAAGTAATAACTTATCAAAGATTACCAAAATTACAAAATTATCCTAAAAATATTAATTTTTAATATTTCCTTTATTTATTTATACTTGAGGTTACTTTATTACAAAGTTTCTCCATTTTTAAAATTTTAAAATAAAATTAACAAAAAATTGATTGTAAATTACGCAGACTACATAAAAATAGACAGCATGATTTAAATAACAAACTTGATTAAAAATAAAAAATAACATAACATTACACAACACACACTAAACATTTAGGAGGAAATACTAAGTAATCAGCTAAAAACTCGTTTACATTATAGTTGTTGCTTTCTCAAGCAACAATGTTTTAATGCTCAATTTGAAAATTTTGGGTGGAACTTCAACTATTGAAACGGGTAATTTATTAAAGCACCTTATTCTATTAAAATTTGGGGACTGATGTTATTTGTAGAGCCTAAAAGTGGGAATATTGATGTTAGCAATATATCTAGGGGTTTAATTGTGGTTCTTAATATAATTGAACTCCCCCTTATCAAACTTTGCTTTAACGAACAACAACAATGAAAAAATGTAGACTGAATAAAAAAACTAAGGAAGGATCAATTCAAGTCTTCCTTCCAGCAATTTTAGTGGGTAAACCTTTTAAGATCTTAATCGTTCTAGAACTCATATAACGTTTAACCATAACGTTATATTCACACTAATATAGATTAGAATAGACGTGAAACTAGTAGAAAACGTATAGTCCATGCAAGAGTCAGGCCTAAAAAATGTGACTTAACTTGTACTATATCAAATCAAATTTTTTTTTGAAAATATATCTTCAATTATGAAAGAAAAGCATAATATATCCACGGTAGAGCCCTTCATATGAATGCGCACCCTTAAAATATTAGAAAATCGCACAAATTACAGTTTTCTTGTAGTAAGTGGTTTCCCGTAGGTCGTGTGCAAAACAGTAAGTAACTTTTTGGTAGAATTTTATAGCTGATAAAATTTCCTATAAAACGAGTGTTTATCGTCAAAATCGGATAAATACAACTAAAGTTATGATATTTGTTAAATGGCCAAAAAAATGCTTAAATAGTCAATGCTTTTTCTAAGAAATTCATTGAATTTGTATAAATTAACCATTTTTCATTGTTTTTGAAAGAGCAATAACTTTAGTTGCAGTCATACGATTTTAATGATTAAACATTCGTTTTATGGAAAATTTTATCACCTTTAAAAATGTTCTCTTCATGTTTTGCACTTGACCCACAGGGAACCACTTATTCCAATAAAACTGAAATTGCTATTGTATAAAATTTTGAGCATGCGCAATCATATGAAGGGCTCCACTCTGGATAGGCAGACGATGTTTTTTTCCATAATTTAAGGTATATTTTCAGAAATATTTGGTTTGAAGTAGTGAAATGAGTCACGTTTTTTCAGATCCTGCTCTTGTACTAGTAGGAAAGCGAAGAAAAACGCGAGAAACGTAAAAAGAAAAACGTATAATAACGTAAAAAGAAATGTAAGGAAAACTAAAAAAAACTAGAATTGAAACCAGTAGAAAAGCGAAGAAGAACGTAAACCATAAAAAAACAAGACTCAACCATAACTCTACTAAGGAGACTTACGATTTCATATTGACTATTAAAGTAATGTTTTCAAGACCTGAAAGCAGTGTTGACAACAGTGCTAATTTGTCCGGGAGTTCTAACTCTCCCAGTTTTAACATGGTATTTTTCATTTTTACTTACAGTCGTACATAGGAAAAGTATTGTGTTGGCAAAAAAATTAGAAATCACCTGAATTTCCGTTTTATGTGTTTTTAAGACCAACACTGAAAAAAATTATGGCTACCGGCAATGCCAATAGACTTTTCAGGTGTATATTTAATGTTTTATATAGAACCAAAACCAGTGTACTCGCGACTAGCGCAAGCTAAACTTAACAGATTTACTTGGTTCAAGTAAGAATTGATTGAAAGGAGAAATAGACTCTAATACTTGTGACAAGCTTAATTAAGTATAAGTATAAGCTTATTAAGTATTAATATAATTTCTATCCAATGAAATGAAAAATAATAAAAGAATACATTTGTCATGAAATTTGATCGCAAACTCAAACGTTTTATGAAATAGAGCGACTTTTTTGTAACCTTTCGTCATTTTTTAATCATATATTAATACTATAAAGAAGTTGGATTGGTTTATAAATAGTGATTAGATAAAATCGTGCAATTTGAATATGATAACTATATGCTCATAAATTTGTCGTTTATAAATGTTTTGATATCGTCATAAAATTTAAACGGGAAAAAGTAATATATAGAGGAGGCATTGATATTATAAAATGGAGATTAGATTAGATAAGAGTTTAAACTTGGATTTCAATTCGAGACTAATAAAATCCACGTAAACCCGTATGAAAAGAAAATGTAATACTAAAATAACAGCAGAGAAGAAAATGATGGATTTTCATTCTATAGAGCAGTTTATGTGATTGTAAAACGATAAGCATGGAAATAAAAGGGAATTGTGGAAATGTGGCCGATAGGTCGGGTAATAGTTTTCACCAGACCGGTTCATCAGTCAATCTGGCCAGACTAGGGCGGGGGGGGGGGGGTATCGATGCAAACCACTTCTGTTATCAGTTTGAAAACCATTATCCCCAGAGTAAGCTTTTTTCTCTCTTAACTACATCTCTTATCACTTAGGTTTTCAAAACCTTTCTTTCTACATTATTATCTATTGATATCAACTAAACGAGTTTAGTTGAAAATACGTTGAATGAAGTAACTTGAGTGCGCAGACGAAAATCTTTTATTTATACTATTCACTTTTTTTTTATTTTTAAACAATGCTATATGTTATAATATATATATATATATATATATATAATATATATATATATTATATATATATATAATATATATATATATATATATAATATTTATTTATTATATATATATATTTGTTATTTGTTTTTTGTATATGTATTTTCTAGACAAATCTTTTAAATACGCTTCTTTCGAACGGATAAATATTTTTAAATCAAACTTGGTACGATAATTAACCTTAGGGAGGATACGACTCCTATTAAAAATCAGATAGTCGTTACGTCACTAACTCGATTTGCTGAGTCATTGCTAAATTTGTTTAAAAATCGGCTAAACTCAAAGTTACTGTTTTTCTCAAGGAAAAGGGTCCTTATAAAGTTTTTGGGGAGCTGAATTGAATGAAATCGGTTGATACGACCACTTAAAGTGACCAAAAAGTCTTCATAGTTTGAAAACTAATATATTACCATTTTGAGCTGTATTGGGGCATCCTAAAACAGCACAGCGTACGTGTGCTTTACAGCACATGGCTGTAAAGCGATGTGCTGGGGCACATTATTCTATCTGGGGGCACAGCACTGCCCCCGCCAAGTCTAGCGGTCACTGGTGTGCCATCCTTTACAGGAAGCATCTCGAGGCTATTTTCACCCCCTCCTATCTTTTTATTAAGGACATAAAAAATATAATTTTAATATTAACTAAAAAATCTTGTTAAGCTGACTTACTATACCGAATTTCATATCATTACTATTTACAGATGTTGAGATATAATTGTCAAGTTGAAAGGTAGTCCTAACCTCAATTTTACGTATAACGGACAAAATTTTGACAACTAGCGCTACCTAGGTAGTAGGAGGGCCCACCACCAAAACTTAAAGGAATATCAGAGTTTTATTTTGACAGGGAACATTTAACAAAATATTCTTTCGCTATTTACTACTGTTTAATTTAAGGAAAATNGAAGAAGAACGTAAACCCATAAAACAAGACTCAACCCATACTCTATCTAAGGAAGACTTACGATTCATATGACTATTAAAGTAATGTTTTTCAAAGACCTGAAAGCAGTGTTGACAACAGTGCTAATTGTCCGGAGAGTTCTAACTCTCCGTTTTTTAACATGGGTATTTTTATTTTTTTACTTACAGTTCGTACAAATAGGAAAAGTATTGTGTTGGCAAAAAATTAGAAACACCTGAATTCCGTTTATGTGTTTTAAGACCAACACTGAAAAAAATTATGGCTAACCGGCAATATGCCAAAGACTTTTCAGGTGTATATTTAATGTTTTATAGGTAGAACCAAAACCAGTGATACTCGCGCTAGCCGACAATGCTAAACTTAACAGATTTAACTTGGTTCGTAAAGAATTGATATTGAAGGAGAAAATGACTCTAATACTTGTGAACAACTTAATTATATAAGTATAAGCCTATATAAGTAATTAATATAATTTCTATCCAAGGAAATGAAAAAATAATAAAAGAATACATTTTGTCAATGAATTGTATCGCAAACTCGAAACGTTTAGAATAGAAGCGACTTTTTTTGTAACCTTTTTCGTCATTTTTTAATCTATATATTAATACCCTGATAAAAAAGAAATAAGTTTTTGGATTGTTTATAAAATAGTGATGTAGATAAAAATCCCGTGGCAAATTTGCATATGCATAACCTTAATGCCATAAATTTTGTGTCGTTATAAAGTTGACTATCGTCCAATTAAAATTAAACGGGAAAAGTAATATATAGAGGAGGCATAGGATATTAATAAAATGGAAGATTAGATTAATGATAAGACGTTTAAAACTTGGAAATTTCAATTCGAGACTAATAAAATCCACGTAAGACCGTACTGAAAAAGAAAATGTAATACTAAAATAACAGCAAGAAGAAAAATGATGGATTTTCATTTCTATAGAGCAGTTCATGTGATTTAAAACGATAAGCCATGGAGATAATAAAAGGGAATTTGTTGGAAACTGTTGGCCGATAGGTTCGGGTATAGTTTTCAATCACCAGACCGGTCTCAGTTCATTCTGGCAGACTAGGGGGGGGGGGGGGGGGGGTATCGATGCAAACCACTCTGTTATCAGTGTTGAAACCATTGATCCCCAGAGTAAGCTTTTTTTCGTCTCTTAACTACAATCTCGTTATCACCTTAGTTTTTCCAAAACATCTTTCTACATTATTAATCTAAGTTGAATATTCAAACTAAAACGAGGTTTTAGTTGAAAATACGTGAATGAAGTAACTTGAACGTGCGCAAAACGAGAAATCTTTTATTTATACTATCACTTTTTTTAATTTTTAAAACAAACATTGGGTTTAAATAATATATATATATATATATATATATATATATACTATATATAATAACTATATATATATAATATATAATATATATATATAGTTTATTTATATATATAATATATTGTTTCACTTGTTTGTATTATTTTCTAGACAAATTCTTTAAAATACGCTTCTTTCGACGGATAAATATTTTTAAATCCAACACTTGGTACGATAATTAACCTTAGGAGGATACCGACTCCTATTAAAAATCACCGATAGTCCGTTACGTCACGCTACTCCGACTTTGCTGAGTCATTGCTAAATTGTTTAAAAAGATCGGCTATAACTCAAGTTACTGATTTTTCTCAAGGAAAAGGGCTCCTTAATAAAGTTTTTGGGAGCTGAACTTGAACTGAAATCGGTTGATACGACCACTTAAATGTACTCCAAAAAACAGTCTTCATTATGGTTTGAAAAACTAAATATATTAACCATCTGGAGCTGTATTGGGGCAGATCCTAAAACAGCACAGCGTACGTGTGCTTTACAGCACGATGGCCTGACAAGCGATGTGCTGGGGCAACTATTATTTCTATCTGGGGCACCACGCACTGCCCCCGCCAAGGTCTAGGGTCACTGGTGTGGCATCCTTTACAGGAAGCAATCTCGACGGCTATTTTCACCCCCTCACTATCGTTTTTATTAGGAGCATAAAAAATATAATTTTAATACTTAAACTAAATACTCTGTTAAGCTGACTTACTATACCGAATTTCATATCATTATATTTACAAGATGTTGAGATATAATTGTCAAGTTTGAAAGGTAAGTCCAACCTCAATTTAAAGTATACGGACAAAATTTGTGACAACTAGCGCTACCTAGTAAGCAACACCAAAACTAAGACAATCGAGAGTTTTATTTTGACCAGATACAAATAACAAAATAATGTCTTTCGCTTATTTAATCTACTCTACTGTTTAATTAAGGAAAATGGAACTGTTTAGTAATAAATAAGATGTCTTGGCGATTTCACATTGTGACTTGGCAATTACGCAGCTTAAGATAGTATGATACTAAAAATCTTGTATAGAGTTTAAACAATACAAAGTTTTATGACTTATTATATTAATCTCAAATATTCTCTAACCTTTTAAGAGAACACATTGCGTGCATTAAATATTTTTAAAGAGTCCATATCCCATATCACGATTTAACCCTGACTTTTCTCAAAATTAACTAGGTAATTACGAGAGCCGACGACTCAAATTTTTATTTTCAAATTATTTATTGAAAATATTTTTTTAGATTTTTATCCGAGTTCATGGTTTTTTAAGAAATAAAGAGAATAAGCTGTGATTGATATTAAGATATTTGATATGATACTTTAAAGTAATAAGTTTACACAAAGCATTGCTTATAATATCTAAAACTGTGTTATCAAGTGTTAGAAATCGCCCTCAGGCTCGGGTATAACTAGAATTGCACTGAAATTACGCCCTAGTAAATAAAAAACCGAAATGAAAAATA
>JACMZG010001863.1:51087171-51358985 GCA_018340805.1 Microvelia longipes
GACCTAAGTCAGTATATTTTATAGTTGTTTCATTAGAAGCTGCTGTATTGGTAAACATCAAAAAGGCGTTATGACTATAAAGCGCGCATAACCAACATTAAATTGTGAGGCTAGAGACAACGAAATATATGTCTTCATTCAGCCAATATTTATATTTCTAGTGAATATAACCATGGTGCTATTGGGTCTAAGAGCATTATTACAAGTGGATACTTTCTAGTAATGATATCTCTATACCCTTTACCCTAGTAGTTATGCTTCTATGCACTCTCTAGTAATAATATAATATCATTGCTGCTCTCTCTAGTATATGATATTCTTTATGCCCTCTCTAGTAATGCTATCTCTATCTATCCTTTACTCCCTAGTAATTATATTTTCTGATGCACTCTCTTAGTAATGATACTCTTTATGCTCTCTCTAGTAATGCTTTATCTCTAAATCCCTTATTACCCCTTAGTTAATTATATTTTCTATGCCACTCTCTAGTAATGATATCTTTATGCCCTCTCCCTAGTAATGCTATTCTTATATTCCTTTACCCTAGTATATTTTATAATATCTTTATGCACTCTCTAGTAATGATATCTTTATGCTCTCTCTAGTAATGCTATCTCTATATCCTTTACCCTAGTAATTATATCTATGCACTCTCAGTAAAGGATATCTTTCCCATGCCTCTCTTCTATGTAATGCTTATCTGCTTTATATCCCTCTACCCCTAGTTAATTATATTTCTTATTGGCACTCTTCTAGTAATGATCTATATCTTCCTATGCCCTCTTCTAGTCAATGCTATCTCTAATCCTTTACCTCCCTCCATTTGAGTAATATCATTTCTATTGCGCTTCCCTCTAGTAAGATCCCATCTTTTATGCTCCTCTCTAGTACCACTTGATAATCTTTAATGCTTTTTCTCTCTAGTAAGATGTCTCTATACCCTTTACCCTAGTAGTTATATTTCTATGCTCTCTCTAGTAATGATATCTCTATACCCTTTACCCTAGTAATTATATTGCTATGCACTCTCTAGTAATGATATATTTATGCTCTCTCTAGTAATGATATCTCTATACCCTTTACCCTAGGTAATGATTATCTTATGCTCTTCTCTAGTAGTGAATGTCTCTATACCCTTCTTACCCTAGTAATCATATTTTCTATGCTTCCTCTTCTAGAAATGAGTGTCTCTATACCTTTTACCCTAGTATATTATATTTCTATCGCAACGCTCTAGTAATGATATCTTATGCTCTCTCTAGTAATGATATATTTATGCTCTCTCTAGTAATGATGTCTCTATACCCTTTACCCTAGTAAATATTTCTATGCACCTCTCTTAGTTATATGATTGATCTTTATGACCTCTCTTAGTAAATGATATCTTTACTGCTCTCTCTTAGTAATGTTGTCTTCTTATACCCTTTTACCCTCCTAGTAATTTTATTTCTATGCTCTCTCTAGTAATGATGTCTCTATACATTTTACCCCTATTTCTAGTAATGATTATCTTATGCTCGTCTCTAGTAATGATATCTTTATGCTCTCTCTAGTAATGCTGTCTCTATACCCTTTACCAGTAATTATATTTCTATGCACTCTCTAGTAATACTATCTTTATGCTCTCTCTAGTAATGATATATCTTTATGCTCTCTCTTGTAATGATATATTTATGCCCTCTCTAGTAATGGTATCTATATGTAAGGTTTAATCTAAAAGTTATTAAAAGGAAAAGGTTAAAATTATTATAATAGGAGCTAATAAAATATTTAATACATCCCATATAACTCGCGTACAGTCCAAATAAAAACAATATTTAGAACTTGCAAATTGTCTAGTCAAGTAGGCAGCCAGAACTGAAAGAGAGGGAGGTTAAACCACTTTAGAGGAGGCGATGTTTCACACACCTTTAAGGGACTTCTGCCGAAAACTACTTTCAAAGGGGCAAAGGGGGAGACATTTTTTCCTGGGGGATGCCCCTATGGCTTCTCTGGCTACAGTCCTGTTGCAGACCTAATAAATAAAAATATGCTTAAGATTTCGAACTGATTTTATAATTTATACAAAATCCAATACCCCTGGGTGCCGATAAATGCATGAAATCGAACATCTAGATCCCAGATAAGGGCGATAAAACGTCGATATTGTTTTGTAAACGATCGCCCTGAACTCGGCAGGTTGTTAACAACTTGTTTACTGTCTTTATGAGATGGTTGCTCCACTCGCCTCGCATCTAATCGATTTAACTTTGCGATAAGAAAATTTATTGTGATAAAAAATCGAGATTTTTATGTCCAGTGTAAAACGTGCAGTAAAATAATTTCTTATATGTTTATTGACAAATGAACTGATAAATTGAGATATTTCTTTTTTACTTTTCCTTATTTATACTGTAGAAATGGGAAAAGGTTTGTGTATACACTAAAAATTCCAAACCGGTATTTGACGTGAATTATCAGTTTCAGGTATTTTAAAGACCTCTTGAGTGATTTTCACTAAATTCTTTGTGTTTGTATACACACTGTTTTGCAGAGGGTGTGATGTTTCACACACCTATAAGGTACTGCCACTGAAGACTTTTTTTTCAAAGGGGGCAACATTTTTTGGGGGGGGAGGGGTCAAATAAAGTAAATTATTTTATTACATATTTTTTTAATTACTGCAACACTCAAAACAATAGTTTATACAACATGTCAGTAAAGTGGTTTAAAAATTAATTATTGTACCCCAATAAACACATTTCCGCAGAAAGTAAATCTCATTTTACAGCCTAGTTATATAATGTAACACTCTAGGGTATGTGTATTTAAAATGCTTTGTAAGTCCTTGTAATGAAAAAATTGCTTTTAGCCATGTTTTTTAGGCTTTAAAATTACTTTGAAGTACCGGTGACAAAATGAAAAATAAAAAAAAAATAAAATAAAAAAAAAAAAATATCAATAAAATAATATAATAATATAATAAATAATAAAAAAATATATAAAATATACTTTATATAATATATGTAATAATAATAATATAATATAAATAAATAATACTATATAAATAAATATATAATAATATATAATATAATGTATATATATAATATATATAATATATATATATATATATATATAATATATATATATAATAATATATATAATATATTATATATATATATATATGTATATGTATGTAATATATATATATATATATATATATATATATATATATATATATATATTATAATATATAATATATATTATATTATACTATATATAATAATAAATTATTTATTTATTATTATAAATAATTATATATAAATAATATCTGTTTTTCTGATATTTCCGTTGAAATATCAGAATAATAAAACAATTCTCTACTGATGTATTATTTATTTAAAATAAAGCATAACTGGCTTTCAACCAACTTAAGGTGGTTGAAAGCCATCATCAGTGCCTAACAAACAAATAAGTAAAATAATAAAGTACAAAAACATTACAAGAGACTTATTTTATTAATCTGATCATGATGGACTCTAGCGCTCATACTTTGAATCACATTGAAATACTTTTAAGTACTACCTTTGAAAAAATAATTTCTCGCTTTAATGTTAGGCACTGAATATTATTAGTTAATTTTATTACTTAATAATATGACTGACTATAACAGCTGTGATAGGGACTCGGCAGACAGTGATGTTCGTATTTTTGTATTTGATCCTAATAAACTTTTATTTTATTTGGGGATTAATATACAAAGTTTATGCTTAAGAGATAGAGATAAGTGATATCACAAACTTACTTGATAATCAAGTAAAAAGAAGATAATATACCAAGATTAACGATCTTAGATCAATTCAAAAAGGAATACTATTTATATTTGAAAATAATAGTTTTGCCTTCTTTATCCAGGTTTTAAAGCTATTTCCATATATTAGTCCTCTTACGTTCTTCAGGGTACTTTTTCTTACTGTACAATTAATTTTTAATATCGAATAAATAATAATTATCACATCCTTGTTAGAGTCAAGCTGTTGTGTTAAGTTGCTTACACAAGGAACTTAGTAAAGTTGATTACATCAAGCACCTGCGCCCTATTGTACTCCGTATTAACAAAATGATGTATTTTTCGTAATAATATTATTTATTACTAATTATATACTTGATATTTAATATAACTTATCTGATCTTCTTGCTCGCAATAACACGTATTTATTTATAAAGAAATAATAAAGATAAAGAAATTTACTTATTCCTTTCCTTGGCTTAATATTACAATCAAGATTAAAGTCACGAAGGAATCTAATATATAATACTTAATATCAAAGAGAACAGATTTATACGAAGGAGATTTTAACATCTTAGATAGTGCTCAAGTGTATTTTTCTGTCTATGAAAAGACTTTATGAAAATGGCCTTTACTTGTACAATCATTTTGAATGCAGTAATATTTAGTAATGCGCTTCACCAAGAGCTATTGGATTTTTTGGAGAAGAACAAAAATGGGTTTCTAAGCGTGATATCGAAACTTTGAATCTATGAGATTCATCTAAATGATTTTTTAGCACCTGTAGAAAATTTGAAGTCTCTGGGATTTATAGGGAAGAAGTAATTTGGGTAAGACAAAAAACATAGCGTTAGTAAAACTAAAAGTAACACATAAACCAAGTAGGGAAACTCATATACTAACCATCAGTGTAAAAAATTCAGGCCTGCGTGAACAGCTGATGGCTCAAAAAATAAAAAAAATAGCTACAATTGGAATACCTGCGCATGAGCCTTTTAGGATTTACGTTTTTTTTACTTAATTTTACTGACAACCCTGATAACATTAGGTGAGTATTACTTTTCATCGTCTTTTCGTACTTTAATATGTACGTGATAGTTTAATGATTTTGTATTAAATTCTGTGAAATAATTGTTACACTAATTTAATTATACGGGCCTCGGCCCGTAGCCGCTACGCGGCCTCGCGCTTCGCGCCTCGTCCGCTCCACGGCGTCGGCCCACCGGGCCGCTTCGCGGCCCGGGGCCTCCCTGTGGCCGCTTCGCGCCACATTGTTGTTGGTTTGTATTATGTGTTGTTCTTGTTACATGGCATTTTGCCATGTATCTAGCGAATTTTCACAGCCTTTCCACACAGGCCCGCTTCGCGGGGCTGAGAGGCTTTCTCACAAATTTGATTTTGCTAATTGAGATTTTATTCATACTCTATTATTAATAGTATGCTATAATATTAAAATTAAGAAGCATTATTGTGCCGGCAATCGCGCAACAATCGTCACGAAATTCATTCTAGCTACACAAATTTAAAGTCAGACAGCTTTAACTTTCACAGAGTTTTATTGATATAAGTATCGTACGAAGAAGGAACAACTGTAACATAAAACGTCCCGTTTTGCGAACAATAATCGAACAAGAACCCGTAAAAAACCCATTTGAACCCTAGTTAGAACCCGTAAAAGAATATTTTACCGTCTAAACTAATAAATCTTGAAACGAATCGAAAAAACTAGAATAAAATACGTCAAAACATAATTCTTTCCTGACAGTGTTGTCCAAAACAAAAACATTACAAAAAAAAAAAAAAAAAAAAAAAACAAATATAGATAAAAATAACCTAGCAGCGGCCGCGACAATTATAAACAAAAATATATTCATGATTTTAGTTTTTAAATAAAAATGCCGTTTCCGTCACTTAAGATTGCCTGACTGAGCTGAAACCGGTCGCAATCGTTTTAGAATGACTTCGACCATATAAAGACTACTTCGAGGTTCTTCCGCTTTACGGGCTGCTTAGCTCGGCGTGGTTTAGTGGAAGCCATTTTTGTCCTGTCTCTCTGGGACAGTAGGCTTACCAGGATGGAGCTAGAGGTAGAGGCCCCTCTTTTATACTATATCACACCTCTAACACTACTGAACCCAACAAATATCGTACGAGTCTTTGACCTAGACGTATACATATATACAAATATATATATATGTATACCGTTTGCGCCATTTGTGATGGTTCGATTGAGCGAAATCGGTCTTAATCGATCAGCTACCGTCTACCTAAACACGTAATACCTTGTTTTATAGCCATTTCAAGTTTCAAAAATTTTTTTTTCATGACGTCATAACTTGGTTGATGACGTAATAATGTTTTTATAAACAATAGGCCTCGTAACCTCCTCGACATCTCGCGATTTGCAAAGTTTCGTTTCAATTTGAGAACGCCTTCGAGAGTTATCGTTCGCCATACGAAAGGGTAGAAACTCTTACATACATATATATATATATAAATATATATATAATATATATATATATATAATATATATATATATATATATATATATATAATATATATATATACATATATATATAAACTTTTTCGGACATATATTTTTGTTATCAGAAGTCAATAGGAACCGATTCCGCTCACTCCCACCCTCAACTTCCGTCATCCGAACAACCTCATAAGGTCATTTTCATAATGAAAATTCGCTAAAAAAGAAGAGAAAAAGTAGGTCTCATGTTTTTATTAAGATTTCGAAGAACGTACATAATATTAAGCCTGAAATATCACTTAATATTATGATTGCCTTTATTATGTTCAAAAATTTTAAGTTAAAGTTGTTAAATTACTGATTACAATCAATATGTAATGGTGAAAAACAAATATCACTCGCAAAAATGTAAGAAGTGATCACGAAAAAAATGTTTAATAAGCCGCTTGTTTTAAGTAATTTAAACAAACTTGTATTTAAAGATTTGCACTTAAACCTCTATGGATGTGACAAAACGTATTTCTTACACAAATTATTAATATTTTGTCCTAAAATGTATAAAGAAATGCAATAAAAACAAAAATTTTGAGTAATAGTTTGTTTACATTTACAGGGGTAAAACAAAATGGCCGCGCCCATAAGAAAATTTGAGCCCATTCCCTGGTGGACATAATGTGAACTACATTTTATGTCTAACGCATTTATAGTAGTAGTATTTAAGTTTCCCTACTTGGTTTATATATTACTTTAGTACACCCATACAACTATAGTCACAGAGAACTAGGCAGTCAAGAGAGATCACAGTTCGTTAATGCATTCGAGAATATAACCCAATGTTATATAAATGTGTCCTTCATCTTAAGTTGATGTTCTTGTACTGGATGTTGTTGTATGTTCTGGACTTTGATACTAATGTATAATGTGATGTTAAAATGAAAGTTAATAAAAACTGAATTAATTAATAAAACAGATCTTATTTTATTACACCCAAGACTACAACACCGTAGATATTAGATATCTACGGTGTTATAGTCTTAGGTTATATTCTCGAATGCATTAACGAACTGTACCTGCATAGTTCTTTGTGACTATAGTTGTATGGGTGACATTATATTCTAAAGGCGAGCAGAGCGAGTCCAAAGTTTTGAGAAAATTTCAGATGTATCCTGTACCCGATTTTTAACTTTTCTTCATTTATACCGTAGGTATATTGGAGAAGTATTGTGTTTGTAAAAAAATTCCGAAACCAGGATGTTACCGGAATTATCCGTTTCAGGTGTTTTAAGGCCTCCTTAGTGGTTTTCATAAAGTTGTCTCTCTGTTATCATCGTAGCTCCCAGTGTATTTATGCTAGAGAGTTGAAACTTTGTACAAACATCAGCCTTCCGCTGTAGTTGTGCTTTACGGAAAGATACATTTTTATGAGGTCATTAACCCGCAATAATGACTCAGCAGAAATTTCGAAAAATCATAAAACGTTGAAAAATGTTGCGATCAATTAAAGATTTGGCACGCATATGTGCCACATATATGCCAAGTTTAATCTCATTATCAGCATTAGTTCAATTTTTATCGAATGACTTGTACACGTTTTTTAATTGTAAAAAATCGGAAAATAATTCAATTGAGTTGAAATTTGGTTCAAGTTTATACCTTTACGAATGAATAAGTACTCCAAGTTTCGTTTTAATACAACAAGTATAACCATGGTTTTTGGTGGATCATAATATTAAGCAGCATTGAGCGTGGTCAGTGCCTGGATGAGTGACCACTGGGAATGAAACGAACGAATTTACTATCTGAGGATGAGCGTAGCGAATCCGATGAGATGAGGAAAAGTTCCGAGGTACCCCGTACCTGATTTTCGTATTTGAATTTATTCAATTATGCTTAGCTAGAGAGTAAATCAGGTGACATTGTGACGTTAGACATCTGCGTTCTACAGCGAAAAATATCTTTTATATCCCTTGAACAAAATATAGGTAGTAAGGGAATTAAAAGAAACCGGAATTATTGAACACATTGTAATATTTATGAGCCCAAAGATGCAATGTATTAAGATAGTTGAAGTTAAAAGGTTTAGAGCATTTACTACATTTTCTGATCTCTACTTATTTTATTTTTCTATGATCTAAATATTCTTTTATATATATTTTCGTAGTTTTAGTCAATTCACAAACTGAAAACTCACAGGTAAAAAAAATAGTTTGTTTTTCGCTGGTAAATTATAAATAAATAATGTATTTTCCTTACAATCATGATAAAATGTTAATACAGAGTTATCTTTTCTTTATTATCTTGCCTACGAGAATTCTCTATCAGTTGGAATTACAATTAAGAGATAAAAATCAAGACCCAACGCAGTGTAGGTAAATTAATAAACGTTTATTACACTAAACAACTAGTCAGAGAGATACTAATCTCCATTTTATAAAGACAGGTTTTTTGCTGTATATTTTACTATATAATGATGGCATCACTGAATATTGCAAAAACTAGTTATCTCATTTTAGTTTTATTTATTGATAAATAAACAATAGAAAAGGCTAAACCATTGAGTATAGAATCATAATTGTATTTAACTATTTGATTTATCAACAAATAAATATCTTTTATCGACTACTTGTATTGAAAATCGGCATTCCAAGGTTGGTAAAGTTGAAAATAGGAAGCAGCCAGTGGTAATATTCTTTAAATAGATTGGTAAAGTTAAAAGTAGGAATACCCTTAGTGGCAGTCCTCCTTATATAGGTTGGTAAAGTTGAAAGTAGGAAGGAGCTAGTGGTGATATTTTTTAAATATATTGGTGAAGTTAAAAGTGGGAATTACCCTTAGTGGCAGTCTCCTTATAGGTTGGTAAAGTTGAAAATAGGATGCAGCCAGTGGTGATATTTCTTAAATATATTGGTAAAGTTAAAAGTAGGAATTACCTTTAGTGGCAGTCCTCCTTATATAGGTTGGTAAAGTTGAAAATAGGAAGCAGCCAGTGGTGATATTCTTTAAATAGATTGGTAAAGTTAAAAGTAGGAATAACCCTTAGTGGCAGTCCTCCTTATATAGGTAGATGAAGTTGAATCTAGGAAGCAGCCAGTGGTGATCTTCTTTAAATAGATTGGGTAAAGTTAGAATTCTTTACACCAAAAGTAATAATTCTATTATAAACAAGTGCTTCACTGTTACTAAGTACACATTCGGGTATTTCTTTCAGTCTCTACAGAAACTACAAAGTCACTCTCGACTACACTCTAGTTTGTCAGGCGATAGTTAAGAGGCAGTGCCATATGAAGCCAATTACAATTCTTAAATTATTTTTCTTAAATGATAATAATTGTTTGGATGTGTCATTAAAGTACCACACCTGGCTAAAATTAGTTGACAGCAAAGTTCACAGGGAAAATAGTGTTGAGGAACCAATAAGGTTGGCCTGATTTGAAATTTAAGGCGTAGTTTAACATCCAGGTCTAACCTTATTGGCTCCCTTGCATTATTTCCTACGCTGTTAACTGATTTTAGCCGTGTTTCGTATTATAGAGGAAAATATAAACAGTTTGGATTCCGACTCCTTCTTATAACCGAAAATATTTTTTTGTGTGTTTTTGTTCATAGTGGCGTATATCCTTTAGTAGAACTTTATGTCAGGTCCTCTTAGGATAGCTTCAAAATTCCCAATAGTATGCTGTAAGTACTGCTATCTCTATGTATTACATCCTACATCTATGGTTAGCACCATGTTCTCTCGCCAGCATTTATACGATAGATTTTGTTTCCAAAAGCTAGTTTGTATTATTTGAATGAACTGTTTTATGTTGCTCTTAAAGTTACCCTTCTGTGCTTTTAGAAGTTATTTAAATTAATAATTCCATAATTATGGATTACAAGGAAATAGGTGTTTGTATAACGAGGCGTTTAATTCCCCATTGGTAAACTACAAGAAGCAAAGACTTACGAAAATTCTAATTTAATTCCTAAAGATAAGGAAACCCTTCATATTTCTTAATCATAATCTTTTAATTACTTTTAAACTTACCAAAAAAAAAAAAACTGACTTATTAGTTTTATTCAATTCTTATCTTAGAACTACATCTGGGTTCATTGCTTCCAGTCCTAAATCCTAGTGGTTTTGTGGAACTTCTTTTTGATAACATTTCAGCAAAGCTTGAAGTTATAGGAGAAGCGAAGACAGAAGTAGGTTGAGTAAATTCTCGTTATACCAACATTGTACATTGTTAATATTGCTACGTCAAAGCGTGCAAAATGTAGAGCAAACATAATGTTTTTTTACAACAATTAGGTTTCATACAATCGATAAAACAGTTTTAAGTAAGTACCATGAAGAGGGAAGTATATTAATATAATTTTATTACATTACCCCTCCCATCTTCTATTTTCTTTTAGACACTTTTCTGTTTCCTTCTCTTCTGTTTTTACTGTTTAGGGTTTTAGGAAGTGGGTATTCATTTTTCCCTCGGACCCTGCATTTTTCCAGTCAAATAAAATTCAGCAAATAACCCACAATTTTTACAAAATTTAATTACTCTCACGTTATTCATAAAATTGGTAAACTGCCCTGCGATATATATATATTATATATATATAATATATATATATATATATATATATATATATATATATATATATATATATATATTTGTGTGTGTATGTATCTGCATATAGAAATACTGTATGACACTTAAGTAAAATAAATACCCGTTAAGGGCCTTTCAACCCATCAGGGTACGCGAAAAATAGTTACCAGCTATTTCCCGGAAAAAAATCGAAAATGCTGAGCTAACTTCACTGACCTTCAGGGTACTCACCCTTTTGGAAACCATCTTAGGTGGATTGTATCCGGTATACTCAAAGTAATAATTAAAGTTAGCAAACTTTAGTGCAAGTATGAACCGCAGCCCCGGAGGAAGATATTGCCTTAGCTAATTAGGTAAATTAGTTAGTAAACTACAAGGATATTGAATATAGGGGAATATATACACACTAACTATCGATATGTTATATAACAATATGTTATATAACAAAGTGACCCCATCAAGAAAAATATAGAGACAAATCTATCACAAATAACATGTAAAAAACAAACTGCACATGCTGGGTACGAACTGTGCATGCTTAGAATCATAACATTAACTGCGCAGGTCCTATTTAAAGGAAAACTTACCTCTGTATGGTTTCCTGTTTTTTTAATAGCATAAAGAAATATTAAAAAGTAATATATTTTCTTTATTTAACTCTTTTATTTTAATCCACTTAACAGCCACTAAAGTTATCTAAGATGACAACAAACACTTAACGGCAAGCACAGAAGAACGTTGAGGGAGCAAACTAAACATATCTTTTTTACATAGAGGTGCGTTTCGCGTTTTTTTCTTCTTCTTTCTCAGCTTATTGTCTTTAACTTAATACGTTAGACATTACGCACTTTATTTATTTTTTTTTCAATTTTTGTCTATAACTAAGGGAAATAAGTTTGCTTCTATTCCTCTATCTCCTACAACGTCCATGGGGTCAGAAAAATTTCTTAATGCGTCATTCCCTTCATTCAAGATCCTTAAGAAACTACAATAAATCATCGAGAATCACTGCTCGGAAACATTGAATATAACTCTTAATACTTTCCAAAATTATTTCTAACGACATAAATTTTAATTAATAAATTTCATTATCGTGCAGTAAAAAATAGGAACTTATAAACGAATTAGATTAGTGCGTACACAAGCGTAAAATTTGTATGTGTGAACAAGTTTGAGAGTATATTAGTGCCAGTTACCCTAGTGCCTTGCTTATCACTGTTAAACCATCTTTCTTTACCCTTTTTATATTTCTTAATTATAAAGCCGATTCCAGTATTTTTATTTACATCTAGGCTTTTTTACGCTGCTATAAAATACATTACGGTTTATCAATGTCATTAAAAAATATATTTCATATATATAAATTGCATCTAATTATTTATTTAATTATTTTATGAATTTATTGAAAGAGAAATGAACGCTTGTCCCTATCTTTAATTTTCATGAGGTTGTATTTCTTGAACGTAAATAAAGAAAATAAACATATTTTATTCCTATACATTTTTCTCTAAAACGACTCTTTCCCCCTGTTTTATAGATATTTAATTATTTTGTGTATCATTTAATTAACATTGTAGAGATATGCTAAAATGCTAAAAATCATTAGATTTTCCATCTTCCAGGAAGAATAGTTTAAAATGTTGACTATTAAATATGTAATGAAGTTTAGATTTTATTAAAAGGCAATCATATGAGAAGTTTTTTCCGTTCTTGGCTAAACTTACGCTCATCTCTTACTTCCTCTAAAGCCTTACCATAAATATTCTATATCATTCAATTTTTGCAAAAAATCATTTTTCATGCAAATTTTTGGGTAGTAGTTCCAAAACATTTGACATAGTTAATAGTTCGTCCTTTAGGAAATTTACTCAGATTCCCAACGAGACTAATTTCACCTTTCTAGCTTGAACAGTTTAAACGCTATTAACAATTTTATGATGTGAGGTCAAATATTTTTAAAAAATATTAAATTTAACCTTGTGGGAAAACGGTTGGAGATCGGGGTTTATATTACAGGACATTTTTTGTTCTCTTTGAGGAGTACTATCACCTCCTTCTTTGGTGGACACTTTATATGAAACACCCTGTATATGATGATTTAATGTTTGACATACAATCCTTGAGAACGTGTGTTTTCGAAAGAAAGTTGTTTAAATACCATGGTGAGTTCGCGAGATTGTTTTAGAGATTTTTAGAGAGTTATAGAAATTTTAGAGATGCCTAAAAATTTTTTTTGGGTCTCAGGGGCTCTGTGTAACCTCAAAGAAACCTCCATCAAGAGTGAGGTAAGGTTGTAATTATTTTTCGCTTATAAATCAATTGATCTCGGCTTCAAGTACATTGTTTGTGTTTTGATTTGTATTTTTAATGTTCTACCATATAAGTTATTGTAATTTGGTACTGATTATTTAATTACATTTATAAGTGAAGGTGTTCAGGTTTACTTTTTCGATGTTTCAAAATTTTATTTCATAGGTCCCCTTTAGTTATATCTCTGTGCGAATAGTGAGGGCGTAGAAGAGGACGTATACTACCAACTTCATATTTTTTTTTTTTAATAAAAATAATCCTTTATTTAACAAAAAATTCTAAATATATTTAGTTGGAATTAATTCCCACTTTAGGATGGGTGTCCTGTGCTGTGGGAATGTGAGTTTAGTCTCTTTTACTGAGTTTTTCTTAGTTTTTTATTATTTATATTTTATGTTCTATTTATTAAGTGCATCACAGTCAAAATATAGCATAAAAACAATTTGCAGTCTTAAAGACTGCAAATTGTTTTTATGCTATATTTTTTGATCCTCTTTGTTTTAAAATATTTATCGATTCTAAAGAATTATAATTTCCGTAAAGCGTAATTTCGCGACCTGTGTTGCAAAATTTATATATTGATTATCTTATAATAAAATAACTATTAATAAACATACTTTTGATATTATAATATTTAGTTAAATTCTTTAAAATACATTAGTATAAGATTAAAAAAATAATATATTTATAATATTATAAATTTAGTCTAGAGATTAAAGAAAAGAATCAATAGATAATACTCTGTAAGAAAAAGATCAGTTTGTCTGAAGTTGATAAGATTAGCTTTTAAATAGAATGAATGTTATCTCAGACATCTTACTTCTTTGGAAATAAGTAACTCTAAAAAAAACCTAAGATAAAAATCTTCCATTAAACTTTATCTTAACTGTATTGAAACGAATCTAAGATAAACTGAATAAGATAACAAAAAAATGGACTGGTTCGTTTTTTTTTAAAGAAAAAGATGATATAATAGATTAGTTTGAGATTAGTACCGTGAGTCACCCGAATAATTAGGAAGAAAGAAATACATTCTTTTATCTAGATTTTCAACGTTTTAAAATGTCAATCATTTTTATCAGTCTTTACTAAATAAATTATATTTATAAATTAAATTGTTGATTATTTAGGTGGCATAGAATCAGTTAGTTAATAAGGAAAAATGAGTTGTGGAATTTCAAGTAATGAAATAAAACAGAATCTCTCCACTAATGATATATATTTGACATAGCCAGCTTTCAATCTTAATAGATCATCATCAGTGCCTAACCAACAAAGTAAAAATATATCACGTAAAATACTCTAAATAAAATTAACATACTAGAATAATTTGTATTGCTCTTTATTCTAGTATGTTATTTTTATTTAGAGTATTTTATGTGATATATTTTTTACTTTGTTGGATAGGCACTGATGATGATCTGTTAAGATTGAAAGCTGGTTATGTCCAATATATATCATTAGTGGAGAGACTCTGTAATAGTTTGTTCTTTGTAGCACTGGAAAGTTTATAGAACTCCATCTCAGGCTTGATCAAGGGGACTTTAGTTCTATAAAAAGTTTTGAATGATTAATTCAATTTAATATATTTTGCCTATCATTGTAGGCATCTTCAGAATCAATATCTACAAGCTACATTAATAAACAATGTTTTCATATCATTTTTATTTTTTAAGCTGTGATTTTTCTAGTCTTTCCATTAATGTATTGTGATTGTTTATTTATTTATTTATTTTAATAGTTTATTAATGTAGCTTGTAGATATTGATTCTGAAGATGCCTACAATGATAGGCAAAATATATTAAATTGAATTAATCATTCAAAACTTTTTATAGAACTAAAGTCCCCTTGATCAAGCCTGGGAGAGACTCTGTTTTATTTCATCAGTTAGTTAATGGTTAGAGATTCCAATGCGGCTCGAAGAAGAAAATTATTTATTTAACAATAAAATGCTGTGATCCTTTGATCTCTTTTGGCAAATTTCCTTTGGAAAATTTTGCAAATTTATTTTAGAGATATATACAGATATTTTAGAGATAGAGATATTTTAGAGGGAAATTGTCTGCTGTAGAATTTCGTACTTCTAATAATTCTTTGCCTTTGTTCTTAATTTTTACTATCCAATAGTTGATTCTTGGTTTTATGGTTAGAGTTGTTGTGGAATTATTGATGATTACTGCAATGCTTGTAAAGTACGACCAATATTACTGGAAAGACTTGTTTCTGCGCATGACTCACAATTATCAAGTATGGTTTGTTTTGTATATTTTCTTAGTCGAAATATAATCGTTTATTGGAAATCAAAAGAGAATGTATAGACGTAACGTAGGGGCGTAGAAGAGAAATGCATGAAGTGTTGCAAAGAGACTTAGGTCGTAGATAAGAGAATGTGTTAAAGAGTGTGAAGTCATGCGCAAACTCGTAACTTCTTAAAGACAAAAATATTTCACGAAATCTGTTGAAAACGAGATATTTAGAAGAGATGTCTTGAAATGGTGTCTTATTGGCTAGTTTATTTACTGTAATATTTTTTTTAAAAAACATAAATTACTTATTTTTTATTCAAATATAAAAATTAAAAATGACATTGCTTATCTAAGCAATTCTCAACCTTGAGGTCGCGACCTAAAATTGGGTCGCAGACAAGTATAAGTTGGGTCGCGAGAAAAATGATTGCTAAAAGTACATTAATTTTAAAAATATTGTTAAATCGTCTGAAATCTATTAAATCTAGTTTAATAATCTAAATTCTCTTAAATCTAGTTTAATAATCTAAAATCTATTAAATCTAGTTTAATCATCTAAAATCTAGTTTAATCATATTTAAAGTTGTAAAGAAGAAAAATAAAATGTATGCGCAATATGAATTTGCGCATAGATTTTATTTATCTCTCAAATTTTCGTCTACGATTATCACCACGATCCCGCCAAATTTGGTATACGCCTTATTCAACGTTAAGCATTGGTAATTTTTTTTCTAATTAAAGGATTTCAAGTCTGAAGGACAAATAATTGCACAGGAATGCGAAAATTTAGGAATGTGAGAAAATATTCGGAAATATTTACTGCCTACTCGTAGGCAGTACGAGTAGCACATTATAGTGTTAATAGGAACGAACCATTTAGCGAATTGGGGAAATTACTGATCAAGTATATATATATATATATATATATAATATATAATATAATATATATATATATATATATATATATATATATATATTATATATATATTATATATCTTGTTTTATTAAAAAACTATAACTTTCCTTAGATCTTTGATGTTCTTTTCCTGATATTTATCATTTGTAGCAAATTAATATTATAACTTCAGATTTTTTTAATTACTTGTATGTATAATAAAAAATATAAACAATGTTTAGATAAGATAAAATTAAAAGATTATTCAACAAATTTGGTAAGTTTAATGGAATCATAAAATCTTTATTTTAAGAATATATAATGTATAAAAAACACGGAGGAAAACTCGGGAAATCTCGGGAAATCGTCGTTGCGTGACCGCAACCGTTTTAAATGGGAAACAGTGGAGTTGAAAGTATTAGATGGAATTTAAAATTTTTCTTTGATACGTTAACTTTTAATAGATCTTTTAAATTAATAATGTTCAAAAGTTACTGAATGAATTTTTTAATGTCTTATTTTTATTTAAAGTTTAGTGACACGAGTTCTACTGAACGCAGGTACGATTTCTTGAAAACTTTTCTAGTTTCCGATTTTTTCCGACTAGTTTTCTGATTTTTAAAAGTCTTGACAGGTCAGTTTAGACACTACCGATTCTTAAGAAAAAAAAATCCTGCAAGAAGGGAGCGGAAAAAAACTATGTAAACAAATCAGGTTATTTTACCCGTATTTTCTTGGCGATGTTTTTTTACATTTCTTTTGTGTAGTTTTACTTTAAAATATAATTTTTAAGATTAATTTGAAAGTAATTTTCAAAACGATGTAATCAAAAGAAGAACCACAAACAAAGTGAACGATTGCTGGGAAAAAGGTTTTTTCCCTACAGCGGTTATTGTGGTAGGGATTTTTTTTCTCCTTTTAAGTCAGAGGTTGTCAGCGGCTTCTCTGATTAGTCAATCCCCAAAATACTTATGACCTTGGGGATTTTTAAACTAAACGATAGAATGTAAAATTAGGTTCTGATACTTTATTGTAGAAAATAATTATGATTGTAGAACAGCCGCTGGAGATAACTGTTTTATTGTTTCTTTAAGCAAAGCCAAGAGACTAACTTGTTTGTCTTTCGCGAAGAAGACAAGTGGGAGGTATACCTAAAAGACAACTTCACTTTTATGAAGAGTGATCGAGGGATACTATTCTTTTATCTAAAGAAAAAACCTAGGAAGATCACTGGTTATATTTTGTAGGCATTAATGAGGAGTCTAGAAATCAATCAGTATTCAATTTCGTGTATAATTTATTTATAATTTTAGAATAGGACTAATATAATTTTTCTTTTTTTAAAAAAAAATCCTGATAATTCAAAAAAGAAAGTTTTTTTTAATTTTTATTACTTAACAACGAATTATTTCTGTACTATCGTTATTTGATTATCGCTTTAAATTATCGATTAATTAAATTGATGACATAATTGGTATTCCATTGGTCATATTGAGTCAAAACTTGACAGTGAAATAGTAATATAATTAATGGTCAGTAAGATAACGGTGAGAAACTGAAACATTTTTCCTGGTCATTTTAGATATTATGAAACTGTACAATTTAAAATTTCTTAAAACGTATGAAATGAAATATATTTGATAAAAGTATCAATAATAAAGAATTTAAAAAAAAATTAGTAGGATGAGTTTAAATAAGCCGAGACTTGTCAAACTTATCCTAAATATTTTAGGATAAGTTTGATAAGCACAAATCAATATTCTAATAACTATATATTTAGCCAAGAAGGTATTAAGTATAGTTATTAGTTAAAATAAATATACAAATAAGTTTTGTTTGGTAGATTGGTTGTCAGTCATTGGTCACAAGTTATACTTCTCTGCTAACAGTGGATTTCTGACATGGAGTCAGAAATCTGAATACATTGAGAGGTTTGAAAAAGCTTTTAGGGGCTCTGTGCCAAGAATCTTGAATAAAGAGGATGACGCATTAAGGAACATTTCTGACCCCATGGAAGTTTTATGAGATAGAGAAATAGGAGCAAACTTACCTTCCTCTTGGTTATAAAAAAGGCGCCAAACGCAGGTTATGTAGCAAGGTTGTCGAGTTTGCTTCTAAACTTTCTTCTGTGCTTCTCGTGATTGTTACATTTGTGGTGCTTGTTAAGTCATTTGTGCTTATTTAATTTTAAAGTTTGGACTATACTTTGCCACTTCAGTGAGTGATAATTTAAGCGTGTTTTGTTATAACCTTCTCAAGCAATAAACAATAGGAAACCATTGAGGGGTAAGTGTTCCTCTAAATTTTAAGACCTGCGCTGTTATAAGAATTGCAAGCATAAGCAGTTAGTACTAAGCATGCGCAGTTGGTTTTGACGTGCTTTTCGTGATGAATTCTCTCTATTTTTTTGGTTCTCGATGACCCCATCGAGAACCAATAATATATGTGAAGGTTCGTAGGAATATTTATAAAGAAGCCCTGTTAGTTGAATTTTGAAACATTGAAAGGTAACCTGACGACTTTCGATAATTAATAACAATCAATGGACAGTACAATTGCACATCACAGTAACTTAGTAGTAGTAGTAATATGGGGGAGTGGTAGTAACTATCAGGCAAGTAGGCCACGTTGTTGGGCCCTTTTTGCCAGCTCCCTAAGATAGTGTTTTACTCCTTTTAATTTCAATTTCAGGTATATTTCATCTAATCTAGACAGAAAAGCCGTGAATTTCTATGGTTCCTCTCATGCTTTTTTTAAGCAATCATACATATTTTGACTGACTCTTATAGTCTAGTGAAAACTTGGAACAATACGTGCCCTCGTTGTTAAACCAAACCTCCATACACTTCAAACTACAAGGCAGACAACAACACTTTTTTGTATGGCAAATCGACTTAGTGCGTCATCCTCTTTATTCAAGATCCTTGCTTTGTGCAACATCATTGTAACCTACTCGTTGTATACTATCCATGGACATATGTACTCCTTATAGGAGGCATAGCCTATGTCAATACATTGAGAGACCTGAAACAATTTTTTTGGGGCTCTGTGAAACACCATTAAAACCTCCTTCAAGAGTGAGTTAAGGTTATAATAAATCAATTGTTTTTAGTTTCCCGAACAGTGTTTTAAGCTTGATTTAGCTTGTGTATTGTTTTAGCTTCCCGCTCAATGTTTGTGTTTTGATTTGTATTTTTAACATTCTCCTATATAAGTTAGTGTAATTTTAACTGATTATTTGATTGTATTTATAATCGAATGCGACCAGGTTACTCTTTCGATGTTTCACAATTTAACCTATAGGGCCCTGTAGTAACAATATATCTATGTTAACATCAGAGTGTGCTAAAGTTATAATAAATTAAATATAGACGGTTTTTTGTGTATTTTTTGTATTACAAACGTTCTGTTTTATAAGTTACTGTGATAGGAGTCACCCGAAGTGTAGTGGTTTAGGTACGCGGCCAATACACAGAATGACTGGACTGTAAACTTCCGAGTTTATTTAGTCATGGGTTCAATCCCAGCACGGGCCTCTGGGATTTTTATGCGAGGGATAAAAATTCTGCGTACCACGTCCTTCAGAAGGGACGTAAAGCCGGTGGTCTCGAGCCTGTGCGTTGTCAGGTACTCTTTAAAGACCCCTTACCTTAAATGACCCCTTGCCTTAACTGGGTATAGGCAAAATTTAGGACCCTCATAGTAGATTCTAATGAATCTACTATGAGGGTCCTAAATTAATACTATAGTGTGTCTGCCTTGTAGTTTGAAGTGTATGGAGGTTTGGTTTAACAACGAGGGCACGTATTGTTCCAAGTTTTCACTAGACTATAAGAGTCAGTCAAAATATGTATGATTGCTTAAAAAAAGCATGAGAGGAACCATAGAAATTCACGGCTTTTCTGTCTAGATTAGATGAAATATACCTGAAATTGAAATTAAAAGGAGTAAAACACTATCTTAGGGAGCTGGCAAAAAGGGCCCAACAACGTGGCCTACTTGCCTGATAGTTACTACCACTCCCCCATATTACTACTACTACTAAGTTACTGTGATGTGCAATTGTACTGTCCATTGATTGTTATTAATTATCGAAAGTCGTCAGGTTACCTTTCAATGTTTCAAAATTCAACTAACAGGGCTTCTTTATAAATATTCCTACGAACCTTCGGTTATTACTAAAATCAAAACAACAGTACAAAATCACAGTGACTTATATCATAGAAAGTTTATAAAACAAAAATTAAAGTTGAAAAGCCGCCAACGATTCATTTATTATAACCTTAACACTCTCTTTAAGAAGATTACAATGAGGTTATACAGAGCCTCAAACAGATATTTTAAGCCTCTCAATTACTACGTACACACAGCGTATTTAACAGGTGATCGTATTTAATACGATCCGGTTCTTGCACCGTATTTGTATGGTCCATCGAGTTAAATGACGTCATAACAATCCAGCAAAAACATAGCGTCTTTTATTGTAAAGTCACTTAGGTTATAAGGAAGTTTAAAACAAAAAATATTTTTAATTAATGATTTCTTTGCGCATAATAATAAAGTTACACTAAAACAATATTATTTTAACAGTTATTTAATGAAAAACGGTAGTATTAAAGTGAAATAAAGTGAAAAATTACAAATAATAATTCGTCGAGAAAGTTATATACATTTCGAATTCGATCGACTCTGAAGGTACCTACAGTGTATCAGGAATCGATCTTGATTTCATCTCTCTAGGACTAGCAAATCCGACTGAATTCCCCCTGCATGGTTCTTACAGCGTATTTAAAAAGCATACTTAATACGATCCACGAATTTAGAATACTGTGTGAACATTGAGCCCTGTATGTATGTAATAATATCCATGCTCCTGCTTTACTACTATCATAGACATATTATTACTAGAGGGGCTCTATAGGTTAAATATTAAAACATCGCAAAAGTAACCTGAACACCTTCGCTTATAAATATTGTCAAATAATCATTACCAAATTACAATAGCTCATATAGTAGAACGTTAAAAATACAAATCAAAAAATAAACAATTTATTTATTATAACTTTAACTCACTCTAGATGAAGGTTTTATTGAGGTTACACAGAGCCCCTGAGAGCCCCAAAAAGATGTTTCAGGCCTCTCAACGTATTGAGATAGGCTATGCCCCCTCTAGTATACATCTCTATGACTACAATTATTTTGAGACTTCAATTCATAACCTATGTTATATTTCTTCTGACATGCGTGATTATAAACAAAGACATTGGAAATTCCTCTAATTTTGTTATCTACATTTATAGCTATTTTCATTATCAGTTCTCATTACCATACTTATCATAATATAGAATAAAGTTTTTTGCAATGTTTTTTTTTGCAAAATTATTTTTAAAAAAAAAACTAAAATAAAACCGCACTATCAAGATTTCTTTGTATAAGTTATTGTTTATGTTGTTGTTATCTTCACTCTTTGCATTATTAGTTTTCGTTCTTTTGTGTGTAGGTTGTTCTATTAAAATATAAGATATGAAAAAGATAAAGTTTTTAAGAGAAAATGGAAGTTAAAGGTTTTTTTAGATTTATGGTCGGTCGAGGGAGTGATAAGGTTATCTCGCAGGTACTGTAAAAAGGCCTTTTGTCGCTTGAAGGAGTATAAGGTTATTAGGATAGTGTTAGTGTGTATGTATTTGAGTGTGTGTATTTGTGTATAATACTATACTAGATTGTTTAAAACTGGCGATGGTTATCTAATGTTTGTATGCTAAGGGTTGGGTTATACTCTGGAAATGGAATAGAAGAGATAAGATTGTTTTTACTGATAAGAGGAAGGTTTTACACTGTATAAGGAAACCCTAGCCAATATATATATATAGAGAGTTTAGATTAGAATTGTACGATAACGGAACGTTGGGGGAAGGCTTCGGAGGGTATCAAGCTTTAGAGATATCGGGTAGGGTAGAGTGGGGACTGCAAAGACCAGAGTATGCGTGGCTTACTTCAGTCTAGTTTTAGCCGGGTTAGCGTTAACTTCGTATCACATACGAGCTTTATCTTCGTCTTAAATGCGCTTAATAATTCGTAAAATAAACAACAGTCATTATAAACACCTATTCATTTTAAATCTCTACTTTAACCATCGATAATTATTTTATTGAAAACCTAATTTTACATATCGATTAGATTTAAATAATGTGATAATTTTTAAAGCTATATTTTAGTGAAGTTATTGTATTACTTATAATTAGTCAGTGCTTTTTTTGAGTGTGCCAATAATACGTTATTTTTTTTGCCATTTAGTGTTCGTATAAGCAGTATTTAAATTAAGTTATTTTTGTTTATATGAAACCATACGTCCTGTCTAGAAACGACGCATTCAGCGTCTCTTCTCCCCGACCAGGTAATAATTTATATTATTATGATTGCATATAAGGATTGTCAAGAGGTTCGTATATAGGGTTTTAAGTTTAATAATTTGGGAAAAGGGTTTAAGCTTAAATTAAATGTTAAAGCTGCAAATGTGCTTTAGCAATGTATTTGTAAACAATGTACTGATAAGGCGATAAGATTTCAAATTTTAGTTTCTTAACATTGAGGCTAATTGGCATAGAGATAATATTACTAATCCAGATGGCCCAATAATAGGTTAAATTTTGAAACATCAAAATAACCTGATGCCTATGACCCCCTATAAAGGTATAAAATCAAATTAGAAATCAGTACAAAATTACTGATATAACTTATAATAGATTACTCTGTGTGAAAAAATACAAATCAATTACACTAAACACTATTGTGCGGGCCCAAGCCGACCAAGTCAATTGATTTATATTAATTTGATTGATTTTATTAAACCTTTATTAACTCACCCTTGAAGGAGGTTTTCATTAACGATTACCCTAGAGCCCCAAAAAGATGTTTCAGGACCCCATCTCAATGTATGAGAGCGGCTAACGTCCTCTCCCTCATTATTATATATCTCTATGCTTATAGAATGATATATTATTTATCATAGAGAGGGTCCCTATTTCGCCCCTTAATTTTGAAAACATACGAAAAAATAACCTGACCTGACCTTCTGACACTTTCAATAGTAATGTCAATATATAAATACAGAACATAATATTGAACAGTAACAATATATTGAAGAACGTTTAAATACAATATACTAATCTCACCGTAAATTTCCGTAAGCTAAAAACGATTCATTTTATTTTAACTTTAACTTACTCTTGAAGGAAATAGGTTTCCTGAGGAATTTACACCAGAGCCCTATCTTGGAGGATGCCCCCCAAAAAAGATGTTTCAGCATCTAAAATGTTTTATGATAGGCATGCCCCCTCTAGTTATACATCTCTTCTCTCTATGCTAATAGATATATGCATAGAGATGTTTATTACTAGAGAGGTCCTATCAATTAAAGTTCGAAACATCTAAAAATTAAACACATCTATTGTTATTATAATCAAAAAGTTAACTTTTCTTTTTGGTGGAAATAAAGAATTTATTATTATATTTATTATAAATAAACGGTACAAAACCACTATAACTTATTAAGATAGAGCGTTTATAATGCAAGACAAAACACTAACAATGTGGCGGAACTTCACAATAATATAATTAAATATAACCTTAATACACTCTTGGATAAGGATACCGAAAGCCCCCAGAGAGTTAGAAATATATAACTATAGAGGGAATAGAAAATATCTTAATAAATTAAGAGTCCTGAAAATAACT
Source organism: Microvelia longipes (assembly GCA_018340805.1). Taxonomy (NCBI): domain Eukaryota; kingdom Metazoa; phylum Arthropoda; class Insecta; order Hemiptera; family Veliidae; genus Microvelia; species Microvelia longipes. The sequence goes on from JACMZG010001863.1 coordinate 51,111,195, forward strand.
TTTTTTGGCTCTGTGTACCTCATTGGAAACCTCTTCTATAGGAGTAAGTTAAGGTTTATAAGGAATCATTTTTTTTCTCTCTCTGCACATTATTTGTGTTTTGATTTTAGTACTACTATATAATTCACTGTGTTCTCTGTCATTTGATTATTTAAGCGAAGGTGGTCAAGTTATTATTTTCAGTATGTTCAATAATTCCATCTTAGAAAGTTTATTTCTATTCTATATATATATGTCAATATAATATACTATGATATTAATATAATATAATAAATAATAATATTTAAATTAATACTATAAATATAATACAGATATAAATATATTAGTATATATATTATAATAATTATAATATATATATACTATGAGTATATATAATTGTATACATTATATATATTATTCATATAGATATACTGTATACTTACAATATATAATATATATATAGTATAATATATATATATATATATTATATGTGTGTTGTGTGTGTGCCCGTGTGTGTCGGAGATGACCTCCAAAACCTAAAAGATAATTAATTTACTAGAAGGGCCCTTATAGTAAAAAAAATGTGTACGAAAATCAGTTATATAGGGGACAGTCTGTTGATATCGGAAAATATGTTTTAAGGTTCATTTAACCACATTTCATATGATCTCAGGACCAAAATTTCGAAATATACAAGTTGTTACAACGCTAAAATATGTGTTTTCTCTGATTCGGTAATTGAACTTTAGCGAGACGCATGTAGCCATGTTTAAAGACATAAAATGATATGCTAAGTTTCCATCTCATTATCAGATAATGCTTGTGTTACTGTTTTTTCAACAAAACTGGGTATGGGCAATGCGAGACAACATATAACCGCCAATTCCATTTAGAGTTAATAGTTAATATTAGTGGGTACTGGTGGATATACCTTTAGCGTAATTTAGAATTATGTACTTATTTACAAGTAGGATCTATTGGCTTTTTCTTGGATCCATTAGAAGTTAAGGCTCATAGCAACGACCCAGTGGTCAATGCCTGGTTGGGAACTTCGGGAATCTAAGGACATGAAGTTACATATTCTCTCTTGAGGACGGTTTAATAAAATTTAACGCACTTTTCATTTATCTGCAGTGTACCCCGGCCGAAGCGGAGTCCGAAGTAAAGTAGGATATAGAGTAGCGAATCTTAGATCCATCAAATAGGAACAGGTAAGCCTTCCGTAACCTGTATGTTTTCTTTCCTAATTGTGTGTACACAAGATTAATTGGGCTATTTCTATTTTAATTATCAATTATGGAAAAGAAAATGGATTCTAAAACAGATCTTGAATTAAAGAAGGACTAACAAATATTCGCATCTTTTATTGCAATATCCCTTACGTCCAGCTCACTCCTATATCTACAAAACTAAAGTTGTGCAATGACTTTGAATTAATGAATGAAATAAAATAAACCTTATAACTAAAGCTTTTGTTTATCGCTTCATTTAAAAAGCCATAATAAAACATGCAATTTCTATATCTCCTCTACAGAAGAACGTTTATATCTATATATTACATAAACAGAAGCCGTTTTCGATCTGCTCAGATCCCATTCATAGTACATGCCGGTGAGATGCTATGTAGACGCCTCAATCAGACCTTCTAGACAGAGTCATGTAGGGGACCAACTATGTAATAAGGCTAATAAGACCTTGTAGGGAAAATAACATTGTAATAAGGCTCTCAGATCCAGTAGAATCATGATTGTATCCACTAGTAATTTATATATGGGCTGAATGAAGTCATTTATTACGATGTCTTTGGCTTCCCAATTCAATATTGGTTATGCCCGCACATAACCAATAGTAAGTCTTTGGTTATTCGTAAGTCATAATATTCCTTATTTCATGTTTACGAATACAACAATTCCTAATTAAACAACCGTAAAACATAATATACTGACTTCGGCAATGTCCGTAACTACGATTGCACACATGCGATTAACGAGATAGTCTCTAGCCTCTCTCTCTCTCAATGCAATGGTATTGTTTATCCCTGTTCTAATTATAATAACTCTATGTATATCTTACGGGTATAGACAGCTGTTAACACCATAGAGATGTGTTACTAGAGGGACCATACCTATCTCAATACATTGAGATAGTCCAATAACCAGACCTAAAAAATATGACTCATTTTGTAATACTTCAAACAAATTTTTTCTGAAAATATATCTTTACTTATGAAAGGAAAACATAGTTTGCCTATCCAGAGTGGAGCCTTTCATATGAATGCACTCGCTCAAAATATTCGAAAATCACACAAATTCTAGTTTTCTTGTAATAAGTGGTTCCCTGTAGGTCGTGTACAAAACATGAAGAGAACGTTTTTAAAGCTGATAAAATTTCCTATAAAACGTGTGTTTTTTCGTCAAAATCGGTTAAATTCCAATCCTATGAAGGGCTCCACTCTGGGTAGGCAGACTATGTTTTTTTCTTCATAATTTAAGGTATATTTTCAGAAAAATTTAATTTGAAGTAGTACAAAATGAGTTACATTTTTTCAGGTCCGGTTCTTGGACTAAGAGGCTTGTAATATTTTTTTAGTACTCTTAAGGACTCTGTGTAACCTTAATGTAACCTTAACACTGTGTTTAAGGCTATGATCAATCAATCGTTGATCGTTGTCGCCATTGCTTGTCTTTTGTATTATGTAAGTTTTGTTTATAAGTCACTGTACTTTTGTAGTGTGTATTTGATTGTATTAATAATCGCTGATGGTTAGGTTGCTATGAAGATCTCCTCTAATAATATATCTCTATTATATTACTTAAGAGAGCGGGACACACCACGGATCTTTAATAAAGGCGATGATGAGCTAATTCGATTTGCCGTTTATCGCAGTGATCTCATTGAGGATAAAAAATATGCTTAATTTTCCTGCTGTGAGCGTATAAAATATATCTCGTGTGTTAAAAATATTGACGTCACAAGGCTAATAGGTAAAGTAATGAAATAAAAACAAGATAAGCTAACGTACTAGATGATTCTAGATCAATTTAAAATATAAATTTTCACTATAAACAGAAAACATTTTGTGTCGAGGCATGTATTCCCTTTGTGGTCAAATACGCTTTAAGTTAATTTATTAGGAATTCTTTTTCTCACTATTTTTATTTTTATTGCCAGTGGTTTCAAATTAATTCAATAAGTTCGATACCAATTTGAATTTGTTGTATTTAATCGTAAAACATTCTGTCCGATTTTTTAAAGCTTTTAGTTCCCCGAAACTTTATTATAAAGCTATAGAGGTTTGTTTGCCGGAAATTCTTTCATATTTAGATAGCACTGGAATTGACTGATGACTTCTTAGTTGATTTGCATAAATATTTACTTATCTTTAAGGATAAACTTTATGGTTTAAATCTTTTATTTCCTTCTAACTCAGATTAATAGAACAACTTTTTCCAAAATGAAGGTACTTCTCAGCAAGATGTCTACCGGAATACTAACTTTGTTGCGGGAATACTAACGCTCGAGTAAAACACGCAGCGTTATCAAGCATATGTTCGATATCATAGAGATATTACAACTAGAGGGGCTCTATAGGTTAAATATTAAAACATCGCAAAAGTAACCTTCACTAAAAATATAATCAAATAATCAGTTCAAAATTACAGTAACATACTCGTATATAGAAGAACGTTATCAAAACACAAACAATGTGCGGAAAGCCGAAAACAGTTGATTTATTTTTAACCTTAATTCACTCCTGAAGGAGGTTTCAATGAGGTTACACAGAGCCCCAAAAAGATGTTTCAGTGTAATTTTTTTACATATTTTGAGCAAATGTTTTACAACCTAAACGAAAAAGAAGGTTTGAATGGAAGAAAAAATGTTGATATAACCTCAAATTACAATCTCCGTTTCAAAAAGACCTAAGCGAGCTTCTTGCAGCGCTAGCAACATGTAGCGCAAACAAGATAAGCGGCTTCATTTTGGAAAATGATGCAAGTGTTGCTGCAAACCAAAAGGCAGGTGTACGTTTCTTATCTTCATTGTACTGTTCATTATCACTTAATTACCTATATTGTCACTTACGTACCTATATTGTCACTTTCTTACCTTTCTTCGTAAGTTGTAGGAATTTCAATGTCTACGTAAGAAAGTTCATATGGATTATGAACTATTATCAACCAAATTCCACTGATTGAACGTAAATGAATAAAACATGCTTGAATGTGAACTGTTTTGCTTCATTTAAAGCACATACGTTTGTCTCCCATTTTAAAATCAAGAATTGTATTGAAGTAATATCGTGGTCAGTCGATAAGGTTCAAACAAAGAGACTTACATCAAATTGTTAGTTACTTTTTCGATGTTCTAAAATTAAACTGATATGCCCCCTCTAGTAATAATTTCTCATCTGCTCTATGATCTCTATAATCAACTGCGCATGTCTTAAATTATGGCAAGTGTACCTACCGACAGGTTTTTCCCACAACTTATTAATGAATAGTTAATTGGTTTTATTTCCCTTTAATTAGACATCTCTTGATTTAGAATTAGTTTATTACAATCATGTTATACACTTTTAGGTTTTATAAATAGCTTTCAATTTGAAAGAACCCTACTTTTCTAGTAACTGTGCTGTTTGCTTTTATCCATGGAAGGTGCATAAGTTTAACTTTATTTTTCTGCCTGAATTAAGTTGGCCTAGATTTCTGTTGAAAAGTAATAAGGCAATCGCATCTAATTGACTTTTCTGAGAAAATCTTGAGTAAAAGTTTCTTAGGGAATATTTATTTGTGTAGGTTGGCCATTCTTTAAAATCAACATGATTTGCAATTTTTCGTTTTTGTTTTGTATTCTACTTAGTATTTTGAATATTTAAAAAAAAGAATTATTCTTTCCTTATTTTGTGTCTACTATTTATAATTATAACTGCTTTAACGTTCAAATTAGTGTTTTTAATAAACGAGGCATATGCGGCAAGGAACAACAGAAAAAGAAAATACACTGCTCTTATATAAAGGCGAAGAACCAATATAATAAGGAGCGTTTATTACAGCAAACCGCGACTTAAATTTGAGCTAAAAAATTGGATTTATTTTACCAATAAAGTATCGACAGCAGACAGTATAATACTGCTAAATCAATATTTTGAATAAATATCATAAGGAAAAGGTAAATAAGGTCATAATAAAATATTATATGTTTATTATAATTAAGAAATTGAAAGTAAAAATAATTATTAAAATAACCTGACTTTGGACATGGGTTCAGCCCCGATAAGTATATACATGACATATTATCGAGATTCAACCTACAAATTATCAGTGGCGATATCGGTGTTTAACACCGGGTTGAACCCTCGTCTACACGGAGCAAAATCGGTGTCGATGCATCAACCTGGTGTTCAAGTATTCAACACATCGTATAGACGAGGTTTATATTTAAGATTTAAGTTTGATAACCCTTAACTTCTTTTATTTTTACGCTATAGTTATTTTTATTATTTTTATATGAACAATCCAGAGTTGCTAAGTCAGTTAATAAAATCTCATAGTACATTGCACTTTCCTTCAAAATGATACTAACGCTAAATTGGAATCAAGAAACAATATCAAGTTAATCGCACTTATCCTAATTCCATTGTGACCTAATTTGTGTAATTGCAACTTTTGATATCTTATCAAAGCTATTGTTGTAGACATTAGGATTTGGATGCTGATTAGTTGGTAACGCTGCTTGATTGGATGTATGAGGATATCACAACTAGGATAACATTATTTTACTATCAACACGAATATCCAAATGTTTGATTGTTTTTTAATTAGGATATTAATTAGTTGTTAAAAGTAATGAATCACCGATTGGTATAAATAAATTTATGGTAGTCAACCTAAAAGTTTACGATGATAATAGTAGATACGGCAGCATTATAGTGCTGCAGAAATTGCCCTAGCAATAATTCCAAAGAAATAAAATTACCCTGCCGCCATGTAATACCACTGCAAGAAAAATGAATTAATAATTGTTATAATAACAAAGAAATGTTGTTTAAATACTTGAAATCGAACAAGTTACAACTTTTATTCTTCTTTAGACTTCATGTGAAGCCATATGTAGGATAAAATTGATGTCCGATAAACACTTTTCTCTGCCTTGGATATAAAATCGCACTTTGCTGACTTTTCAGTATTCAGTCAGTGAAGTACCTAATTTATTGCCGCTCTCAAAAAAATGAATTTAGATTATTACTTAAAGCGCGAGTTAAGCAAAAAATGAGCAGGGATAGAATCCCCAACTTTTTAAAATCCGCGTCTACAATACAACTCTAAAAAATAAATTTCTAGCGCAGATATCCCCCTATCAGGCGAATTTTCTTATAAAGCGTGTTTAACAATCCATTTTGTTTTTTGTTTCCGGTTTATGCTTTATAACTTGACCAGTAGCATTATAACTCGGTTACTCATTTTTACTGGATTTTTCCAAAGGAAAGTTTCATAAAACGTATTTTTTGTTGTTGTTAGAGACCTTTGAAACGGATTTCTGACACACTCTCGACTTTGACTCTCACCATGCCAAATGTACATTTCTTGTACCATTCTTTGTAAATGTATTTACAAAATACACTAAAATATATATATTTTTCTGTAAGACTAAGTTTCAAACTTGATTTATAGGGAATGACACAATATAATAGTGCGAGAGACACCTAGGAAATGTAACGAGCAAAATGCAATGCTACATCTTGGATGTAGCATGCGTGACACATGGTGCTTCATCTTGTGTCAACTATTCATGTTTTACAAAACTCGGTAGTATTAAATGATATTATAGGGAATCCTTGAAGGAACTTATTACAATAATTGTCATCTTAACCTTTCTCTCTCTTCATTGAATTAGACATATATTAGCCTTTTAATTTATATTGCACTTAAAAAATAGAGCGTAGTAATCATGCACGTATAATTTACAATTTTAAAATTTTTCATAATATTTATGGGTACCCCGTACCCGTGTTTTAATAGTGATTTCACTGTCTTACCAAGTGATTTCTATGTTAATCATTTTGTGCTTCAATGAATATTATTCATGCCACAGGCAATCTATTAAAATGCAAGCCATAGTTTGTTCGTGTTTATACTCTAATTTTACATGATTTACATGAGTGCATTGCGGGATTAATATATAATATAAAATTAAGGCGTTTCTTACAAATTATATTTTAATCTGAAATTCTTATTATTTTTCTCTAAGTATTTATATTATATTATAGTATTTATATTATATCATAATACTGATTATTTTTTATTTCATGTTTTTTTTTCTATTACTTTTAATTATTTTATATTTTTATTTGTAATTTAATTTCCTAATTTACAATTCTATTTATGATTTTATTGTTTAATTAATTTTAAGAAATTTAAAAGTAAGTTTCAACAATGTTCAAAAGTTACAAGTTACTACAATTATTTCTAATTAATAATTTATTGTTGAGATTTACGATCGAATTTTACGATAAATAAATGTTTATAAACTGTAAAACATTTATTAAATTGATGAAAATCAAACATAGATAACGAAAGTACATATTCTGTGCAACAGAATAAAATGCTATTGCACATTTGTTACTACTTATAGAAATTTAGAATTATTCTGATGACTTGGTTTATTTACATTTAGTTATAAAATGAAATCGCGATGTAAGCAATTGTTTAAAATATTTTATCGTACTATTGTCAAATAAATTTTACTATATTTTATTACTATAATAACTTCTAATAATCATCAAACAGTCGTTATGTAAATTATGTAAACACTGCATTTTCTATTTCATTTATGAGATATCAAGAGGTTAATTTATATTATCCAGTCTCACTCTGTTATCACTTGAGAAACCTCATTATGAGTGATATCTTTTGTGATTGAGATAAGATAGTTTGATAATAGAGTAACTGGTTTTTGTTAAGAGATAAGGGATGAGTAATTGGAGTGTGTGACCCTATCCATTTTTGAAAGTGATAAGGATTATTTTAGAATTATAGTGTCATGACGCTACCCGCATGGCTCTGTTTGGTTTTGCTCTAAGCTTTAAACTCGTATCAAAAATTAATGAAAATAAATAAATCAAGATAATGAAGGTACTTGAGAGATTTTGTTCAACTTTAGTTTGATTAAAGTTTCAGATGATAACTTAAAAGAAACCCGTGGGGAATATAATTATCCCAACAAATCACATGCGTTTAAAAAAGTAGCCAAGTCTAGCGTAAAAATTTGTAAGATAAGCCAAGTCAAATGTTCCTAATTAAGCTTGAAAATATAAGAGGTCTTGGCGGTTTTACTTTGTGAATTGACCATTACACAACACCCAGAAGTGCATAGTGCGCTTATTAAATAGTCTACTGTCTACACTCTATACTAGACCTTTAGTACCACACTACCTCAAGTTGCATAATGGCCAAGTCATAAACTGAAATCGCCAAGACTTCACATATTTAAGCATTATTAGGAACCTACAACTTGACGTATTCAATGATCTCACAACTTTTTACTTTAGACTTGGCTATTTTTTACACGCATGTGTTTTGTTTGGGATTTCATTCCTTTTTGCAAGCTTGAAAAATATTCCTTATACTGCCGTGCCTTCAGATCGAAAAATTATTGAGATGTGGAATATTTTTATAGAAGTAAACATCATTTGTCTTCCCAAAATTGTATAATTTAATATACATAGCCAGCTTTGGACCTTAGCGATCATCATTAGTGCCAGTGAAATGAGTCAAGAGCTAAGATTCTTCTTGGCCGGTTTCTTATAGCAGACAAATTATTTAGTTCGACCGACGAAATCCAACGACGCAAATAACAGTCAACGTAAACAATATAAAACAACGGATGTCGAATCACGCGTGAAAAGGAACACCAAGAAAATTCTGACTTAGATAATGGGACGCTGGGTGTATAATTTGGCTATGACTTTATTTTTATTTTTTTTTAAATTGCTGTAAAAAAATTAAATTTTTTAAAAATTTTCTGAGCTTGAACACAGCGTGTGTCCGAATCTGTAAATATATGTTTTTCATTACTCATTTGCATCATTACTCTACAAGATCCTGCCTGTCAAACAAATGGTTACATGAACCAAATTTGGCTACATTAGTTAGAAATGGAGCGTTTTGATCCCCTACTAATCAAAATATTTTCATGGTCCTAATTTGGGTACTTAAGTTAGGAATGGAGCGTTTTGATCCCCTACTAATCAAAATGGTTTATACATGGACCTAATTTGGGCACTTTAGTTAGAAATGGAGCGTTTTGATCCCCTACTAATCAAAATGGTTTATACATGGACCTAATTTGGGCACTTTAGTTAAGAATGGAGCGTTTTGATCCCTACTAATCAAAAATGGTTTATACATGGACCTAATTTAGGTACTTTAGTTAGAAATGGAGCGTTTTGATCCGCTACTAAGCAAAATGGTTTGAATTAGCACTCTACCAGTGTGTAGTACTCTACCTGTTTTTTATTCCCCAAATTGCTCTGTCACTATTTCTCGCATTGACTTAAAATTTTGTACTCTGGGTATTTCTTTATGGTTTTATATCAGTGATTATGTTTCTTTTTGAATCTGTCTTTATGAATTCCATATTTAGTCGGTGATTATCACTTTCAGATTATTCTATATTTCTTTTTACAAAAAATGAAGCTTTCAGATTTACCCCTTGAACTTATCCTTACTTCTATCGTATTTAAAAAAAGACTAAAAGATAATTTTAAATAAAAGCAAAAAAAATATATATAAAAGAAAAATAAGTTTTTTATCTTATTTTTAAAGAAAAGAAATAATATATTATAAAAAGAACGAAAAAAAGATTTAAATCACTAAAAAGAAATGTTGAAGAGGTAAAAATACTTGACTTGTCAGACGAGGTAGATAAAGAGAACAACGCAGTTTGAATAAAACAATCAAGTCTAAACAATCTTGATAACAAACAACTGATAAGGAAATTTTCGTGGCACAACCTTTAGCCAATAGCTGCGTGAGAACGAGGGGCACAGATTTCTGTCATTTTTTGTGACTTTAACAGCAGATAAGGTTATATAAAGAAAAAGTATTTAGGACTGTTAGATTGTTTTTACTTGATAATTATTTCCGATATTTAAAGGCTCGCTTGGCTGAACATTCTGTCTTTAGAATCAGGTTGATATTTAGATATTTAAAAGTTCTTGTATAAAGCTACCGAAAATTAAAAAAAAATATATATAGATATCCTTACATTGATAACAAAAGATTTTCGTTTGTTTTTTTATCAATTTTTGTATCTTTCTTATACAAATATACAACATTTAAATAATTAATTAATTATAAAATACGCGATTTGGTATCAAAATGGTTTTAGTCAAGAAGAGAAAATCGGGTACGGAGTACCTCGGAACTTTTCCTCGTAAAACATTATATTGTATAATTTAGAATAGCACAACTACACCTATAAACTGATTTTTGCACAAAAATCATTTAGTTCTCTGTCGTAGCTCTAGCACAAGTACACTAGGAGCTGCGATGATAACAGACACACACTCACATACAGAGAGACAACTTTGTGAAAACCACTCAGGATGTCTTAAAAACACCTGCAACGGATAATTCCGGTGACATCCCGGTTTCGGATTTTTTGCAAACGCAATACTTTTTTTATACCTACCGTATACATAAGGAAAAGTAAAATTTTTTGATATTATTATTTTGTTAAATATTTAATAATATTAATATCTTTGATATTCAATTAGCTAGACGCTTAATTGATGTTTAGTTAATTCTGTTACTCTACTCCGTTAGGGGAAGCAATTGGTGATTTGGTATTTTATTATGACTAGGTTTCAGCTTACCTAACTATACTACCTCCAACTATCCCCTTTAAATAAGATCGAATTTTTGCATTAAAACCGATTTTCTCTATTGCATAACATTGTGGGTTATCTTTTCGAACCAGAGAGTATACTGTTTACACAAATATGAAAATCTAGATTTGATTATTATTTCTGAGAATTTGAACTTATAAAAAAAGTTAATTTATTACTTAATAAAGTAATTTAGAAAACGAGGTCGATAGGTAAAGATAAAGATTATTTCTATATTTAAACTTTAGTATTTGTTGGTTCCAAGAAATAGGCATTTTGAATTTATTTACCCATACTGATAATAACACAGTTTATTCTGTAATAGGTAAGAGGATGAAGCTCACTCCGAGAACCAATAACGAATAAGAGATGAAAGATAAAGAGTAAAAACTTGATAAGAAAATCGTGGGGGGAAGCTTGTATAAGAGAAGATAAGGTTATAGGAAGGGACCGTAGGACTAGATAACATCCCAGGCCTCACAACGATCCCAGCCAACGATAAACATTCCCGCGCTTTAAACACCAAGAAAATAAGAGATGGAGGGAAAATAGATAAGGGAAAAATTTTCAAACTGATAACCGACCTAAAGCTCTAAAGATTAAAAGCAATTGATAATATAAAAAACTTTTTATCTTTTATAATAACTTGAACAGAATCGAGACTAGAACTAAACCTTGGAGAACACCATTAACTTTAATATCGAACAGTAAGATAATAAGAAATATATGAATATTAACCCAAATCTTATCTATTTATTTATAACTATGAAAATAAACACCCGTCTGAGACCCGACTTGGGATAATAAATACAAGTATTTCATTTTATTATTATAACTATCTCTATAAAGTTCAATTATAAGTATTAACTAATATTGATAATAGCTCGAGAGGTTATAGTTGCATCCAGGGATAGTACGATTAGTTTTTATAAAGAAAATTTTAATGTGTTTTAAAGTTCTTGTCCTTGAAACTGGGGTGTGTCTCTTAAACCCTTTAAAGCTGATTTTGTGAGACATGAAATCCTTTATGTCCTGTAGCATTTAGATAAGATTAGAGAGAATAATAATTTAAAATAAAAGACTTGAGAATTATGTCTCAAGATAAAGCATTATTTATTGTTATTTTAAATATAGTAATATTAAATTTATAGAGGTACTTCACTTACCTAATAAAAGAAACCGTACTTAAGTCTGATGAAATCTCTAATCTCTATAATTTCTATTTATTCTTTTAATATTGGTTTTCTATATTATTTTATTAGTATAATATGTCAAACCTGTGATCACGTACATAAAATCTATAAAAAAATTTGTTCGAAATCAAGCTATGGTGAAAGTATGCTGTTAGCTAGATATTTTCAATATCAAGCCTCATAATTTATTAAATTAGCCTTGATATGATGCGTATGTTTTGGCATATGTGCATTGCTGAATTTCCAATTATCCCCATGTCATGATTGATGCATATGTTTTTGCATATGCGCATTGCTGATTCCTAATATGTAGTTAGTTGTAGTTGCTGTGTATATCCTAGACGGAAAAAATCGACTAAGGTGGTCAATGAATATAGTGACTAAAAGTCGACTTAAGGTGGAACTATCATTGTCTAGCTTACTACTAAGGAGTATAGTATTAGTATACTATACTAATACTATTATACTATATCTATACTATACTCCTTGTTGCTACCAACTTTACTAACCTCTGATTTTCTCTCAAGCAATCAGAAATTTGATGGTTTTATTTTGCACAAATAGCTTACGTTAGTTCTTACATTTTCTTGAACTTTTAAATAAGTTTTAACTTAACAAAATCACTTTCTAATTTTAGCCAGTATTGAACTCTTGTTGTTTACATTTTGATTTTACTTTCAACTTTGGTAATTGTCTTTTTCAGGGGGTGAAGAAGACGAGTGGTCAGAAAGCGGCGATAAGAAAGACAAAGAGGATGGTATAGACGACGGATCTCAAACACAAGAAGAAGACAATGAATCTGCTACCGAATCTGAAGTCAAAGAAACCGATGAGAAGAAAGACAATGAAAATAAAACTGAAGAAAGCAAAGTAACCAATGATAAGGAGAAAAAGAAAGATGAAGAAAAGCAAGAGAGTAAGATCAGAGTCGTTGCTAGTTTAGCTACGGATCCAGCTCTCAGGACGGCTTCGGATACGAAATCAGATGGAGTTGAAAGAGGGATCGAGAGCCCGGTTTCAAGTCCACCTCTGAGAAGTCCATCTGTACCTACTCCTCTCGCTAGTCCGTTACCTCCAATTAAAACTCCATTAGATACCAAAGAAGCCAAGGATTATTTCGAATCACTCCCTCCTGCTATTAAGTCTGGTAAGGCTTAGCTTTTTACCTCACCTTCAAATTAACAAAGAATAGTTTGTAGTATAAATACATAATAAATAATCCACATTCAAAATCGAGGGAGTTTGGAGCTACTAACCTTAAAAATATTGTCTATGATTTGATTTTAACTTTCTGGGTGTTCCGAGTATTGCAATGAATTTGAAGTCCTCCAGATAATTGTCACGATGCAATTCCTGATACGCCCTTTGAATGTCTACTTACTTTTCCTCATTTATACCATAGGTATATATAAAGGATATATAGGTATATATAGGAAAAGTATTCCACCAGAAATTGGGCACAATTGAGACACCTGGTAATATTAATTACTTATTGCGATATTTCGCTCTACACACCGAGCATTATCAAACAAACATCTGTGCTAGAGTAATGAATCTCTAATTAAATTTTGAAGTTCGTCTTCTTTAAAACGCTGCCTGTCTTTCTTTATAAACTGCCCAATGTCTGGTGGAATGTTCAATTATGGAGACCAATAATACAATAATTTATGTAAGGAAAAGTATTGTGTTTGGGAAAAAATCCGAAACCGGGATGAAACCGGCATTATCTGTTTCAGGTGTTTTTAAGGCCTCCTGAGTGGTTTCCTCAAAGTTGTCTGTCAGTGTGTGTTTACATAATAATGTACGATCTGTTATCATCGTAGCTCCCAGTGTATTTATATACCAGAGAATTTAAACTTTATAGAAAAATTAATCTACCGCTGTAGTTGTGCTGCTTGGAAAATAATTTGTTTATGTTGTCATTAACCCGCAATAATGACTCGGCGAAAATTTTGAAAAAACAAAACGCGGAAAAATTATGCGATCCGATTGAAATTTGGCACGTATGTTGAATGTTGATATGTACAAGTTTCATCTCATTATCAGCATTTGCTCAATTGTTATAGAATGGCTTATGTACGTTTTTTAAAAAATTGAAAAATCAGAAAATGACTCAATTGAGTTGAAATTCAGTAAAAGTGTATACTTTTACTTAATAAATAAGTACAAAAAGTTTCGTTTCAATGCAACTAGTATATCCACGATTTTTGTTGGGTCATACAAGTTAAGTAGCATTGAGTGTGGTCAGTGCTGTGTGGATGACCGCTGAAAATAAAACAGACGCATTTACTAAATTTGGCGAACTGTGTACTCTGGGGACGAGTGAAGCGAGTCCGAATCAGGAGGATGAGCGTAGCGAGTCCGAATTAGGGAGGATGAGCGTAGCGAAGCTGATGTGATAAGGAAAACTTTCGAGGTACACAGTACCCGATTTTTATAAAATGGCAAATTAAATTTAAGATATTCCTAGTAACTGTAACGCCCTGGTAAAGATTGCTCCTTAGTAAATAGCCCACTTCTTTTGAACCGTTTTATTAACTAACTTATACTGCCCCGTTTTATTATAACTATTTTTTTCCTGATTGGAATTCAAATCCTGATAAAAAACATGCATTGTTGTTCAGGTGGGAACTTGTGCTGCTTCCATTTAGTCTAAAGCACCACTCTAATTATAGATGAAAAGTCCAGAAGGCTAAAATGATTTATCCTTTATTAACATAATCTTGAGGCTCTCATTGCTAATTTTCTGATTTCTCCATTTTAATGATATTTCAATTGAAATTATTATATATAATTTTCCTTTGTTTCTAGCTATTGCAGCTGGTAGATTTTCATGTTTTCCACCTGGAGATCCTTCTAGAGGAAAAGCACCTGATATTCCTGATGCTAGGCCTGGTAATTAGTCATCATTTTTACTTTGCCTCATTTATACCATAGTTATAAAGGAAACGTATCATGGGCGTAGCCAGGGGGGGGGTTAAAATTTGGTTATAAGTATTTATCTTTACGTGATAAATTAGTACGCCAAGTTTCGTTTTAATACAACAAGTATGTCTATGAATTTTGGTGGATTATTAAAGTTAAGCAGCATCGAGCGTATAGATGGGTGACTGCTGGAATGAAACGGATATATTTACTATCTGAGGGTGAGCAAAGCATGTCCGAAGATGTGTTGTAGTATAAATTTAACGACCAGTATATTCTGAGAACGAGTGAAGCGAGTATGATGTGGGAGGTTGAGCGTAGTGAATCCGATGTGATGAGGAATAATACTGAGGTACCCCGTACCCCATTTTTTTATTAAGGAATATTATTTTTAAGTTTTTACAAATAATTTTGTAATATCTAAAACTATATCCATACTTTAAAACCATTCTAACTTCACTATTATTAATAAAAATGTTTAAGAATAAAATAATAATTTTATTTTTGAGCCTAGTGATTATTTTCTTGGTTAAATTGTCTTGTATGACAAAGGTTGTTAATGATTGAGTTTTACTTCAGTCTAATGTATTTAATATTCAATTTGAATCTTACCCTTATCAGGACATGAAGGAAAATTAATCTTGTATGAAAGGATGTTCTCACTTCATGTTTAAAACCTTGCTCAATGTCTTAAACATAAAGCAGGCAAATACCTCTATTGAATTACCATTATTGTATAGAATTGATTTGACTTGTGATTTATTTGCCGTAGGTCTTGGATACATCTGCAATCCTTGTGGTATAAGGTTCAGTTCTGCCAGTACACTGGAAGCCCACCAAACCTATTACTGTTCCCACCGACAGTCTCTAACTGATACGCCTAGAAACAGTGAGTATCCCTTCCTGACACTTGACTTTTTTATTTGACTCACTATGGTAAAACACACGGTTAAAATCAGTTGACAGTGTGGCAAAATAGTGTTGAGGAACCAATGAGGTTGGCTGATATGAAATTGTGGGCGTGGTTTCATCCAGGAGTAACCTCATTGGCTCCCTCTCATTATTTTCTCATGCTGTCAATTGATTTTTACCGTGAGTTATGCTATAGTCATTAATTACTGATGTTATAGTGGATGCTTCCTAAACCTATCAGAATATTACCAGACAAATAGGTAAATTTACCTATACCAAAACGTTAAATATGTGCTTTTTAAGTAAAATTATCAAAATTAATATAAACTGGGGAAAAAATGGCTCATAAAAGTATTAATATTAAACTTTAAACAACAATTTATAATAATGAAATAATTTTTTGGCACAATTTGATGACATCCTTATTTTTATCTTCCTTATTTTTTTATTCCTTATTAGAGAAGTGTCGTGTAGGAGTGTCTTCTCCTACTGAAACAGATGATGTTCTAGGATCAAATCCCAGACTGTAATAAAAGTTTTTATGAATAGTTATTGAGAAAGATTGGGCTTGATTAACACCTGCACAACTATTAGTCTTTTATAAAGTTCGAATACTTAGTATTTTTTTTTATAATATTCCTTTATTTTAAATAAATTTAAGTACAAAATAACTGACTCTATGATTAAGAGTAATGACAATTTAAACATTCTTATGAAACATGCAAATTTATTCATTTATTACATCAATATTGCAGATCAGTTACAATCAGCATATAGGAAAATACTCTCTGCTGTAAGACATTAGTCTCGTGCTGCAAAGAGGATGTTGTTTTATTATACTAATTTAAAGAAACATCTAGTCATCTATCTTTCAGTACTATGTTCTTTAAATATATATATCTACATAAGAAATATTTCTATTTCCCACTAAAATATTTGTGTGTGAACTTTATCTCAACTGTTTTTTCTTGACAAATTTGCATTATTAATTGAACTATTTGTGTCTCAGGCGGAGGTGATAGTGAGAGTGAAGAAGTAGCGGCTGCTCCGATGGATACGAAATCCGAAGATATCAAGTCAGTGAGTTCTGACCCTGGAACTGATCCCGTGGTTAAATCTATCAGGACGGGCAAGCAGTATAAATGTCCGCACTGTTCTTACAGTGCTGATAAGAAGGTTTCTTTAAATAGACACATGAGGATGCATTCTTCTTCTCCTATAGAGGAATCGAGCGCTCCCTCAACTCCTCTAATTGATAGGTTGGTAATTTTGTACCAAATTAAATAATTTTCAACCTTAATCTAATTTTATAGGATAAGAGCTGAGAACATTAATTATTTTGCTAAAGAACTGTAGACCAGTGTTGAAATCTGTTGGGTTGTCTAAAAACTATAATCTGTAAAATAATCATCTAAATAGCCTAGGTATTTTAAAAATATAAAGACTATTTAGATTACTACTATATATCAATATAGACTTCTAAATAGTGTTATTCTATAAGATAACACTATTTTAGCTTTTGAATATTAATTAATGCAAGTAGCAAGACGAAGTAAATAATTAAATTTCAGAATTTTCAAATTAGGGTTAAACTTCAATATGCTAAAATTATTGTCAGAATAATTCCATGAGTTCCTGTTTTACAGGAACCTGATAGGTTCCTGTTTTATTAGTAGAAAGAATTTTAAAAGCATTTCTTCATTATTTGCCCCCATTTATGTTCCTAAATAATGTGGCTAGATAATAATAGTTCCTGGGGAAATTTTGTCATCCTTTAAAAAGCTCACTCTTATTAGGGATTTGTTTCATTAGAGCCTGGTCAAGAAGTAAAACAATAATTGTAAATAATAATTTCTGCTCATATAACTGTAATGCTCAATATTACCATTGTCAGTATAGTCTGTTGCTTTTTATAGTTTTGGAGGGTTGTGCCAGTAAAAATCAAAATAACAAATTAACAAAATAACAAATAATAAAATTTGGGATGGGTGTTTCTTCATTTCTACAGGGTTATTCTCAGGAATAACAACAACAATCCTGGTAGGGTTTATTTTTTTTATCATTTTATATGTTTGTGGAAAGAAAAATTGTGATCTCTTTAATTATAATTCCATGTATCAAGAAATATTTGATTCTCTCTTCATTATTTTGTTGTTTTCGTATTGCAGATACTGTCAGGATTGTGATATAAGGTTCTCCTCTCTGAAGACATTTCGAGCTCACAAGACTCATTACTGTGGATCAAGACATGGCCCCGGACCGGGCGCCACCTCGGTCCCTAAACAAACCCGAAGTCCCAGCCCACCTCAACCACCCAAACCATTCCTTGTTATTCCCACTAGCCCAGTTCTCATCATACCCTACTCTCTAGTGCAGTCTGCCAGTCTGATCTCGGGTTCTGCTGCTGCTAATATTACTACTACTGATACAGCTTCAATTCTGCTTGCTGATGGTTCTCTGCAGCCTCTACCCTTAGCTCTAGCTGGTCATCATCCCCCGTTGGATAAGGCTACTCCCACTGTCACATTCCCTTCCCCTGAAAACAAGGTAACTACTTATACAATAATGTTTACTATTGAAATAGCCTCTCTGATATTTTACGTAAAGTATATCCCAAAAGTTACAAAAATAACACTATTTTTAATTTTTTTTCAGATGTATCCATTTTATAAAAAACGTGGCATATTAAAAAACTATTTTTGGAACATCTTATAAAAATGTGACACATCAAACACTATTAACACTTTGGATACATCTTATAAAAAATGTGACACATCAGAAAACACTATTAACACTTTGGATACATTTATAAAAAATGTGACACATCAGAAAACACTATTAACACTTTGGATACATCTTATAAAAAATGTGACACATCAGAAAACACTATTAACACATTGGATACGTTTTTCTGTGGAAAGAGAGGCCTCAACCACATCTGTGACTAAACCAAATCTCTAGATATTTTTATAAAAAGATAGCTCTTTTCTTGTTAACATTCTAGCTTAAAAGTTTATGTTATCTACCCTATATTTTTAAAGCCTATTGATAAAGAAGTCTTGTTCCATGATTGGCACCTTGTTTATAAATGTGTTTGAATTTTAATAAGTTAAACACTGTTTGATGAACATTTATTGAGGGCATTCATCAAGTGCATTTCTTCACTCCGCAGCTGCTAGCAAGTTTATTCCTCGTTTTTACTTTTCCTTATTTATACCGGAGGTATATAGAAAAAGTATTGTGTTTGAAAAAAATCCGAAACCAGGTAGAACCTGAATTATCTATTTCAGGTGGTGTGGTTTTCACAAAGTTTTCTGTGTGTGTGTATGTGTGTGTCTGTTATTATCATATCTCATAGTGTATTTAAAACATGACACTAAAAATCAATCTTTAGCTCTAGTTGTGTTATCTGGAAAATATTTTTTGTATGACGTCATTAACTTGTTATAATTGTTAATATTTTTAAAATTCATATAACGCAGAAAAATACCCCATTTATTGATCATTAATTACTACTCTTTGCTTCATCATAAAATTTCAATAGTCCCAGTAATTTTTTTATGACCTTAGTCTTCTTTTAATTTTAAAAAAACCATCCTAAAAGATGCAAATTGGCTTCAACAAAAATGTTCCTAAGTTTCACACTTTTTGAACTTGTAAAACTTATTATATTAGTTAGTTTATGCAATTTAAATAGAGGTTATGAAAAAAAAAATTGTTATTTGAAAAAATGTGTGTTTGAAAAATATTTTTAATATCAAAAAAATATTATTTTTGATGTTAAAAATATTTTTTTTAATTAAAGTGTAATTTTATCGGATTGTTTTTATGTGCAGGTAGTTAAAGGAGCGAGTGAAGGAGTGAGGAAGGTGGATGTCCATGGAAGAGAAGTTTCATCTCCTCTAGATTTGAGTTATAGAAGATCTGCCGAGAGAGAAATGTCTTTGGATCTGGAAGATAAGGAAAACAGAAGAACTGTTCAGGGCAGGTCCCCTCAGACTCCTGAACACGAGGATATTATTTGTGCACCATCCATTCCTTTGATATTGTCAACGTCTTCTACTTGTTCCTCCCCCTCTCCCTCTCCTCTTTCCCCTGCTCTTTCTTCTTCTTCTCATTCATCAAAAAAATTTGACAACAAGAAGGCCAGAACCGATTCCGTGTGCAATAGTCCGAGTCCAAAATCATCTGCAGTCTCTCCGAGTCCGAAATCACCGAGGAGCACTCCTAACGGTGTTGTAAAACATAGAATTGAAGAAAAGAAAAAATCTGAGTCGCCTATCAAACCAGACCCGAGTATTAGTCTTCAAAATTTATTATTAGCTGCCGTAGCTCAGAATCAAATGGACATTTCTAAAGGTGAATACCCTAGATTACCGATTCCTCCTGAATTGGTCCCTCATTTACTGAGCAGATTACCAGAGGGTAAAACGTTACCAGGATTACCGCTTAGACCAGGTGATCCAGCTCTGCTACCGTATTTAGCTCCTGAACTTGCTTTAAACCTGCCACCTCCCCCACCCCCTCATGTTATTGTCAAACAAGGGGAATCCAAGTGTAACGAATGCAATATCGTCTTTTATAGAATTGAAAATTTTGTAGCTCATAAGATGTATTACTGCAGTGCTAATGCAGCTTCTACAGCTACTAAAATTCCTGAGGAGAAACCAATTTCACCACCAACCACCACCTCTCCCAAGGATGCAGCCTCCAAAGAGCCGGCACCCTCTACTTCCAAACTACCAGTCTACCAGTTTATTTGTGCTGCATGCGGAATCAAATTCACATCATACGATAATTTAACGGCCCATCAAACGTACTACTGTCCAAAGAGAACCAATTTAGAGCAAGATAAGCCACGGAAATGTGCTAAATGCAAGGTAAATTTATTCCTCACTTATTTTTTTACAGTTTTAATATCCCTAGATTCATTATTTAGTATATTTATTGGTTCTGTTATTTCTTCTTGACCTTCGGCCTTCTTCACGACCTCGGTCCCCTCCGTGGCCGAGTTCATTAAGGCATTAGTCTTTACACTGACCTTTGACATCCACGGATGTCTGGGGTTCGCATCCCAGGTTACGCTCTCAGTTTATAGAAGATTATTGTTTAGATAAATTATTGCCAACTTTAGAATACACTTTGAGCGTAACGGTTGCTACTACCACCCGAGTTGGTTTCTGCAGGGGCGTTTAGAGCCTTGCGGCTCTAAACAGGCATTATTATTATTATTATTATTATTGGTTCTGTTATTTCTTCTTGGCCTTCGGCACTTGTTTAAAAACATTTTGTTGCTGTAGGACTTAAAATCATTGCAGATGGAAAGAGAAACCATAGTAAATATGTAAAATTCAATGTTCATTTCCACCATAAAATATCGGAAATATTTCTAAAAATATTACTATTTATTGATCTGCATGACAGAGTTTTGCAGATAATGAATCTGAGACTGACTCACTGACACTGATGATAAGCTCACTGACACTGATGATAAGCTCACTGACACTGATGATAAGCTCACAGACACTGTTGATGAGTTTATAGAGACTGAGGATGAGCTCACTGACTGTACTAATGAGAATCTAACATTAAAGACTGTCTTGCCACAATATCTAACTAACTCTCATCTACAGTCTATCGTTTAGTTTAAAAATCCCCAAGGTCATAAGTATATTGGGGATTGACCAATCAGAGAAGCCGCTGCCAACCTCTCACTTAAAAAGAAAAAAAAATCCCTACCACAATAACCACTGTAGGGAAAAAACCTTCTTCCCGGCAATCGTTCACTTTGTTTGTGGTTCTTCTTTTGATTACATCGTTTTGAAAACTACTTTCAAATTAATCTTAAAATGATATTTTAAAATAAAACTACACAAAAGAAACGTAAAAAAACATCGCCAAGAAAATACGGGTCAAATAACCTGATTTGTTAACATAGTTTTTTCCACTCCCTTCTTGCAGGGATTTTTTTTCTTAAGAATCAGTGGTGTCTAAACTGACCTGTCAAGATTTTAAACTAAACGATAGACTGTAATTTCTCTCTTTATGATGTTCTGACTCCTTATTTACCGACAATGATGACGAGCTGGTTGCTTAAACGTTGACTTTGTGAAAGTTATAATAATCTGTTGAGAGAAATAGTTTTGTCTATCCTGATATTACTAGTTTATACTCTTTTATTAATAATAATAATAATCATTTATTGTAGCTCAAATACATATACATAAGATAACTAAAAGTAATAACTCAAAAGTATACAAAAATTAAACTCTTCTTTATACAAATTATAATACTTTTTTATTAAATGAAGTATAATATTTTTAAGGTGGTAGCAGGACCTGATCACCAGTGTCAGAGTGGTAGTGGCACTCCTGGTCTTGGTGTGGGTTGGAAGTGTCCTTGTTGCCCAGTTACCAGTGCCACGGCAGCTCAAGCACAGAAACATATGGAAAGTCACAGCGGGGTGAAAGCATTCCTCTGTACTATATGCAGATACAAGGGAAACACACTCCGAGGAATGAGAACTCACATCCGCATGCATTTTGATAAAAAACCTGCCGATATCAATGTAAGTCATATTTATCATTTGATACTACAGAGTTTTGCAAAAGATAAATAGCTGACAAAATACAATGAGTTATATTTTGTTACCTTGAAGAAATTTCATGTACTCATAAAATATTAACTATTGGTGTATAAAGAGAATTAATATTTTAAACTGTTAAAGATAGGATCAGGATTCAAAGTATGAATTTGTTTGTTAGGCACTGATGATGACCTTTAGTTGGTTGAAAGCAGGCTATGCTTTATTTTAAATAAATAATACATCAGTGGAGAGACTTATTTTATTATTCTGACCTGTGTAAGGTAATTAAAGTAAAAAAATAATCTTTATTAATATGAAATTCAATAAATGTACAAAGTTACAACCTCGTAATACTATTTAGTATAAAAAAGCCCTCATCATTTGATCATGTAATCGGTTTTAATGCCTTGAATCAAATCTGCTCTTCTAATCAAATTTTATATCTTAAAACTCTGAAATAGAGTACAATGGATTTTGAAGCAATATTGCTTTAATATCCTTTTTAAATTCCTTTTCATTTAAAATTCTAATTTTTCTAGGCAGTTCATTGTAAAATTTAAATCCAGCTTGAATTGAGTTGTGCTTAGCTGTCTTTGTTGCCCTATACCTTTCAAAAGATTATTTTCTAATCAATTCTTTAAAAATCTTATAACATGATTGTGTGGATGGTAATTAAATAATATGACTATTGGTATTATAACTCCTTGATTTTATATAAGGTTTGAATAAAAACCTTATATAATTTAAATCATATGATATAACAATAAGTTGCCTAGGAAGTACATGTAGCATAACTTCATTTTAAGTAAAGCTTCAGCATCAACTACAAAAATTCTAACAAACCTTTATTTTTATTCAAATCGTACTCTGACGTTACTGCCTTTAGCGATAGAAACTTCTGAATTCTCGTCATAAAATGACACTTTTTTCTTTTTTTCAGCAATTTTTAACTGCTTTATACTGTAATAATTATCTTTTGTTTTACTTTAGGAGGAAAGTTACATATCCTGTATTATTGAAGAACCAAGTCCAACTAAAATGGAAATAGACGAGAATAGAAAAGATGATTCATCTTCAAGGGATTCTCTCAATGGTGAGCCAATAAGAGTCAAGGAAGAAGAACCTGATCCACTGACCAATCAGGTCATTTGTTTGTCTGTTAAACCCGAAGAACCGGAAGAACACATCGATGTGGATTCGGTGAAATCGGAAGTCAACGATGAACCACCTGACTTAATGCCTGATGACTTATCAACAAACAATAACCGTAAAAGTCCAAGATACTGTAAATCGTGCGACATATCTTTTAATTATTTATCGACATTTATAGCTCATAAAAGATTTTACTGTCCAAGTCATGTTTTTGAAAATTCAGATAATAATAATAGTGGGAGGCACACGGGCACGCCTGTGTCCTGAATCAATCATTAGACTGTCTTTTGTTAAAAAATTTTACTTATCATTTGTTAGTTTATTTATTGTTTTTAGTTATTTTGATTTTTAAATTAAAATCTCTTAGCTTTTATTTATAATTTTGTGGCTTAGACATCTATAATTTCATTAATTATGGATATTTATTCTTTTTTAATTTAATTCATGCAAATAATAGTAATAATAAAACTCTAAAATTCTGCAAATTGGAATCTGTCTATTTTAGGTAATGAAGCTATTTATAAGAATTTCAAAGTACTAATAAAATATGTAAAAATGGTTATCACAGTGCTATCTGTTGTTTAAATCTCCAACTACTCAGTATGGATCTTAAGTGTGCATGATTTATGAATATTTTAAATTAATGCAGGGTTTGTATCCCATTAACTATAAATTAACAAAAGAGTATCTTCATCAGTGAACTCTTAAGGCTACAAAAAGAAAAGAAGAAAACCTTTATCAATAAAGTGTCTTGGATATCAAGTTATAGAGAAAATCTAAGGCATCTCTTATTTTCTGAATAAATTTTGGTAAATTTAAGCTCCTTTATTTTGGTAATTGTAGCTCCCTTGTTTGTTGATGCGTAAAAATTTACAGAAAGTTTTGCAAGTTAATTTAATTAAAGTAGAAATGCAACAAACACCTCTCTATTTTGCAAAACAGTCAGAACTCACTACAAAATTGTGTTGCCATGTCTTATGTTTCTATTACTTGTAAAATGATTAGTTATTGAACTATTAAAGCTTTTGAGGAGAAATAGGCTCAAAATAATATAAAAAAACAATTTTGCCTTAATTAGGCAAAATTAGTTTTTTTTATATTATTTTGGACCTATTCCTCCTCAAAAGCTTTAATAATTTAAAATAGAGGTCCCTATAAAGTTTTTTGTACTTATTGAACATCCTATTGTTTTGATAAAATGTTTATTGAAAGCTAAGAGGTATTTTTTATGTAATAGCAATGAAAAAATGTTTGTTCTAAATAATTTTTGAACTAAATTACATTTGAGAATAAAAAGTATGAACAAGTAAAATAGATCTGACATTCAGTCAAATTGTGACCCCTTTCAGTGCTGTACTGATGTTTTTAGATATCTTTTCATACCTACTCTCTAATAGCAATACATTTCTTAAACAATTTTCTAATTCTGATTTTAAGGTGTGTTTTACTGAAAAGTGCCATGGTAAGGTATAAATCCAGGGTCAGCAGGAAAAAGCACATAAGTTAAATTTCTTTTATACGATTAAAGTATTTCTCATGCCTTACTTAACCAAACGTAAAAACCACTTAAGTCAAAACTATCGTTAAATAAGATAAATGAGTAAAAATAAATTATGACTAAATCTAAATTTTTATCACTTTGATAAAATAATAATTAATAATTATAATAATGACTTATGTGCTTTTTCCAGCTGACCCTAGAAATATCCTAAAGCTAAAGCTGATTTTAAGTGGTATAAAGTACTATCTAATGTATGATAGAAATTTTGCATCATTAGCAGAAAGTAAATTAATTTTCAGTTTGTTTTTATAATCTTATTTCATAACATCATTATGATCGTTGTTGCTGGAGTTCATTAATGAGGAAAACACATTCACTCCACAATTATCCAACACTCCATGATTATTGTGGAGAGATTGTTTTTATTATTATCTTATTTCAGTTTTAGTGTTTAAGTTATTCTTACCTTACCATAAAGTAATCAAATTTTTATATCATTAAAAATGAAATATTATTTTATTTTTGTTTAGCTATGTAATGATTACAATCGTTATTTGTAGATTTTTCATTTGATGCTTGCAAGTTTTGCATAACATTATTAGTTGAATAAAAACAGATTAGTTACACAAAAGTCCTTTATTTTTTAATATATAATAATAACTAAGCTTTCGACTAAAAATTAGTCATCATCAGAGTTTAACAAATGTAAAATGAAAATACAATTTTACAGACTACTTCATATTGCACCTTGGTATGGTTTGGTAAGCTATGTTTAAAAAACCATTAAAAACTGTTTCATTGAAGATTTTTTAAAAAAATCAGTGTTACCAATAAACATAGCTTACCAAACCATACCAAGGTGCAATATGAAGTAGTCTGTAAAATTGTATTTTCATTTTATATTTTATATTTGTTAAACTCTGATGATGACTAATTTTTAGTCTAAAGCTTAGTTATTATTATATATTAAAAAATAAAGGACTTTTGTGTTACTAATCTGTTTTTATTTATATATTGTTTTATAAGTCCACAAATAAGAAACTTTTTAATTATGAGTTGAGGCAATAAAATTGCGCAATACTTGACATTATGTTGAAACATTGACAATGGTCAAAAAACTTCCCAGATGTAACATAGCATTTTTCTTGTTACATTTATTAGGAGTCTCTTGCTCAATTTCATGGTTTGTAGAATCAGTACTGAGTCTATAGCAGCTAAATAGCTTGTTAAAAATTAAGTTATTTTCATTAAGGAATAAAAAAAGGGATGCCTTAAATGCTTACCTTTTGTACTTCTACTTGTGCTTCAAGAAAAATCCTAAAAAAAACAAAAATTGAAAAATTCCTTATTATTTCACAATAACATTTGTTACTATGTTTTTAATGTATTTCCTTATCCATTTTCTGTTATTAATTTAGTACTGTTTGTCATTACATTTTTTCACTTTTATTTTCTAGTTTTATTTAAATCTATTAGTTGTACATAAACTTATTAAAGTAATGATGCTTCCAAAGCTATAAAAAATTGTTATTATAACACTTGTTTTTTAATTTTATTTTATTTGTCCACTGTGATTTGTTTAATGAATAATTCATAAAAATTAAATTATTAATATATTACTTATTTTTATTATTAAATGTGTATATTACAATAATTACTTATAAAATTGTACAGCTTTTCTTTGTATATATTTAATGTCTCATTATCGTAGTTATTGTATTCAATATTTTGGGCTGAAATAAAAAAAACAAATTTTCAAGTATTAATAAAAGAAAAAAAACCTTGTCATATAAATGTGAGTCAAATGTTAATTTAAGTTGAAATTTAACTCAATAGCAAAGTGTTTTTTCTACTTTTCCTAAATAAAGGAATTTTCATAGTATCTAATTTTTTTTTACAAAAGATACCTTATTTATCAATAGAGTGTTTGCATTATTTTTAAGGCATCGCTGTTATAATGGAAGAAGTTTATTTATGCGTTGACAGTACACGGGGGTGGTCCAAAAGTCTCCCCTCTTAATTTTTGAACTGTATGTGATACATTTTTAAAACTTAAGGGATTTCCATCCCATGCATAGTGAAGTTTATTTGAAGTCATATGGTGCAGTGCCCTAATGATGCCCATCAACACCTAGCTCTGAAATTTCAAATTGGAACCCATGTTTCTTTTGCACGTTTCTTTTCCGTGACCAAAATCATATCTATTTGGCTCTTATTATCGGTTTCTATGACTAATAGTTGGCCCTCTAGAAAAGGGTAAAATTTTAAAGAGTACCAAAAAAAAAAATAGTTAAAAATAAATGTTTGTATGAGTGATATGTGTTTTTTAGGTCAAATAAATTATGTTTTATACTTGGACAATTTTTTCTATCACTAATAGTTTGCTTTATGACAAACTAAATAAGAGAGTTGAGAAGAGAATAAGCTTAGCTAGTTATGACTTAAATTGAAGTCATAACTAGTTGAGAATTATTCTCGAAAGACAAGACTCTTATTTTATTATGTTTTGACAAGTTTCACCCCCATGGTTCAGCTACAGTTTTGCTGAAGCTCTCTTCCCTTCCCAAAATATATTTTTTAGCAAACACTTGTAAACACTAGTTTAAGCAAATAGTTAGGGAAGTAGTGGTACCCTGTGATGTCAGGGGGACCTTTTCCCTGTTTATTTAAAGAAGTGTGTTTTATAGTTATACAGTAAAAAATAACTGCAAATACTCTATTGAAAAAGTACTTTTAAATTAGGCTAATGCTTTGGAAATGTTGAAAATAAATGAGAATAAAAAGTTAATTTTTTTTGTCCTAGTTCTTTACTGGCACAAAAATACAGCAATTTTAGGGTGTTTTAAAAAAGTAAAACCTATTAAATAAATAAATCTACTATTTCTCAGTTTGTTAAAATTTTGTTTTAAAAGCATTCATAATATTAATTACAGTTGTGTTGCCTATTCAAATTTTTGAAGGACCTCAAACAAATAATTATTAGTCACCCAAAACCTTGACTGATACTTATAAGAGATGCACTATTGCTAACTGACAAAAAGTTTTACTTTACTTCCATTGGCTTAATAGTAACTTTTTTTTATTGTTGTAGCAATAAAATTTCCTTTTAATTTTATTGTAATCTAATAAAAAAAAATTGCTCTTTTAAATTTCACATTTAAAAGGAACTGCTATAAAAATTGTATTATAAAAAATTAATTTCATTTACTATCCAAGCCATTTTGAAATCTTGACATTCCATTTTTATATCCCTCTAATTTAATTAAATTATTTGTTTTATGTCCTGGCATAGTTAGCATTATGCTAATTACTATAGTTGCCATATTTTAATATTTCTATTAATTTTTTTATTCGCATTTAATTTAATCTATGAATGTATTTGTACCATTAATGCATCATCAATGGATGGATTAGTTTATAATCAATAGATTATCTTGTTATGATTTATAAATGCCATAGAAAATCTCATTCCTTTCTTCCATTTTTTGTAAATTCTTATTGTTCAATATTTCTGGTTAAAAAACACAATTTTCATATAAATGTAGTATTAAACAAATAATGTATACAATTAGATAGTCTGTAATTGAATTGTATAAATATACATAAGTTTTCTGTTTTCTCTTATCTACTTATATTAAATTAAAAAGAAAAACTTGAATGAAAATTACTCTTTAACAATCAGCTGACTCATCTTTGATGACTCAAGAAATAAATGTAGTTAACTGTGTAGGCTTCCACTTATTATTATGAAGAGTTAGGTCTTAAACACAATAATGTTGTGTAAAGATTGCAATGGACTATCAAAGAAAAGTTTCCTTTTAAATAACTCTCTGGATACTCTCAGTTATAAAAATATCAAATTTTTATGTAAAAAGATAAATATTGGACAATTTAACATTTGTTTTAATTAAAATTATCAGTATTCTGAATCTATACAACTTTGTTACATGTTAATTGTTCATTTATGTAAATATGTACCAAAAACTGGGAATCAACAAAACCATTAAATAATATTTGAAGCACATAAATCAGTGGCATTGTATAGTTTGATGTCTATCAAATTGCTTTTAAAATTAAGGACCCTACCCTTACAATTATTTTTGAATTTTGGTCAAAATCAATGAAACCTCAGGAAAAGGGGTTTAATTCAATACTTCGAATAGTTTTCTGTAGAGTGTCTATATAATCAGAGTTCATATAACTGGATTTGTCACATAGAGATATAATTACTAGAGGAGGCATAGCCTATCTCAATACATTAGGAAACTTGAAACATATTTTTGGGGCACTCAAGGGCTCTGTGTAACGTCTATGAGGCCGTTAATAGAGCATAAACACGAACACACATTGCTCATGTTTTGTTTTTGTCAAGATTGAGATATGTCTAGTAAAATATGTATAAGGATAATAAGTACAGGACTCAAATTTTCATAAAATGTCTTAAAAATGTTGACCAAAATCCAATGAATGGTGTGGCCTTTTCCATAATTTTTAACTGAATGAACTTTCCAGGTCGTCATTATAATAAACATACAATGTAAATTTTAAATAATAAATTTTTTACTACCCATACTGAAGCAAGTTAAATAAGCACAATTCCTTTCAGATATTCCCTATAAATTTCATATAATGTAAGTTTAAAATTTAATATTTCAAATTATAAATTCTTTGTGTGTAAAAAAATTCATAATTTTATTATAAGTGTTAAAAAATTGCATTGTATATATTTTTCAAATGTAAAAAAGGATAAAAACTTGTTAGAAGAATTTGTAAACCATTATTACTTTTCCTTTTATTTATAATTGGAAAGTATGTTTTATAATTAGTATTAACTCATAGATTGTCCATATAATAATATTTAATAAATGGTAATTTTCATTCAAAAAATCATAATCAAATTTTTTTATTGTTATTATAATAAGTATTGTGAAAAATATAAACTTTAGAACCTGAAAGACAATAAAGTAAAAATAAAACAAATATTTATCTGTGAAGTTCTTTTTTTTTTCTTTTTATGCACTTTTTCCGGCCACTGTAATATTTTTGTTATGAACTATTTTTTGTTGATTTTGTTGGGTAAAGACCATTTAATGTTGGCTCATCTGAAATGTTCCATTTGTGAAAAATAGGAATAATGAGAATTAGGGTAGAAAATGTGAAAAATTGAATAAGGGAAAAGAGAAGAAATTTTCAATTCAATGTTAGTTGTCCAAAATAAACGCATCACATTAAACAAAAATGTTTGAACTATCGTGTTGGAATTCTCTAACATTTACTCGATAAAAGGTCTAACTTTACTCTTGATTTCAGTCTAAAGTCCTTCAATAAAGTTAAAGCTCCCTGGTTCATATCCAACCAAATCAACCACAATGGCCTTAAAATTGGATTCATCAAAGACGTTGTTTCCACTCAACACAGTTCCTTTTACTCGAAATTAGATTCCCATCCTAATCTTCCTGTCCAAACACTACATTCTAGATCCATTCCTTCCAATCCTCTGCCACGCCTTTGATGATCTTCTGTGACAGGAGTATTATTATTATTAGATTTTGAGGGTAGGTATAAAATCCATGCACTGCGAATTAAGTCTTTTGTACAAATACCCTCTTTTTAGGTACCCTCGAGTTTCCACAAAACATAGGTTCTTCTTGTTTAATTTTAGAAGACTCTCTGTCAACTTGACTCGTGGACCTCTCATCATAAGTTTACTGTGCCTTAAGCTAGGAGCATTGTTCCAGTGTAGCTGATGATTGGTTTACTAGCCATTCTCTGATTGCACTCTTGGCTTGAGTTTACGAAATACCAATAACTAGTTCTGATTCTGTTGGTGTTTGTTTTGAACCTTCACTGGCTGGAGTATCTGCCATCTATTCCTTTATCCCCCGGAACCCATCTAACTGTTGAAGTGTTGTTAATAGCTAATTTGGTAAGGTTCCATAAACATTCCCATATAAAGTTAGAGCAGTTGAAGGATTTCTCTGTTTTGTAAAAACTATTAAAGTTGTTTGGATAGATTGTCACAGAGATTTACTGGTCTACACCAGTTTTCTAATGAAGTTATTGGGGTTTGCATGACTTCTAGAGCTAAGTTTATAAATTTCCCCAATATAATCACAACTATGTCATCAGAATAACTAATAGATATTTAAGATTTAATATTTCATCAACAACCAAACTCCACAAATGGGGCAGCTTCTCGTGACCTGAACTTCAACAGCCGGAGAGGCTGTTGAAAAAGAACTCCCTAGAAGTAAAATCCCAATCTCATTACAGTCTGCGTCTTCAACACTTCGATTCTTAAGAGATCTTAAGATTCGTATAAGGTGTTATCCTTATACGAAAGCACCAACAGCACATCCTTTGTTAGCGAAAGCTGTTTAAATTTTGTTAACGACTAAATGCAGCACACTTTCGCATAATTTCCCTGAGGACAGGAGTAATATAACTGTAATCAATTTTATTGTAAAAACATTTCAGACAATTAAACTAGTCAAATCAACTAATTTCTATTCCACTATTTTAATTCAAGCCAAATTCTTAAATAACAATAAAATATTAACATTTTACTCACCACGCCAAGAAGTATCACCACTGGGTGATTACTCCTATCAAACCTACCTACTACCTAGTCACTTTAACCAGTATGATCATAGATTCAATGCTGTCAAATAAATTAGGCAGCCTTGAAAGCTCTTATCAATCCAAAAAGTAACTCTAAACTGGTATCCGAATGCAAATTGACGCTTAATAAACTTGACCTTTATTATAAAATCATTTGGGTACCAGGTCATTGTAGAATTCAAGGCAATGAACATGCTGACCTACTGGCACGTTTAAGATATGGTTAATACCCTATAAGCCCAGAACCTATAATTAGTAATCTCCATTGGCGGACTGAGCCAAAAAGCCCGAGGGGGGTTTGGCCTAAAAGGGCCCAACCCTACATATCAAGGGGCCCAATGAGGGGATTCCTATTTTGCATCTCAGAGGGGTCTACTTTTAACTAAAGTAGTATTAATGATTATAGCAAGCTTAATTATATTTATTTACCTTTAATTTCATATTTAATAAAATTAAATCAAATGTATCATTTTATTTAAATTAATTAATACGGGTCAACGGCCCGTAGCCGCCATGCGGCCTCGGCGCTTCGCGGCCACATTGTTGTTTATTTTAGCGAATTTTCAAGCGTCATATGAAAATGACGCTTATGAGGTTGTTCGTATGACGAAAGTTGAGGGTGTGAGTGAGAGGGATCGGTACCTATAAGAGTGCCTGCATAATAGTATACAGAGAGCCTGATTATACAGGCACTCTGTATACTATTGGCTTTCTGATAACAAAAAAAAAGTGTATATATATATATATATATATATATATATATATATATATATATATATATATATATATATAATATATATGTATGTAAGAGTATCTACCCTTTCGTAGAAGGGGTAGTTATCGGTAAATGAACTCTTGAAGGCGTTCTCAAATTGAAATGAAACTTTACAAATCGCGAGATGTTGAGGAGGCTACGAGGCCTATTGTTTATAAAAACATTATGACGTCATCAATCAAAGTTATTACGTCATGAAAATTTTTTGTATTGAACATTTTATAAAATTTCAAAATTGAAAATATTTTTTGTAACTGAAAATGGCTAAAACAAGGTATTTCGTATTTAGGTAGACGGCTAGCTAAATCGATTAAAACCATTTTCAGAGAGACATGACAAAAATGGCTTTCACTGAACCACGTCGACCTAAGCAGGCCCGTAAAGCGGAAGAACCTCGAAGTAGTCTTTATATGGTCGAAGTCATTCTAAAACGATTGCGACCGGTTTCAGCTCAATTAGACAATCCGAAGTGACGCAAACGGTATTTTATTTAAAAACAAAAATCATGAATATATTTTTTTTACCCTAAAGATTTTACTCAAATATACAATTTTTTACGAAAAAACATAAAATTTATCTTTAAATTGTGAAACAATCATAAATGTATGTAAGAGTTTTCACCCTTTCGTATGGTGAACGATAACTAAAACTGATGAAAGATGAAACTATAATTCTTTTCTTACTCTTTATACAAGGTTACTCCAACTGCTGCAACGTGTGGATTTTTTTTCTTGTATTCTTTATACCTCTATAAAAACGTATTAGTTAAGTATTTAAATATAATAATTATCTCTTTTTATAATGGTTGCTAATTTTAATATTATAGCTTACTATTAACAGAGTATTAATAAAATCTCAATTAATAAAATCAAATTTTTCAGGCCAAATTTGGAAATTTGGTTGTAATAAAATTAAATAAAAGCCTCTCAGGCCGCTTCGCGGGCCTGAGAGGCTTTTATTTGCCTTGAGAGTATGTGTGTTATTTGACTAATACATTAGAAAATTCCCTTATATCGTGGCAGTATGCTACTTATAGAAACTAGTAATATGACGAACTCATATAGAACAAAAAGCATATGGCTCAGCGCTGACGGGTGCCACGGAGCCAATGTATGCTACATGTTTTGCTCATCAGGTTCACGGAAAATCTTCTCAAAGTCAATATTAATAAATATCAAAGAGTCAATATTATCGATATTGATAATACGATAATATTAGTAATTATCGATAATTATAACGAACTCATTAGCATAATTTGCTGATCACAGTGGCGTAGCCAGGGGGGGGCCGAGGGGGCCCCGAAATTTTTACATAAATATATAAATATATATATATATATATATATATATATATATATATATATATATATATATATATATATATATATATATATATATATATATATATATATATATATATATATATATATATATATATATATATATATATATATATATATATATAAATATATATATATATATATATATATATATATATATATATATATATATATAATATACATATATATGCATATGGTCTGCCTCCGTGGCCGTGATCGTAAAGGCGTTCGATTTCGCCACCGAAGGTTCGGGGTACGCAGCCTGGGCTATGCTCTAAGATTTTCTGAATAGTATTTGTATTAAAATGATTTCGCCAACTTTAATTAATTCTTAGAGTGTAGTAGATGCAACCCACCTGAGGTTGTTCCCGCAGGGTGAATACCCTGATGGGCCGAAAGGCCCTAAAACGGGCATTTTATTTTATTTTTTTTATCTATATATATATATATATATATATATATATATATATATATATATATATATACACTATTTTTAACATTCAGCCCCCCCCGAAATTAAATCCTGGCTACGCCACTGGCTGAGCATGTATACAACCAGATCCTATAAACTTATTCGCATAATTTGCAAAGCATGGGTACAACGAGACCGTACAGACTACAGACTCATTAGCATAATTTGCTGAGCATGTGTACAACGAGACCCTATAGACTCATTAGCATAATTTGCTGAGCATGTGTACAACGAGACCCTATAGACTCATTAGCATAATTTGCTGAGCATGTGTACAACGAGACCCTATAGACTCATTAGCAAATTTGCTAAACATGCGTGTACAACGAGACCCTATAGACTCATTAGCATAATTTGCTGAGCATGTGTACAACGAGACCCTATAGACTCATTAGCATAATTTGCTAAACATGCGTGTACAACGAGACCCTATAGACTCATTAGCATAATTTGCTGAGCATGTGTACAACGAGACCCTATAGACTCATTAGCATAATTTGCTGAGGTACAACCCTATAGACTCATTAGCATAATTTGCTAAAACATGCGTGTACAAACGAGACCCTATAGACTCATTAGCATAATTTGCTGAGCATGTGTACAACGAGACCCTATAGACTCATTAGCATAATTTGCTAAACATGCGTGTACAACGAGACCCTATAGACTCATTAGCATAATTTGCTGAGCATGTGTACAACGAGACCCTATAGACGACTATAGACTCATTAGCATAATTTGCTGAGCATGTATACAACCAGATCCTATAAACACATTAGCATAATTTACTGAGCATGTGTACAACGAGACCGTACAGGCTCATTAGCATAATTTGCCATATGCACAACAAATAACGACGGAACGATTTTGGGGAAAAATGTACTTGTATAACGTAGCCTAAACCCCCTTAGGATTCGTAAACATTTTCAGCTCCAAAGTTATGAATAATATTTTTTAAAGTTTTTCTAACGATGTATGAATTTGCAAGTTGTTCGGCCCCACTCCTCGAGGTGAATGAGTTATTAACCTTGATCATTATGTGTTATTTGTTGTGAACCTTACTGGTAGAGTACAGAGTGGGAATCCCTGCCTTTAATTATCCAAGCACCGGTCCACGGTTCGTGGCGTCATTAACTCTCCACGTCAAACATTTTAAAAATATATATTCTTATATAAAATTAATTTATAGAAATTTTATTTATCACGTGATCGCATTCGAGTTTATTATATTAGATAATCTAAGTATTAAAAAACAATAAAAACTTATTTACATTTAAATCCTTTAATATTAATTGACATATAAAAAGTGTAAAATAAAAACCAATCAATTTTATCGTGTCGGGATCGCTAAAAGATTCTTTTAAAACTTTACCCTCCTCTGAAATCACGGACCGAACATTATTTTTAGTTTTTATAACGACATTAAAATTAATTCATTGAAATTTATACCAAACTGAATTCATAAAATTGACCAATTAATCATTCTATACATAATAGATA
The DNA here is from genome assembly GCA_018340805.1 of Microvelia longipes. Classification (NCBI taxonomy): domain Eukaryota; kingdom Metazoa; phylum Arthropoda; class Insecta; order Hemiptera; family Veliidae; genus Microvelia; species Microvelia longipes. The sequence goes on from JACMZG010001863.1 coordinate 51,147,038, forward strand.
AATTATCAAAAAGAAAGATAAATTTAACAGAGATAACCCTTTTTTGTTCCATTAAACAGACGTAAATTTAAAAAAGACCAGTTTTCCGTTTGGCTTGGTGTTTTTATTTAAGTTCCTGGGATCCTCGCAATATTTCAAAGAAAGATTATTTTTACGCCATTAGAAGGATGAATTAGCAAGATGGTCGGAACGAGCTCGTAGTTATAAATACATGTGCATGCGAGATTGAGAGTCCAGTGGTTCTTGGTCCGTTACCGAGTACACTTGTACGGATTTCAGTGTAGTAGTTAAATAGACTTTCAAACAAATATAACTGCTATGGAATACAATATAGAAGGTTATTTATTATTATTTTAGCGTAGTCGTATTGTGAATACCTGTTAATATTTTGTTTTGGTAAATTTATCTTTATAAGTCTAACTTGTAATCTTAGCGAATCTTCAATAGAAAGTGAAGATAGGTTGCATCCAACGATTAAGGCAATTGATTCTGCTAAGCTCTTAATTCAAATATATATATATATATATATATATATATATATATATATATATATATATATATATATATATATATATATGAAAATACTTACATAAATATAAACGTTTTGAACTAAATTCTTCGTCTGACAGAGAGGGTCTGAAGTATATATATATATATATATATATATATATATATATATATATATATATATAATATATATATATATATATATATATATATATTGGCCATTGTCTCTCTTTTAAAAACCATTTCCCCTTTGACTCCAACTCCATAAGCTCATTTCTCTATTGGAAATTCGCTAAATTATCGAAAAACTGAAAATTTGAAGTGGAGGAATGTGGAGAAAAGAATCATATAGCACAGAAAATACCTCTTTAAGGAACAAAGAAATGTGTTATATTTTTTAGGAGGTAGTAGCAAGTTTATAGGAGTGTTTATTTGCTTGCTGTTTATTTGCGTTAATGCTGAAGAAAGTGCCAACATGACAACAAATACTACTAACATACTAGATAGGTGAGTTCTTTTATCTTTTAACTAGAGCACGAACCGTTTAGGTTTTTTCTTTAAGATCGATGTTATTATTAGAGAGACCCTACACAGTGGTGAACTGAGCCAAAAAAAGCCCGAGGGGGGTTTGGCCTAAAAGGACCCAAACCTAAATCTCATAAGGCCCAAACCTACATCTCATGGGGCCCAATGGAGGAGTTCCTATTTTGCTTCTCAGAGGGGTCTACTTTTAACTAAAGTAGTATTAATAATTATAGCAAGCTTAATTTTATTTATTTAACTTTAATTTCATATTTAAGAAAATAAAATAAAATTATACTATTTCAATTAATATTACATGATTTATAAATCCCGAGGCTTTAGCCGAGGGATTAATTAAAATTAGCTCCCGAGGCTTGCCGAGGGAGATAATTTGACAAGGGTTATAATAGGACATTATTCACGTGGTGCATACAAAATTTTATCTCCAGAAGGAAAAACAATATATATGAAACAAAAAAAACTGTATTTGTTTATATATAGAATCAGTGAAACATTATTATACTATTTTATGCAAAATTAACAAAAATACATTGTATAATATATTATACATACAACATAACCACATACATACATAACAAACAAATATCATAATAAACAAAAATATATAAATACCTAAATGCTCTATTAATAAAAATTAAATGTACAATTTGTACTACTGCTTATAGCTACAGGTTTTTTGTTATTATTAATATCTTTTGCTACTTCTGAACCTGAACTAATTCCCGGCATAGGTTCATAATTAATTAAAGCAGTGGTTATTTTGAGTCTCAGTGAATATTTTTTGTGAAACTTTTATTTTGTTTTGCACTGAGTTCTCTATATAGCCTTCGGTCACAGTTGTAGATCGCCAGCCACCATGGCGTTTTAATGTTGTCACGGAGGCCCCAGATTCTGCCAATATAGTGGCTGACGATCTACGAAATCAATGGCCAGTGTATTGTTCAGGGGTTTCAAGTTGTAAAAATTTGGCAATAGTACACCCATATAACTTTTTTTTTTCTATAACGTGAGTGGTACATTTACCATCATTATATCTTATAAAAAACCTATCATGAGCAATACTACCGGGTCTTAATTTTATGTATTCTAGACATAGCTTGACATAGTCGTTATTTGATATCACAAAATATCTGTTTTGATTAGTTTTCGTTTCCCTTAGGTGAACGATTAAATTATTATTTTCATCTTTTGTGATGTCTTCAGTTTTTAAATTAATAATTTCCGCACACCGACAAGCACCGCTTACACAAACAAAATACGAAAATATTACCACATATAGATATATGCCATAAACTAAGTAATGTATTCTTGAAAATCGCTTAAATTGATAAGAACTTCAACTAGTAGTTAATAAGATAATTATTGAACTGATATTAATAATAAAGTTGAAGAAATATAGAAGACTACAGTCCTATGTTTAAAAAACACTTATATTAAGTTATACATATATCCAGACGTATATACATAATATATTCAAGTAGGTAGTAGGTATTTTATAAACAAAATTCTGGCGCGGTGGTCCGCATGTCAGGCGAATTTCCTTTGGATGCGTGTTTCCGTGCTAAACAACCCATTTCTTCCGATAAATACTGAGATGTGGAATAAGCTTATAAATAAATAAAGTTTGTCTTTCCACAGATGATTTATTATTATAAAACAAAGCCAGCTTTCAACCTGAACGGTCATCATCAGTGCCGGTGAGATGAGTCTAGATTACTTTTTTAGCCGGTTTCTGAGGCCAAGGTATGTATACGACTCTATACATGCCTTGTCACTGATTCAGCCATGATAAACGTATTTTCCAAATAGAGCAATACTATTTAAAAGACTTGATTAAATATTTAAAAATAATTATTGCAATAAAAAAGAATATTTATTTAAATTAGAGAATTTGTTTTAATTAGGGTATGAGGTACTTGAGCAGTTTTCCTCATCACTTTGGATTTGCTTCATTTATTATCCTCAGACTTGCTTTGCTCGTTCTCTTTATATAAAAATCATATTTTTAATTAATATAAAAAAATACAACATAATAATGATGATAAGACCAGACACACATACACACACTCACACAGACAACTTTGAGAATATCAGGTGACATCCTGGTTTTGTACTAATACAATACTTTTCCTATATACCTATAGTAAAAATGAGGATAAGTAAAAGATAAACCCTATAAAATGTCATATTCCACAATAATAAAATAATAGTTTAAACAAATAAACCCTATAAATTGTTTTATTCTATAATAACAAAATAATAGTTTAAACAAATAAACCTATAAATTGTTATATTCTATAATAATAAAAATAATAGTTAAACAAATAAACCCTATAAATTTATATTCTATAATAAACAAAATAATAGTTTAAACAAATAAACCCTATAAATTGTTATATTCTATAATAATAAAATAATAGTTTAAACAAATAAACCCTATAAATTTTTATATTCTATATTATTAACAAAATAATAGTTACAAATAAACCCTATAAATTGTTATATTCTATAATAATAAAATAATAGTTATAAAAAATAAACCCTATAAATTGTTATATTCTATAATAATAAAATAATAGTTATAAAAAAAAAACCCTATAAATTGTTATATTCCATTATAAAATAATTAATCTCCTTGAATTGATAACTTAGCAAATGATTTAGCAATATTATTGTGTTTTTTAAGTAAATCATTATTTAGCTGAGTCAGAGTTCTACCATCTGTATTACACGCTTTAGTAACGCTCTTATAATCATTCAAATTATTACTTTTCATTTCCAGTAACTTTTTAGTAATTTCTTTGTTACCCTCGGTTACATTTTTGAAACATTCATCAATTAACTTTAATAAAAGAAATACTTGAGAATCTTGACGAGCGAAATCATTGGGTATTTTATTTTCTTTGGAAGTAGGGATGTTATATATGGCTCCGTGTTGGAGTAAATAGTGAACTATACCGATGTGATTGTATTTAGCAGCGTAATGTAGAGCAGAGCAGTTATTTTTTCCTGTCAAATTAACGTCAGCATTGTGTTCTATTAGTATTTGAATAATGTCGTCAAACCCTTTCCACGATGCTATGACGAGTGGAGTATTGCCCTTATTATTTTTAGTATTAACATTGGCACCTTTATTAATTGCACGTTGAAGATTTGTAATGTCGTTGTCGTTTACAGCTTTAAACATGATGCCCTCAGGAGTGCAATTGACATCAGTTAATGTTTTATTGACTTTTTTAAAATTTGAAAGATACGAAAAGATTTCTAGGTTGTTGGCTTCTAGGGCCAGACTGGATGGTGTGTCTCCATGAATATCTGTAAGATCAATATCTGCTCCATTCTCAACTAATAACTTTACAATCTCAAAATGACCCTCCGCTACAGCTACGTGCAAAGGTGTTAAACCATTTAACATTTTGACATTAATTTCAACTTTAGGATGTTTTAATAAACAAGCTACTACATTTACATTGTTACCAATAACGGCAAAATGAAGTGGCGTCAGATTGAATAGATTTCCAGTATTGACATCAGCATGATTTTCTAGTAAAACTTTAACAACTTCTATTTTCCCCTCCTGACACGCTATTTGCAAAGCAGTGCTTTCTTGCCAAGTTTTAGTATTTACGTCCACTTTCAATTCAATGAAATATTTAACTAAGTCAAGATGACCCTTACTTGCTGCAATATGCAGAGGTGTAACATTTTGGTCGATAAATTCTCCTTTGTCAGAAATAAATTTGCAGCCAGTTTTAAAATCAGACGAGTTTCTTACCAGGGTTTTTACAGCTTCATAATGACTCTCAACACAAGCTTTGTGAATGGGTTTTTTATCTAGTCGATTAACGATGTTTACACTTACGCCCTTATTTATTAAATAATCAATTAGTTTAACATTTCCATTATTAGAAGCAATATGTAGCAATGAATCCAATTTTTTTGATTTAATGTTCACATCAGCCCCATTTTCAATCAAGTAATTAATCACAGAGAAATTATTGCCCCCACATGCGTAAGCTAATGGTGACCACCCATCATCATCTATAGTATTAATATCTGCACCTCTCTGTACAAGATATTTTACAATGTTAAACTGGTTTTGGCAAACTGCACTGTATAGAGGAGTCCATTTCCTTGGGCCGGAAGCATTAATATTAATACCTTGATCCAAAAATAATTTAACCTTTTTTAAATCACCATTACCACAAGCTGCATGAAGAGGAAAGATGATCTCCTGTGTCAAAATTGATGAAATAGTTTCAACAAATGTAGAAAAATCAGAATCACTTGATTGCTGGTTAACAAAATGAAACATTGTGTCGAGAACACTCTTAGTAAAAACAACTTTTAAACTATTTAGCACAAATCTAATTAAATATTAATCAACAGTTAAATTTTTTGTTCCACTCATTCCATTTACTTTCAAGGGGGAGCTCTTGATTGTGATCTAAGATAAGTTATTTATAATATTATCAGTAAATTACAGTAATAGAATGATGTAATGGATGTTTAATGTCCTTGGAAACACAAGTGATGAAAACAAGCGGAAATAATTACTTAAATTTTGAGCTAAGCATTTAATGAAACTTGAAAATTGCCTAAAAATATAAACTCTTAAATAGTACAAAACATAATGCCTTGTATTATCATACAAGGCATTATCTAGGACATTATCTATCGAACAGATAATGTCAAAATTATTATGGTAATATAATGAAACTCCAGCGGAATAGCAAATGTAAAACTTATAGATTAGATAGCAACTTTAAGGCTTTTATCTTGTTATATTATACAGTTTTATCTCAAGAAACAGATACAATATCATTTGATACTACCAAGTTTTGCAAAACATGAATAGTTGACACAATATAATTTTGTGAGAGACACCTTAGAAATGTAACAAGCAAAATGCATACCGATGCATTTACATACCGACAACGATTGATTTGTTATAACCTTAACCCAAGGATCTTGAATAAAGGGGATGACGCACTAAGTCGATTTGTCATACAAACAAGTGACCCCATCGAAAACCAAAAAAATAGAAAGAATTCAACACTAAACAAACGTCATAAGCCAACTGCACATGCTTGGTACAAACTGCGCACACAAAATTTAGAGGCAAACTTACCTCTCAATGGTTTCCCATTGTTTATTGCTTGAGAAGGTTATAACAAAACACGCTTAAATTATCACTCACTGAAGTGGCAAAGTATAGTCCAAAATTTAAAATTAAATAAGCACAAATGACTTAACAAGCACCACAAATGTAACAATCACGAGAAGCACAGAAGAAAGTTTAGAAGCAAACTCGACAACCTTGCTACATAACCTGCGTTTGGCGCCTTTTTTTCAATATAACCATAAGAAAGGTAAGTTTGCTCCTATTTCTCTATCTCATACAACTTCCATGGGGTCAGAAATGTTCCTTAATGCGTCATCCCCTTTATTTAAGATCCTTGCCTTAATTTTTTACTCCTAGAGGAGGTTTAAATAAGGTTATACAGAGCCCCTGAGAGCTCCAAAAAGATGTTTCAGGTCTCTCAATGTATTAAGATAGGCTATGCCTTCTTTACTAATATATCTCTATGCTTTTTATCGTGTTTTCGATGATTATTATGTACGTGCTACTTAATTAAATTATGTAAAATAATTGTTAAAAACATTTAGTTAAAGAAAAAAAGAAACTTAAGTCTTGGTATATCACATGTTTTAAGGTTTTTATAAATATACTGACGAATGTTTATTGCCTGAAATGTAACTTAAAATTACGATAACTATGATAACATTCAAAAAACTCCAGGTTAATTATTCTTACATTACCAATCAAATTATTATTTGAAGAGAAAAAAACTCTTATCACTTGCAACAATAAAAAAAGTTGAATAGTGCACACAAGAAATGAAAGTTTAATTAGCCGCTCGTTTTAAATAATTTAAACAAACCTATATTATTTTAAGACTCACTTAAACCTCCATTGGATTTGATAAAATATATTTTTTACACAAATTATAAACAATATTTGCTAAAAAGTGAAAAGCAACGCATTAAAAACAATAATGTTGAGTAGCGTAGATAGATAGTTTACATTTACAAAGGCCAAAACAAGATGGCTGCGCCCAGAAGAAAATTTGAGTCAACTGCCTGGAGGACAAAATTTGAACTACATGCCGTGTCTGGCAGAAATCACATGTTTCCCAACTTGGTTTACATATTATTTTAGTGAACACCTTCAATAGAATATTTTTATTTTTCCAAAAATTTTTTTTTGCTCATAAAATGATTTAATGCGTTTAAAAAATATATTAAGCTGTAAAAAAATATTTAATTTAATTTTAAATAGTCGAAATAAGCATTTAAAGAAGACGAGAGGGGGAATGGGTGAAAGAGTGGGGTGAAAACGGAAGGTTGGATCGTTTAACGTACTAAGAGATGAGAGTTTTAGTTAGAAATATCGTAATGCCGTAAGGAATGTAAAGAAGACTGAAAAAAGAACAATTCCGTGTTCCAGGTTATACAATGCCTAAGGAACGTGATGACTACAGCTGTCAGTATCATCTTGTTGACAGTATAGAATAAACTCTTATGAGTGTTGCTCTAGTGAATATTGTTGTACTACACGGCGGTATTATTACGTCTGACGTCACACGGTATTATTACGTAGTCGAGGCCGCTTTCCCACCAAAAGAACATGTTTAATATAATTTTCGTTTTTTTTGGTGTATCATCAAAAGTATAAGTTTTTTCATTCTAATATTTTACAGGGTGTTCTTTTATATGACGTACTTAAACATAATGCAATAAAATAAAATTGTGCTAATACCCTATTATCAATATAATCAAATAAACGGTACAAAATTACACTAACAATACTTATATTACGTTTTATTGTATGCGCATTGTATTGCGTTTATCACCAGTTTTCATATTCTTTGCAATGCTCAAAATTATCAAACAAACCTGGATCTAAAATGTTTTAGGCAAAGCCGTTCGGATGTAAAATAAAGTTTTACTTGATTGTTGTTTACCTTACGTTTTGTTCAAGAGAATCCGATTTTGAGCAGTATTCGGCGTTGAGATTACTAAAACAAAAGCTCAAGTGAATAAAGTGATGTAGAAATTCATACTGTAGGGGTGGGGTGCGGGACACAGTGGTCCAACTCCCTGGTTTGATATGGCCTAAAAAAAACAGGTGCTAGTTGCATCAACTACCGCACCGAGCACTAGTTTTCACCTTGTACAACTGTTATCAATATTGTTATCAGTTTTAAATCGAGACTTGTCGAGTCGTCTATAAACTAGAATGTAAACAAGACAAATTTTCTGAACATTTTTAGTTGTTTATAAGATTATTTGTTTAAAATATAAGATAAATTTAGAATTTTTTCCATTAAAAGAACAAATAAAAATCGGGTACGGGGTACCTCGGAACTTTTCCTCACCCTTCGGACTCGTTTCACTCGTCCTCAGACTAGAATGGTTGACATATGGCCTGGGGTTTTTAAACTTCCGAGGTACCCGTACCCGTATAAAAATGCATACAGGGACGTTAAACTTCGCATAATCTTAAATGAGAAAAAGTTCCTATATTTATTCGGTTTTTTAAATTACTTGAATTTTTGGCGGGAATTTGTAATATTGACAACAAACAAACTTTTACGTTTAACAAAAGTGTCGTAATAATTAATCATTAAGTTCGCTTATAACTTTTTAACTAATTAATTTTTTTATATTTGTTCCTATTTTTTTTGCGGTTCCAACGACGTGTTATATGTAAAAAACACGTGTATACTTTTGGTATTATTAGGCGTCAACATTTTAAATTTCAAAAGTAAATAATTTCAAAATGGCGGCCAATATCAAAACGAAATTCTGAAGATTTGTTTGTTATATTAAGAGGTATATTCCTGCAAAATTCAAGTTCATCGGGTCATTTTTCGATTTTTAAAAATTTTTGCTGACTAAGCAAATAGGGTTAATGGTGACATAAAATTTTGATATTCCGGGCAGCACAACTAGATCCAAAGACTGATTTTTGTACTAAGTTTCAACTATCTAGCATAAACACAGTGGGAGTTATGCGTGACACACACACACAGACAGACATCAAGCTAAAATCGGTTCAGATGGTCCTAAACACACCTAAAATGGATAATTCAAGTGAAATTTCGGGTTACAATTTTTTGGGTGAAACCAATACTTTTCCTCTATATACATTCGGTATGAAGGTGAGGAAAAGTGAAAAAGCAATAAACACGCAAATTAATTTCCATTTCTGCACGTCATGGTTATCATGATATCAGGTCTAGATAAAAATAACACAGCGTTTATATTTTTATTACATTTTATGAAAATTATACATTTAAAATAATTAATAAGATTTTTAACATTGTTAAAGATCTCTTTAAATAATTTAAATCCTGAAAATGAAGAACTAATTATTTTATATATGCCGTACTAGATGAACCGACCTGCCTCTAGTGGGGAAACGATGACTTTAAAGCAGGCCCATCCAAAACAGCTTATTCCGGGGGAGTTGGACCACTGTGTCCCGCGCTCCCACCACTACTGTATGAATTTCTACATAACTTAATATTGATGCTTTTTTTTGTGAATCATTAATTTGTGAAAGTGAACTTATTGAACAAGTGCAGTGCGGTAGTTTTTAGTTATTAAACAAAATATTAAATAAAAGGACTGGAAAATCATCCTAACTTAAACAAAATATAAAAAAGGACTAATAAATACATCAAGATAAAGTGAATACACTACAATTAAATAAAGTACTACACAACAACAGCAAAAAAAATAACAAACAAATTAAACGCTTTCAACACATATAATTATTTAAAAAAAAAAATATTTCTTTACAAACAAAATAATAAATAAAATTCATTATTGGATATAAGTGGATAGTGGTTGTAGCTATAGGTGGTACCGAAAATCAAGGAAGGAAGATTAATTTTTAAAAGCCACAGACTGACCGAAACTGCAAGTGATATCAACCGCAAAACAATCTCAAAGTCATATATTACATATACTTCCAAAGAATTAACTACAAACAAAAACAATTCAAGCCTGACATATTAAGTTTAAGGCTCTTAAAAGCTTAGAAGTAAACAACAACAACAACAAGATGCTTTTTTTAAATAAAGTTAGCACATATTAATTAAAGAATAACTATTTCTTCAAATTCAATGTAATAATTTCATAAATTAAAACAAGCACTTGAAAATTTATCACTGATTGTTTATTATGTGCACAAAATATTTTAAAACACAAAATTACCACTAATATTTCGTTTTAATTATTTAAAATAGCATAAATATAAATATAATATTGTTAAAATAGTATAATTACAAAGTTGAAATACGTCGATAACCTTAGTCGATAACACATAAATTAATGCTATCACATGTGATAAGAGTGATTCCCCGCCAGAACTTGAGTTTACTAAAAAAATGTGAAGTGGTTTTGCAATAGAATAAAGCAGTTTGGAGTCAACAAATGATAAAAAAGCAACAAATGATAACCACGAAAAGTTTTAAATAAATCCGCTGTGGTGCGATACGGTCTCGCCTTGAACAACACGCCCCAACAACAATAGTAAATTTTAAAAATAATTGGAAACCTTCAAAAAAATGTTGCAAGAGTTATTATTCATTAAATGTAGTATACTTTTAAATAAAAATATATTTGGCAAATATGCATCTTCCTCATTGATTTATTATAACCTTTACTCAATGTTAGAGCCAAAAAGATGTTCTAAGTTTCTCAATGTATTGAGATAGGATATGCCCCCTATATAATATGCCCCCTATAATAGTGTAAGCACATCTTTATAATTAGTTGACAGCGTGAGAAAATAGTGTTGAGGAACGAATAAGGATCCAAAAAATTGTGACATCCAAGACTAACCACATTGGCTCCCTCGCATTATTTTCCCACGCTGTCAACTGATTATAACCGTGTATTATACTATAGTAAATCTCTATGTATTTAAACTTTGGAGAATCCTGTTATAGGTAGGAAGGGAAGAATGAGAAACACGCAACAAAAAAAGAAAGGATAATTATTTAGTAGAGTTTTCCTAAATAGTCTTTAACATCAATAACTTGTTTTGAACAAGTATTTAAAAAGTTGTATATTAAGGCGATACAAACTCTGGACGGGAATAATTCGGCGAGGGGCGATTCATCACTGTCTAGCTTACTACTTACTATATAGCAGCAACTCGATTCTTTAACAATCACTATTTCAATGGGTCCATCCAGCAAATAAAGCCTAGATATAGCCTAATAAAACCCAAGCAAATTATTTGATTATTTGATTGAATTTAGAAACACGTAATATTAATATTTTTACTAAGAGTCCCTCTTATTCTGATTTTAGATGCGGTATCTATAAATCCTGGCTTACTATAATACAACACACGGCTAAAATCAATTGACAGCGTGGGAAAAAATGCGAGGTAGCCAATGACGTTAGTCCTGGATGTTAAACCACGCCCTTAATTTCAAAACAGACCAACCTTATTGGTTCCTCAACACTATTTAATTTCAAAACAGACCAACCTTATTGGTTCCTCAACACTATTTTCCCGCGCTGTCAATTGATTTTAGCCGTGTGTCGTACTTTATAAGCCGGAAACTCTAAAAGCAGAATAATAAAAATCGGGTACAGAGTACTTCGGAACTTTTCCTCATCACATCGGATTCGATACGCTCATCCTCCCTGCTACAGAACAGCTTCACTCATTCTCAGAATATACAAGTCGTTAAATTTACACTACAACACGTCTTTGGACTCGCTTCGCTCGTTCTTAGATCGTAAATACATCCGTTTCATTCCCAGCGGTGACCCATTCAGTCACTGACTACGTTCGATGCTGCTTAAACCTTATGATTCAACAAACATCATGGTTACACTTGTATTGAAAGAAACTTAGTGCACATCACATATTTATTACGTAAAGATATATACTTGTATGAATTTAAACTCGATTAGATTATTTTCTGATTTTTTACAATGTTTTTAAAAAAGTACACTAGGCATTTGATAAAAATTAAACTAATGCTGATAATGATATTAAACTTGGCACATATGTTAGTCTTATACAGGGCTACATAGATTAAACTTGGCACATATGTTAGTGTTATAGAGGGGTACATAGATTAAACTTGGCATATATAGGTACATAGATTAAACTTGGCACATATGTTAGTCTTATACAAGGCTACATAGATTAAACTTGGCACATATTTAGTCTTATGGTACATAGATTAAACTTGGCACATATGTTAGTCTTATACAGGGGTACATAGATTAAACTTGGCACATATGTTAGTGTTATACAGGGCTACATAGATTAAACTTGGCACATATGTTAGTGTTATACAGGGGTACATAGATTAAACTTGGCATATATAGGTGTACATAAATTAAACTTGGCATATATAGGGGTACATAGATTAAACTTGGCACATATGTTAGTCTTATACAGGGCTACATAGATTAAACTTGGCACATATGTTAGTGTTATACAGGGCTACATAGATTAAACTTGGCACATATGTTAGTTTTATACAGGGTTAGTCTTATGTGTGCTAAATGTTAATCCGATCACAATATTTTTCCACGTTTTATAATTTTTATAAATTTTTACTGAGTCATTATTGAGGGTTAATGACGTTATAAAATAGTTATTTGTGTAACTAGTCAGGAGAATTGAAACTCTAAAAGCAGAATAATAAAAATCGGGTACAGAGTACTTCGGAACTTTTCCTCATCACATCGGATTCGATACGCTCATCCTCCCTGCTACAGAACAGCTTCACTCATTCTCAGAATATACAAGTCGTTAAATTTACACTACAACACGTCTTTGACTCGCTTCGCTCGTTCTTAGATCGTAATACATCCGTTTCATTCCCAGCGTGACCCATTCAGTCACTGACTACGTTCGATGCTGCTTAAACCTTATGATTCAACAAACATCATGGTTACACTTGTATTGAAAGAAACTTAGTGCACATCACATATTTATTACGTAAAGATATATACTTGTATGAATTTAAACTCGATTAGATTATTTTCTGATTTTTTACAATGTTTTTAAAAAAGTACACTAGGCATTTGATAAAAATTAAACTAATGCTGATAATGATATTAAACTTGGCACATATGTTAGTCTTATACAGGGCTACATAGATTAAACTTGGCACATATGTTAGTGTTATAGAGGGGTACATAGATTAAACTTGGCATATATAGGGGTACATAGATTAAACTTGGCACATATGTTAGTCTTATACAAGGCTACATAGATTAAACTTGGCACATATGTTAGTCTTATACAGGGGTACATAGATTAAACTTGGCACATATGTTAGTCTTATACAGGGGTACATAGATTAAACTTGGCACATAGTTAGTGTTATACAGGGTACATAGATTAAACTTGGCACATATGTTAGTGTATACAGGGTACATAGATTAAACTTGGCATATAATAGTGTACATAAATTAAACTGGCATAATATAGGGTACATAGATTAAACTTGGCACATATGTTAGTCTTATACAGGCTACATAGATTAAACTTGGCACATATGTTAGTGTTATACAGGGCTAATAGATTAAACTTGGCACATATGTTAGTTTTATACAGGGTTAGTCTTATGTGTGCTAAATGTTAATCCGATCACAATATTTTTCCACGTTTTATAATTTTTATAAATTTTTACTGAGTCATTATTGAGGTTAATGACGTTATAAATAGTTATTTGTGTAACTAGTCAGGAGAATTGATATTACTGACTAGTATCGAAGTTAGCCCCGAGCCGAAGGCGAGGTGTGCTGCAGAGGCAAAGCCGAGGCAGGTAATTTTCATTTTGACACAATATAATTGTGCGAGAGACACCAAGGAAATGTAACAAGCAAAATGCAATGCTACATCTGGGAACTGTTCCATCATTCGACATATAATATATATATATATATATATATATATATATATATATATATATAAATATATATATATATATATATATATATATATATATATATAATATTATATATATATATATTATATTCTTCGGAATTAATGAAGGTCAGAGTGAGTTCAGGCTCTGTCGGCGCCCTGATGAGTTAGACGTAACGAAACAGAGTGGGACATGACATTATGTCGAGCCATCAAGTATGACGAATGTCGAATGATGGAACAGTTCCCAGATGTAGCATTGCATTTTGCTTGTTACATTTCCTTGGTGTCTCTCGCACAATTATATTGTGTCAACTATTCATGTTTTGCAAACTCGGTAGTATCAAAATGATATATGTTTTGCTGCCATGCATGATGGCGGTAAGAGAGCACCGCTCGTCTCTGGTAAGTACTTCACATTATATTCTTCGGAATTAATTGAAGGTCAGAGTGAGTTCAGGCTCTGTCGGCCCTGATGAGTTAGACGTAACGAAACAGAGTGGGACATGACATTATGTCGAGCCATCAAGTATGACGAATGTCGAATGATGGAACAGTTCCAGATGTAGCATTGCATTTTGCTTGTTACATTTCCTTGGTGTCTCTCGCACAATTATATTGTGTCAACTATTCATGTTTTGCAAAACTCGGTAGTATCAAAATGATATAATTTTCATTTTGACTGACGAGGCGAAGCCGAGGAAGGTAATATATAATTTGACTGACTAGGCAAAGCCGAGGAAGGCAAATATACGAGTCAGTAATGTTTCCTTTCCTGCCTTGTTCCACACAATATTTTATCTGCGTTTGTATAATGTTTAAATTTACATTTTCTTTTACTGATATTACAGATCTTATCATCGAGAAAGTTGACCACAAAGTAGCGCTCGATTTTGTGTTTGACAGTTCTTTTAAATACGCTAACACAATGTTTTTACTTACATTCTTTACTTTTTTCTCTGAGCACCATTCTTTGAACACTTCATATGCTTTGACATACCTACTTCCTGATTTGTCGGGTAGTAGGCTCTCTTGGGGATTTGTAGCTATTTTCAAAACATCCGGCGGGGTATGCTCGAAAAGTTCGGCTATATATCTTCGACGATATTCATCACAAAACGCTATAGAATCGCTATAGAATAAACTAACTTTTAAACTGTATTAAATACGGGTTCGTATGATAAAAGTAGTGAATGACTCGACAAAACAGATGAGACAATAAACCCAAAACAAAAAGTGTTGCCTTTAATATAATCAATAAAATTTATTTCTAATTAAAGATTTACATTACAAATTGTTTATTTTAATTTTAATAAGTTAAATAATGTAATTATTCATTATATAAATTATTAAATAAATTCAATAGGCTTTTATTATTAACTAATCATATTTACAAAAATTATCTATTAACTTTCTTTACCAGCATAGGCAGGAGCGGCTGGGAAATGCTTACTTTTTAGGCAGGTAAAGTGCAGTCATTCATGACTAATTACCAGCCGATCTTGGAAATACTACTTTCTCGCCTAAAATTAGTTCAGTAATGCTTCATTTTCCTGCCGTGAGCAGATCCTGGATAGCACATTTGCATCTATAGATTGATTTCGTTCAAAGTTTCAACTCTCTAGCATAAATATACTGGACTGGGAGCTATGATAATAACAGTTGGATTCACACACACTCACACACACACATACACACAAACATATAAACACATACACAGATACATATACACATGCACATATTTTTTTTAACATAATACTTTTCCTGTATACCTACTGTATAAATGAGGAACAGTAATAATTAAAACGTTCACCAAATTTGACTTAAATTGGATAAAAAATATTGGAGAATCACCTGAACAAAGGTTCAAGTCTGACACTAATAGTCAATTCTAAGCAATTTGGTGCAGTAGTTGGGCATACAGTCCTTAGTTATATTTTTGCGTCCAACATTTTTAGTTTCCCTCTTTCATCCCCGTAAGTATATAAGAAAAGTATTGTGTTCCAAAACCGAGCATGTCACCGGAATTATCCGTTTCAGGTTTTTAAGACCTCCTGAGTGAGTTTCACAAAGTTTTCTGTCTGTATGTGTGAGAGTGTGTGTGTATATATAATCGTAGCTCCTAGTGTATTCATACTAAATAGTTAAAACTTCGTACAAAAATTAGCCTAACACTGTAGTTGTGCTATTCGAAAAATATTTTTTATGACGTCAATCATATTTTTGATTGACTATATGATTTATCAATCATATAGCCAGGTATAAAGACTAACATACATGTGCCAAGTTTCATCTTATTATCAGCATTAGTTCAGTTTCTATCAAATGACTTGTGTACGTTTTTAAACAATTGTAAAAAATCGGAAAATAATCCAACTGAGTTGAATTAATACAAGCGCATTAGCGCATACCTTTACGTAATAAATGAGTACACCAAGTTCCGTTATTATACGTTATTTCGTTATTATATACGACAAGTATATCCATGATCTTTTGTTGGATCATAAATGTTAAGCAGCATTGAGTGTGGTCAGTGCTGTATAGGTGACCGCTGAGAATAAAACGGATGTATTTAATATCTGAGGACAAGTGAAGCGAGTTCGAAGTAAGGAGGATGAGCGAAGCGAATCCGATGTGATGCAGAAAAGTTCTGAGGAACCCCGTACCTGATTTTTTTCTGTTGTTAATGCGTTTTCTTTTTATGTATGCCTTAAACTTAATTATGACGAGCAGATATTATTTCATACGATCAATTTTAAAATTATTCAATGAATATTTAAATAGCTATGATGTTATAAGCAATCATAATAAGTAATACTTTTATATGTAATGTTATAAAATAGTTATATCCATTTTTAGGAACGAGTTTTTAAATGGGGTCATAATTTTAACTTGGGGCCCTTAGGATATTGAACCTCATGCGAATGTGCCGATTCTTCTACTAAAAAGGCCACAGACATATTATTACTAGAGGGGCCCTATAGGCTAAATTTGGAAACATCGAAAAAGTAACCTGAACACCTTCGCTCAATAATATAATCAAATAATCAGTACAAAATTACAGTAACATAAATAGTAAAACGTTAAAAATACAAATCAAAACACAAACAATGTCTGGGAAACCGAAATAAATTAAATTATTATAACCTCAACTTACTTGAAGGAGGTTTCAATAAGGTTACACAGAGCCCCTGAGAGGCCCAAAAAGTTGTTCTTGCCATAGAGATATATACTAGAGGGGGCATAACCTATCTTAATACATTGAGAGGTCATTTTCAGTGGGGCTCTCAGGGGCTCTGTGAAACCTCATTGAAACCTCCTCTAAAAGGAAGTTAAGGTTTTAATTAATCAATTGTTTTCGGCTTCCCGCAGATTGTTTGTGTTGTGATTTATATTTTAAACATTCTACTATATAATTTACTGTTTTTTTGTTATGTTTATTTGATGATAATGATAATCGAATGTGGTCAGGTTACTTTTTCGATGTTTCAAAATTTTCCCAATAGAGCCCCTCTAGTAATATATCTCTATGGGCTATGCCCTCTCTAGTATATATCTTCATAACAAGGCCAACAAATCTCACCTCTGAAAACTTATAAGCGCCTCTTCTTAATGATCTTAAATAATCATTTAACGATACTCTTTTATTTTAATGGATATCTGAAAGTTAAAAAATAATCAATGAAATTAAGAAATTTTTAATAACTTAACAAAAGTTGAGGGGTGTTTTTGATGAAGCTGCTTTGCTATTTAAGTTTAAGAACTATTGTATCGAATGAAAATATGACTCATGCTTCCAGGAAAGGCGGGATTTTTGATTGGGTATTGATATTCTTGTTTTTCTAGTTCAAAGTTCAAAGCGGTCGAGATCACTGCTCTATTTATTTATAAATTAATTAAGTTCCTACTTTAGTTTTTAAGCTTCGATTGTTACCAATATATTTTAGATTATAAATTTTATGATGTCAGATAAAAGGTACGTATTGTTATATTTTAGTTTTATGTAAATTTCTATTTGTACTTGATGATTTTTGGAGAATGACTCATCCCAAGTTATTCTAAGTGGTGTAATGTCAAGTAAAATAATTAATTTAGCATTGACATGATTATCATGAAGTTTCACTGTGTCCTCAGTTCAGTATTTGATTATAATTGACAATTTGTAACGTTGTGTTATTGTTTTGACTTGAATAAAGTACTTAAGTGAAGTCGTCCTCAAGTTCCAAATTATAGAATTCCATCAAATCAAAACTAATTTTAACTGGATTCAATTTCGATTTAAATTTGCTAATAATGGAGTAAGTAATAATGTATTGCTGACATCTTTATAAATCAATTGCTTAGATATTAATTATTCAAGCTTTTGAGGAGGAATATTTAAAATAGAGGTCCCTATAAAGTTTTTTGTCTTAAATATTAATCATTTCTATTCTTAGGGTACTATTTTTATTTTTATTAATATAAAAAATAGACCAGGGGTCCAAATGGCATTTATGAAAAAAATTTACTATTATCCTGAGAACTGCTTCTGTCTGTTAATCACTGTGTATTTTAAGTATGATTTTCAGGTGATTGCATCGCATTACTTTCTAGTTTGTTCACACTCTTCTAAATCCGCGGATTGTATTAAGTATGATATCTTAATACGGTAATATTAGCTGTATGGTATCTAAATGAATCCCCCGATACCCTGTATGTACCTTCAGAGGCGATTGTATTTAATGGATAACCTTCTCGTCAAACTTTTATTTTACTTAAATTACCGTTTTTCATCAAATAACTTTTGGAATATTATTTTTTGAGTGTAACTTACTATCTTTATTTATATCTTTATTTTGCAAAGAAATAACAATTTATTAAATATATTTTTTGTTTTAAACGGTACTCTTTTACTAGTTACCCACCCTAAAATCACTTAAAAATAACGTATTTTGGAGTGTGGTTAGGGAAAATGAGTTAAATAAATTTTGTATTTGCAGCTATTTTATGTTATGAAAAAAAAAACAATACAATCTGACCTATAATTCAATAAATTGGTTTATTTCTTTTATGTTTAAAAACGTATGTCAAGATGGAAAGATTGTTTAAAACATTGTATTGCAGGCTTGGAATTTTAAAAACTGAAAGACTGTGCAGTGAGTGTGGAAAAATATGATGTTAAGGGGACCCCAAGAAGGCAAAATATGGATTTGGAGGTGCAGAAATTTGTGGTGCCGTTGGTCCTCCTATTTTAATGTTGGATGTCCTCATCTCATTCCACCACGACACAGAATAACTCAGCATAATGCTTCTTTAAAAGTAACTTTAGCATTTTCGAAATAGTGCCAGTTAAAGCACCTGCCGATTTCCTGCAATTTTTCTTTCTGCACCTCCAAATCCATAATTTTTGCCTTTTTGGGTCCCCTTAACATCATATTTTCCACACTCACTGCACAGTCTTTCAGTTTTTAAAATTCCAAGCCTGCAATACATATGTTTTAAACAATCTTCCCATCTTGACATTACGTTTTTAAACATAAAAGAAGAAACTAATTTATTGAAAATATTAGGTAAATGATCTTACTTGCAACCATCCGTAAAACTCCCACTCGCTGCTGTTCCGTAAGCAAAATCACATCTCTCATATTCATATTCTTTATTATCATATTCTAATTTATTTTAATACACTGACACTCCAGTTTGGCGTTTAAAACAGAATGTAAATTCTTTGACATTTTTTATATTGTTTGACAGTACCTGTTTGTATTTTTTTTCTTCATTTGAAAATAAATTTGGGTGGGGAAGGGGGGGAGGGTTGGATAGCAGACTACATATTGCTAATAGCACCTCTTTTACATAGTTACCAACTTTCAGTGGTTGGTGGGTAACAGAATATTGCCCATAGCGCCTCTTTTACATAGTTACCCACCTTCACTGGTTAGTGGTAACAGACTACAATATTGCCAATAGCACCTTTTTACAATAGTACCACACTTCAACTGGTTGTGGTAACAGACTAAAATTGCCAAAAGCACCTCTTTTACATAGTTACCCACCTTAATGGTTGTGGGTAACAGACACAATATTGCCCAATAGCACCTCTTTTACTAGTTACCCACTTTCACTGGTTGGTGGTAACAGACTACATATTGCCCAATAGCACCTCTTTTACTGTTACCACCTTCACTGTTGGTGGGTAACAGACTACAATATTGCCCAATAGCACCTTTTTTACATAGTTACCCACTTTCACTGTTGGGGGTAACAGACTACAATATTGACCCAAAGCACTCTTACATAGTTACCCACCTCTTAATTCTTCCTATTTCTCTCTTCCCCATTCTTAACCCCATACAAAAGCCCCATTGCTTTTCAACGTCCCCTATTGAGATTGTTAATTATTACTTTATACTTTTCAGTTTTTAGGAATTTTCATAATTTAAATGTTCATTTGGTGCGTAACTTTTTCATTTGCTCTTTTCCCATTTTTCTCCCCATACCAAAAGCCCTAGTGCTTTTCGACGGTCCATACTGAGATTGTAAATTAGTACTTTTTATTTATTGGTGGGTAACAAACTACAAGTTTTCCCTATGCTTCCTTTTTTCTTTAGTTACCCATTATTTGGTGGGTAACCAGGTAAAAGAGTGCCTTTTAAACTTCCTTATAACCAAAAGTGAACCTTCAGTTATCACGTAATTTCTCTTGATCAACGAAACAAATACGGTGCAAGAACCTTACTGTATTAAATGCATATGGAATACAATCACCTGTCAAATAGACTGTTCTATTTCAATATGCTCTGGATCTCACACTCTATCAGCATTTTTTAAGATAAAGCTGCTTCTTAATAGTTCTGCAAGAATCTTGTTGATCTCTTTTAGGAATGAAAGTTATAAATTCCTTTTTTTGTTATCCAAACCTCTTGATTCATTTGGGTTGTATTATTACTGTATTATACTTTAAAATCAATATAAAAATTGATACAATTAATTTGGCCATCATTCAAAATTTAACGAATTACTAGGCCCATAAAACTTGCTCCAATATAAAGTATAAAAATTGGATCAAGGGGAAGTTACCATTAAATTTTCTGGGTCGCGGATTAAAAATGGATTATTATAAGTTAGTAAATAATGGTACACTGTATAAGTCTATCCTACTATCTATGTTATAGTATAACATAGATACTGTCATTCTGCTCTTATAATAACGTCCCTATTTGATTTCCTTATTATGATAATAACAAACTTTATTGTTTCAGCTGGTATTCAGTTGTTGGTTCAAGCTCAATCAGCCCAAATAAGGATTACCACTGTGCTGTAACAGCATCTATACCTCTCTCTATAGATGTTGGTATTAGTGGAAAACAAGATTCTGGAGACAAATTCAATACCAGCCAGACTGTTGAATTGGAGCCTTATATCACCAAAATATTGACTTTTCAGGTTACTGAGTTACACTAATATTTAATAACATGGTTACACTAAGATTTAACCATCAAATGCATATAATTTAAAACGATGTAAAAATGCATACAGTAGGGTTGGGGCAAGGGACAAAGTGTTGCAACTCCCTGGTTTGAGATTGTTTCATAACAAGGGCTAATTGCATAAACTATCGTACCGAGTGCTAGTTTTCACCTTGTACAGACTTTATTAATATTGTTATTAGTTTTAAATGGAGACATCTATTTATGTTTGTCAAGAATGTAAACAAGACAATTTTTAACTTGTATATGAACTTTTTTTTTGTTTACAGTTGTATATAAGAATATTTGTTTACAAAACAGGATAAAGTTTGGATTTTTTCCATTAAAATGACAAATAAAAAAAACACAAATCTAATAAAATGTAGATTTTTGCACGTCATGGTTATCATGATATCAGGTCTAGTTAAAAATAACTTATCATTTATATTTTATGAAAATTGTACATTTAAAATAATTAATAAGATTTTGAACACTGGTAAAAATCCCTTTCAATAGTTTTAATTTTGGAAATGAAGAAACAATTATTCAAAATTTCAACTCTCTAGGCACACACACACATACAGGCAGACAACTTTGTAAAAACCACTCAGGAGGCCTTAAAAACCTGAAACGGATAATTCCGGTGTCATCCCGGTTTTGGATTTTTTTACAAACACAATACTTTTCCTATATACCTACGGTATAAATGAGGGAAAAGTAATAATAAAGGGGTGGAACTTTCTCTATCTAGATCACTTCTTAATATAGGAACTTATTCATTGTCTCTCTCTGGCAATCACTAATCACGTTCACCTCCAGAAAACCTTAACCTTTATTATTGTTATTTGTTTAGATTGGTTCTATCAATTCTGGTGAGTTCAATCTAACAGCTAAGAGTGATGGAAAATTGAAATTTTCAAATTCAACCAAACTCGATTACCAAGGAAAGAGTGTTTCTATATTTGTGCAAACTGACAGAGCTATCTACAAGCCAGGTGCTAAGGTTCAGTTTAGAGTTCTTGTTTTATGTCCCAAACTGAGACCTAAGGATGCTAAGGATCTACATGTTTACATCACAGTAAGCATCTTTATATTTATAAAAGAATATAATAGTTAGATATAGGCATATGAGAGTGTCAGATGGAATAAATAAATAAAATGTTTAATTGTAGTTAGATTTACTATGAAAAATAACTCAAGAAGGATGCATTCTATGCTGCAAGTATAGTTCTCCTATGCATCCATACTTGTAAATACAAAACAATAAAGAAGCATTATAAATTAAACATAGTGATGACAAAACACTAAAGAATTATTATGAACTAAACAATATATAAACTATATAAAAGGACATTAAAATTTCCTAAGATAATATTCAGAAAATAAAAAAATATATTAAATATTATCAATGATTATAAAAGGTATTTAAAGAATAAATTTCAATCAGTTCAAGATTAGTGTCAAGTTTATCAAAAATTTAATTCATACTGACATATATGTATATCTTATGAGACTTCCCAATTTTCATTACTTACTACAACATGATCGAGTCTCATAATTAATTTTGTACCAAAAAATACATAGAAAGAGAGTAATTAGATAATGACTATGAAGAAGTAAAACTCTTTAAACAGATGTTACTTGTTGAATTTAATTACTGTAATTAATACAAGGTGGAAAAAATCCTATTACTTAAATGCTCACTACTCTGGAGTGGTCACTTAAAATTATTACTTATATTACAGTCTATCGACTACTTTAAAAATCTTGACAGATCAGTTTAGGCACCTCCGATTCTAAAGAAAAGAAGCAGGAAAGGAAAAACTATGTAAACAAATCAGGTTATTTTACCCGTATTTTCTTGGCAATGTTTTTTTTTTACATTTCTTTTGTGTATTTTTATTTTATATCATTTTTATGATTAATATGAAAATAGTTTTTGAAACTATTTAAACACAAAAAGAACCACAAATAAAGTGAACGATTGCCAGGAAGGTTATTTCCCTATAGCGGTTATAGTGGTAGGGATTTTTTTTTTCTCTTTTCAAGTGATGGGTTGGCAGCAGCTTCTCGGATTTGTCATTTCCCAAAATGCTTATGATCTTGGGGTTTTTTAAACTAAACGATAGACTGTAGATATCCAGGTATAAAGTGAATAATATTGTATTACATAATACATCACTATTTGAATATATGTCTGTCAGGAAAATAGATCAAAAAATTAAACAAATAACCTATTGATACAGAATTAATTGAGAGAAATAAAGTACATAAGTACTTCCGACCATTAGTGCCATCTAATGACTGATCATCTAAGCTCTGGAACTAACTCTCCATACCATAACATTCTTCCCTCTTTTCTAAGTTAGTATTATAAAAATTATCTCGTTCTTTGTCACCATTAAGTAAATATTTGGCATAAATCAGTTTTGTGCCCGAAGTAGTTTGCTGAAAATAAGACAAAAGGAGAAGTGCATTCTCATTTGGCATGGTGAACTACCAAATTACATACTACAGTCTATCGTTTAGTTCAAAAATCCTTAAGGTCATAAGTATTTTGGGGATTGACCAATCAGAGAAGCTGCTGCCAATCCCTTACTTAAAAAGAGAAAAAAAATCCCTACCACCATAACCTTCTTCCTGGCAATCGTTCAATTTGTTTTTGGTTCTTCTTTTGTTTACATTGTTTTGAAAACTACTTTCAAATTAATCTTTAAAATGATATTTTAAAATAAAACTACACAAAAGAAATGTAAAAAAAAACATCGCCAAGAAATTGCGGGTAAAATAACCTTATGGTAAAAAAGAAAAGGGGTTTCTTTTACCTTATTTGTTTACATAGTTTTTTCCCACTCTCTTCTTGCAGGGATATTTTTTTCTAAAGAATCGGCGGTGGCTAAACTGACCTGTCAAGATTTTTAAAGTAGTCGATAGACTGTAGCGTTCCATTTTACTGGCTATGGAACTAGCCTGTTCTTGTCTGAAATAATAACCATGACCATCTTTCTTTATCTATATATTCTTGGTTATGTCTTTCTTTATCTACATAATCTTGGTTGTGTCTTTCTTTATCTCTATGCTGTTGATTATGTGCATTGTGAAGATGATTTTAAAATTTTTCGTATATTGATTTTTAAAATTCTTTGGAAATTTCAATATTGTTTTGTATTTTTAAATTTCCTAGTTTTAAAATCCAAAATTTACCAGAGTGCAATCAATGGATTGTTTCTTTAATAAAGCATAAGATCTAATACTTGCAACACATTATTTATGTTGGATTACTCAATAAAAAAAAGAAAACTAGAATATTTTGAAAATTATATTATTTCAACTACTGACTATTCTGATAAAAAAATAATATTTGTTATTTTACTATTACGCATTATACTGTCTAAAAAAAATTTTTTATTTTTTATAATGTTTAGCTTGGTCAGCTTAAAACTAAAAACTTTTTAGCTGATCAAGGTAAACTCCACTTATAAAATTAAAATAAATTTACTTTTTTATAGGATGGCAATGACAATAGATTAAAAGAATGGAAGCGCATAAATACAACCAAGGGTGTTTGGAGTGGAGAGATGGATCTCTCCGACAGTCCCGTACTAGGAGATTGGACTATACACGTATCAGCTCTTGGACAAAAGGAACAGAAAAAGTTTGAAGTGGCTGAATACGTGCTACCTAGGTTTGAAGTCAACGTCAATGTTCCTTCTCATACTCTGTACAATGACTCGAGGGTAGCTGCTGAAGTTGAAGTCAAGTAAGATTATTTTGTTATCATTTGTTTGTATTGAAGAAAATTCTCATTAGAAAATTACTCTTATGAGTTTTATCGGATGACAGAAGTTAAGGTGGGTAGTGGAGGGAATCGTTTCCGCTTGGCCCCCTAATTCAAAAATATATATATCGTATGTATATAAACTGTTCTTTTATATTTTTAGCCAAAATGTAGCTGTGTTTGTGTGTGTAAGTAAAAGTTTCTATGAACGATGAACTCTTGAAGAATTTTTCAAATCAAAATGGGCATATGGTGAGATGTTGGGAAGGTTTAGGAACCTTTTTTTGAAATTTACTAGATACAAAATACCTGTATTATCATAATAATATAACAAAAAAATATTACAAAAGAGTTATTAGTACACAAGGGACTTCTTCTAAGTAGGCCGAAGATTAGCAAAGCAGAAGTTACGCAGTTTTTTTTGTAAGAATCATTAATATTTACATTTAGTGACTGTTTTGCTTAGTGAATAAAGAAAAGTAGACGTATAAGAGAACGTAGTTGGTTGTAGAGTTAAAAAAACATAACTGACTTAAAAGACATAGGTAGATCAGAACATGGTCGAGAGATAAGAAGAAGAAGGAATGCCACAGATCTTTGCAAACAATTAGAAGGACACGGAATCTTTGAGAAAAGGCTGTACAACCCCCTTCCCCTCACTCTGTCTAACAGTGACAAGTTTCTTTATTGTTCTGCAGAACTTAATTGGCTACTGCTGCTTATTTTATTAGTACAGTCTGGCTCAGTTGAATCACTAGCAGAGGTAACTATTTGATTTATACTATGGAATCACTCGTACAGCTTTATTATTCAGGTGCTAAGATCTATAGTAAGGAAACTTTTAAAGAAGGTTAGGTTCTGAGATAATGAAATTAGTTCATCTAATGATGTGCTTAAATGTTTTAAATTATCTTTTTCTCATGATTGTTTTTTCCTTTAGCTCATTTAAATCCATGAATATGGTGTGAAACAGTCATTTATATTTGAAAAAATAAATTGATAAAATATCTCCATCTCATTTGAGATTTGAACCAGGCGCCTTCTGATTGCTAGTCATATGCTCTACGAACTTGGCTACCAAGGCCTAATGCTATTGTTGGTAACATTGTCCTTCATTACTGTCTTATATTATGTATAAGACAGTGATGATTATTATTGTTGTATTAGGTACACCATGTATTATTGTTATGTCAGGTACACACATGGAAGGCCTGTCAAAGGGGAAGCAACTATCACAATGAAGCTGGACAGTTATGGAGACAAAAAGGAAATAAAGAAAGATGTCCCTATTGACGGGAAAACTGTAGTGGAATTTGACATCGTGAAAGATCTTAAGTATATTGCTATTTCTTTTCTGATTTCTTTAAGCAGATAGTTTTGAGCATAAATTCAGAATCAGTGATATTATACATTTACATACATTTTTATACAGTACATTTTAATTAAATTATAATTGTGAATTTTACCTCTGTTGCTATTTTTTCGTATTATCTTTTACACAATTCAAAGTATTAATGATTCATTCATCAATTTAATATGAGGGTAGTTTTCCAAAAAAGATTGAAAACGACACCTTACTACTACCTTACTAATATTTTAGGGTTTCCAGTTATTTATTACAATTTTTTTTTACTTTTTGGTAACTTTTGCATTGACTCTGGACCTATTTCATTTGCTTTAAAGCCCCAAAATCCATAAAAATTTCTTTTCCCAGCGAAACTTAAAGTACTTATTCAAATAAAAGATCTGAAATCCTGTTATTTCTTAACCAAAATTTTATTGTCACCCTTGGTTTATTTTGATTCTAGTCTGACAGAAGAAGAAAAGCCTAAGGGTTATGGATTTCAGTGGAGGCCTTACTACTTTGAGTACGAGAGAATTATCAAATTTGAAGCTTCAGTGAAAGAAGATTTAACTGGTAAAGTACAGAATGGATCGGCTGAGACGACCCTTCATAAGAAAAAGTATAAGCTCGAGTTGGTCAAAACATCCGACTATTTCAAACCTGGCCTACCTCACACTCTTTATGTATGTAATACATATATTTTATATTTATATATTCTTACTTTTCCTAATTTATACCTTAGATATAAATTAGGATTAATATATCCTTTTATGAAATAAATTAGGATTAATATATCCTGTTATGAAATAAAATAGGATTAATATATCCTTTTATGAAATAAATTAGGATTAATATATCCTTTTATGAAATAAATTAGGATTAATATATCCTTTTATGAAATAAATTAGGATTAACATATCCTTTTATGAAATAAATTAGGATTAATATATCCTTTTATGAAATAAATTAGGGTAATATATCCTTTATGAAATAATTAGGATTAATATAAATAAATTAGGAATTAATATATCATTTTATGAAATAAATTAGTATTCTGTTTCGTTTGATTAAGGAAAGTATATCTATGGGTTTTCTTGGATCATAGAAGTTAAGCTACTTCAAGAGAGTTCAGAGCCTGAATGTCTGTCTGAAAATCAAACAAATGTATTTACCATCTGTGGACGAGCAAAGCGAGTCCAATAAGCTTAGCGTATCTAAAGTGTTCAGGATAAGTTTCGATGTACCCCGTACCCGATTTTTTAAACTATTAACAAAATTTGGTGCATATCTATAGTCTAGAAATGAGCGTTGCTACTTTTTCCAAATTTCTCCTGTGGGTATATAGTTATGTATTTGCACTAAAAATCCTAATCCAGGATTTCATCTCAATTATCTGTTTCAGTTGTAGACTGAAGACCTCCTGTGTGGTTATTAGCAAGTTGTCTGACTGTATGTATGTGTATGTATTGTATAAATGTGAATGAGGTCCCAGTGTGTTTACAATTAAGAGTTGAAACTTGCTACAAAAATAAATTTCTAGGTGTTTAGTTGTTCTATCTGGTGAATATATTTTATGCCTCATAAATTGTGATTTATGACTCAGCAAAAATTTTTAAAAATTCAAAAAACTGAAAAAAGGTTCCATTAATGTTAAATTTGGCTCCCATTAAATGCACTTAAACATTTTGGTGATTAGCTTAAACTAAGCTTTTTAAGACTACCCCAAACTAAGCTTTGTAAGACTACCCCAAACTAAGCTTTGTAAGACTACCCCAAACTAAGCATTGTAAGACTTCCCCAAACTAAGCTTTGTAAGACTACTCCAAACGTTGTGCTGATTTGATTAAACATAGGCTAGTATAGTTTCATATAAAAATCTGGAATTTTATATGAATTGGCTCCCTCGCTGTCAACTGATTATAACCATGTGTTTTACTATAGACATGTATAAGAATAAGAACATAATCTGCTTATTTGGAAATTTTGATCAGAAAATACCACCTCAGAGGTTTAATTTATTTTGAATGTATTGAAGTAGTGTGAATGTTTTGTTTTATTTCGGTCAATCTGTTTCAGGTTAAAGTAACTAAGTTTGACGGTACTCCTGTCACTAGCAGTGATGAAAAATTAAAAATGAAACATGGCGTCACCTATAGTGAGTTAAATAATGAAACTCTTCATGATATCACATCTAGTGGTTTGGTCAAGCTTATGTTTACTCCTCCAACCAATGCTTCTGTTCTTACTCTTGAGGTAATTATACGACTTGGGGATTGGGAGGGCCCAGTAGTGTAAGGGTTAGCACGTGTGCTTCTCACCCAGAAAGTCCGGGTTCAATCTAGTCGGGTCCTCTAGATTTCAAGGTGCCACTTTTACTAATTTAGCTGGTGTTCTGAAGCCTCCGTCTACAGTGTAAGTGTAATAATGAGTATTTTCCACTATATATTGAGCATCCTGGTGTTTATATACAAAATCAAGGACTCTTTAATAGCACTAAATGGTAGGATTGATTATCTCACTACGCATACTTAGAGCGTTTATATGGTGAACATAACAACAAAACCACGGAGCGTGTGAGAGTTGGTTTATAGATGAGAAGAGAAAAGTGTCTAAGCGCGGTGAGTCAGGTATGTGCCATAGTGTATAGTTCTACGAGAGGTACCAAACTGATGTGAGAAACATATTTAGCTCACTATAAATCTTCTTTTTTCTGTTTGATTATACACTAAAATCCTGCATCATCATCTCATTCAATGTAGACAACTCCGTATTCTTAATTCTATCTTTTCAAGAGAGATAAGTCAAAAAGGCGACCTACACAACACACCTCATCAGCTAGTGATTTAAAGTCAGCCTCGTCTCTAATTACTATTCGATCTCTACAACAGAATAATACGACTAGTTCAAAAATCTTAGAGACAGGTGGAGCATTTAGGTCACCACCTTGAGATTAACAAAAAAATCTCCTGCGAGAGAAGTTGAAGACGTGAAAAATAGTTATTGTAATTAGCAGTAACTAGGCGTTATTATGGTATTTTACACAATTTCTTTGAGTGAGCAGTATTTATTTTTATAATATTATTCTATATAATTTTATGATCCAATATTGAATATGTAGATTTCATCGAGAGAGAGCTGAAATAAAAGAAACACCTTTACTAATCAGATAAATGTGTACATGGGTTAAGTAAAGTATATTCAGGCTTTATAATAATGTGGATGATCGGATTTAGATAGTGAATTCTCTTATTTCAAGATGGGAGCTGGTTGGTACGGCTTCTCCATGAGTGAGCGCAGAGCCGTCTACAGATATGGCTTAATGGAGCCTTCTCGGGAAATTTGAGAACAAGAAAACAATAGTTATCGTAAGATAGTATGTGAATCTTAATCCACCAAAATCTGTTTCTAAGCAATGAGCAATAGCGAAGGATTAATCTAGAGAGAGAGCTTGAAGCGAAAAGGGTATACCCTTACTGTCCCTCACCAAAATGTTCGCGAATTGATAAACCTGTAATATGCGAATGGATGTATAATTTCACGGAAACATTTGTGTGTTTTATCATAGTATATTATGAAAATGTTTTGAGATAAATCACCTCAAGAAATGATGTCCTAAACAATCCCATCAGGATTTCATTTGTTTTTTAGACCTAAGAGATTATATGTACAGTTCATATGTCAATAAATTTTACTGTTTCATATCTTAAAGAGACAAGTGCATAGAAGCATGATTGTTAATTATACTTTTACCTCTATCCAGATTAGCGATATAACTTTTGTGATCTCTCGTGTGTATTAAATACAGCACATATACAATCAAATCCTCAATCTATAAAAGGATTTTAATAAGGAAGAGAATACATACTACTGCGTGATACAGAAACACTAAAATTGTCGTATCCTCAATGGACCGAACACACATATATATGCATGGTAACTAATTTAAAGATATCAATTATGGAGAGAGATCTATATATTTAATGTGAACTCAGATAAATTACAAAATAAAAAAATAAAGTAATTCAGTTTTCACTAATACTAGGGAGAGAGCAGTGTAACTCAGTTTAATCCTAGTAATATTATCTTGAACTTTCTCAAGTCCATTAGCAGACGCGTCCTAGAGACAAAGGATAAGGCACTTCTTATTTTGTGAGTGATACCCACGCAGAGAAGAGACATTGTATGATATACATCAGTGCGCGTCTCGGAGACACTGGTGCACGTCATATGTAAGCAATTAATCATAGTGCGTAAATCAACTACGAGCCGTTATTAGACACCCTTATATATTAAACTATAATCAGAATAAATATTTAATACATATACAATTATAAGACGGATAAAATAAAAATATATATAGTACAAAGTTAGATTCTATATAATTTATACGTTGTCTATAAATATACCTTGTCTATTGGGCTATAAGCTTGAGATAAAATTATAAATAATGAGATGTATACAAAATACTATCACAAATCCTTACTACACTCACTTATATAAAATTAGAGTTTATTTAAGGTGAGGAAAGTACAGTGATATAATGTATACCCTATTTAGAGGAGTTATTATATGAAGTTATATATAAAAACTCCTTTATAGATAATAATATGGGTTATATTATATAGATTTTAAAAGACATTCAAAAATGCATGTCTAGTACCACACCACTAATATATCTCAGAAAATTGAAAAAATTTATATAAATAAAATACTATCATAATAGCTTATAACAGATATTATATATATATTAATATTATATATGATATAAATATTATAAAATTTATATATATATATATATATCACGTATACAACTTGAATACTAGTTGTTATAAATATATGAGTATATTTTATTTACACCATATATGTTATAGTTATAGAGAGCCTTCTAATATGTGAACTGTGTCTATAAATCACATATGAATTAAATTATTATCATGATTTTATAGCTTAATATACTAGAGCCGACTCTACCACGTCTCACCTTCATTGAACACTAAGGTACAGGGTGTTGACGTATTATAGTACACGTGAATGATTGTGGAACATATTTTAAGATTGAGTTGGGTCGATCACTTTCCTGGGGGACACCATTCCTATTTAAAAAGATATATTTTGTAATCTCATAATCCCATACTTTCACACAATTATCACTCTATTGAAAACTGATGAACCCTTTGCAGTCACACTTATGACTCAGTTCTATTCTTTGCACTTGAAATAAAGGCATTATAAATTTTTTGTGAGATACATTACTTAAAATATCTATATTACCTCACATGACTCCTAAATATATTATATATACATATAATTATATTTATACATTTGTATAGAACATATAGTTACCAGATAAAACGCTTTTATACTTGTCACTATAAAAATTATTAGATAGTTAGAGAATCTATTAATATATATATAGAATATAATAACTTTAAAAATAAATGAGCTAATTGAGCAAATTGTGTGTGTGTCTGCTGATGTGTGTGCGTGGTTGCGTGATTAATTGTGGGATGTGTGTGTGTAGTGTTATGCTGTATGTGTGTGTGTAGTGTGAGTAATAAATAAACATAATATGTTGCTATCTTGCGTAATAAAATGATATTTAATAATAATAAAAAACTTTAATATGTATATATATGTGATATTAGTATATAAACACACAAGTGTATGATATGGGGAGATATAGAAAGGTATAGGTATAAGAATGACGGAACAACACTCCTATTCGCATCTAACTCACAAGTCGGTGGTGAGTGTGGAGGAAGAGTATAACACATCTACTACTTGCTGGAGTATAAAAATCCTGCTCTAAAAAGCTCTAATGACTAAAAAATTAAAAGAACTATAATACTATGCATCATGCAGAAAATCTTGCTATCTCTAATGTACTCAAACAGTATCGTAAGTTCTCAGTGTATATTAATAAAGACAATAATCTGGAACAAGGTCGCCACAGTAACGAACGTCTGGAGCAGAAGGTACAGATGCAAACTAACTCTACATAATTCATGTAAAGCTGTATGTCCTGTTTATCCTCATGTGTACATAGTTTAGTACTTATATCAAGAATATGAAGATACTCTATCATTAGTTAAGATATACGTCGTGTCTGCGCAATTAACATTCTATTCATAAGTGCATCGCATCAATTAATGGGTGTCTAAACTAATTTGACCATATGGGTGTTTATTTTCAGTACACAACATAAGTGCACATGGTCTCGATTCTCTGTGAGCTCTCTCTCGTGTATTTTTGTGAGCGAAAATAAGCTTTTGTGTAGACAACACTCATTATATGAAAGTTTGTATATAAAAAAATAACTATTATATCTCACTTCTCCCTTCTTTTTAGCCAAATATAAACTTATAAATTTGCGTTATCTTATTACACACATGATTAATCTATCACCTTCTAATAAAAACTTTATGTTTACACAAATAAATAAATGTCTACTTCATAATAATAATCTGAGTTCAAATATGTGTCAAAAAATCTAATTATTAAATATATCCATTGTGTCTAATTAATCGAGCTCTTACTAAATCATCACACTCAGAGTATGTATTAAAATATTCAGAGTAAACTTAGTAACATTACAATTGTATCACACAAACAATAATATAACATGGGATCACGTAATTCCATTTCACACATTAATTGAACTGGGAAATAATACCACCTTATTTGGTTAAATTTATGATCGCACAAAATAAATAAATGTCTACACAATTAGAACTTCTAAATATTAGGATTATTTATCAATATAGATCAAAGACAGTTGTGATGTATATATGATTTTAATCATTAATATTAGTGTGTATTAACACTATTGCTATGATAGGTTGTATGCCTACGCATCGTGCAAAAATCTAAAAAGCTGCGAGTATATGTTTTCTTCCTAGCGAGGAATTCATATGTCTCACGCTTCGAAAAATCTTAAACAACACTCATTTTGTAATGTCTCTATATGAGGAGTGGTCAAGAGTGTAACTATTTTACTCAAAAAAGGGAATGATATGGTTAAGGTTAGTTTGTATTATTTAATTTTTATATATTTTAATTATGGACTAACTTTTTTCAAAGCTCTTTATTAATTACAAAGGAAAATAATATGAGATATTAGCGAGAGAGAGGTATATAGTTTAGCGAGAGTAGATGAGCGAGACGACCAAAATAATCTCATCCTAGAACAAGTGAAATCGAAGACCTCAGGCACAGGTAATCCTGAGTTTGGGGGTCCCGTTTATATGAAATCACCATATGAAAAAAGCTTTATAGTTATCTATCTTTAGGTGATCACCAAAAGGAGTAATAATACTATTAATAATTTTACACCACATAAATATATCTAATTATAAAAACGGCTTAATAATTCACTGAAAGTTGTCTCTTGTTTGTGGTGTTTTGATTTGAACATTTCGAGATAAGAGGTCAACTTATAGCCCAGAGTCGCGTGCCCAGCTCACCGAGGTGTGATAAAGCTTCTTGTTGACCACTGTAATTTCTGAAACACATGTTAGGAGAGGTCAGAGAATCAAATACTGTTGTTGCAAGATACAGTACGTCGGTGTCCTAGTGAGAAAAAAAATCAACTCTCAATATGAGGTTATCCTTGTACTCTTTTAGGTACACGAGCTCCCGAGATAAAGGTCTCTCCGAAGTCACAAAAGAGCCACTGCGAACCCAAACACCCAACATTTAAGGTTTTAGAGACTCTCCTAGACTAAACATAATAAGCACAATGACAGAGATATGAGATCATAAGTTTTCGATCTTTATGAACAATCTGTGGAGTTCACATCGTAAACCAGTGCTATGTCCATATCGTACTAGAAAAGTTTATAATGATTTACTGTTCGAGAGCGAGAGCGAGGTGACTTGGGGGATGATGAAGGTCGAATCATGAATTATTCATTCTGAATTATCGTAAGCTCCGAAAATCTTAGTATTCAGTGAATAAAGTTGATTTCGGCTGATCTAATTGAAAGACTTGTATTAAGTTTTTTTTTAATTTGTGAAAAATAAAAAAAATATCACATGGAGACTGTAAAACATTGAGCGTAGCACAGAAGACTAGGTATCATTAAGATAGCTTGCTCGAATTACTTAGTATAAAGTAGACAGACACAGTCTCCTAAACTAAGAGGGAGCTTTGAGCTTTTTTCAGGTCAGTTGGCACTATAGAATAAAGAATGGTGCTTGATAGAGCTAATACACTGACATCTGGTGTACTTGGAGTTTTCTTTGTTCGTGTGCGCTGAATCAGAAACACAGAGCTTAGAGATGAAGCCATGAGCCTAAGAGACTAGGGTGAATTGCTCTGAGTGGTGTGAGATGTGGACTCTGGGAGTGGAAATACGTGGAAGTTATCGAGTAAAGTAGAGACGGAATAGGCGAAACAGATGAAAGGACTGAGTTATTACTATGACTGAATACAATCAGTCACGAAGCAGTAACAACCTAGCTAACCGGAGCAGGCGAGTAAGGCAACAGGAGGCGAGCGAAGCCTAACCGAGTAGAGCTAGCTGGTGCAGGAATTGAACCAGGCAAAATCTTGTGACGTGAGCGGACAGGGCAGCGAGCACAAGAACATCCCGAGGTGTTAGGGGAGGTTAGAGCTCTCCGTATTCGGGCTGGGATGAACTACAAATGATCATCATCGGTTAAAAGTAGACAAAAAAACTGTAAAACCATTACAATAGTTTCAAACTTCATAGAAAATAAACGTGAGAGGAATTAGCTAAACACTATATCAGATTGGCAATGTGTAGCGACACACAGGAGGCTTATTCTTTGGTTTAAGTTGAAGATTTCGAGGTGAGTTAGGTATAGAAAAGCGCTAAAAGCACCACTTAGACCGGTGAATAGCTGAGTAAAAAAAAAATACATCCAACATTGCATACTTAATCATAAAAGTCAATTCTGAGAGCGGGTTTCACCGATAAAATTCCAAGTTTATGTCTAGAGAGTAAGTGGAGAATAGAGACTGATGGATAAATATACTATATTTTCATGAGCTGCGAGGCTTGAGCGAGTGAGGAAGCATAAAAACTTAAGTAAAGATACAAGCACCACCAGATAGAGCCATAGCTCACGAATATATATGCCTCGCCATCACAAAACATAGAATGAACCACCAAATTTTATATAATGCAAGCCTATATGATATGACTTTTTGACTTATCTGCGATGATTTAATTTTTATATATTTATATAATAATAAATGCCTACTAAAAGAAATGGATATCTACAAAAAATATTTATGGTGTTCACTGTCAAGAGTGGTCGGCACCCTAAGGAGATGGAGACTTTTAGTCAAGTTTAAACTTTCTAGCCCCAACAAAAAGTACCCAACTGAGGGAGGCCACGAGACTTGTGGCAAATAAGCAAATACTTAAACAACAATATAAATCTATAACTGATTATTATGTCACGTTACTAATCTCGTGTGATTCGACCTTACATTCGAGCCCCAATATATTCTGGGTCTTCAAGAGGGAGATGCTCCCCAGGGTGTGATAATACTTGATCATATAATGTATACAATGTTTTAACGTGAGTGTGTGCGGGACAATCGACTATGTTTAGTGATTGTTATAGTTTTGTTTAAAATGCTTTAAGGTGTGCGTAGAAGAATTATTTGTTTCAGGAGAATGTGGTTGATGAGATGAAGTCGTATAGTGGCGATTCTTACAGATGGGGTTGGTTTGGTGGAAATACCGCCAAGAGCATG
This sequence comes from Microvelia longipes, assembly GCA_018340805.1. Taxonomy (NCBI): domain Eukaryota; kingdom Metazoa; phylum Arthropoda; class Insecta; order Hemiptera; family Veliidae; genus Microvelia; species Microvelia longipes. The sequence continues at coordinate 51,183,371 of JACMZG010001863.1, forward strand.
TTTGATGTAAGATTATAAATATTAACTACGTAATGTATTTACTCCTTTGCTTTGGTTATATGTTATTATCACACAGTATGGTTCATGTCTATTAGAATGAGAGGCTTAGTACAGAATGAGCACTCAGCCTTGGTTAGAGAGGTATTGGCAGTAATGACTGGAGGTGGTGTAAGTTCCTCCCCTCCAGCCAACCCTATGCTGGTTACTCTTTGAGTAAACAAATGTGTTTTTTTAAATAAATACTTTTTTTAAAAGTATACAAAAATATTGGATTATTTAACCAGGCTGTAGAATGGTAATTTATTGCTGGAGATTTTTGTTTATTTATGACCGAAGTGAGTTTTTCCTGGGTGAGGGGAACAATCAATAAGATAATATAAAAAATAAATAAATTTTTTATGACAGTCTCAGTTATTTTATGTAAAACCCACAATATTAAATTGTATGATAAAACTTCGTTAACATTATAGTAAGTTAATTCATAAAACACGGAAAAAGTTATGATTCGGTTTGAGATTTAGCACTCATATAATCATGAATATATGAGTGCTAAATCTCAAACCGAATCATAAATTTTTCCGTGTTTTATGAATTAACTTACTATAATGTTAACGAAGTTTTAGCTGATAACTTAGTATACCCACCTTAAATGTTTAGTGTTTCCCATGTAATGTTAACATGCTTTTTTTTTGTTTTTTTGATCAAGTTTGTTACAAGTTATGCTGTCTATTTTTATGCAGTCTATGTAATAATTTACAATTTATTTGTTTTTCTTTTTTTTTTCATTTCATTGTAAAATTTTGACTATTGAGAAACTTTGTAATAAAGTAACCTCAAGTAAGTAAATATTTTTGCTGGGTCATTGATAGTTAATGGTCTCAAAAAAATTATTTTCGGGAAAGCAGTACTAAACCTAAAAGTTAATTTATGTACCAAGTTTCAAATCTCTAAAAGTTGTAAACTGTCTGGGAGTGACAATGATAACAGACACACACATACTAACTAGCCAGTTGGAAAAAACCACCAGGGGGGGGGGGCTTAAAAACACATAAAACTGTAAACTCTGATGAAATCTTGGTTTCAGATTTTTAGAGCAAACACAATACTTTTCTTTAATACTTACGGTATAAACGAGGAAAAGTAAAGAGTTACTTGTAGACGTTGGTTTAGTATGCGAAGCCAGTATTGCTGTTAATACTGATTTTAGTTTATATGAATGAAGTCATATTGCTTGGGGGTATCTTCGATAATTTATAAAAATTTTAACTATGTTTCATTTATTTATTTTTTATTATTATTAGTGTACAATGTTGTGTTGAATAGAATGCAGGCGTGGCTGTCTTGACTAATGCGGAAGTTTATGAACCTAAATTTCCTGTCGGAAGTGAGTTTTAACTGTTTATATTTTATTTTTTGGTTGTATTATGATTATACTATAACGAAATTGGCTTTATGTAATATTTAAACTTAGACAATGATTCCCTTGTGATTATATGATTTTTTTAAAAAGAAAAATAGGTTTGGACGTGAAATTTTGTGAGAATGGTGAATTATGAGTAAAATTAGTTTAATTTAATTAAATTAATTTAATTAATTTCTTTCATTAAATTTAATTAATTGTAAATGTTATTTACAATTAACTAATTGCAAATAACTAAGATACTGAGTAATGGAGTTAACTCATAAAGCCAAACTAAACACCAAAATATCTCCACAAAACGTTTATTCTTTACATAAACAGAGCCGGATTTCAATCACTCGAACTTAATCAGTGCCTAACCCAACAAAAATAGACGAAAGAATAATAAACAAAGTACTACATTTAAGCAAAACTAAAAGAATTACTAGAATAAATAACATAATTATAAAAAAATAATTACTAATTAATAAATAATTCCCTCTTAACGTTTATATACTTTTTTGAGTTATTAAATTTTTATTATTATGTTATTTATTCTAGTATTGTAGTACTTTGTTGATTATTCTTTCTTCTATGTTTGTTGGGTTAGGCACTGATGATGATCGAGCGATCGAAAGCCGGCTCTGTTTATGTAAAGAATAAACATTTTATAGAGATTTTGGTGTTTTGTTTGGCTTTTAAATTGTAAATAACATTGACAATGGATTACGTCCAACTAATTATACTCAAAAATAGGTTCGTTGGGTGATTTTAAAAATTTAAATTTTAGTAATTTAATTAAATTAAATTGGTAATTTTATTAAATTAAATTAGTAATTAGTATGAAAATAATTTAGTAATGTAGTAGGACTGCGTAACATCTCATGTATTTCATTTTGTGATAAAACCGATACTTAAGATGAACACTTAAATTGAATAATGTTCTTGAAAACTGTCCCTGTATGTATGTGAAAAGGGAAGGACAGGGTTCTAAGTAACTAAGCCAGCAATGGCTTAAGTAACTATGCTAGCAATGACTTAAGTAACTTAGCAACTAACCCAGCAATGGCTTAAGCAACTAACCCAGCAATGGCTTAAGCAACTAAGCCAGTACTGGCTTAAGTAACTAAACCATTGCTGGCTTAGTTACTTAGATTTAGACTTTTTTATCACACCCTATTGAATACAGTCCTTAATCATATCTATTATTTATTTTTAGTCATGTATGATTCGATGCCTTTGGCCCTTGAAGATACTATGCCAGTTAACAAAGTTCTGTATAGTGCCGTGCCAGAGTCGGTTCAAATTGGTGAATTTTCCGCTGGTGACGGTGCAAGCTTTACACCTGCGCCAAGACTTAGATCAAGTTTTCCCGAGACTTGGATTTGGCAGAATGTAGACACAGAGTAAGTTATTTGGTTGTTTGTTTTTAGTTATGTTTGCAAGCGCAATGTCTTTTGGTAGTCCTCCTGCCGCACCAGCTCCAAATGCTGTTTTATATAAAAAACCAGTTTCAACGATGGCTGCTCCTCTTGGTGGATTCGGAGCTGCTGGTGGTGCTGCTTTTGTTCCCAAGCCACCAAGACTTAGATCTAGCTTTCCAGAAACTTGGATTTGGCAAAATGTTGACTCAGAGTAAGTTAACAGGTCATTGCTGCTTCATAAACGTATAACAAAGAAGTTGCATGATGATTTTTTATTTATTTATTTTTTAATTAAACATTTTTTTGTCTATTTAACGAAAAATTGGGTAGAGGGTACCTCGGATCTTTTCTTCAACACATCGTATTCGCTACGGTCATCATCCTACTTCAGACTCTCTTGGCGTGTCCTCAGATAGTAAATACATTCATTTTGTTTCCATTGTTCAGCCATCCAGGCACAGACCTATCTTGATGCTGCTTAACTTTTATGATCCCACAAAAACCATAGATATACTTGCCATTTTTGAACAAAACTTTGTATACTTATTTATTACATTAATAGATATACTTGCACCAAGTTTTAACTCAATGTGATTATTTTTTTATTTTTTACAATTTAAAAAAAACGTATACAAGTCTTTCAATAAAAAATGAACTAATGGTGATAATGAGATGAAACTTAGCACATATGTTGGTCTAATATATAATTACACATGTGCACATTTCATACCAATCAAAACATTTTTCTGTATTTTATGAAGTTTCAAAAAAATTTTTTGAGTCATTATTGCGGTTTAATGACGTCTTAAAAAAAGTATTTTTCTGATAGGACAACTATACCCAAAGATTGATTTTTGTACCATGTTTAAATTCTGTAACATAAATACCCTGGGGGCTACGATGATAACAGACACACACACACAGACAACTTAGTGAAAGCCGCTTAAGAGGTATTAAAATCACCTGAAAGGATAATTCAGGTGACATCCTAGTTTTAGATGTTTTTGCAAACACAATACTTTTCCTATATACCTATGGTATAAATGAGGAAAAGTAAAAAATGAGTTTAAAAGAATCTGCTACAAGGTACCTCTGTACTTTTCCTCACTGTTTTGCTTATCCTGTGATGGTCATGATGACTATTAACAAAGGTGGTATTATTTCAGTCATGTGGATACTTCGGTTATATGGTAGATCTGTGTAGTCATTTAATTCTGAGGATAAACGAAGCGTTACAAAGATTTACTACCTTTGACAGTAGGTAACTTTTTATTAGATCGAGCATAGGAAGACAATAGTTATTTACACCTAAGAGGGGGAGAAGAAAGTTTTACAGCTCAAGGCCAAGTTTTCAAATAAGGCGAAGCAGCTGGTGAAAACTTCATTATCACCTGAGGATGTAAGGCTGAGAGAGCTAACTAAAATTGTCTCCTGATGCCTAGCCAAGGGAGACAACATGAGAGCTGAAATTCTTCTATCCCTGTTGTGTATTAAATTTTACCTACGACTTAGATAATAAGTGAAATATAGTTCTTATTAATTTTTAAAATTTTTATAACGATTGTAGTCAGGTTTTTTTTTTTACACATTCTTTTTCATTCCTTACATTATTTAGAATTTGTTCAGTGACTTTGATTTTATTCCCCATAGATAACTCTATATAGCCACAGCACTGGATTGCCATGCCTTTTTAAAGTTTTCATAGATTCACCTTCATTGGCAAGAAAGGTTACTGACGTTCTACACAATGATGTATAATTTAGGATCAGGGAGATTTAAATCAATGTTAGTATTATTGAGTTTTTAGGGATGTAAATATGAATTTTATGTCCCCAGGGAAGTAAATATGTGTTTTACGTCCCGTTGGACGTAAAACACATATCTTTCATATGTAGCGCCAGGGCACTACATATGAAAACCTGATTTACAACTCAAGTTGTAGGTAAAGTTATTATATCTTAAGCTTGAGTTAAATTTTCATTCTGAGGGGCTGACATTCATTTGAATGTCTTTTAAAATCTATACCCATGATATCAAGAGTTTTAACTCTACCCAAGGCATATCAACTGTCCTCCCAAACTACTTAAGGGTGGGAAATTTGTATATTACATTGAGCCAAGCAACTTCGTAATTATTATACAACTATTTTTTTTCGTTTTATTTTAGTAATAATGGTCAAGTTTCATTAAGAAAGACAGTTCCAGACACTATCACCTCCTGGGTTATTTCTGCTTTCTCTCTAGACTCTGCTAATGGACTTGGACTCATCGATCTCCCTAGAAAGGTATTTTTTTATTTTAAAATTCCTTTTCACTTTTCTTCACCTACTACCATATGTCTATAGGAATAGTATTCTGTTCATCCTAAAAATCCCAACCTGAGATTATATGCTTCAGGCACTTTTAAAGCAATCTGGGAGGTTTACATCTTCATGCTGTCTTTGTGCGCATTTGGCTTGCATAACAAATAAGAGTGTAGGACATCTTGGATACAAACTTAATTCATGAAAACGTGTTTCGATTCATGATGTTCTACACCACTGAAGATGTCTCCCACAGTCCAAGCAAAACATTAGATTCTAAATCTGCATTGAAGCCATCACTACCGGAAGACCTAAATCCTCTTAGATATTATAAGCATTTTAAATCTTGAAAAATCAAAAATTTTACCAATCAAATTGAAATTTAACATAAATCTACTTGTCTAAGTGACAAATATATCCACCAAATGTATCAAACATGCTTTGTATGTTAAACCCCCTTTAGTTATGTCGTTAATCTTTGAAATAAAACAGAGAGAAAAGAGCAATTCTCCCTGTACTCTCTTATGATCATCCCTGCTCTCAATACAGGGATCGTGGTTTGGTATGTTATGTCACAATATAACTGTGCGAGAGACACCTAGGAAATGTAACAAGCAAAATACAATGCTACATCTGGGAACTGTTTCATCATTCGACATTCGTCATCATTGATGGCTCGACATAATGACAAATTTTGAATGATGGAACAGTTCCCAGATGTAGCATTGCGTTTTGCTTGTTACGTTTCCAAGGTGTCTCTCACACAATTATATTGAGTCAACTATTCATGTTTTGCAAAACTCGGTAGTATCGAATGATATATGTATTGTCAATATCTAGAACTTCAAGATTCAAGTCAACTTGATATCTTAGAATTTTTAGGTAATTAAAATAAAAATGGGTGATGTTACCTCTACTAGGTAACATAATGGTGTAAGTGATTTTATATCACGAAGTATTTTTTCCTAGCGACACCACTCAATTAATTAATTCCTCCCTTTTGATTATAAATAGAAAGCTTAACTCTGCCTCTTAAACTGAACTAATCAAAGCTAAGAGGAAAACTTTTATGGAAACTCTCACTACGTTTAAAGCAAGTAATATTTCTGAATACATCTCCTACTCAGCCAATAAGCATAGGGCATGTGGGATGTGGTGTAAAAGGAAAAAAAGGGGAAGCTTTCAGATCATTGGCCTAAGAATGTTTTCAGTACTGAATTTAATGATTAATTCCAATCATTGCTGAGCAGATGCTTCTTCTTTACCTCAAACTTCAACAGATACTTCTTCTTTATCTCAAACTTCAACAGATACTTCTTCTTTATCTCAAACTTCAACAGATACTTCTTCTTTATCAAACTCAACAGATACTTACTTCTTCTTATCTCAAATTCTTTACCTTGGGGCACCTCAGCACATCCAAGAAAATTGCTCATACTACAAAAGCAAGCTTTTCGAATCATTACCAAGTCGCATCTTAAATCGTGTAAACCAATTTTTAAAGAATACAAAATCTTAAAAGTGGTCGTAACAAGTAGTTTCACATTTTATATTATTCAATATTCTGGCAGTTCACTCATCCAATAAGACTAAAAACTCAGATATTCACCGTTATGCCACTAGAAACTGTCAAAAGATAGCCATCCCCTTCAAAAGATTAAAGAGAACCAAAAAGGATCTTGCTGTACTAGGCACAAAGCTCTACAATGCTCTGCCATCTCATATAACCTCACTTGATCAGAAGTATATGAAAACAGCCATGAAGGACATTTTACTTAACACCATATTCAATTTAGGAATTCCTTAACTCTCTCAATTCTTTAACTACATATATTCTGACAAAGTAATAAGCCAAGAGGCATAACTACTGCTCATCGAATTAAGTAATACCAGTGCTCTCATTTTAATTACTTACTCATTTCTGTTTTAGTTCATTGATTAATTAACTTTTCAGATAAAAGTGTTCAGGCCATTCTTTGTATCTCTGGACCTGCCGTACTCTATAATAAGAGGTGAAGTTGTTACTATCCCAGTGGCTGTATTTAACTATATGGATAACGAGATTACAGCTGACGTTACTTTAGAAAATCATTCGGGACAGTTTGAATTCACCGATTACTCTAGAAATGGAACCAACACAGAAAGTAAGTAATGACTTTTCATATTTTTTACTTAAATTGAAGTATTACAGTATTATCTACTTTTGCATAATGGTGACATTCCTTTGTTTTTTCAATGCATGTAGTGGTGAAGGGGGGGGCATTTGTATCAAAATCATTATAAAATAAGCTGTCAAATATGGAGTTTAGTTTCCTTATCTACATTATTTCTTTACTTATCTACATTATTTCTTTACTTATCTACATTATTTCTTTACTTATCTACATTATTTCTTTACTTATCTACATTATTTCTTTACTTATCTACATTATTTCTTTACTTATCTACATTATTTCTTTAAAAAATTGGTACTAAGTACCCCTTGTAACTTTTCATTATTACATCGGATTGACCAGCCTCATCCTCACTACTTTGGACTTGCTTCCCTTGTCCTTAGAGTATAAAATTTACCTAATTTACACTGAAACATATCATCAGACTCTCTTCGCTAGTCCTCACATTGTACATACATATATTATTTTTTTATTTGTGTGCAATACAGCAAGCACTTCTTATGCAAATATACATGTCAAAAAGCATAACACATTTGACAAAATATAGTTTGAGAGGCCAACACCACATAGCAGCTATGGGCCTTTGGCCGTTATTAATTAACTGCCAAAGGACTAATATACTACTATATACGTATATATGTTTATTAAAATATACGTTTATTAAAATATTTTTTTTAACAAGTTCTTTATTGGCAAAAGTAAAAAAATATTTATTTTGTGAAGACCGGAGCCATAATTTGAGCCTCTTTAAAAAAAAAAAATTTAAAGTATAAATTTTGGTTATTTTTTGAAGTTTGAGGGGTCTAAGGATAATTTTATATTTTTTGGTGTGGGTTTTTTTTTATTTTTTTTTTTTAGGAATGTTAAAAGATTATATTTTTGATGGTATTTTGAACAGGTTTTAATTTTAAAGAGAGTTTGCAGTAATGTTAAAGAGGATTTCCTATGCAGTCTTTGGACTGACTCTTGATCATTACAATATGGCAAGTGTATCTAAGGTTTATGCTGGATAATAAAAGATAAGTAGCATCAAGTGATGTTAGTGCCCGGATGGATAACCACTGGGAATATTAAAAAAAATGAGAATATCACTCCCCTAAAAATTGATATAATTGGCTCTAACAACCAATAATAGGAAACACTTTTTCCCTTGGGAGTGAAAAAGTGCTTCTTTACTCTCTAATAACTAGTCAATAAACTTATCATTATACACCGTCTGGAGACAAAGAAATATTATTTATATTATTGTTAATTTTGTAGAACTGGAGCCTTTGAGGACTGAGAGAGTGAGTGTGAAGCCCAACACTGGAGAGAAAGTATCATTTACAATCACAGCTACTGAGCTTGGATTCATCAGTATTAAAGTAACAGCTAAGAGTCAACTAGCAGGGGATGCCGTGGAGAGGAAGTTATTAGTTAAGGTAAAAATATTATATCAATTAAATTAAAAGTATAATATTATTTGTATTATACTCCTTGCATTGTAAATTCTATTTACAGTCTTACACTGTAACTGCCATTTCCCTAAGTAGTAGCATAGCGTATGGGTAGACAAAAGTCAGATGTATAATTTCATTGGTTACACGGGGAAGCAAAGCAGGGATTATTTTACAATACTCTACTACAGTGTCAAAAATTCATAAAGCGAGGAAAAAATGTTATAATCGATTTGAGATTTGGCATACATGTATTCATATACACCAACATATGTGCCAAGTTCCTTCTCACTATCAGCATTAGTTCAATTTTTATTCAATGACAAGTATATTTTATTAAATTGAAAACAAATCCAATTGAGTTGAAATTCGATAAAAGTGTGTCTCTTTTTGTATAATAAAGTATGTTAAGTTTTGTATCAATGTGGCAAATATATCAGCGTGTTTTGTTGTATCATAAAAGTTAAGCAGGATTGAGCTAGGTCAAAGCTTGGATGGGTAACCACTGGGAATAAGGCTAATTTGTTTACTATCCAAAGGACAAGCAAAGCAAGTCTGAAGACTAGTTGCAGTTTAAATTTGGCAATTTATATTTTCTGAGGACGAGCAAAGCGAGTCTAAATTAGAGAGGATGAGTTAGCGCATCTCATCTGATAGGGTAAGGAAAAGTTCCGAGGTACCCCTGTTTTTTTATAAATAAAAAGGACTTCAGTCTTTATTAGTTTTTTTACCTGAGTACACTGCTTCGACAACTTAGATCATTAGCAGGACCACTCCTCCACCCGTGGAACTCTGATAATTAGTCTTTAATTTATTTTTTTATTTTTTATTTAGTATTTATTTGTTTTTGCTCATTTTTACTTGTATAATGAATATTAATCTTGCATTTTTTTATTATATTCTGAACAATTTATATGTTTTGTCATAATTATTATTTTAATGATTATTATTTTGGTGATAAATATTTTTTAAATAAAATGCTACTTGGCTGTGAAAATTACTTTTTTAGTGTAGCAAGTTTTTTTTTTCTTTCAAGTTAAGTAAGAAGAGCCGAATATTTAATTTTTTATTCAAATAAAAGGTTTTTTTGAAACTTATTTTTTGAAGCTTTAAACGATTATCTTTCTGTATTATCAAATAAAGTTAATATTATTATTATTAACAAATAGTAGAGTAAATGTATATTTTTTTTTAAAAAAATTACAGCCAGAAGGGGAGACCCAGTATAAGAATGAAGCCATATTTGCTGATTTACGTAAGAAGGAATCAATGAGTGAGAAAGTCAAGATCAACCTGCCGGAGGATCTAGTTCCTGGTTCTACACGTATTGAAGTCTCTGCCGTCGGTACGAACATTTGTATTTAATACTTTTGCAAGTTTATAAGAAGGATAGATTCAAAGATTAATCAAAGATTACATATCAAATTAAAGAAAGATGGCCCTAGAATTTATTATGACAAAGAATAATATGTCAGTTCCAAATTCAGTTAATAGGAGCGCTAGTATTTAGTTTGGTAGTTTCACCAGGCCAGATAAAAATCATCTCCTGTTGTTTTGTTATTTAACAAACCCCTCCCATGTTCGTATTATAGTCAAGTAAAAGATAAAGTGGATACAAAGTATTTATTAATTTAAGAATTATTATGTTGATGTTGTGTTTACTGAAGTTTCAATGATTATCTTTATTTTGATAAAGATTATGACTATGACACTGTTTCATATTTTTTTAGATACATGGCAAAATGCCTTATAACAATAAATAGTGAAATAACATCAGTGTGGCTTCAAAGGGGGCCATAGCAAGCGGAGTAGGCCTGTTAAGGGATGTGATGCAATTTCGGTAATTACATGGCATATTGACAAGTAACTACAAATAATACAAAACAACAATAATGTGTCACTGAAAAGCATCTGACCTGCAAAGTGGGACGAGGGGCTGACCCATATTTCTGTGTTTTATTACAGTCCATCGTTTAGTTTAAAAATCTTGACAAGTCAGTTTGGGCACTACTGATTCTTAAGAAAAAAAAATCCCTGTAAGAAGAGAGCGGGAAAAAACTATGTAAAGAAATCAGGTTATTTTACCCTTATTTTCTTTGCGATGTTTTTTTACATTTCTTTGGTGTAGTTTTATTTTAAAATATCATTTTTAAGATTAATTTGAAAATAGTTTTCAAAATGATGTAATCAAAAGAAGAACCATAAACAAAGTGAACGATTGCCGGGAAGAAGGTTTTTTCCCTTCAGTGGTTATGGTGGTAGGGATTTTTTTTCTCTTTTTAAGTAAGAGGTTGGCAGCGGCTTCTCTGATAGGTCAATCCCCAAAATGCTTATGACCTTGGGGATTTTTAAACTAAACAATATACTGTAATGCTGTTAATTTTGGATCATGGATTTTAAACTGTATCAGGTGTTTGTGAGACCTCCTAAATGGTCTGTCTATATATGTGTGTCTGTTATCGTCATAGTGTTTTTTTAATCCTGCAGATTTGAAACTTGGTTCAATAATCAATATTTAGGTCTAGTTTTACTGTCAGGAAGATAATTTTACTATAATGTCATTAATATCTCGCAGCCGTCATTGATTGACTTAGCAAACATTTTAAAATGTTAAAACAAGGAGAATGATTGGATCGATGGGAAATTTTATTGGGAAAATTTATGTAGAGCTGATTCTTTATCATAAAATAAAATGACAAAAATATAAAATTTACACATTAATGTAATAATGACTTATGTCATGTTTTGTCATTAAAATGTAAATACAGAATGAGATTATTTCATAATAATAACTTTAAAAAGGGGGGAAGAGTGTCATGGTAAGTGAGAGTAAAGAGACCAGTGCCTTATAACGGCGTCTTCTCCTAAATTCACCCCCACCTCCATCAGAATCTGTCGTATTTCTTCTGGCAATGGACTGTTTTCCCAACCTTCTCAAAAGGAAATTGTATAATGTTAGAGTGGCAGCCTTTATTAAGATCACCAGAAAACTTGATTTGATGTTATTCATTATGCTCCTCCATGTATAATTCTAAGCTTTATTCTGTTGATTCCTGTTTGTACTCTATGATTACAGCATTCCATTGTGAATTTAATAATAAAGGATATTAACTTTTTTTTTGGTTTTATCTGTTTATTTTTTTTTGTTCATTTCAGGCGATATCCTTGGAACAAGTTTACAGAATTTGGAGAAACTCATCAGAATGCCGTTTGGATGTGGAGAACAGAATATGTTGAACTTTGTGCCCAACATTGTTGTTCTGGATTATTTGAAGGTAATAAGTTATTAGGAGTAGTTAAGTTAGTTTGGTTGAAAGCTGATTAAGTATTATTAACCTTATACTAATCATTATGGTAAAAGATACAAATGTGTGATTTACTTACTTGGCACAGTGATCCAGATCTTTAAAAAAATTAAAGAAAAAAAATCTAACATATCAGAGAGATACTGGTAGTGTTATGCTTTGCGGGTGTACCTGCAACTCAGATGGTCCGGGTTCAATCCTGGTCGGGGACTCTTAAGATTATCATGCAAGGGATGGAAAGCTTACATAAAGCTTATTGTAAAAAAACGAAACATAATCCAATGAAGTTGAAATTTGGTACAAGTATATCTCTGATGTAATAAATAAGTATATACTATGTTTCGTTTCAATATGGCAAGTATATTTACAGTTTTTGTTGGATCTTAAAATTTAACCCAGCATTGAGCTTGGTTATTGCCTGAATGGGTGAATGCTGGGAATAAAGTTAATGTATTTACTATTTAAGGACAAGTGAAGTGAGTTTTAAGTAATGAGGATGAGTATAGCAAATCCTGTGTGATGAGGAAATGTTCCGAGGTACCCCATAACTTATTTTTTTATTATATAAAATAGTATATTATGCCACTCATCTAAGAGTCACCCGTGGTGTAGTGGTGAAGGTACGCGGCCAATACACAGAATGAACGGACTTCTGAGTTTTTTTAGTCATAGGTTCAATCCCAGCACGGGCCTCTGGGATTTTTATGAGAGGGATACAAATACTGAGTACCACGTCCTTCAGAAGGGACGTAAAGCCGGTGGTTTTGAGCCTGTGCGTTGTCAAGTACTTGTTAAAGATCCCTTACCCTAAATGAAACTGGGTATAGGCAAAATTTTAGACCCTCGTAGTAGATTCATTATAATACTATACTGTTTCTGCCTTGTAGTTTAAAGTGTGTGGAGGTTTGGTTTAACAGCGAGGGCCCGTGTTGTTCCTAGTTTTCACTGAGAACAACAGGATTGCTTGAAAAAGCATGAGAGGAACCATAGAAATTCACGGCTCTTCTGTCTAGATTAGATGAAATATACCTTCACTTGAAATTAAAAGGAGTAGAACACTATCTTAGGGAGCTGGCCTACTTGTCTGGTAGTTACTACCACTCCCCCCCCCCCTCCCCCATATTACTATGCTACTCATCTGAAATTAACCTTTTACCTGTGAGCAAAGCAAGACTTTATTAGCGAGTCTCAAGACATGCTGCATTATAAAGTGAGTTATTTTCATATTGTGAGGAAGAGCTAAAGAGTCCATGATGGTGAGGATTAATCTAGCAAATCCGACATGGTGAGGAAAAGTTTTGAGATACCCCATACCTGATTTTTTGAAATTTCATTGTAACACAAATTGGAAAATGTCTTGTTTGTTGCCAGAACTCTAACCAGCTTAACCCAGCAGTGGAAGGTAAATGTTTGAAGTACATGGAAACGGGTTACCAGCGAGAACTCTCTTATAAGCATAATGATGGATCATTCAGTGCTTTCGGTAATAGTGATCCTTCTGGCAGCACATGGTAAGAATTTACTGCCATGTTTTAGGTGCATTCACAATACTGCGGTAGCAATGCGTCCATCCGTTGCACGTGTAGCGGCCATCGCGATGCAGAAAATAGTGGTTCCACAATAACCAACGCTACGGTCGCAAAAGCCACTAACACAGTGCACTCTAGTTTTTTTCCAAATTTTGGAAAAAAATATTTTTTTGTAACAGAAGATAAAAAAGACAAAGAAGAAAAGGTTGTTTTGGATGAGCTGTGTCTTTTTAGATTTTATTATAATTTCTTTATTATTTTAAATTTTTTTAATCATGTCTGATGATAATGGGAATTTTCACCCTGAATCATAGCTCTTCATCTTGTTCAAAATATTTATCTTATTTAAAATTCCATATGGTCTAAATTTAAATATTTTTAACTGACTAACCCGATTAAAATGGCTAAGTATTTTATTTTTTAGTTTATTATATTGTAATGCAATTGTTATAAAATGTAATAAATAGTCTTATTTAAAAAAAAACATTTCAACTCGAGGATCTACTTGTTTACTAAGATAAAATAAACTGATCAAGATAATAATCCTATACCATTAAAATTGGGGAACACCAAGAATATTTATGAAATCTGATATAAGAATAGAAACAAAGAAAAAAACTTTGAACAAATAAAAACTAAAAGGAATAATTAATCACTTGAAAAAGACACAGCATGAATAAAAGTAATGAAATAATAATATTGTGTTATAATAACAATATAATACTCATTTTTTAGATAAAAAACTCTTTTTAAACAATAAAACCACTTTAAGCACAAAAAGAATCAAAACCTAAACAAAACAAAAGGATTCTTCTTTAAATTGGAAGAGGGGGTAAGAAAAATTTGAAAACGGAAAGGTTTCTTTTGGGTCAGGTCCCTAAGGTGTTCCCTAATCAATCAAAAGCTGATCACTAAATCATTAGTGCGGGTTTAGTCGACTTGCGAAAATTTCCATTTTCTGCTATGCTACCTTAAGTTGTTTAAGAACGTCCTATAAGATTACATAGGTTGGAATTTGAGCTGTCACCGCACACAACGGACAGATGTATCGCTACCACAGTATTGTGAATGCACCTTTTCCTATTCGTAGTTACAGTATGTTCCAATTTATATCATTCACATTTATTTATTAGATACACATTTATTCTCATTATAATATTTATTTGGGTAATTTTTATTTAATTTTTATCTTGCTTTGCAATTTTTCTTACTTATTATATCTCATAGTCCAATAGATCTAACATAATTATCTATGTCATAAGATTTATAACCATTTGGTTATATACAGGGCCATAGAGAAGGGTAAGAAAACCTGATAATCTGGTGATTTAATCAAGGGTTGGATAGTAAACTGACTCAGCAAAATTTTAAACTTATAACTATTTTATTTGTAAAAATATTAAAAAAATCAAATAAAAGTTGTAGCTCTTAAAAAACAAACATTTTTATTCCTTGTCATTTTTACCAACGCCACATTATATTCAAGGTATAAAGGCTTGAATTATAAAAAATGAATCAATGAGAGATAGTTTAGAGAGAAAGAGGGTAGATGATATTTTAATGGGCTGTGTCTTATAAATGAAGCAATGTAGGTAAAAAACTACCAGGGCTAAAAATATTTGTTTTCTTTTATGTTCAACTTTTATTTGATTTAAAAAAAATCTATAATAATTTTAAAAATTTGCTGAGTCACCATATTGTCCAGCCCCAGATTAAATCCGCAGATTTGTGGTTTTCTTACTCTACTTTATAGTCCTGTTAATACTATGACCAAATGGTGTATAAATATAATGACATACTCTTGTTAAATTGTACTCTAAACACTATCTCCCTCCCTAATGAGTGTTGGTATCAGTGTACTGCACAGGCAGACAAAACTCAGATTAATATTTAAATTGGGGGGATCAAAGCGGGGATGGTGCGATATTTCACACTATATCTTTGTGAAAATCACTCAAGCATTTACAAATATTGCATTGATATGTTTTTTCCTCTGAGTGGCAAAACTCTTAATTATATTCTTTATCTTTGTTCAGGTTGACTGCGTTTGTGTTGAAATCATTTGCCAGTGCCAAGCCCTACATGAATATAGATGAGAAAGTAATGAAAGAAGGATTAAGCTGGCTCGCCAGACACCAGGCTCCCAATGGATCTTTCCCCGAGGTTAGTATCTATAGTGTAGCACATGATTATAATCAGTTGATAGCATGGGAAAATAGTGCTGAGGAACCAATGAGGTTGGTCTCATATGAAATTGTGGGCGTAGTTTAACATTCAGGACAAACCTCATGAGCTCCCTCGCATTATTTTGCCACACTGTCAACTGATTATAACCATGTGTGTAAGACACACACTTATAATTAGTTCATAATTCATCTATAGTCTATACAGATAATTATTACCTTTTTATTTATACTCGTTATTTCCTACTTTTTATTATACCTAATTATTTACCTCTGTCTATTAACTTTTTACTATCGTGTACATTGGTACAGGATGAAACAATCATCATTAAAGCTATAATGTATCTACATGGATCTAGCTTTATTCATGATTTTATTTCTAGATGCATTAGTAGTAGTAGTAGTAAGAGGGGGAGGGAGTGGACAAGCCTGTTTGGGCCATATTATTGTCCTTTCGAGGAACTCACTATTGGATCCTCTTCTATTGTTTTACTTTGTAAAATTTAATGAAAAATAAAGAATTGTTATTATTAACCCCTAATACTCAACGATACAAAACACAATTAGTAATGCTGTTGTCATTCCATTTTAAATTCTATTATTTAATGATCTCTAAATAAAGGTTTCACACAAAAATTAAATTTTATTGTTTAACAATTCCTTAATTATGTTCTTTGCCTATTTTTAAATTTATTGTTAGTTAATTTCTAAATACTGTATTTAGCTCTTCATTCTCTTTTTAGCTTATCCTAAAGTTATCCTGACAGATAATCTCTAAATATTGTTTCTTAATTCTTAAATAATGTTATTAGTCTTTAAGTTTTGTTGTTTGATAATTCTACATACTGTTCAGTCAATTTTTTTTAAATTTTATTGTATAATAATTTATATTCTTGATTCACTCTTTTGATACTTTTTAATGCTCCTCCACTCTCAGGCTTAGCCTTGTGGTGATGCACTCTTTTATTCTTAGTATAAAGACAATTTATAGATGTATTGTATTATAGTTTAAAAAAAAATGTATTATAAACCAAATAAAGGATTTTAGAATTTGAATTTGATCCTTCACCACACCACCAGAACCTTTTCAAGTGGATACTAGTAGGACTTCTATGATGGATGAAAGTTAAAAGATCCTGCTATCTTAAAGACTCCTAGCCATGTATCTCTTACCTGCTCCAACTAGTTTAAATCTTTCCCTTCCCAAATCCTTCACACCTTCCTACGTCATGTTAGGCTATTTTCTCATTGTCATCATCACGTACTAGACATATGCAAGTGTCGACTTACTTTATTAGTGCTTCAACTTTTTTTTTTTATTTTATGTAACTTTCATTCCATTCAATAGAATGGAATGAAAGTATAATCAAACTAATAAGTTCGATTATACGTAAAATCTATTGATTTTTAGTGATAATAATATGATTATAAATTAAAAGTATTGCCAATTCTTAATAGGCAAAAGAAAAAAGTGATAATATTAAAACCCACTAAAATCAGAACAAATAGTGTTTAATTAGAAAAAACTGTGATAATTAATAAACACCATCTTAAATTAGACAAAAATAGTGTTATAATTAATTATCACTATTAACTGCAATTAATCCTTTCATAAAAGTAATGGATTACTTTTATAATGAAAGTAATTCTCTTATTATATTTTGTATCTTAGTATATTTACACAATTTCAAACAATTTCTAACTACTTACTGAACTTCTGTCATGCATAGGATAAAAACCACCCAGTAGTCGACCTCCAAAAAAAATTGTGTTATATTAGAAAAAAATAGTAATAATATTAATTAAAACCAACTTAAATCAGAATGTTGTCAGGATGGTCAAAATGGTGTTTAAATAGAAAACAAATCCAGTGATAACTCTAACTTTAATCAGAAAAAGTGATTGTAACTCCAAATTTTATCAGAAAAATAGTTTTTAATAAGAAACAAAAAAACAGTGTTGCCTTATCTGTCTTAACAAAATTACTTGAGACATTTATTGTGTTGTTTTAGGTTGGTACTGTGAGTCACAAAGACATGCAAGGTGGATCAGGACAAGGTCTGGCTCTGACTTCTTTCTCCCTCTTACCATTCCTTGCTGAGAATGACACAGCTTATTCAGACACAGTAGAGAAATCTCTCAAGTACATCACATCCCAGCTGGATAGTATCAGCAATGATAGCTATTCACTCGCTATCTCAGCATATGCTCTCCACCTGGCTGGTCACCCTGACAAAGAGAAAGCTTTCGATATGCTTCAAAATAATGCTGAAACTTTGAACCAAGGTTTGTTAGTTTTCAGATAAAATTTCATATTTAAAAATATTCCTATACACTTAAACAAAAAAAAATTACCCTTCCTTTGTCCTACTTTCACTTTTGAAACTTTTCTGTTTGATATCATATGTGATATATTTTTTAATTGATTTATTATTTATTACATTATTAGTTTATACTTATATAACTATAAATAAGTCATAAAGTTTTACAAAATTTAGGCACTAAACAATTTTTGATTATTAACTTCAGAGCCTCAAAAAAGGTAATCCTTGATACAGGAGGCTCTTAGTCACTTTTATTATACAACTTTTTCTAATTTGATTCACATATTATTTATTTATGTAGTTAACATGTATAAAATATTATATAAGAAAATGTAAATAATAATAAAAATACTAATACTAATACATAAAGTAATATAAAAAATACATCACTAAAAGAAAAGAAGAGAAATCAATTTGTGCATACATAAAAATAAAATTTATGAGATAGTCTGCCAGATCTTAATTTCAGATTTGAATTTATTGAAGGAATATTTTTAATTTGAATAACATTTTTAAAGGGTAACATTTTGATTATTATTTTTATGGGAGTTTGTCATTTGATAGGTTCTATGAAAAGGTGGAAGCGAGCGGCCAAGAAGTCAGATACAGAAAACCCCTACGCTCTCAGCCCTAACTCGGTGGATGTTGAGATGACTGCGTATGCATTGTTGGTCTACTTGGACAGAGGTCTAACGGAGGAGAGCATGCCCATAATGACTTGGCTTCTTTCTCAGCAGAATTCTGATGGAGGATTTGCTTCTACTCAGGTGATTTGAATTTTAGGCGAAAATAGAGAAAAACATTAGCCTCTACTATTTATAAATAATCAATTTATATAAATAGTGCTGACTAGTGTAATGTAGTCTCATTACATTGTGTTTAGCATCAGTCACTTGGAGTAATTGCTTTGGTTTTAACTTTATTTATTTTAATTTGTTTACTTCTTGTTAAGAAAACACCTAATTATTTTACTGATTTTATAACTTTTATTAGTTCTAGGAATGATATCTTATTAATTATATCATAATTAGATAATATAAGATAATTTATATTATCTTATATTATATTACAGGCGCTGACAGAGCCTGCACTCACTCTGACCTTCAATTAATTCCGAAGAATATAATGTGAAGTATTTACCAGAGACGAGCGGTGCTCTCTTACCGCCATCATGCATGGCAAGCAAAACATATATCATTTGATACTACCGAGTTTTACAAAACATGAATAGTTGACTCAATATAATTGTGTGAGAGACACCTAGGAAATGTAACAAGCAGTTCAGGCTCTGTCGGCGCCTTGATGAGTTAGACGTAACGAAACAGAGTGGGACATGACATTATGCTGAGCCATCAATGATGACGAATGTCGAATGACGGAACAGTTCCCAGATGTAGCATTGCATTTTGCTTGTTACATTTCCTTGGTGTCTCTCGCACAATTATATTTTGTCAACTATTCATGTTTTGCAAAACTCTGTAGTATCAAATGATATATGTTTTACTTGCCATGCATGATGGCGGTAAAAGATAACTGCTCGTCTGTGGTAAATACTTCACATTATATTCTTCGGAATTAATTGAAGGTCAGAGAGAGTTCAGGCTCTGTGGACGCCCTTTGAGTTTCATTTTGCTTGTTACATTTCCTAGGTGTCTCTCCACACAATTAAATTAATTAATAATTAATTTTTATTAAATTAAATTTAAAAAGGTTTTTAAAACCTTTTTTATAGTAAAGAAATACTATTATATTAATGATATGTTAAAAAATCTAAAGATATCTATTTTTTGTATTCTAATGAGTCAGCATGTATTGCTTGTGTTTATTTTGCTTAGTAAAGAATTTGAATTTAACTTGTTGAATATGGTCGGAGAGCCAAAGTTTTGTTCCCTCAAAATTTTTGAGTCCTTTTGTCAGAGTGGTTTCCTTTGTCTACCACCTTCACTAAGAGTCTCTCTTAGTCAAAGAACTAATTTACAGACTTATAAGCTTAACACTATGTGAGAATATAAAGGCTGTCTTCTCATTATGCCCACACATGGAACAGTTAGCTTATGACTGACTCTTAACATAACATATTGGGTGTTTACTCAAAATGCTATTGGTTACTCAAAACCACTTTTGAGTCCAGTTATGTTTTACGTAATCTGAGTTCTACTGATACAATTGTACCAAAAACTATTTTAAATTATTCCTATATTTAGAAACTTTAACCATATAAAGTTGAAAAAAAAAAATTAAATGTAAATTGTCCAAAATATTGTTTTTGTTTTATCTAGTATATTGTTATTTGGGTACTTCTTTAGATAGTTACTCCCCCAGATGGTTACTCCCCAAAAGGGAGTAACCAAGGATTTGATGTAGATAATTACTCCCTTATAACAAAGTAAGAAAAAGAAAGGTCAAAGGGCGAAATGTATATTAAAAAAAAAAGAAAAAAGAGAAGGGACACTTTCATAGAAAAGGAACCCTCAATTATCGGTACTTTTTCTGTATAAGTACCCATGGGGCGACATTATAGGCAAAGTATTGAATATAATGAATTTAATATAAATAAACTGGAGATATTCAACCTCTAATGGGGCAAGTTGTGGAAATACATGGACCAATGAGGTATCAATTTCTATAAAAGTACCTGAAAAGGAATATTGGAAAAAAACGTATAGAAATAAAATAAATATTATAAAGAAAGAATACATTAATATGTGATAAACTCATAAATAAATAGGTCAATATATATTCAAAATTAAAATAATAATTATGAAATATACTTAAATGATATTAAGTAATAAATATTATAAATAAATAATGTGTCAGTAATTATGAAGAGTTAAAGTAAAAATATAAAACGCCAAACATAAAACTTAAAGCAATATGCATAGACGACAGAGAAGCAAATTTGATAAAAGCACAATGTATAATAAAGTTATAGAAACATGAAAGTAAAGACATTAAAATGTTTTACTTACTTTGAAAACCCTTGTATAATTATAATTTCAATATTGATTCGAATTTACGTGAGATAAAACGTACACAATGAGATTTCCACAATCAATTAAAAGTGATTTTTTTACTAAAAGAATAAAGCTGTTAACAGATTTATGGAATTTGTAAAAATTAAATGAAAATGTCAAACAAAAATGACAAATGTCATTAACTAATTTAAATATGGAAATATACATAACTTCATGAAAATGCAACTACGGAGCATGAAGTTGTGTAATAAAAGATAGCGTTGTACGGGAGTAACTATCTGAAAAAGGTTACTCCCTTCATAGCGGGTTGGGGAATAACCATCTGAAGAAGGTTACTCAGAGACTTTCTTTGAATGGTTACTCCCCTCATAGTGTTGTAGGGGAGTAACCATCTGAAGAAGGTTACTCAGAGACCTTCTTTGAATGGTTACTCCCCTCATAGCGTTGTAGGGGAGTAACCATCTGAAGAAGGTTACTCAGAGACCTTCTTTGAATGGTTACTCCCCTCATAGCGTTGTAGGGGAGTAACCATCTGAAGAAGGTTACTCAGAGACCTTCTTTAAATGGTTACTCCCCTTATTTAAGATACCATATCTTTGTCTTTCCCCCTATTCTAACCCCAACAAAAGCCCCAATGCTTTTCTACTTCCCCGGGTAAGAGCGTATAATAAGGTAAATATATAAAGATTAGTAATAAAATAAAAAAACTAAGGGGAGTAACCAAAAAAGGGAGTAACCAGTCTGATCTGTCAAAGGGGAGTTACAATCTAAAGAAGGTCACATAAATAAAAAAAGCAGTATAGTACTCCCCAAAAAGGGAGTAACTGTCTAAAGAAGTGCCGTTATTTGTTTCTCAATCTTTGTTTGGTATGCAGGACACAGTGGTTGCTTTGAGTGCTCTCTCCAAGCTAGCTTCTAGGATCGCTGATAAGAACCCTGATATAACTGCTACATTTTTATTCGGTGACTCGTCTGAGCAATTGAAGATCAATTCGGACAACGCACTCGTCCTCCAGAAGAAACAAGTAATTTTTATTTGAATAGTTTCACTTTTAATTGTTCAGCAGAATAGTATAGTTGTAATAGTTATTTATGCAACAAGGGATGAAAGTAAGTTTTACTGCTCAAGTTAAAGTTTCGTCCTAAGGCAGCACCGAAGGAGGAAATTTCATTAGCTCACGAGGCTGGTAGGCCGAGGGAGATAAACTAGTTAGCTCCCGAGGCTTGTTAGTTAACTTACATTTTGGCTCCCGAGGCTTGACAAGGGAGATAGTACGAGAGCTGAAAACTTTCATCCCTTGTTGCATATTAAATTTTATCTACGACTAGAGAACTAATACTAACAACTATTAATATATTCTTCAGCTCCTTAATTGTTATTGTGTTAGTTTAGTTTATTCTTACCATGTCAATTACTCTGATGAAGAGAGAATAAAGCCACTATCTTCACATTATTTTATTGTAAGCTGTCAATAGAATAATGTGTAATACTATATTTGTAATTTAAACATTAGCGTGTGTATATTGTATATTCTACCTGTAGTACCAACATAACACCAAAAAATTTCCTAAAATTCCTAAAAATTTTACTCAAAAATTATGTCAAGTTGGCAACACTTTCACTTTTCCTCCCCAGGGAGTAAAAGTACGTTTACAGTGTGAGATAACAAGACTGTAAGTAGAACTTACAATACAAGGAGTAGATAAATGTTTTTTTCTAGTGACTAGCTAGAACTGCTGTTGTATTTTTACTTTTCTTCATTTATACCATAGTTATATAGGAAAAGTATTGTGTTTGCGAAAAAATGTAAAACCGGGATGTCACAATCATCTGTTTCAGGTGTTTTTATTGCCTCATGAGGGGTTTTCACAAAGTTGTCTTGTCTATCTGTTTGTGTATGTGTGTCTGTTGTGTCATTATAGCTACTAGAATATTTATGCTGGAGAATTGAAACTTGGTACATTTTTTATTTAATTTTTGCTGGGTCATTATTGCTGGTTAATGAGGTCGTAAAAAATTATTTGCCGGGAAGTACAACTACATCAATAGATTGATGTAATTGTACTACTAGATACAAAACCTTGTACCTAGTATGAAAAAAATGAAGAATGAAAAAAATGACCCAAGTTTACTACCAAGTATGGCTTACCCTCCCCCCCCCCTTTAATGAAGAAATTCAAAATATAAACATGAAGAAAAAAGAAAATTATTTTAGGGAATCAAAATAAGAAAAAAAATAATATCATTTTTATGCTTAGGATTTAAAAAATAATCTATTTTTTGTGTCTCTGTATTATTTATCTTGACTTCTTTATACGAAATCAATAAAAATAAATAAATAAAAAAAGATTAAAACTTGTAGCTTTTGATAAATTATAAGTAAATTATCCATAAAAATTGGAGAATAATTATAATAGTATGGTTAAGATTCCTCTTATAGAGGAACCACAGCATATGCTGATTTGCATGTTTTAAAAAAATAGAACTTATCATAATAAATATTTTTTTTTACTAGCAATAAATGGTTATTGTATTGTATTGTATTACTTACATACCATACTTAAAAACTATTAGTAACACTGAAAAGCTAATTTGGAGTAAATTTTGCAAACATTTAAAAATAATCATATAACAGAAAAATGTTGCGATCAATTTGAAATTTGGCACGCATGTAGCAATGTGTAAGACTAGCATATGTGCCATGTTTCATCTCATTATCAGCATTAGTATAATTTTTATTTAACGACTTGTGTACGTTTTTTAAACAATCAGAAATTTATCCAATTGAGTTGAAATTTGGTGTATACCTTGTAATACAATATAATGTGTATACCTTATATACTATTGTATATACCTTGTGTTGTATATACTTTGTGTGTATACCTTGTGTTGTATATACCTTGTGTGTATACCTTGTGTGTATACCTTGTGTTGTATATACCTTGTGTGTATACCTTGTGTTGTATATACCTTGTGTGTATACCTTGTATACATAAAATAAAGGTAATAATGAGGTAATAACACTACCTTACCTACTTACCCCCTATATTTTACTACCTGTATATTTTTTAGCCTTTTTATTTAACACTCTTCTTCGACCAATTTCAAGTCTTGACTTCATTGCAATGTGTATATTTGTTACAGCTTCCTAGTAAAGTTCGAGAACTAGAAGTCTCAGCTAAAGGGAAGGGATTTGCAGTGGTGCAAGTTTCTTATAGTTACAATGTCAACGTCAATGGTGCTTACCCCATGTTTAACCTGACACCCACTGTTAGTAACGCTTCCACTGAAAACCAGCTGTTATTGGACATATGCTCAAGGTTTGTATCTAGTCGAATACAGTGGAAATAATTCATTAAGGCAGGGCAGTAATGTTGATATTTTTGTACTTTGGTTGGGGGGGGGGTTAAGGGTTAAGAATTATTGAATATGAAAATGAGTGTAAAATTTTGATGTATGAACATCATAAGGCTAATATTCTGATAAAAAGTCAACTACTAGATGTTATAAATTAATAGAGCAATTCCTTATGGAGCTAGGTTAGATACTGATATTTTGGCTACACTGTGTGTTAAAATGGTCTCAACAGTTAGGCTGGGTGGCAGTACTGTGCCTTGCCACTTATATAATTGCCTTTTAAATAGTTATAACATTTATTAAGAATAACTATGCCTTAACATTATTAAGGCAATAACTAAGATTAGTATTATATATAGAAGGAGCTCTACTAATAACACGAAAGGCGGTTCACTGGTGGTCTTAAGTATTGCTGCCACCCTAACAATATACAATTTTCTTATAAAAATGTTAGCAATACTCCCGGTTGCTGAATTATTATGATCTATTTTTAATTAATGATTGATTATTATTCATAAAATACTAATATAAATATTGGTGCATTACAATATTTAAAGCATTTTAAATTGTAGTTTAACGTTATTAATTAAAATTATATTAAAAGTATTACTCGTCAATTAAATGTAGATTCTTGTATTCCGCTACCCTTTTGCCATCTAAGACCGGTTTTATTAAATACTCAGCAGGAGTTTTAAGTTATTTTATTTGTTCTTTACGATCTTTCTTCATTAATGGATATTTATGACACATATTTAAAATCCCATATAAAATTATTGACCAAACTATTTAAACTAGATAGTTTGGTCAATAATTTTATATGGGATTTTAAATATGTGTCATAAATATCCATTAATGAAGAAAGATCGTAAAGAACAAATAAAATAACTTAAAACTCCTGCTGAGTATTTAATAAAACCGGTCTTAGATGGCAAAAGGGTAGCGGAATACAAGAATCTACATTTAATTGACGAGTACTACTTTTAATATAATTTTAATTAATAACGTTAAACTACATTACCTATCTGACCACTTCCTCATAAAATTATCTAGTTCATATTTGAAATAATGTTTTGTTGTTAGGGTGGTGCCCCTACTTATGACCACCAGTCAACCGGGTTTCGTGTTATCAGTAGAATTATAATGTGTTTACGGTTCTATGCTCCTTCTTGAGGGCAAGAATGACCTCAAATGTAACATAACAAATGAAACCTGATATCATAACATATTGATCTGACCTGAATCAATATGATCTCACAATTATTTAATATCTTATTTTATTTATTACTTTTCCTCATTTATACAGTAGGTATATAGGAAAAGTATTGTGTTTGCAAATAAATCCAAAAACCGGGATGTCACCAGAATTATCTGTTTCAGGTGTTTTTTTAAGGCCTCCTGAGTGGTTTTTGCAAAGTTGTATGTGTGTCTGTTGTGTCATTGTAGCTACCAGAGTATTTATGCAAGAGAGTTGACACTTTGTACAAAAATCAGTCTACCGCTGTAATTGTGCTATTTGTAAAATAATTTGTTTATGACGTCATTGAATACTGACTCAGCAGTAATGACGGAATAATGACAGGAAACATTTGGAAAAATCATATAACGTAGAAAAATGATGTGATCCGAATGAAAGACAAAATTTAGAAAAAATATTGCTACAAACAGTAGCACTTTAAGATAAACTAAAAAGAGAATGAAGAGCTAAATACAGTATTTAGAAATTAACTAACAATAAATTTAAAAATAGACAAAGAACAGAATTTAGGAATAATTAAACAATAAAATTTAATTTGGTGTAAAAACCTTGTTTAGAGATCATTAAATAATAGAATTTAAAATGGAATGAAAACAGCATTTACAAATTATCGAGTAATGTTTGGGCTAAAGTGAGACTAGTCACGATTGGCCCGCACTGAGTACAACTCACTAGCTCGGGAACAGTATTAACGGCTAAGAAATCAACAAAACAAATAGAATACAAATAAATACCATACCATGTATTTTACATAAATCAAGTAAATGGGGCCAAGCGAGCTATGAAAGAAATGGGGCAATGGTGTTAAATTTTGGTGATTGTTGCTCGTGATGAATAAGGTGAATGCCTGCACCAGACCTCCAAAATAGAATAATTATAGCTAAGCAAAACCTGACTATGTTATGTAAATGTTGAATCCAAAGTTCCAATTTAGGTGTTTCATTTATAGAATTAGGTGGCTTCAGTATTGCTGGATGTTGTCTATGAAGGGGGTAAATTCACAACACAGCACAGTCCAAGAAATTGAATTGCTAATTAAATGATTGGCACAAATTTCACCTCCAGAAAGGGGCTTATGTGAAACGGCACAAAATTATAAAAGAAATCAAAATTGCAAAAAAAACTCAAAGGAAACTTGTATCACCACCACTTTTTCTTCATCTTGCTTCCATTGCTAGTTGAATTAGCTGGTGCAGCAAATCTAAATTGAGATTCAGGTCCAGAGTTGGTTACACTGGCAAAGAATTAAAAGATGCTAAATCAGCAACACGGCAAAGTCTTCCAGGTTTAGCAGTGAATTCCCTATTCCAGGTGAAGGTTAATAACTCAATAAAAGGACAATACATGGTAAAGCTCATGTTATCAATTTTAACACTACGATGGTAGGGCTAGTCCCGAACAAGTAATAAAATTTAAAAGTTGTAAGGAAACAGTGCTTATAGTAAAAATACATTTTTAGAGAGGTAAAGAAACAACTAATTACATTTTAGAGCTTATCAGTAAGAGTTATTACCAGGATATAATATCATTATTACATAAATATCACATTTATAACAACATTAATTGTTATTAAGTAAAAACATGTCACACTGTATATATGCTGTATATAATGTATTCAGGGTGTTTCATATAAAGTGTCCACCAAAGAAGGATGTGATAGTACTCCTCGAAGGGAACAAAAAAAGTTCTATAATAAAAACCCGGATCTCCAACCGTTTTCCCACAAGGTCAAATTTAATATTTTAAAAAAATATTTGATCTCACATAAAGTTGTTAATAGCGTTTAAACTGTTCAAGCTAGAAAGGCGAAATTGGTCTCGTTAGAAAGCTGAGTAAATTTCCTAAAGGACAAACTACCAACTATGTCAAATATTTTGGAACTACTGCCCGAAAATTTACATGAAAAATGATTTTTTGAAAAAAGTTAATTATATGGAATTTTTGTGGTAGAGCATTAGAGGAAGTAAGAGAGGAGCAAAAGTTCAGCCAAGAACGGAAAAAACTTCTCTTATGATTGCCCTTTAAAAAAACCCAAACTTCATCATACATTCAATAGTCAAAATGTTAAGCCATTCTTCCTACAAGTTGGAAAAACTGTAATTTTTTTGGCATTTTTGCATATCTCTACAATGTTAATTACATGGTACATAAAATAATTAAAAATCTTTAAAAATAGTGGTTTTAGAGAAAAACGTGTAAGAATAAAATATGTTTATTTTACCTCCTAGAGTCTAAAAATCGTATTTTAAGTTTACTTTCGAAAATAACACATTATTTTCTCTTTTATACGACAAAAATTATCAGTTTTTGCAACTTCTCGCAACAATAGCTTACATTTTTGACTATTGAATCTATAAAAATATTTAGATTTACTTAAAGGGCAATCATAAGAGAAGTTTTTTCCGTTCTTGGCTGAACTTTTGCTCATCTCTTACTTCCTCTAATGCCCTACCACAAAAATTCCATATAATTAACTTTTTTCAAAAAATCATTTTTCATGCAAATTTTTGGGCAGTAGTTCCAAAATATTTGACATAGTTGGTAGTTTGTCCTTTAGGAAATTTACTCAGCTTTCTAACGAGACCAATTTCGCCTTTCTAGATTGAACAGTTTAAACGCTATTAACAACTTTATGATGTGAGGTCAAATATTTTTTTAAAATTTTAAATTTGACCTTGTGGGAAAACGGTGGGAGATCCAGGTTTTTATTATAGGACATTTTTTGTTCCCTTCGAGGAGTACTATCACCTCTTTCTTTGGTGGACACTTTATATGAAACACCCTGTATATTAGAATATATTCCTCTATGATGGTGATGGTTTTTTGTCTTAATATATAACACTATAGTTGTATAAAAATTCACTTTATTTTTTTTTATTGAACATTGAGAGTTTTTTTATTTATTTTTTCTAATTTTATTTAGGCTCTATTATGTGACCTAGCTCATTTAGCTCCTGTTGAGAGTAAGATATTAGCCAACTATGAATACTTTTTTTTTAAATACTTAGTTACTTTTTCTTTTACATCAAATGGTAATTTATTTAACAAAACAGGTCCTATAAAATTTATGTGATGTTGACCAATACTTTTATTGCAATAAGGAACATTATATTTAGAACTATTTCTTAGGTTATATGAAGTACTTACTTATAGTATACTTAAAGTTATAGTTTCCGTCAAAAAATTTTATGATGGATTCCATTCATGCTTATTCTACTAAGATATTTACTTATTTGTTGTTTAGTTTTGCCAATGACTTGGAAGGAAATACAGAAGAGAGCAGTAACATGGTGGTTATGGAGGTTTCTCTACCCTCAGGTTACACTGTGGATCAGGACACTCTACCTGCTCTCCAGGCTTCTGGAGTGGTCAAAAGAGTTGAACTGAAGGAAGGAGATACTCAGATTGTACTCTACTTCGACAAGGTTTGCCCTACTCTTAATACTTTCATCCAAGGGTTTTGAATAAAGGGGACAACACACAGTCAATTTGCTATATAAAAATGTGACCCCATCAAGAACAAAAAATAGACAAGAATCAATCACAAAACACATGTCAAAAACAAACTGCGCATGCTTACAATCATTACATTAACTGCGCAGGTCCTAAATTTACCTCTTTTTGGTTTCCTGTTGTTTTGCTTATTGAGAAGGTTATAAACAAATAGTAATTTGTAATATCTTTTCTTTTTTAACTGTTTTATTTTAATTTACTTAACAATCACCAAAGGTAACTAAAATCACCTTAAACGACAAGCACAGAAAAAACTGAGGAGCAAACTTGACTTATCCTTGTTTCATACCCTGTGTTTTGCTCCTTTTTTGCTATAACCATGGGAAGGTAAGTTTGCTCCTATTTCTCTATCTCATACAATTTCCATGGGGTCAGAAAAGTTTTTTAACGTGTCATCCCCTTTACTCAAGATCTTTGCTTCCACCTGTTGTCTTTAGATTACAGTTAGATAGATAACCATTAGTTGCTGTTAGAGTAGAGCATAGAGATATTATTACTAGAGAGCTCATTAAAAGAGAGTAGAGTATAGAGATATTATTACTAGAGAGCTCATTAAAAAAGAGTAGAGTATAGAGATATTATTACTAGAGAGCTCATTAAAAGAGAGTAGATTATAGAGATATTATTACTAGAGAGCAGTATTCTGAAACATCAAAAACTAACCTGAACACTTTTTATTTTTAATAAAATCAAATAAGTAAAAAATTACAAGAATGTTTGTAATACAAAACACAAAAAATGCACTAACAGCCAACAATGATAGATTTTTTATAACCTTAGCACTATTTGAACATGATAGGGGTTAAATTTATGGAACCTGTTATAAAAAAGCTAAATATTACTTACCGTCTCCTTCGTAATTTAAAATGTTGCAATTCCCAGCAAACTTTGCTAATGCTTTGCTATGGCAGTTTTATTTGTTAACTTATACCCAGGGAATCATATTTTATGCTGGGGAACCTGTAGTCATGCTATAAGAGTTTTTACCCCAAAAGAGGATAGTTTGATTGATATTTGGAATGGCTCGGTAAAGCATAGCTATGTCTTCTTTTAAAAAATGCTAATTTTTGCTTGTTTCTTTTTAAATCAAGTACGTAAGATAATAGCTCAAATACCTAATAAGTTTGTGAAGGCTTGTTTAGTTTTTAGCCTAAAAAGTTAAAATTAGCATTAATTGTTTCAGCAGCTTACCAAGCTTACTAGTCAGCATGTTAGTTAATAATAATTTTATTAAATGGTTGAAGAAATCCTTACTGATCAAATTCTGTACAGGATTTTCTTTATGATAATTAGAATTAGTTTAGTTATTTGTGAATTATTGGTTATTTGCCTGTACTTCAGTAATGTTATTTCAATTAGTAGTTAAGTTTTAATTGTTGATAGAATTGCATTTAATTTTGGCATTATCCACACAATAATTGTAAAATAATAATTTTTATTTTGTTTAGATGACCAAAGAAGAGATTTGTTCCACTGTGACCGCATTCAAGACTCATCAAGTTTCCAACCAGAAACCAGTTCCTGTGACTATTTACGATTACTATGATCAGAGCAGGAGGGCCAGAGAGTTCTATTCTCTTCCTACTAGCACATAGAGTTATATTGTTTTTTTTTTTTTTTTTGTAAAAGTGCAATCTCATTCCAGTAAAATTATTATGCACTTTATAAAAAGACTGCAATGCCCAGAAATTAAAAACTAAATTGATTTTCTATATTTTTAATATTATTCCGATTTTTATATTTGATTCTTGATTTGGCCTTTTTAGACTTTTTTGTCTAACAAAATAAATTATATTGACTTAAAAGTTAAAAATTATCAACTAAGAATTGAAATTTACTGCTAGGAGAAATAGCTATATTTAAGAAACTTAAATTTGATTTTACCCTGAAATAGAACTTAGGTACGTAACTTAGAGTCATACTAAATTATCAGTCATTTCCTTTTTAATTTTATTAAATTTCCATTCACTCACATGACTCAGGTATTGCTGTTTTCTCCAAACCTTCAGTTTGCAAAAAAATAAATAAAAAAAAAGTTATTTGTATTATCCGATTACAGGTGCAATAATATTCAATGGTTTTATTACAAGTGCAATAATATTAAATGGATTTATGGTTTAGTTATTTTGAAATTCTATTAATAGATTTTTTTAACAAACTAATTTATTGCATCTATTTTAGAAAATTTATTTAGAACTTTAATTGACTAATAATTTTAATTAATAATTTAACTTTTTATTTTATTTAATTTTAAATATTAAACGATAGGGTATTTTGTTATCAAACCCCCTGCTTTTTTGTTACTTTGAATGTGTTATTGTTTTTAGCAAATATTTTATCATTGATTCGTGGTGTTTTTATTTGTCTACTCTATGGCTAACCTATTTGAAGTGAAGTTTGAAATAATACAGTGAACAGTCCCAATTAATGTTTACAATCTATCGTTTAGTTTAAAAATCCCCAAGGTCATAAGTATTTTGGGGATTGACCAATCAGAGAAGCCGCTGCCAACCTCTCACTTAAAAAGAGAAAAAAAAATCCCTACCATAATAACCGCTGTAGGGAAAAAACCTTCTTCCCGGCAATCGTTCACTTTGTTTGTGGTTCTTCTTTTGATTACATTGTTTTGAAAACTACTTGCAAATTAATCTTAAAATGATATTTTAAAATAAAACTACACAAAAGAAACGTAAAAAAAAACATCGCCAAGAAAATACGGGTAAAATAACCTGATTTGTTTACATAGTTTTTTCCCACTCCCTTCTTGCAGGGATTTTTTTTTTTCTTAAGAATCAGTGGTGTCTAAACTGACCTGTCAAGATTTTTAAACTAAACTATAGACTGTAGACATTTTATTTGTTTAAACTGGCGAAATCTAGACAGAAATCTCCTTATTCATTCCACCATCACTCAAACAATACAAATATATTAAATTTATATCGTTGAAACACAACAACGTTTTTGTGTTTTATTTTACTGTAAATAGTAATTTTACTGACATTGAATATGACAAAATCCGTCCTAATTATAGTTTAAAACATCATTGTCTAATTATTTAATCGCATTACCTGTCGGGGATATTATTTTATTATTGACAATTCCATCAATTATTGTTTTCATCAGATTATTATTGTACCACCTGGTATAATTGGGGAGTAGGACTAGAAATTACCCTTTCTGAAGAGTTCTAAGCATTCAGTATTGAAGTAGGTTTTATTTTCTCAACAAATTAAAGATATATAATCATATATTTTTTATATTAATGTTTTATTTTAAACTATTTATTTGTTTAATGTTATATTTTTATAAATATAAAACAGACCACTCACAAATTATTATTCTTCTTTATTTATTTATATTATTTGTCTATTTATTCTTTTTTTGTTGTATTCATAAGAAATATTCCTTACAATAACATTTTGTAATTTATGAGTATTAATAGTAGTACTTATTATGGCATAGTGTGTAATGTAGATTGTCACATTGTACTTAATAAATTTTAAATCAGTTTAAATCATAGTACTAATATGACTTAAAATCTCTTAATCATTCTTATTTTTTATAGCATAGAATATAAATTATCATCACTGGACTAAAGTTAAGATAATGATATATATTGTTTTTTTTTTTTTTAATTTAGATATAAAAAAACAGAAGAAGAAATAACTCATGATGAATAAAAAGAATAGAAATAAACTGTTCAATTATTTCTACTGATAATAATTCAAATTAGTACAATAAAAAAATACCAAAAATATTAGATGAATTTTAAATTTGATTTACTAACAAGACTCAAAATATTTTTTTTTATAAAATAGTTAAAATAACATTAAATTATATTTTTATAAAGTTGTTTTTAAGAAGTATAGAAGATTTTTAGAATGAATCTTATTTATTGAGCTTTAAAACCTCAAGTTAAATTTGTTATGCATTTTATAGGTTTACATGAGACAATGTTTTTTTCTCTGTGATGATGGTATTAGCTTTGTAGTTTGGTTTGTTTAGCAAACAGACTCTGGTGTTTTAAAGGTATTTGGAATGTATTCGTTTGTCATTTTCATTTAATTTTTGACAAAGAAAATTTTAAGAATTAGAGGATATTATTCTTTAATAAAGTTAAATAAACTTTAAAATAAAGCTTTATCAACTTAAGTTAGTCTACGTCAAGTGTAAAGTCAAGCCTATGAAGGAGGTTGGAATTTTTGTGGTCCAAAGACTATCAACGTAAATTGAGTGGAACAGCACTTGTTTAAACAAATCCTGTCAAATAATTCCGCCTCTAACATTAACTTGACTTAACTTGTGTTTGTGGACATAGCTATTATCTGTAAAAAAAATCAGATATCAACCAACACCAGAGGATATCATTTTATAATTACTATACCTGCAAAACATTAATAGCGGACAAAGAAACAGAGGGTGTACATTATAATACAAGAGCCAGGCCTCAAAAATGTGACTAATTTTGTACTAATTCAAACCAAATGTTTCTGAAATTATACCTTAATTATGAAGGAAAAGCATAGTCTGCCTATCCAGACTGAAGCCCTTCATATGAATGGGCTAAATGGTTTTGGTCATCATTGTTGTTATCCAAAACACCTTCTATATGTTAGTATTATTTTAAGTTTGGTTCCATCAAACCGTAATCCTCTATTCAACACCAGGGTTGTTTGCAGAACAAGCTGTTGTGCTTTTATATTAAAATTGCTGTGCCTTTTATTGTGATTTAATTTATTTTAATAAATGCAATTAATGAAATTTGTTTGATTTTTTTCTCTATATAATTATATAGTATTATAATTATTATAATTATATATAATTAATAGTATAAGACTATTGTTGTTGTATTGGTAACACTGATTGATGAGGATGTCAGGTATGCCCCATCTACAGTGGATTTATTTTTTCATTCTAAGTGAATGACATATTGTTTACTTACTTTTTGCTGGCTGTGTTTAATTAGTATTAAACAAGAAGTAAGTGGAAATAACTATGTGTAAGAATTTGGTCTTATTGCCATAACAGGTAATATACAGTATTCTACAGTTTGAGTCGCACTTACAACGTCTAAATGACAAAAAAATTAATTTTTCAACAAAAAGTTGCTCTTCACATATGGGCACCTTTCATATGAGCAACCCAATCCGTGGATAGTACAAAAAAACCTTCAAGAGAGAAGTAGATTAATAATCAGGTTTTTACAAAGAAAAGTAAAAACTTAATAAAAACTTTTGCTTGATTTGAAAGATTTTCTAAGATAAATTCAATATTACAAATAACCAAAATGTATTATTTTCTACTTATGGGACTATTTTGGTACATTTTGGGTTTGTGTAACAATTATTGAATTTTATCTTAGAAAAATTTAATTATAGTATTAAAAACTAATATAATATTTATTATTGATTATTTTTACTTAAATTGAGTAGAATGACGTACAGTAGTAGAATTAACGTAAGTTTTAATTATTATCTATCGCATATACCTTTAATTATCTGTGTTTTATGGAGTGATTTAAGTGGAGAGTGAGTGTTACAATATGAATTGTAGAGGGGTGAGGAGTATCTAGTTTATCTCTAAGGAGACTATAGTATGGGTAAGTCCCGTTGTGGCACTCTATGGAAACTGTCTCACTTCTAGACCCCTTATCACTGTGTTATATAGGGTAAATCCTCCCTCCAAGTATTATTCTCTTTGGCCATAGGGAACAGTATAGGTGAAATTTAATAAGACAGTCAATAAGTCCAAACTGTCTTTCTTCTTTATCTTATTAGATTTTAGGTAAAACATAATACGTCGGTCAATAAGTCCGATAACTACTTCTAAGACTGGCAATAAAATTACACATCACTGACTTCCTTGAATCTGTAAAGTACTTATTTTACTGCTGCTCTCAAGATTTTTTTTTCATTGTTAATTAATCATTACTCTATAGTAATAATATCTCATGCTTTACTCTAAGCTTATATGAAAAGTAATTCTAGTTAAAAGATTTTGTCAACTTTATTTATCCTTGGAGGATAGTGGATGCGATCCACCACAGGTTTTGCCTGCTGGGTTAATTCTGTGATGGCTGAAAGGCCCTAAAACAAGCATTTATTTATAATTAGATTAAGTTATGGATTTTAGTTAAAATAACACAATAAAATTATCAAGAGGTATTAAAACATATCTTTATAATCCGACCAAAAAATGCAATGAAGAATTTAAGTCATCCAAGTGACATTAACACAGTGATAGTTAACGAAATGTCTCTCTAGGTAAGGCTGTTCTTGGAATCAGAATTCAAAAAACAAGAGGGATGAATAATTATAAGGTAAGTTTGATAAAACTCAGAGATAGAAAGGCAATGATTTTGTAATTTAGTTAGGTACTAGCGCTGTATGGAGATTTAATGAACTAAGCCAATTAGACAGCAAGGTGTCGTGTGCAGGTTTGGGTTTAACTTAGTTTGTGACCTTAGTGAGTATGAGGTCAATCCCTCTCCGATCCTCTACCTTGTCTCTTGTTAACTTAATATGATCTGACTTGAATCCTTTTTCATTAATTTATAACTTTATCCTTTCATTCATTAATTATAAATATCTAACACAATTTTGGTATCAAATAAATTTTAAATCTGTTCAGCATAAAATTGCTGACTGTTTATAACAAAACTATATCTCTTTATCAAACGCTTCTAAATTGTGTTTGTCTTTCCCCTTATTTATCAACATTTTAATATAAATAAATGAAAAAATTATCATAATGAATCTTTAATTATAAATTTACTTACTTTTATTTTTATATTATAATAAGAATAGTATAATAATAATAATGTAATTATAAATTATAAAAATATTATGTAATATAATACATAAAAATAATAGATAAGGTGTTAAGGTGCATTTTTAATTTTGTTTTATTTTATTGTATTAAAATTGTTGTTTTGTTATTTCTAACATTTTTATTGAAATTGTTTACTTAAATAAATAAAGGGTATTTTCCTTTCTTTCTTTAGCATACATTTTAGTGCTTAGTTGATTATAGACTTAATATCACCATTAAAAACATTTCTTATTACCACCTTTTAACTCCCCCACACTTCTCTATACTTCTCTGGAGTATAGAAGAACAATAGCTGATCTCACTTTTCTACATAATCTTATAAATTATAATATTGATTCACCAGAGTTATTTTTTAGCTTTGCTAAATTTTAGGGCCCCTTAGCATTGTTTCAAGTTCATACCACAAACTCTGGTACTGGTAGTAAGAGTGGGGAGGTCAAGCCTGGAGAGTAGACCACACCTTTGGGTCCTTTACACCATAATTCTGGTACTAACTATATACACGATGCCCCACAATTAATAAAATTCAAAAGTCTACTAATTGTTACCTGAATAATAATATTAAAATATTTACTTGTAATTTAAATTTAAAAGAGTTAATTACTTAAAATAAATTTAACAAAGTTATTTGAACAAAGGATGTATACAACAATAGAAAACAAAAAAAATGTATGCATTAACAGTATAAAAAAATCAAAATAAAAATATTTATAAATGAAAAGTTATGTTAAACTATAATACGACACACGGCTAAAATCAGTTGACTGCGAGGGAGCCAATGAGGTTAGTCCTGGATGTTAAACCACGCCCTCAATTCCAAATCAGGCCAACCTTATTGGTTCCTCAACTCTATTTTTCCGCGCTGTCAACTGTTATTAGCCATGTGTCCTACTATAATAATTTATAGTAATAATTACAATAAATAATGAACTTACCTAGGAGAAAAATATTTAGTGGTATTAACCGTACAAATACTCTTAGAGTGACTCTACTTAATAGAAAATAACAATATACTACACTAATAAAACAAAAATATACATTTAATTCTGGAGGTCATCAGAGAATTTATGGATAAAGTAAGATGGTCCGATGGTCCAGGGATTTATTATTTCGGAAAAGAACAGGTTAGTTCCGTAGCCATTAGGTAGGAGCACTAGCATATCTAAATACAATAAGAGGCCTGAAACATCTTTCTGGGGCTCTGTGTAACCTCATTGAAACCTCTTCCAAGAGTGACTTAAGGTTATAATAAATCTATTGTTTTCTGCCCGCACATTGCTTGTGTTTTGATTTGTATTTTTAACGTTCTCCTATTTAGGTCAATGTAATTTTGAATTGATTATTTTATTAATTAATAAGCGGAGGTAGTCAGGTTACTTTTTAAATTATTCAAAATATAACCTGAAGAATAAAAAGCAGCTCTAGTAATAATATCTCTATGGTAGCACTCTTGTTAAAACTTTAAATAAGAAAAAAGAACTATCCAAGGGACTTATATAAAGTTATACATACATACATACATATATATATATATATATATATATATATATAATATATATATATATATATATATATATAAATATAAATATATATATAATATATATATATATATATATATATATATATATATATATATATTTATTTATTTATTTATTTATATATATCTCGTATATTTGTTCGTATATCTCTATAAAGGAGTAACAGAAGCGTTCTTGATGTTTCTCGTAAATAAACTTATATTGTATTTACAGAATTGGACGTCTACGCTATTGTGTAAACACGAAAGAGCGTTCTAGCGTCAAATATCAAAAAGTCTTCGCGACTGGGCATCTTAGCTACATATTTTTGAAGCTTATGTGCACATTCGCGGAGACGACCTTTAGCGTAAATGACCGATCGCGTTAAAATTCTTTCTTGATGTAGCTAGAATGTACTGTCGTGCTGCTGTACAGTATGTTCCAACTAACAGTTCTAAAACAGCCTGATTTTCAGAGAGTAAAGTGATATTATTAAGTTATTAACAGCCTGGTCTAGTCACAATGAGCCACATAAGGTTAAAATTTAACACCCTGCTAATATGTGTCGCCAACTTAAATAGAACACCAAATCTTTATTTAGTAGGATTTTGTGAAGATTTAGGTTGGCGGCACTGATTTAATTATTTCTTACATGACTTTGCAGTCATGGGTATTTTTAAAAGTGCCTTAAATTTGTTTCGCATCAAATCGGTTTTTAACAAACTTTTTTGTGATCTTTTGTTAAAATTATTTAATTAGTGTCGAATTTAAATACTGAGAAGACTTATTAATAGTGAAAGAAAATATTGTACTCATTGATGAACTATTAGATGGTATTTCAGATGATATAGTGCAAGAAGCTGGGGCAGCCATATTAGATTTTTTACCTACAAATCTAAAGAAAGGTACTAAAACTCTTTATTTAAAACTTGGTGTCTTGACTAAAATACCAAGGTTATCAATAAAAGGTTTTATTGGTATATTTTGATGATCTCTCAAAGTATGAACGTCTTCATTATGAACCATATGTTTAATGTTGAAATCGACTTCACTTCTTAATTACCTCGTCTTTACGAGTTGTTAAACACTGGGTTGAACACCTAAATCCTGGGATTAAACCCCAGGATTCAACACCTAAACTGTAATTATTACCTGTTACCGTAAAGATATCATTACTTTAGGTTAAATTTTGAAACATCGAAAAAAAACCTGACCACCTTCG
The DNA here is from genome assembly GCA_018340805.1 of Microvelia longipes. Classification (NCBI taxonomy): domain Eukaryota; kingdom Metazoa; phylum Arthropoda; class Insecta; order Hemiptera; family Veliidae; genus Microvelia; species Microvelia longipes. The sequence continues at coordinate 51,222,118 of JACMZG010001863.1, forward strand.
CTAATAAATCAAATCAAATAATCAGTACATAATTACAATAACTTATAAAGTGGAACTTTAAAAATACAAATCAAAACTCAAACAATGTGCTGGAAGCCAAAAAACAATCAATTTATTATAACATTAACTCACTTTTGGAGGAGGTTTTAATAAGGTTACACAGAGCCCCTAAAAGATATTTCAGGCCTCTCAATATATTGAAGTAGGCTACGCCCCCTCTAGTAAAGATATCTATGCCTATTACCAATTAAAAGATATAACCTTTTCTCACTGGTTATCCCAATGCATCTTTATTTAAGTTTTTATTTTAATGTAGCCTGTTCTCAGACATCTTTATACTTTATTGCTGCATTAAAAAGAGATATATACTAGAGAGGGCATAGCCTATCTCAATACATTGAGAGGCCTGAAACATCTTTTTGGGGCTCTGTGTAACCTCATTGAAACCTCCTTCAAGAGTGAGTTAAGGTTATAATAAATCAATTGATTTTGGCTTCCCGCACATTGTTTGTGTTTTGATTTATATTTTTAACATTCTCATATATAAGTTATTGCAATTACGTACTGATTATCTGATTGTATTGATTGTAATATGATGTCTCTCTGTCTTGTAGAGTCTAAGTCTTTTAATTGTGAGACTAGCCTTCTTTCGAGTTTGGTAACTATGAATATTTTCATGTTTTTCTAAACTATTTTTTATATCATCAATGTAAATTAAGTACTGGTAACTTGCCAGGGAATACAAACTTAAAAACCTATCAGTTTCAAAAACACTTTTACACGACAATATTGTCTCAGCGGGAGTAAAGTAAATTACTCCCGCTAAAATGTAAATTAATATAATGTAAATTTACATTAAAATTAAAATTTTAATGTAGATTACTCTCAAAGCCTTTTTTTCTGAACCAGAATATTATTTGCATTATTATTGTATGTTCCCTTACCCCTTGTGATATATATTTTTCAATTTTCAGTTAAATTAATTACATTTCAATTATTAATTATTCCTCATTACTCTCTTTATTGTTTTCTTTTCTGTTGTTTTTTGAAATTGTTTTAAATTTTTAAAAATGTTTCTTAAAATTTTAATGTATTTTCTTCTCGTACAACACCCTATTGTCAGCTTTTGTATCTATCTCAATGATGGATGTATTAAAAATACGTTTGAATGGATAATGTTTAATTGTCATTTATTGTATTTTAATTCTTCTTCTAAAAATTGTCTTTATCTTTTTAAAAAAGATATATGGTTTTCATTTGTTATTTATTGGGTCTAGGGGCACGGCAGTGCCCCCGTTAAGATAAAACGAGGACTGAAAACTTTATATTCTGTACAAAGCTTTAGTGACCACTAGTCGAACTAAATATTCGTAAAGGATACAAAGTTTACAGCCCTCGTTTTATCTAACTCGGTAGAGCCACAGGAGCCAAAATCTTATTAGATTTCTTTGATAGGCCTCGGCAGCTGTTAAGTTTATCTTCCGCGTCCTCAGAACCTAATGATGTTTCCTTCCTTCAACTTTGCCTTCTGACGGCACAAACAAATTTAAGCTGTAAATCATTATTCCACTCCTAGTAGCCAAAATAATTGTTCGGTATCATTACCCCCACTCTTCCTTTACTTCCGTTGTACGAATAAATTCAAATGCGAAATTTTTAGATGAAAATTCGCGCAGTAAACGAAGGCCTAATAAAACCATCCCTAAAGCAAAATGTTTCGCTGAAAGATTTTCAGTAGAAAGGCCTCAGGTGTGGTTATCTTAGTATAAAAAAATATTTAACTTTTAAAAAATCCGATTTTAAGGTTACAATTTACAAAAAAAAATAATTTGGATTTTAACCAAATTTTCAAGTTTATCCACCAACATTTATTAAAGGAAAGTTTTCTAAGAGATTTGTAAGAGGTTTTTAACTGCTAGGAATGAAGGAGATTGGATTAGGATGACGAGTCCGAGATATCTCTAGCTCCTCGAGAAGTAATCTTAATTGAAAACCATCCCCTCGCAGGTACCTCGAGATTTCACTAAATAGCACTGTTTCAAATGCCTTGATGAATCCCCAACCCTTTCCTGCATTTTCCCTTCCGAGTGACAATAAATTGCCGTTATAATCCTTTATAAAAGAATCATCGGAGGAAAGGTAGCTTTTAGTGTTTTCTCGAAATCGTTCTTAATTCGAATAGCCCTTTAAAAATCCTCTTTTTCTTATATTTTCATTTTAAGCCCATTAAAATTAATTTAGTTAAGAATTCCATTCTTTAACGACTCTCCTTTATCTCGTTTTCTGTTTCTATGAGCTCATTGCTTTGAAAACAAAGCCTTAGACAAGGATATTATTCTGTTTTATTCCGTGTTAATTAATTTTTATCTAAATTGTCTCCTAAGATTTTTTTTGTAAGAGTCGATGCTGTCTTAGTAAGTAATTAAAAATGAATGAGTAATTTTCTTTTAGGATTTTTTTTCTAGGTCTTTATTAATTATAAACTGATTTTTTTTAAATCTCTTAACACTCTCCTTTTTGTTCATAAAAATGTATTGTAATAATTAATTAAAGGTATTACTCGAATAACTAGGATTTGTCACTTGAAAAAAACTAAAACTTAATTATAGTGGGGATTTGAAAAATAAAATGGGATTTTCAGAGCAAACGCATTACTTTCCCTATATACTGCGCAATAATGAGATAAGTAAATGGAGGAGGATTTCCCGGGTAGGAGGGCTAAATAAAGTTGAAATAAGTGACTATGATCGTGTGGACCAGGTTATCAGAGTTTCTCCTAATCTTGAAAACCTTAATAAAGCAATCATTGAATTTCGTTTTACCCTTGAAAATCTGGAAAAAACCTTGCAATTTTTTGGGCGGCACCATCTAAATTTATGAGGGGGTGTGCGACCCAAAAAAAAAATAAAATACAACAAAACGTATGAAAATAATTATATAACAATAACTAACAGACGACAATGTCTGGAGATAAAATCTTGTATGAACCTTGGGAGTAAAATGCCATTTTTCCCCTCGCAACAATTACCTCTCTCGCCTTTACCTCTGGACCTTAAAGTCTTAAATCGCTCGGACAATTACCTCTCTCGCCTTTGCCTCTGGACCTTATAGTCTTAAATCGCTCGGACAATTACCTCTCTCGCCTTTGCCTCTGGACCTTATAGTCTTAAATCCCTCGGCTTTGCCTCGAGAGTTCAATACCTAAATCTCTTGGCTACGCCTCAAGAGTTAATTTCTTTAGTTCCTTCGGTTTTTCCCTAAAGACCAATTAACTGCTCAGAACAGGATAAAAATAATAACAGGATTCTTTGTGATTTCTTGGTGCATAAATAACTATTTTATTTTAAGTTTTTATTGCATATGGTCTTAAAAATAGCCCATGACCCCCCCCCCGGAGCAACAAGGATCCCCCTGGCAAAACCTCCTCTGGGGTGAAAAATTTCCCCCAGCAGTAAAAATGTGTCTCTTGCTAAAAAAAATATTTTGAGATCAAAATGAGAATTTTATCATTATTGCTTTTAATAATTTTACCCAAATATGCTAATTTTGTATTCTGTTTCTACTGTTGGTATTTTTTAAAAGTTAAGTATGTACTAGTATACCGTAATATTTCCTATTTTGAAAACCGCATTAAATTCTAAGAAATTTTATCAAGTTTTTTCATATTCATTTGAAAATTCGCCTATATCGTGGTAGTATCCCACTAATATTAACCAGTAATATGTCGAATCGATAAAGGACAATAACCATGTGGCCTGATAGTGTTCTACAGACGCTACAGTATTTAATGTAAAATTTAATACTGCCCTCCACGGCACAAGAATGTTTTTTTTATTCTTTAGTGGTTAGTTTTTAAAATAAAAACTATTGTAATAAAAACAAATAAAGGTTAAAAAAATAGGACCCCTCTTGGAATAATATTTTTATGCTTTACATACTTATGTATAATCAGATAAACAACTATTATTAATTTCAGCAAACCGCCAATACCCAAGAGCCATAAAAATGAATGTTATACAAAGATTGTATAAGATCTTTCAAGAAAATTCTTGAGGGGAAAAATCGCTCAAAAAGAAAAATAACACCATAAATTTACTCTTGTCTCCTTCTCTTCATTTCCAATTATGGTTTAAAGGAAATTGGGACAAGACTATAGATTTTCTAAGAGATAAAATGAAAGGGATGAAGAGCCGAAATTAGGATCCATTCCTATTAGAGATGATTTAATCAAACGCCTTGTTGTCCCTTTACTGCACTAAAGAGGGGGACATGCTGCAAAACAAACATTCTATCAATTTTATCCAATTTTACTTTGAAGGGGTTTTCTTTATACATCTTAATGAAATGGATAAAAAGGACTGTTTTCCCTTTACAAACTAGTTTCCTCTCATTTAAAACTTTATTTTCGGTCATATTTTTTAGGTGTAAATGTTAATAGAATTATTTCGATTTTTAGCTGGTTTATTATTCGACTTAATAGGTCTTATGTTGGAGCTATTTAATAGTTACAAAGTGTAATACAATAATAAAAACATAAAATTGAAGACAATAAAAACAAAACTTAGCGTTATTAGACTAACATAACCTCCAAGCCTAGTTGCTCCTCTGCCCTTGTTCAAGAATAAGCTCACTTGTCTTTTTTTGCCAGAAAGTAAGACTGTTTAACTTAAGTGGGTAACAGGTCATATGGGTGTCGTGGGTAATGAGATAGCTGATGAACTTACTAGAAACCTCATTCATTGGTCCAGAACCTGTCCTTCGTCTCAATTACACATGCTAAAACACTCGGATAGCTGGTTAATGAAGATCCTAAAACTTAATTGGCAAGCCTTTGCTAGTTGCAGACAAGCAAAAATGTTCCTAAGCCTTGCCTTAGAAACCTGATCGGTTCTGATCGGTCACTGTAGATTACATAAACATCTTAATACTTTAGGCATAATCTCAGAGACTAACTGCCCCATGTGTGGGCATTATGAGGAGACAGCCTTTCACCTGCTTGCAGAGTGTGAGGCCTATACTTCTCTTCGTATGAATAGGAACTTTCTTCTCTTAGTTGGAGAGATATCCTACAGTATATCAACCTTTCCAAGAGACTCTTGGTAGAGGTGGTGTAGGAATCGGGGTTGGCCTCTAATTTTGCCTGGGATTAGGCAAAATTTGACCTAATCTACCCACAATAGTAGTTTATATTAAATATATTTGTCTTTGACTTAAATGACACTCAATATTAGTTTATATTAAATATATATGTTTCTGACTCATAGTTTCGAGAGCTGGAAAGGCTGGTCTGACAGTGGGGCACGTGTTGTTTCTAGTTGAAGCTATAGAAATTTAGAGCAAAACCACGACTCTTCTGTGGATTAGACTTAAAATGCCTACACTAGGACTATATAAGGTAGGACACTATCTACTTTCTAAGGGAAGCAGCAAAAAAGGCCCAAGAACGGGGCCTACTTTGCTAGGTGGTCTATCACCTCTCTCTTATTACTATCTATCACTATCACATTGCATATATATATATATATATATATATATATATATATATAATATATATATATATATATATATATATATATATATATATATTATATATATATAATATATATGTATATGTATATATATATATATATATATATATATATATATATATATATAATATATATATATATATATATATATATATATATATATATATTATACACATATGGTTGTAGGTGAGGAAAAGTTTAAACAGGGAGAGGGGGTAAACAGAATATATCTCAACAAATTTATGTCTCAAATGAAATTATGTCCGATTTTGTCTCAAAACGTATATTTGTCATACGTATTACTTTAAAATGTTTTGCTTGAACTTCATATTCTTCTAAACATTAGAGAGAATATACAGTCATGTTCGTATGAATACACATGGCCAGGTCATGGATATGAATATTTATAACACGTCCGGCATAAATGTTGTTAGAAGAGGCATTCCCACGATGCCTCGTCTCTGACCAGTGTAAATATTGAATGAGGAATGTAAATGTAATAAGGTTGTTTTATTTAAATATTTTACGTTTATATTGGAGTACTTGCGGGGTGGGCTTAAAATTTCTCGTCTGTTTCGTTATCACTGTCTTCATTTACACTTAGATTTGTACTTTTCCTTAATTATACCGAAGGTAAATAGAAAAGTTATATTTAAAAATATAAATATATTTAAAACGAAATTTAATTAATAACTTGTACTCCCTAGTACAACAGAAATCAAAATAGTTTAGTTTGTACTTAACTTATTATAACTTTTTTTTCTCACATGATTGTGACATTTTTATTTTCTTTTTAGGCAATTTATCTTAATAATAACTGCGAACGAAATGTAAAAATAGCAAAATCGAAAATCATTTTTATGTATGTGTATATTTGTATGTGTGTGACCTCTCATAAGATCATTTTTCCTTTGAAAATTCGATATCATTGGTAAATCAATAATACTACTAAACGCTGTTATTTTATATTAAAATTCTTTTATATCCAGATGGTGTATAATGTAAAGTTTATTAACTAGTTTTTAGGGAGTAAATCAGCACTTTTCACTCCCAAGGGAGGAAAAGTTACTTTTCACTCCCTTGGGAGTAAAAACTAACTTTTTCTCCCTTGGGAACATAAAACGATTCCTATTATTGGGTTAATTTAGCCAATTATATCGATTTTTAGGGGAGAGGTATTCTCTAAATTTATACAGGTGACCGATCAATTAAGTTGATCAAATTTTTCTGAGGGGGGGACCCTAAAATTTATTAGGGGGATCCGACAAAAAAAATTATTGGCTCAAAATCCGTTTCAGGTCAAAAGAAGTAGTTTGGAGCAATACATTTTATTTTTATTTTTCGGGGGCAGCACGGCTAATATTTATAAGGGGGCCCGACCAAAAAAAAATCAGAATAATGTACGACAAAACGTATTGAAATAGAAATCAACGTCTAAAGATAAAATCTTGTATGCACCTTGGGAGTAAAGTTCAATTACCTCCTCCGGCTTCGCCTCGGGAGTTAATAGTCATAACTCTCTCGGCTTTGCCTCAGGAGTTAAACACATAAATTCCTCGGCTTCGCCTCGGGAGTTAAATACTTTGGTTCCCTCGGTTTACGCCTTAGGAACCAACTAACTGCTCAGGGAAATAATAGCATTCTTTACTCCCTTGGGACATAAATAACTATTTATAGTTAGTTATACAATGTATAATAAATTGTAAATTATAAACTCATTGTATGTGATAAAAATAATGAAATTAATTATAAAGTATTGTGTTTGCATTAAAATCCGAAACCGTTATCCTGAATACTTTTTACTAAGCTGTCTGTCTGTATGTGTGTGTATATGTATGACTGAGTGTGTGTGTCTGTTTTATCACATTTACTATTTGTTTATAAACTTATCAATAAGCAAAACAATATAATTTCTTCTGTTGTTCCTCATATTAACTATATTAATTCTAAAGTTGGGCACTAAGAGGAATAAAATAACTACTGCTGTCTACTAATTCACTATATTTCGCCCTCTACCTCAGGGCATATTCATGTAATCTACAACATAGATCAATACAAATATATTATGTAAGGTAATGTTCGAACCAAAAAAGTATTATTAATTATTAACTTATAATAATTGATATGGATTAATATGGATTTTATTAAAAATTAAATATATTACTTAAAATTTAATTTCTAATTGAATTGTAAGTAATTTCTAATGAGGTAGAGGGCGAAATATAGTGAATTAGTAGACAGCAGTAGTTATTCTATTCCTCTTAGTGCTTAACTTTAGAATCAAAACAATGTAAAATATCGGAGGACATAACAATGATATATAACATAATAATGTCTCTAAATTTAGGACATGAGCAGTTAATGTAATGATTGTAAGCATGCGCAGTTTTTACCAAGCATGTTCATTTTTTTACGTTTATTTTGTAATGAGTTCTTCTCTATCTTTTTTTATTCACACGTTCATTTATTGTAACATTTCTTTTATTAAACATTTATATCTAATATCATTACACTTTCTTAATAGACCTACGCCTGAATTATTTCCATATTATGATACTTTATAAGTACTAGTAAATAGACATAGTAGGAAAAAAATCAAATAAATATAACTTGAATAGAAAACATGTCAGTTTAGTAATAAAGATGTAATGCTATAAAGGAAAAAATATTACTAAATATTTTATTTCTTTTCCTAGATACTTTACTATGGGGTCTTTAATACTTCTTTCAATAGAGTTTAGAAATGCTTCATATAGAAAGCATACTGTATTTTAAGCATACAGAATGTCTTTTTATACTAAGCAGTTATTTATGCTGAAACGAATTTATTTCGTTTATTTAATATTATTATCTATCACAACATTTTTTATAACGAAGCAGTTTAATTTTGGAAATTTTAATTACTAATAAGGCTGATGCGAAATAGGATTAATAGAAATAGTGGATTCTGTATTTATTGTACGGGCAGTAATAGCTGTATAAATAATAATAGGACATAATAGGGAATTTATTTAAGCTATAATTAAACTATCTAACCACACCGGTGTTAATTTTTTTCTTTTTCGGGCGGCTGTAAAGTAGGCACTTTACATCCTCAAAAAAGTAGGTGAAATGCGTCCTTTTACTGTCTCGCTTCACTGACAATATATCATATATATATATATATATAATATATATATATATATATATATATATATATATATATATATATATTATTATATATATATATATATATATATATATATATATATATATATATATATATATATATATATATATATATATATATAATATATAATATATATATATATATATATATATATATATATATATATATATATATAATATATATATATATATATATTATTATTTATATATATATATATATATATATATATATATATATATATATAATATATATATATATATATATAATAATTATATTAAGTGTGTTTCATATTAAGTGTCCACCAAAGAAGGATGTGATAGTACTCCTCAAAGAGAACAAAAAATGCCCTATAATATAAACCCCGATCTCCAACCGTTTTCCCACAAGGTCAAATTTCATATTTTTAAAAAATGTTTAACCTCACATCATAAAATTGTTAATAGCGTTTAAAACTGATCAAGGTAGAAAGATGAAATTGGTCTCGTTGGAAAGTTAAAAAATTGCCACACATTATTTTAACACAAATTATCAACTATGTCAAATATTTTGGAACTACAGCCCAAAAATTTGCATAAAAAATGATTTTTTGCAAAAATTGAATTTTATGGAATTTTTATGGTAGGGCATTAGAGGAATAAAAGATGAGCAAAAGTTTAGCCAAGAACGGAAAAAACCCTAAATTCATCATACATTCAATAGTCAAAATGTTAATCTATTTTTCTTCGAAGTTGAAAAAACTGATAATTTTTAGCATTTTGGACATCTGAAGTTTACTACTCCGCCAAAATGAAGTCCCTTCACACAAAAAAAAGTAACCCAGATTTTGATTAATTTATGTCTACATGTTCAAAATTTAAAAAGGTAGGATGGAGACATTTAGTCCACCTTATATAAGCCCTTGACCTTGATGATTTTTTTGAGACCTTGATGATTATTTTAAGACCTTGGGCCTAAAGAAAATTTTGTCTTAAAGATTTCTTTCATTTTTATAAAACCTTTTAATATTTTTATTTCTAAATTTCGATTGAAAAGAGGGAGGGAAGAATGTGATTAGAATTGTATCGGTAAAAAGCTTTAAGATTTAACCTCTCTTTTTCTCCTTAAAATATATAACTCCTGGAAACTCTTTGTATAACATTTTCAAGGAGGTACTTGAAAATATAAAACTGGTAAAAAAAGATTTATATAAGAATTTTTCACCAAAGTCCTTCCATTCCGTTAAAAAACTTCCAAAGGGTTTCCTCCCCGATCTATAAGTTGGGGGGATAAAGAAAAAAAGTTGGTTTCTTTTCAATTTAATTTCTTGTTTCTTAAGAAATTTACTGGAAGAAAAAGGGGAATTTTTGTATTTCATAGTATTTACATTTTTTGCATGATTAGCAAATTCTTTTTTCTTTATCTATTTTTATATTTTTTAAAAATTATAGTTTTTAATGAAGACTATAAATATTAAAAGAAAAATAATCTAGAATTTTCTCCATCACAAATGTATAAAAACAGCCTTTGCTTTATTTTTGTGGACCTTGAATCTACTCATATAAACAATGTCAAGGCCATATGAGTAAACCTATAGTGATAACGGGGCACTCTGATATGGTTACTAGAAGAGTCTATCTTACCAAAAACCTATTATGTGGTAAAAAAAAACTCCCCGCCAAGTCTTTGGTCCAAAAAAGAAGCGAAATTAACTTATCTGTCCCGCCAAGTCATGTCCGTATTGGTTGGAGACGGTTATTGGTGTTTCAAAGTGAAGTTACTAGATTGACAATACTTAAGGGCCCTATTTACATTGAGAGGCAATCATCAGCTTCTTCTTCTTGGCGGCAAGTCAGCGGTGTGAACGAGTTGTATAGTTTCTTTTGCTGTATTTTGAGATATCAAACAATTCAGGTGTTTGTGGAGACTAATCATAACAGAATTTAGCGGTTGTCTTAATTGTAGCAGTTTTACTTACGTGCATAGATGCAGGAGTATACAAAAGAAATGAATGAATAAATAAAACGATAAGGGTAATCAGGCACTACACCCTATATACCCTAGTCAACACTATCTTTAAAATGTATTCACTTTTCTGTGAACACTTTTCTGAAGCCACTTGTTCCGCACATGCACTGACGCCAAGTATTGTTTCACCTCTGCCAGAAGTGCTGAGCTTTTTTAGACACCAGTCGCCATCGTGTTAAGCGATTATATGCAACTTTCAGTAGACAGGGTTCCGGAGTAGAGGTAAGATGAGAGCCAATAAGAAAAAGTGAAGTTGACAAATACTTGTAGTCGTTCGAGTGGCTCGTTAACGAATAAAAAGATCGCGAATTCAAGACCGCCTCGATCTTGATGGCGAACTCCACAAGCCATAAAACATTTTTGCCATAAAGAATACGTAAAAGTCGCTTAAAGGACTTTAACCCAGACTCTCTTAAAGGAGGGGACGTTCCAAGTGAACTCCTTATCCGTAGCATAATACTTGAGTTCACTCAGTGTAATGTTAAGATGATACCAGTTGTTAAATTTTTGTTAAAAAAGGTTGTTGTTTTTAGTTAAGTTGGTGTATGAGTATAAGTTAATGAGTATAAGTATAAGTTGGGTATGAGCATAAGTAAGTATTAGAGTAAGTATTAGTATGAGTATGAGTAATAAGTTAATGAGTATAAGTATAAGTATGGTATGAGCATAAGTAAGTATGAGTAATAAGTTAATGAGTATAAGTATAAGTTGGGTGTGAGTATAAGTAAGTATTAGTATGAGTATGAGTAATAAGTTAATATAAGGTATGAGTATAAGTATAAGGTAGGTATGAGCACCCATAAAGTTTTTACCGCTATTGGGGTAAACCTTAACAAGCACATCTCGGTCCAGAGTTATGAGGAAGGCAGCTGTATTCAAGGAGGAGACAAGTTTCAGATAGAGCGCCTTTGAATTTAGACAAACGAACAAGCACAAATAAGCCTCAGAGATGGTGGCTTTTTGTAATAAAGAATGGTTAACAATAAATGGTCCTGCAAAATCCACGCCAACGTGAAGAAACGGTCGTGTTTTCTTAGTTTAATCTTCGGGGAAATCACTCATTGTAGGTTGAATCGGAGGAGCATCAAATCTCCGACATTTAATGCAATTTCGAGTAATTTTTCTGAAAGCATTTCTAGCGCCATAGGATGCTTGGTATTCCTTGGAAAAGTAGAATTTTTGAGACGACCGCCTACCAAGACGACACCCGACTCATCAAGAAAAGGATGTAACGATATCAAGTAGCGTGGCATCGGTGTGTCATTGGATGGAAGCTTGTTGTTAGCAAATGCTTGACCTTAGAAGGCTCGCAGGGCGACTCGAGTTGCTCTTGCTAAGTACCTGGGGGTAGGTAAAGGCAACTTCTTCGTTCTATCAACTAAACGCAGGTAAAAGGCAATAGAGCGTATTAGTTTCCTAAAGCAAGAATATTTAGACATGAATTCTACTCTAGGAGATGCTTCATTAGTTGATACTAAAGAGACTTCTAAATGTTTGAATCCGAGTAGTTTGGATGGAGAGCTATGACTCGAGATCTTCCACTCACTTTTCTCCACGATTAGCCAATTAGGCCCCTGAAACCAGAGCTGCAACTCCTCTGGAGGAACACTGTCCTATCCACTCCACTTAATGTTAAGTAGCGTCGACCGAGGTCATGGGATAACCTCAGGATGGGTGACCGCTGAGAGAGAGAGAGAAGCACTTTCATTTACGTTAAAAACATAAAGCGGTACTGTACTTATAATAAGGACAGAATGGATGTGCTAACGGACATTAGCAGGGAATGGATGAAACAAATGTTTTGTACTATCTGACGACGAGAGAAGCGAACCCGAAGTAGTGAGCATGAGCGCAGTGAATCCGGTATGGTAAGGAAAAGCTCCGAAGTATCCCATAACCAATATCTTTGTCCTTTTAGGATTTTATGGATTTTCATAGAAACTCTATTAGCCTTTAATAAGCATAAAAACCATTACAAATTTGTCTGTCTATTGCGATCGATTCTTTTAAATTAGGCATTTTCATTTAGATTGGTAAGGTTAAATTAGTAAGTAAAAAATTATATTGTGTTGTTCACAGTAGTTAACTCAGGCACTAGAGATGGAAAAACTCTTTTCTCCATTACACTACTCGTACTAGGTTTACCAGCATTAGTAGCTTGGCAAGTTAATCCACTCCCTACTGTTTGTTTCCTGTTTTTTTTTCTAAAATCCCTGTTTTTCTACCAACCCAGATCTATCTGACCAATGTTCCGTATAAGGAGCGTCTTTCTCTCTTTTTTTTACAATCTCCTCGTGTTTATCTGTTTCGTTTAACTACATTGCATTGTTTTTATCAGTTAAATTCAAAATGTGGTACTCTACCAAAGTCCCTCCGGATTTCTTTTGTAGATTATTTGTAAGATTTGTCTCTTTGGTTTAATCGAGCCAATGAACATTTTATTATCACAAACTTTTAATAAATTTATTTAGGGGTATTTTTGTACACTCATTTTAAACAGTAAGGTATACTGTATCTTTAAGCAGAGATTATGTATATCTTTGTATACTGTATCTGTATTAAAACAAAACGATTTTATGTTTCAGGTAAACTCACTCAACTTAACAAATCATTCTCAAGTAGTAAGGTAATGAATTTAAATTTTTAATTCATTAAATCTTCTAAAATATATTTCAAATAAATAAAAATGGTTAGTGTTAAATTAAAAAAATCAAAAGTATTTTTCCTTATATATATATATATTATATATATATATATATATATATATATATATATATATATATATATATATATATATATATATATATATATATATATATATATATATATATATATATAAATGCCAGACGTTGCATGGCATCGAGCGAAGCCAAGGATCTTGAATACAGGGGGGATATTAAGTCGATTTACCATACAAAAAAGTGACCCCCATCGAAACCTCAAAAAAAGTGAATTCAACACGAAACACACGTCAAATACTAATTGCACATGCTTGGTACAAACTTCGCATGCTTACAATTCTAATAACAGCGCAGGTCTTAAATTTTAGGGACAAACTTACCTCTCAGTGGTTCCTCATTCTTTATTGCTTGAGAAGGTTATAACAAAACATGCTTAAAGTATCACTTACTGAAGTGGCTAAGTATAATCCAAAATTAAAAATTATATAAGCGCAAATGACTTAACAAGCACCACAAATGTAACAATCACGAGAAGCACAGAAGAAAGTTGAAAGCAATCTCGACAACCTTGCTACATAACCTGCGTTTGGCGTTTTTTTTTCATTATAACCAAAGGGAAGGTATAAGTTTGCTCCTATTTCTCTATCACATACAACTTCCATGGGGTCAGAAATATTCCTTAATGCGTCATCCCCTTTATTCAAGATCCTTGGCGAGGTCGTGGGATTAGAAGCTCAGGATGGGTTACCGCTGAGAGAGAATGAGAGAAACACCTTTATTTACGTTAAAATCATATAAAACGGTGCGGCCTTAAAATAAGAACAGCATGGATGTGCTAACGGACGTTAGCAGGAAATAGATAAAACGAATGTTTTGTAACGTCTGAGGACTAGAGGAGCGAGTCCAAAGTAGTGCGCATTAGCGCAGTGAATCCGGTATGGTAAGGAAAAGTACCGAGATACCCCATAACGGCATAGTTATATTGTGTCAACTATTCATGTTTTGCAAAACTCGGTAGTATCAAATGATACATAGTAGCATGCCTTAAGATTTAAATTATCATAAAATTTTAACCGCGTACACGATTTTGTTCATTAATAACAAATAAAGTAAAGTTGGTATTTTCTTGACTAGTTTTAAGTTTTCCTTCTATAGTTTAGATAGGCTAACCTGCTATACACTCATGTATTAGCTGTATTAGTTTCTTATATTGAAATTATGCTTGACGCTAAATAAAGTCATATAGTAACTTTAGTTAGCGCCGTGAAATGATCTACAATATTAACACCAACTTCGCCTTTCCACCAATAAGGTTTTATTAACTCTGAGCAATGCCGGCTTCCGGCTGTAATGCCATCTATAGTGCCTAAACAAGTAACAATCATAACTAACAATATAACTTAATATAACCTAATCTTAACACACTAAATAAAAGGTCCAAAAAAATTAAACACAAAGTTAAAAAAATTAAAAAAGTTTAAAGCGGAAAGAATCTATCAATAAATATAAATAAATAAATAAAATAATGAATATCATAAGATGATAATCAAATAAATAAAAAATAAAGAAAGAAAATATGATAAATTTTATTTATATGACTTATTTTCTTTCTCAATTTCGGCACTGGAGGTCCGGGGTTCGCTGCCCGGGCTATGCTCTAGGATTTTATGAATAGAATTTGTATTAAAAAAAATTTGGCCAACTTTAATTAATTCTTAGAGAGTAGTAGATGCAACCCACCTGAGGTGGTTCCCGCAGGGTGAATACCCTGGTCCTAAAACGGGCATTTTATTTTTATTTTCTTTCTTTATTTTTTATTTATTAATTATTTTATTTGGTTATCATATTCATTATTTTATTTATTTATTTACACTTATTTATTTATATTTATTTGTTATTTATGGATTCTTTTCGCTTTAACCTTTTTAATTTTTTTTTAACTTTGTGTTTTATTCTTTTGGACCTTTTATTTAGTGTGTTAAGATTAGGTTATATTAAGTTATGATTGTTACTTGTTTAGGCACTGTAGATGGCATTATAGCCGAAAGCCGGCTCTGCTCAGAGTTAATAAAAGCTTATTGGTGGAAAGACGAAGTTGGTGTTGTTAATTCACGGCGCTAACTGAAGTTACTATATGACTTTATTTAGCGTCAAGCATAATTTCAATCTAAGAAACTAACACAGCTAATACATGAGTGTAGAGCAGGTTAGCCTATCTAAACTATAAAAGGAAAACTTAATACTAGTCAAGAAAGTACCAACTTTACTTTATTTAATCTTTCATAACATTATAGCTACATGAAATCTTAAATATAATTTAAATTGATAGAAAAAAGAGCTACGGGATACCTCGGAACTTTTCCTCATCATATCAGATTTGCTTCGCTAATCTTCACTACTTCGCACTCGCTTCGCTCGTCCTCAGACAGAAAATACATTCGTTTTATTCCAAGGTGTCACCTATACAGTCACTGTCCTTGCTCGACGCTGCTTAACTTTTATGATCTAACAATAACCATGAAACATGCCGTATTGAAACGAAACTTATAATTATTTATATCATATTTATTTGAAGCAATGTAAAATATTTATTTTATTTTGTGCCCCCTTCTCCCTGAAAATAGTAATTAATTAATAAAAACAAAATATTGACTACAATCAATTATTGACTCACTTAGCTTAGTATTTAAATTATAAGCGCTAGTGTATTTTATACCATAAGGATGTGAATAAAAGTCTATCCTCAAATAAATTTCAACCAATGTAATGATGACAAAACCGGCTTTCAACCTAATACAGGTCATCCTCAGTGCCGGTGAGAAGAAGCAAATTTTTACTCTTGAGTCTTGTAACAAGATTTCAGACTGGATGCAGACATACTCAATACATGTCTGCACTTAGCTTTCACTTAGCATGTCAATAAACATATTTCCGACGCAAAAAACTCTTATTTTACAGCCTATTTACATAATACTATTATTACTTCAAAATTTGAATGAGATTGAGCACAAGTGGAGTGAGTCTTACTCGACTCACCGAGCTGTTACCATCTCGGAAAAGAAAATAGTTTTATGCATTTTTAACTTTCATCTTTATCTTCATGGCACTGATGATGACCTCATGTTAGGTTGAAAGCGCTTTGCCAATAAACAATTATTTTTGTGGAGAGACTCTTTTCTTCATTTCCTACTTCAAAATTGTTTCATCTTGACTATTATGCTTCATTATTTCTCTCTCTTGATATTTTTGTTGGAGTATTACATGTAACAAACTGTTTCTCTTGCATATAAACTCATATTTGTCTTTGAAAGTTAAATTTCAAACTTATCTTACGTAACTATAATTGAAATTTAGTAAGAGAACTGTTAGCTTACCCTTTAGACTTGAGACTAATTAAATCTAAATATTTCAAGTTGTTTGGCTAAAACTAGAGCCCTGTATTCAGGTTAATTACACCACCATTGAGCAAATATCGACTCCTTTATGCCCCTTTCTGTTTAATGTGTTTTTTACTTTCTGATCCCTCCTCTGACGAGCCTGTTTATTATTTAAGGATGATATCAATTGAAGGCTCTGCCTCCATGGTAGTGATGGTAGAATCACTCGTTTGCAGACAAGGAGTCTGTGGTTCGCAGCCTATGACTATGCTCTAAGTTTAAACGATTACTATATATAATAATGAAATGTCGTCAACTTTAATTAATACTTAGTGCATAGTGAATGCAACCCTCTTGAGGTGGTTCCCGCAGGATACATAACTTAATGGGTCCCCTAAAACAGGAAATAATTTCTTTTATATACATATAAATCGTAAATTTTAACTATCCCTTAACAAAGCTATCAGTTTCTAAAGTTAGAATAGATATATTAACAGGGTCCCTGTAGTGTAATCACTAGCACGTCTTTCCCACAGACAGTTTCGGTTCGATCCCGATGGGAGCTTGTAAGATTATTATTGCATATATATATATATATATATATATATATATATATATATATATATATATATATAATTATATATTATTAATTATTTTTATATAAACAACCTATAATCCGATTTTTCTGAATTTTTGCGATTATCCAGGATTTTCTAAGGAACAAAGGCGCCTTTTTTTAAAGGACTTTGACACGAAATAAGTGACATAATGAAATTGGTATCTTTTATCAACCTACTTGGCAGTAAATAATGAATATAGAATTGATAAAAATAATCTTTTCATTAAGGCTTAAAATTAATGAATAATTATGCGGTCTATAGATAGTAGAGTTACATACTAACTTCTTTTAGTCATACTACCCATCAACACTGTAATTAATTGTTACATAACTGATTTGATTATTATCAAATTAATTATTATCATAATTAATTATTATTATCATGTGCTATCCTTTAAAAGGGATGGTAAGCCAATGGTTCCCAGCCTGTGCGATATCAGGTACTCGTTAAAGATCCTGGGTTAAGGACAAATTTTTAAGTATTTCAGAAGGTACATCTGAAATGTTTCTTCACCCTGTATATATACATATATATATATTATTATATATATATATATATATATATATATATATATATATATATATATATATATATATATATAAATTCTAAAAAATGTACATACTATAATGCTAAAATCGGAAAATCAAAAAACAATTTGGTTGTCGAACAAGAAACCAAGCAAAGGAAACACACCCGGTAGCAATCCCCGTGCAAGAATTTTCGAATTAAAAGGGCTCATTATACTTATTATCTATTTGATAAACTCAATTTAGGGCATAATTGTATACTGCTGGCAGAAAACAGAGAAAAGTCAAATGATAAGACAAGGGAAACTCGTAGTTTGTTAAACACAGGGTTTGGCCCCAAAGATAAGGGATTTAGAGGCAAGAAACCGTTATCTAATGATAGCTCTAGACTTGTGTCTCTGTTACGGCTAATCTTATCTTTATAGACATTTACCTCGATACCCACTCACTCCTATTTTTATTACAACAACTGTTTTCTTCTGTTGATACAAAAATAAGTCAAGGTTTTTCATTGGAACCTTATTACTGAAAAGTTATTTTTATTAAAGAAAAATAAGTTTCCACAAATGTAAACTTAATAAAAACCGTTTTAAATTTGACACAAAGTCATTATGCTTTGTGCATTTAAGTTTTTCCACTTTCATTCTTTATGCGTTATCGTCGTTAATGGATATCGTTAAGAAACAATATAGAGAATAAGTCATCAAAGTTTAGATTAGAGGAGCTAGTAGTAATAATAGCCGTCAAGCCTGGAGTGTGGACCAATCCTGAATCTTTTTGCACATTTTTCCATAAGAAAAGATGCTGAAGGGGTTTGAAAAGGTAGTTCCGTAGCCTGTTAACAGGAGCGCTAGGGTGTAATTTAGTAGTTTCACCATGCAAACTACGAGAATGCGCCACTGTCGTCTACTTTTCTGCAAACTATTTCTGGCAAAAAGCTGATTAATCTAAATATTTGCTGTATGCAATAATGACCAATTTTAATTAGATACTCATGTCATTAAAATGGTAATAAAAACCCGGATGATTTTATAATACCAACTTAGAAATATGGAACAAATGTTATGGTAAGGACAGTTAGTTTCAGAGCTGCCGCTAGATCCAGCACTGAGTTCACCCCCACCTTATTTTTGACTCTCTTGTATACTTTCCGACATTCTATATTTTTTATATTCTTTGATAGTTTCATAATTTAAACAAAAAGTAAAGTGAACAACCAGTTTTTTAAAATTTATCACTGATAGTTTATTACATTTTAAAATATTAAAATTACTTCCAGTATTTTGTTTTATTAATTTAAAATACCATAAATATGATTATAATATAGTTAAAATACATCGATAAAACATACATAATTGTTATCACATGTGATAAAAGTGATTTCCTGCCAGAAATTATTTTTACTAGAGGCCGTCAAATATACCGTGAACCTAGGGAAAAAATGAAAAAAATGCTTCGTGAAAGTTCGTCAGAGTTGAATATTCACGAATCATGTACACTCGGGTGTATAAAATACAATATTATGAAAAGGGGAAAAAAAACAAAAGAACAAACAAGTAACGAAACGATGACGATGAAACATCAAAAAACAAATAACAGCAAAACAAGCAGAAAGGCGGAACAGATTATATGAGGGTTTTTTTGTTATCGAACCTGACTTTAACCCCCCCCCCCACCCACCATTTCAACGACACTAGCACACTCCTCATTGAGTCATGTTATATTTGTCGGCCTCAAATAAAACTTTGAAGCGGTTTTGCAATAGAATAAATCAGCTAGGAGTCTAAAAGTAAAAGGTACGTTAAGCAACAAAACATAACCCACGAATATTTCTAAATAAATCCGCTTTGTGCTATACTGTGCTGCGAACAACACGCCCCAACAACAAAATTAAACTTTAAAAAGCAAATAAAATTAATTATATAATAATATAATAAGAATGCCCGTTTTAGAGTGTTCGCCCTGTGGGAACCACCTTGGGTGGGTCACATCTACTATGCTCAAAGGAAACCTAAAGCTAAAATTCTATTCATAAAAAAACTGAGAGCATAGCCCGGGCTGTGAACCCCGGACCTCCGGTGCCGAAGTCCAGTACTATACGACCACGCGGCTACGGAGGCAGATATTAAAATAATTAAAAAACACTTTATTTATTTTTGCAAGTGCTATTATTCATTAAATGTAGTAAACATGCATCTACCTCATTGGAATTATATTTTTGTTTAATAAGGGTGTTAAGAGATTCCAGCAGAATAAATGAAGATGGCTCATGAGCTCGATAATATTTTGGCAAATGCATGGCCTAATTATTGTTGGTCAGCGTTTATTATTTAACTAAACAAAGATTAACTTAAAACCAATAATTTAATTTTTAACGGACGATTATAAATTATCGTTTTAGCTTTAATTAATCGATGTGTTGGAAGATTAATTTTTTCCACAGATTTTACCACGGTTAAGTATAAAGGAAAGCGTAAATTTCAATCTAAAAAAATTGGTAACAGGTGAGGGGTTAAGTAGTAAATCTTTATTGGTTAAAAATTGGGAAAACGGTGGAATATGGTTGTTAGGGAGAGTGTAAGTGTAGGGTATGGGGAAGGGGATGTAAGAGGGAGGACTGGGGTGTTCTTTACGATGCGCTAGAGTACTTGCTACTATTAATCCCCTGTTTGGAGCTCAGGTTTGGGTAACTCGCTTCATATTTCTTCTTTTATTCTTTTTATTTTTCTTCTACCGAGAGAGTTAACGTAACCAAGTGAGAGTGCTTTACCAAGCAGCACCTGGTTGGACGTGATGTAAAGAAATTTTCTTTTTCTTTCTCCGTACTGAAAAGCAGAAATGTGCGATGAGGTAAAACACGTACTATTTTTTTCTCTCGTACAATTTTATACAAAGAAGTATAATCATATTATCTGAAAGAGTATGAAGCACTTTAGAAGCAAGCTGTATATGAAATGTTTTGAAAACATTAAACCAAAGTAAACTGGCTCCCACTTAAGCTTACTGAAGATATTTTTTAGTAAACGTTCTGCTTTCTTTACCAAACTCCTTACGATTGTAGTAGCTAAAATTTAACATTTAGTTTTCGTCGAATGACCTCTTATCAGAGCAAAAAAATCGGGTATGGAGTATTTCGAAACGTTTTCTCACCTCATCGGATATGCGGCGCTCATTCCCAAAATTTGGAAATAGCCTAATTTAGTTTTTAGTATATATCCTCTTAAAGCGGTCACCCTCGTTCGATGTTGCTTAACATCAATGATCTAAAAAAACCGTAGATATACTTGCCGTTTTTTAAAGAAAATTAGTGTACTTATTTATTAAACAACTACGCACGTGCCAAGTTTCAAAATAATTGGATTTTAAGTCTGCATCAAGTTTCAAATTTTGTAACAAGACTTAAGAGAAAAAATTAGCTTCTTCTCACAGGCACTAAGGATGACCTGTATTAGGATGAAAATCGGTTTTGTCATCATTACATTGGTTGAAATTTATTTGTGGATAGACTTTTATTTACAGATTTACTTTTATTACTTTTATTATAGATTAAAGATTGATGTTAAACTTTATTAATTTAACATTTAAGAAAGTTGCGAAACAGGCAAGCCATGTCCTGAGATCAATTCCTGAAACGCTAATGAATATTTTTCTTAAAATAAGTTTTTAAGCGATTCCAGCGTAATAACAAACGGATGGGAAGTTAAAAGAAAAAAAAAACGGGTACGGGGTACCTGGGAACTTTTATTTACATCCTTTATGTATAAAATCCACTAGCGCTTGTAATTTAAATATTTGTGTAATGCAATAGACTTAAAATATTTGTTTTTACAAAAAAAATGGTTGTTTATTAACTAACTTTTTCAGCCTAGGCTGAAAAGAACTAATTCCCAGCCAAGTAAGTTTTAACATATTTCAATGTATTTAGCTCTACCTTTAAATTCCTAGGCTGGTATAAAGTAGCTGATATTACCGAATAACCTGTTTTAGTAATAAATCTTAAGTAGTGGAAAAATGGTACCTCGTGCTCTGGAATTAATTCAGCATTGCTTCATATTCCTGCCGTGAGCAGATAAAACATATCATACTGGTTGTTACTTTTTAAATAACTAAACACCAGTCTTAGTTCTAGTAAATAAGCTTTTAGTTTTTTATCGTAACTTTTAGTCGATGCACATTAGTTCTGGTTTATTGTCTGCTCTTATCAATCCCTTAATGTACACTTTTTATTTCAGTATAAAAACTACGAGATAATAAAACGGCGTTGAGGTCGGTCCTTGGGGGATCCCTTTCTACGTCTCTTAATAGTCTTTACTTCTGAAAGTATCTAGCATGAGAGTCGTCCTTAATTATTATTGCTTTTTGCAAAAAGAAAAGCTTGTGGAAGATATTTCATGGAAACGTCTCTAGGCATAACCCTTGGCTGTTATCTGAGGTTGTTAATGAGTCTCACTGACTCTATACCACCTGAGTAATTAGAAACAGAGCCATTAATGCTTTTAGCACCTTTTTCTCTCTTAGTTTAGAATTACAATGAGGAAGTAGAAACTATAAGCACTTTTTTATGCTTTAAATCCTAATGTTAGTTCATTATTTAAGAAACTTTTTTTTCTCTAAAAGTTGACCATAAAGCTAAATAAAAGCTGTCTAGCATGGAATAAGTTTCCTTAAATTTTAATCTTTCGTATTTTAATCAAATTAAGAAAACACTGGTCACTTGGTTCCCGCTTTATAATTATTATACCTCAAGAACTGCGCTAGTGTCAGACATGGTTAATGTGTCAGGGGTGCCCACAGGGAGGTTACATAGCGTGAAGGGTGCCATGAATAAATTTGGAGGGGGGGTTGAAGGTATTTTTAAAAATACGGGCCCTCTCCTAGCCGAGCAGGGTTGTTACAAAAATTATATAAAAACTGGTTCAGGCAAGAAAAAGCATTTTTTTTATAAAATTATTTTAAATTTTAATTTTATAAAAAAAATATAAAATAATAATTTTATTTTTACCTTATTAAGCTCTAATAATTAAGAGCTTAAAGGTAACTTTTGTCTTAAAAAAATTAATTTGTTTTTTTAGTTCGACATATTAACTTTTGGTTTTATTATTAATAAAATAAAAAACTTAAATGCCCGCCAAATTTAATTCAGTTCAGTTCAAAAAATAATTTGTATTTGTTTCAGTGAATTTCTTTTATACATATAAAGGAAAATATATTTCATTTATACATACATACACACACAAAACACAAACAAACACACACACACACACACACACACACACACACACACACACATATATATATATATATATATATATATATATATAATATATAATATATATATATATATATATATATATATATAAATATATATAAATATATATATATATAATATAATATTATATATATATATATATATATATATATATATATATATATATATATATATATATATATATATATATATATATATATATATATATATATATATATATATATATATATATATATATATATATATATATATATATATATATATTATATTATATTATATATATGTATATAAGGCAACCCTGGCTACGCCCATGGCCTGCCTATTTAGAGTGGAGCCCTTCCTACTATGCCGCACAGTCAATATTTTAGAAATTCGTAAATACTTTAGATTTCTTGAAATAAGTGGTTCCCCGTTGGTCGTGTGCTAAACTTAAAGAAAAAAATGTTTAAAGCTGTACAAATTTCCAGCAAATCGAATGTTTATTTATCAAAGTCGGATGACTACAATCAAATGTATGTCATTCTGAAAACCTATAAACAAATTATTAATTTATGCAAAGTCAACGAATTTTTATAAAAATATTTACGTTCTGACCATTTTTAAGTCGTTTTGCAAATGGTGTAACCTAGGTTGTATTTATCCGATACATAAGTCTGAAATTGATTTATTGAAAATTTAGCCTGCTTTAAAAATTGTTCTCTTTAAGTTTTGCAAGAACCAACAGTGAACTACTTATTTTAAGAAACCTGCATCAGCTCTGTCTCTGCAGGCAAATCGCCATTTGCCTGACTCGGCTTCGCCCCGTCTATCAAATGGGTGTTATTTTTTTACCGTGTTTTGCAAAACACGGTAGTATCAAATGATATATGTTTTGCTTGCCACGCATGATGGTGGTAAGAGAGAAACGCTCGACTCTGGTAAATACTTCACAATACATTCTTCGGAATTAATTGAAGGTCAGAGTGAGTTCAGGCTCTGTCGGCGACCTGATGAGTTAGACGTAACGAAACAGAGTGGGACATGACATTGTGTCGAGCCATCAATGATGACGAATGTCGAATGATGGAATAGTTCCCCATTTCTGGTCCTGTAGGGGTTAGTTCTAAACCATGTCTATTATTCCTTTATGCCCGAGCCCATCTAACTGATACAGCATAGTTAATAGGTAATGAGATAAGGTAAACATTCCCATACCAGTTTAGATTACCATGTATAACGGTAATCCAATTACCATTTTTTTTACGGTAATATTAAAAAGTTAAAATAAAGCAAACCATTCATTATATGGATTATTTTTGAAAATGTAACATATCCTGGACTATTTGATACCAACATTGCTGAATTCCCAGACCACACAATGTATTATATTAGAAGTGATGAATTCTGATGTACCAATGAGCTTATTTATAATAACAAATGGGTAATATACTTGTAGAATGAGCGTGAATGGAGTCCATCATAAATAATAAAAGAAAAGTAGTCTCTCCACAAAACAAAACTTTATTGGTAAAGCGCTTTCAACCTAACTAGAGGCCATCATCAGTGCAATAGGTATTAGAGTCAGACTCTAATGCCTAGTAAGAAACCATAGACTCACTTCTCTACTTCTTTAACATCTCAATTGTTTTGCACTGATGATGGCCTCAAGTTAGGTTGAAGGTGCTTTGCCAAAAAAGTTTTGTTTTGTGGAGAGACTTCTTTTCTTTTATTATTATACATGAGTAATAGTCTTTGTAATTGATAGACACTGGATGGGACGAAATATATATAATATTATATAAGATAATATATTATTTATATATATTTTATATATATTATATATATATATAGAAATACTAATAATATTATGAGTAATAGTCTTTATGTATGCCAAACGATAGTTCGGTAAAAAATTATTAAAATTTAAATTATCAAAATTGGAATTCAAATTGTTTACAGTTTTAAATAAATAATATAAAGGCATGTTCCAATTAAACTTTTTAAAGTTACCGTATAAAACATATTTTGGTAATTAGATTACCACACATGCCAGACGATTACCAAACAAATAATAGGGTATTTGAACTTCCAGCGGTCAAATTAGTGGGGGAAGATATTAATGTTATGATACATTCACAATTAAGCTACGTTATTCTGGACGATGGAATAAAGTTTTGTCACATTTTTAAAGTTCGATTCCCGTCATGGCTTCTATCTCAAAAGCTAAAACTGTAATACCTGGTTGGTATTTTTACTTGTTGTACCAGTTTTTATCCTCTCCAAAGGAAAAATTTTGATCATACATCGGGAGCAAAGAGTAATCATACCCTCGTTATATTTGAATACCTCGGTTTCTTCTTGGGATTAAACAATACGGCTTTCTCAGTTTCGCCTCAGGAACCAACTCTTATAAACACAGAGCTTCGCCTCTGGGTTTGAACTTTTTGTTTCTCTCGGCTGGCGCCTCAACAAAAAGCTCGAGAGTAATGACAGTATTTTCTCCCTTGGTGCGTGAACTATTTATTCCTCGGTGAACAAATGTTTAAAAGTAAATTTTATATATTTGTATTATAAATGTATTGTATTGTCTCTCTTTTAAAGGTAAAATCTTGTAGGTACTCACCGCAAGATTCAAATGACTTAATTCTCAAAGCAATAATCAATTTCTGAGCTTCGCCTCACGAAACAAATTCAACGTTACCTCGGTTACTCCTAAGGAACTAACTCCATTTACTGCCTTTGTGTGTAAACACCTCTTTTCTATTATGATAATTTTTAATACATCTTACTAAGGTGTTAACACAAAATATTCACTACTAACAGTTTGGAAAATAAACGAAGTATTTCAATATATTTTTAAGGGTTGAAAGAGGCGTGGCCAATCTACCTCTGTATTTCTTATACAGTAGATAAGAGGGGGAATATTATTCCCCCCTCCTACATAACTCCCCTGTGTTACATTTCTAAACCCCTACTAGACTCAGTCGTGTTTCTAAACCCGGTCTAAATGTTTCGTCGCTGGCCGCTCTTCAAATCATGATAGGACTCGCGTAGTTTTAAAATAGTTTGTTTTAATTATTTCGTTCTGATTACGGTTATATATTTGATTAAGTTTATGTTTCAACAATATTTGTGAATGAACGCAGTTTTCTTTCATAAAATTGACATAAGTTTTTTTTAAATAAAATAATTTGTTATGACAAACATGAGTGCCCTGGAATATATCTTTGGGATTTACGTACTTCTCTACTCCTCATCATTTATACAAGGTTTGCAATGGTCTACTATTTTGTCCTTAATTATACCATAGGTCTATAGTGGAAACTACTATTTTTTCCTTAATTACACCATAGGTCTATAGTGGAAACTACTATTTTTTCCTTAATTACACCATAGGTCTATAGTGGAAACTACTATTTTCCTAATTACACCATAGGTCTATAGTGGAAACTACTATTAATTATTAGGTCTATAGTGAAATTACTATTTTTTTCCTTAATTACACCATAGGTCTATAGTGGAAATACTATTTTTTCCTTAATTACACCATAGGTCTATAGTGGAAACCTACTATTTTTTTCCTTAATTTATACCATAGTCTATAGTGGTACACCATAGGTCTATAGTGGAAACTACTATTTTTTTCCTTAATTATACCATAGGTCTATAGTGAAACTACTATTTTTTTCCTTAATTATACCATAGTTCTATAGTGGAAATTACTATTTTTTCCTTAATTACACATAGGTCTATTGTGGAAAAGTTGCGTGTGCTAAAAAAAAAGAAAACCGAGATTTCACTCGAAACATCCGATTCAGGTATTTTTTATAGTCCCCAGTTGTTTTTTTCAAAGTCGTCTGCCTGTAGTATCTGTGTGTCTGTTATCTTTGTATCTCTCAGTGTTCTTATTCTGTATAGTTGAAACTTGGCTCGAAAATCAATCTTTATGTCTAGTTATCTTTATGTCTATCCGGATATAATTTATACCTTTACTTAATAAATAAGTACACTAAGTTTCGTTTTAATACGACAAGTATATTAATCCATGATATTTGTTGGATCATAGAAGTTAAGCAGTATCGAGCGTGGAAAGTGCCTGGATGGGTGACCGCTGGAATGAAACAGATGTATTTACTATCTGACGACGAGCGAATCAAGTCCAAAGACGGTTTGCAGTATACATTTAACGACTACTATATTCTGATGAGGTGCGAAGCGAGTCCGAAATTGGGAGGACGAGCGTAGCGAATCCGATGTGATGAGGAAAAGTTCCGAGGTACCATGTACCCGATTTTTTTCATGTAACTAACTATCCGTTTCTTATTAGGCTGGAATCGCTTAAAAACTTATTTTAAGAAAAATATTCTTTAGCGTTTTAGGAATTGATCTCAGGACTTTTGCTTGCCTGTTTCGCAACTTTCTTTAATCTTTAATTAATTAATTTTAACATTAATGTTTAATCTAAAAGACTAACTTTAATCTTTAAGGATGTAAATAAAAGTCTATCCACAAATAAATTTCAACCAATGTAATGATGACAAAACCGGCTTTCAACCTAATACAAATCATCCTCAGTGCCGGTTAGAAGAAGCTAATTTTTCTTCTTGAGTATTGTTACTAGATTTGAGTCTGCATCCAATCTCAAATCTTGTACCTAGACACGAGAGGAAAAATTAGCTTCTTCTCACCGGCACTGAGTATTAGGTTGAAAGCCGGTTTTGTAATCATTACATTGGTTGACATTTATTTGTGGATAGACTTTTATTTACATCCTTATGATAAGAAATCCACTAGCGCTTATAATTTAAATATTTAATCTTTAATTAAATTTAATTTTAATCATCGATTGATTTAAAAATAACATTTTATATCTGTAGTACTGCTATGGAGAGAAAAAACACCTAGATACTTAATGCAATATTTATTTTGCATTTTAATTAGTGCTTATTACCTTAATTGTCATTGGGTCATTAAGATCATTATCTTAGCTTGGTTTTACATTATAATATTGACTTAATGACCTTGGGACGCACAGTTCTTATTCCATCTCGCGAAACTTTTATTTTATTCCCCAAATAGCAACATTTTTTATTAGAATCGCTTAAAATTTTTTATATGGGATGTTCAAGCGATTATAATGTGTTCATAGATTTTTTACTGATGTGTAAAAAGTGCATGTGATTTAAAGCGTGTTCTTAAAAGTACAAATACAGGTTTTCGTAACCAGTAGAAACAGGTATTTTATATCCTTTATATGTTAAATACCATAGAGATATATACTAGAGAGGCATAGCCTATCTAAGTACATTGAGAAGCCTAAAACATCTTTTTGGGGTTCTCAGGGGCTCTGTGTAACCTCATTGAAAACTCCTTCAAAGGTGATATAAGGTTATAATTAATAAATTTATTTCGGTTCACGCACATTGTTTGTGATTTGATTTGTATTTTTAACGTTTTACTATATAAGTTATTGTAATTTAGTACTGATTATTTGATTATATTTTTAGTGAAGGTTGTCAGGTTAGTTTTTCGATGTTTCAAAATTTAACCTGTAGGGCTCCTCTAGTAATAATATCTCTATGTTGAATACTAAGCGATGTAGGTGATAAACGACTAGGACTAAAAATGTTCTTTTTCTTGAGAACTACAATTTTTATTAGTAACTTTTTTTAGAATTATGAAAATAAAATGGTTGTAATAATTTTAAAATTTTGCTGTATCAGCATAATGTTCAGCCCCAGGTTAAATTACCTGACTTGTGGTTTTTCGTACTCTACTTTATACTATACACATTTATTTATTTGGTCAGTGCTGTATGGGTTTCCGCTGAGATGATACGGATGCATTTCCTATCTGAAGACGAGTGAAGCGAGTTCGAAGGCATGTTGTAGTATAAATTTAGCGAACTGTATTTCTAAGGACGAGTCCGAAGCAGGAGGGATGAGCATTACGAATCCGATGTAATGAGAAAAAGTTCCAAGGTACCCCATACCCGATAACAATAAACAATAAACATACAATTTTAAAGAATAATATTCTTATTATTTATAAGAATTTTATAAATAAAATTTTATTTATTTAAAATAAAATTTCGTTTATTTTTCATCCGTAAGTAGATAAAATACTATATATGCTACTATTCAGCAAAGGAAACATTGCTGACTCAGCGATGTTTCCTGCATCGGCTCCGCCTCTGCAGGCAATTCGCCATTTGCCTGCATGACAATTGATTCGGCTTCGCCTCGTCTTTGTCTTTGCTTTGTCAGTCAAATGGATTAATTGCCCATTCGAAAATTTCTATCCGTCCCTCGCCTACGGCTCGAGGGCTAATTTATAAAACTCGTTTGCAAAATTCCATTTTTCTGCCCAGTTGAAAATAAAAATTGTGTTTATTTTTTTTCATTTTATATTCAACTCCAAAGTAAAACAAAAGCAACAAATGTTTTAAAACGAACATTAAAAAGTTATTCTAATAAATTATTAACTATTTGTTTTGGAAAAGTTGAAATATTTTGTTGTATTAATATGTATAAATCAAATAAAATACACTTGTATTTTCAATATAAAAGTTATATTTTATTAGATACTTTAATTAGAGTAGGCTTTTGTTCAAATAAAAGTTTTTTCATTGTGTCATGCATGTATGTGGTGTTGTTAGAGGAAATTATAGGATTATAGTTTAAGGCAATATTTATTCTTGTTTAATTGGGATTCATGTATTTTCAAAAGAGTAAATATTTACTCAACTGGGTTTATCATATTAAATTTTGGCATTAATTAAACTAAATTTATTACCTACAAATAGTGTACTAAACATTACAAATTTTGATTACTCATTTCGTTTCGATAAAATTATTTTTGAACAAAATAAAATATCCGTACATATTTTAATTGGATACATCTGTTTTATAATAAATAAAATACACATTCAAATTTTATTTTGTTACAAATAAAATACACTTATATATTTATTTAATTAAAAATAATTCTTATCGAAATAAAGTGAACATACTTATTTTATTTTTATCAAAATAAAATACACTTACTTATTTTATCAAAATAAAATACACATACTTATTTTATTTTTTTCAAAATAAAATACACATACTTATTTTATTTTTATCAAAATAGAATACACTTACTTATTTATCAAAATAAAATACACATACTTATTTTATTTTTATCTAAATAAAATACACATACTTCTTTAAGCACTTACTTATTTACTTATTTATGTATAGTTTTATTTAAATTATTCACATTTTTATCTCCGTTTCTAAATTACGACTATCATCATACTGTCAACTCTGTTTCTAAATTACGACTATCATCATTTTATCAACTCTGTTTTAGGGAATTTCCTTTGAAAATTCGCCTAATGGGATAGGCGTCATGGCGGAATTTGAATCTCGGACCACGACACAAATCCGTTTCAGAGGTCCCTTATGACGAAAACATACGTTTCGCGAAACCACCGCGCCGGAATTATTTATTTAGTAGTTGTAAACTTATATAATGTATAAAGCACGGAAACACGCATCCAAAGGAAATTCGCCCGACATGCGGACCACCGCGCCAGAATGTTTTAAATTACGACTATCATTATATTGTCAACTCTGTTCTAAAACTATATTATTTCTCTGTTTCTAAATTACGACTATCATCATTTTATCAACTCTGTTTCTAAATTACGACTATCATCATATTTTCAACTTTTTTTCTAAATTACGACTATCATCTTATTATCAACTCTTTTTCTATATTACGACTATCATCATATTGTCGACTCTGTTTCTAAATTATGACTATCGTCGTATGATCGACTCTGTTTCTAAATTACAACTATCGTCGTATGATCGACTCTGTTTCTAAATTACTACTATCATCAAATTGTCAACTATGTTTCTAATTTACGAATATCATCATATTATCAACTCTGTTTCTAAATATCGACTATAATTATTTCTAAACTTATTTTATATCAACCCTATCTTTAAATTATTTATTTTTAAAAAATTAAAACCATTGTCTGCGTAAAACAAAACTTTATTAACAATAATTTAATACATACGAATGAGACAAAAAACACAATAGAAGGCTAATGGAATGAATTATTAAAACGTTTCGAAGTCCCTAATCATGGGGGTTCGGGTCATCGATTTGTCATTAAAATTATTTTATGTTCAGTAATAGGTTGGTTTTTATAGTCTGGTAAATTACAGGTTGCGCTCTAGTTGTTGTGTTTGTTCTTCACATTTGACGGTTTATTTATGACTGAATTGAAAATAAAGTTTAACTTAATTTATGTTGTTCTTTCTTTAGGATGCGAATAAAAATAAGATCTAAATTTGTAATGAATAATTAGACTTGTGAGGTTGGGGGTTATAGAGGAGGGAGTGGGAGGAGGTGAATTTTGGGAAGGAGGCGACTCACTGATCAAGAATATATATATATATATATATATTATATATATATATATATATATATATATATATATATATATATATACACGTTTCTATGGGACACGATAACTCTCAAACGCCTTCTTGGATCGAGATAAAACTAGTACAAAAATCAACCTTGTTAATATCGCGAACCCTATTTTTTTTTATGGAATATGTGTTTCGTCATTAACCCAAATAATGATCCTACAAATATTTCATAAAATCACAAATCTTCACAAAGAATGTAGATCAAGCTGAAATTTTTAACCTATGTATTACTACATATGTTTAACAAACATACCAAGTCACATTATATTATCAGCATTAGTTCCGGTCTTATTGATTGACATATAAAACATAATGTAAACAGATTACGTTTTCTTTTGACGAATACATTTGAAAAATCGTGGATATCGTGGCAAACCAGGTACACGACGCACTGATAAAGGACAACAACGATTTTCCGATTATAGGAAATACACTAAAAAGGTCTCTTGTTTATTATAGGAAATACGCTAAAAAGAAGTCTCTGGTTTTTATAGGAAATGCGCTAAAAAAAGGTACCTTGTTTTTTTTATCGTTGTTTTTGTGTTATTTGTTCTTTCGTGATCATTTTTTATTAGACGTCACAAAAATGCATAAAGCGGTTATTCATGGCAAAATCTCAATTTTGTTTTTTTGGGTGGACACATAGAGATATAATCTAGAGGGGGCATAGCCTATCTCGTTACATTGAGTGGCCTACAACATCTTGTTGGGGCTCTGTGTAACCTTATTAAAATCTCCTCGAAAAGTGAGTTTAGGTTATAACCAATCAATGATTTTCGGCTTTTCCAAACATTCTTTGTATTCTTAACGTTCCACTGTATAAGTTACTAAAATTCTGTACTGATTATTTGATTGTATTTATAAGTGAGGTGGTCAGGTTACTGTTTCAATGTTTCAAGGCCTCTGTAGCAAATATATCTCTATGAGCAAACACAATACTTTTCCTGTAAACCCAATAAAGTAGGTGAGGAAGTAAAGTTTATATACTAAGTAGTATTTTTAAAGAAATATTTAGTATGCTGACCTTACTTGTAAGTTAATATTTTTTGGGCTACATCTTGTTAAGATTACCTTAAGCTTTTAGCATTATGATAAAGCAAAAATGTAGTTTTAGCTATGGGAGCTAAGGTTATCAGAGGTATCCTAACCTTAGATAGCCTCGTGGGATTCGCTTGGCCCTTCCAATCTGTTGGACTAGTTTATTGTAGAAACCTTTTTTTTCGCTATCTTTACCCTTTTGGTCAGTTAGATAAGAAAAAAGTTTAGTCGTGTAGTCTGTTTAACCTTCATTGCCCTTTTAATATGTTCTGGAAGAGGGCTTAACCTGATTAAAGGTTTGAAACATGTGTCAGTTACTACTTATCTCCATTCTGTTGTTAATGGGTTGAAAATGGCCTTAAAGGTCGTAAACTAGGCAAGTCAATTTTTTCAGGAAACAAAAGAGTAATTATTGTAAATATTTGCTGTTGTTGCAACAGCGAATATCGACGGTAGCTGCTTTAAGCATTGTAAAGATAACAGAATATGTATGGGGAAGGGGTGGGGGAGGGTCAATTCTGTTTGGCTTCCTATTAACAATATATATATATATATATTTGTGTGTGTGTGTATAAACACTATTCCTCTGTTTTGTCCTGTCCCAGACAGACAGAACATCTCAATCGGACCATCCCAAGAGGTGCAACTTAATTATAACATTATCACTAATGAGTAAAATCAACGCTTTTTCATTTACGCCAATCCAATTTGCGATTTTTTTAAAAATAAATTCGTTGAAAAACTAGATTTCATGCAAATAACTTTTATACAGGGCTCTTTTGCTATCGCTGATCCTTTCTTTGTTTTAAGATGCTTTATTGAGTCTTCTAAAAATATGATATATATATATATATATATATATATATATATATTATATATATTATAATATATATATATAATAAAATGCGGTAATAATGATTACATAAATTAATGTGACAGCATCAATAGGTTCATAGAATAAAGGGCCTTACGGTATGTTTATAAATCAGAATCCTTTTATTTTACGTATTTCTAAATCCGTGGAAATTGGTGAAAAAACCTAAAGTTTAATTGTGATTCTGTAACTTTTATCGGTCAGTCTCTGGGGTCTTCAGATATGTCTTGTTTTAGTTATTTGTAGATCTTTATTAAGTATTGCTTTATTCTAGGCTAGGACATAGCATGAACTAACGACAATAACAACATATGATAATGTTTAACATCGCTCATTACTGGCGTACCTATAGTTTCTACTGTTTTAGTTTTATTATTTGTATGAGTCTAGAACTCGTGTTTTTTTCGTATGCTAATAGAATACATCCTGGCATACCTTCCTCCCTCACCAATAGTACAATAGATTTATCCAAGCATGACTTTGACATCTGGTTGTTTAAACAAAAAAATAAATAGTTCTGAAATGATTTATCTACATGAATTTCTCAAACTTATGGTTCTTTCTCAAATACATATTTGTTTTTAGCAAAGTTTTAACTGAAAATGCAACTCTTTAAGAGATAATATGGTTTTATAGCGAAGGACATCTTAGGAAGGTAACAAGTTATAAAAACTTTAATGAGAACTAACTAAATTGAAGGGCTACAAAATCTAGCCCTTTTATTTAGCCTTTTTTTACGTAATGAAATTCTATATTATATTATATTATATTATTTATATTATTTATATTTATTATATATTATTTATATATATTTATATATATATATTATATATATATATGTGTGTGTGTGTGTGTGTGTGTGTGTGTGTGTGTGTGTGTGTGTGTGTGTTCGTGTATTTTCTTCGCTCATCTTCACCACTTCAACTGCAAAACATCCATAGTGTCTCCAGCGGTGACCCAGCCATGTACTGACCTCTGACATTACTCTACTAACCGTAATGTAATTACTTATTTATTTTATAAAGAGATACCACTCAAGCAAATGTTTAACTCAAAATCAATATTTATGGAGTTTAATAATTTTTTCAACTTAAAGGTTAAAGTTTCAACTTTTTAGCATAAGCACAGTTAAAGCTTCGATTATAGCGAACACATACGCACATATAAAAGACCAAAAACTTATGTCGGAAATCACTCAGGAAGACTTAAAATCACATGAAATACATACATCAGTTGAAACCCCAGTTTCTGATTATTAGTCCTAATACAATATTTTCTTTTCCAACGCTATACATCTGGAAAAGTAAAAAGGAGTTTAAACTCAAGAAAACTCTGTATTATACAGAGTTGACCAAATGTCTTCGTTCTCCTATAATAATTCTTTTTGATTCTCTTTTAATTTTTTGATTCCTAAAGAAGTTATTACGAAGGAAAATCTTAAGAAAACACATTAGCTATAGTAGAAGAATATAAGAACCTCTAACTGTTTGGCTAACCTTTGTACAGTCCACTAGACCTTTACGAATTTTATCCTCGCATATAGCTTCTTCTTAACGGTGTCTGACATTAGACTAAAAAGGAAAATAAAAAAGAAGAAGAAGCTCTTTTCACGCATCTTTGACTACCGGTATCAGCATAAACTAGTCCACTTTTTGATTCGTTATACTACAGGGAAAAACTTGCTTTGATAAAAAATAATTTTTCCTAAAAAAAATGTAACGGAGTTAATAATAATAATTGAGAGGCAGGGGTTAGAAACGTAATGTTAGAGGTAAACGATATTAACCCACAATGTTTTCTCAAAAGTAAAATATAATGTTTTTCTTTTTATATGGAAAAGTTTGGAAAACAACGCAGTTTTTTTTAGGACAGAGGTTAATGTAGGTTATAACTGAGAAAATAACTTTGAAACTCGAGGCATGTTTAATAGACTATCTGGGCTGCTGCGTGGGATGTAAAAATATCAAGGGACACCAAATTTTAAAATTTATTTTAATGAAGATTTTAATGTTGCATATTGGAATCCTTAAAATTCTCTAATTCGAAGTTACATTTAATAACTTCGAGGTAACTTTGGTGCTCCTCGGCTACATGGTTGTTTTTCTTGGGTGCTCTGCGGCTACATGGTTGTTTTTATTTGGTGCTCTGCGACTACATGGTTGTTTTCCTTGGGTGCTCTGCGGCTACATGGTTGTTTTTATTTGGTGCTTAGCGGCTACATGGTTGTTCTCTTTCTCGAATAATGTCTCATAATTCGAGAATAAGATGCGAACCCTTTATTTCTAGGTTAAAAAGGTTAGTGTTCTTTAAACAATGCCGCTTTACCTATCTCGAATATTGAAGTGTTAAAGAATAAAGTAAAGTTATCAAATTAAATGATTAATTAATTAACTTTTATCAATGTAATTAATTTTAATTTAGATATTGGCATGAAATATGTATTTAATTAAAAAAAATATTCAAATTAAATCAACTGTACAAAGAGAATGATAAAGCCTGATTTGAAACAAGTGTACAATGATTTAATGAAAAACAAAAAGAAAAACAAGAGGTCTTGCATCACTTGTTTTTCTTTGGTGCTTTGCGGCTACATAGTTCTTTTTCTTTGGTGATTTGCAGCTACATGGTTAACACACACACACACACACACACAACACACCCACACACACACACACACACATATTATATATATATATATATATATTATATATATATATTATATATATATATATATATATGTATATTTTATTAGTGAGAGTTCCATTTTTTATTTTTAAAAATCTACGCTCTCACTCTCCTCTCTTTCTGACCCCATCCTCATAAGCTTATTTCTTCTTTAATGTTAAAAAGTATGAATTCAGCATTAAAAAATATGAATATATATTATTTAAAATACTGTCTTGTAATATAATAATTAGTTATAAATAACATATTAAAACAAAAAATAATAAGTCATAAGTATTAAATAAATAAAAAAGAATTTAATGCATAACAGAAACGGTTATACAAAATGAAATAATAAAATGTTACAAAAAACATTGTAACATTTTTCTTAAAAAACTTGTAATAAAATGTTAGTATGAGAAAAATACAGAGAATGTTACTTCTTGTATTGAAACATTTTCAGGTTAATATACGAGTATTGCACTCAAATAAAGAATTTATTCAATTTATTAAAACCACGATGGATTACGAATGAGAGAATAAAATTAAGTAAAATAAATGGGATAATGGGGAAAAAATGTTTATGTTGAAATAGCACGCATATAAAGATGAACAGTCATAGAATTCTGCAAACTTAAACTAAGATGTAGTTGTTGAAAAGATAAGTTAAATAACAATTAATTAAATTAAAATATTTTTAAATAAATTAAAATGAGTTTAATAAAAATTAAAACAATTTAATTAAATTATAAAAAAAGAAGATAAAATTGGTTTTGTACTTATTCTTTATGAGTTTTATCAAAGCACATATAATGTATTTTTTATAAATAATTTGTTTGTAAATATGGAAAATTAAGAACGATTATTGTTTTGAAAGAAATGGATTAAGGGACTGACATGGCGTGCGTGACGAGCTAAACATGCAACAATGCCACTACGGATGAACAGAAAAACTTCATTTAGAACTGGGAAAGGGAAACAAAAGAAATCACAATAAAGGGGTGCGGCAAGAGCAACATAACTATAAAGATAATGAAATGAGTAGATAAAAGATAGAACTTTACTACTAACTACTTAATGTGTATCTAAAATGGTTTAATTTAAAGGTAGAGCTTTACTCATGCTCAAATTAACTACTTAATGTGTATCTAAAATGGTTTAATTTAAAGGTAGAGCTTTACTCATGCTCAAATTAACTACTTATTGTGTATCTAAAATGGTTTAATTTAAAGGTAGAGCATTACTCACAAGCAAAGTAACTACTTAATGTGTTTCTAAAATGGTTTAATTTAAAGGTAAAGCTTTGCTCTGAAACGAATTTATTACTTAATGTGTATCTAAAATGGTTTAATTTAAAAGTAGAGCATTAATCATAAGCGAATTAACTACTTAATTTGTATCTAAAATAGTTTGATTTAAGGGTAGATCTTCACTCTGACACTGATTAACTACTGAATGTGTATCTAAAATGGTTTAATTTAAAGGTAGAGCATTACTGTGACACTGATTAACTACTTAATGTGTATCTAAAATAGTTTAATTTATTTTTAGAACAATAGAATATTTCTGTCATAAATCAAATATTAAAATGAAATAAAATTACAGCTTTCCTGGCAGTGAAGTTCTTTCACACTGAGGAAAACATATGAGACTTTTATTACTTTTCCTTATTTATGCCGTAGGTATATAAGAAAGGTTTTGTGTTTGCAAAAAATCTGAAAGTGGAATTATCCGTTTCAGGTGTTATTGAGGTCTTGTAAGGGTCTTGTAAGTGGTTTTTTACAAAGTTGTCTTTCTTCATATGTATGTGTGTTATCATCGTAGCTGTAAGTGTATTTATGCTCGAAATTCTGTTGAAACTTTGTACCAAAATTACTCTATAGGTAGTCTGATAACTGGATTTTTTTTATAGCGTCATTAACCCGCAGTAATGACTTTACAAAAATTTCGAAAAATTATGAAACGCGTAAAAATGTTCATATTGAGATTTTGCACGCATGTAGCCTAATGTATGAGATATAAGTTATATCTCATTATCAGCATTTGTTCAATTTTTATCAGTTAACTTGTGAAGGTTTTATAAAAAAATTGGAAAATAATTTAATTGAGTTGAAATTTGGTACTAGTATAATACATTGAATAATAAATAATTACACTAAGTTTTGTTTCAATACGACAATTATATCTACTATTTTTGTTGGATCATAAAATTTAACCAGCATCGAGCGTGGTAAGTGCCTGAATGGGTAACCGCAGGGAATGAATCTGAGGTATTTTACATCTGAGGACGAGGAAAGCGAGTCGAAGTAGGGAGGATGAGCGTAGCAAATCCGATATGTCAAGGAAAAGTTCCGAGGTACCTCTTACCCGATTTTTTTACACTCAGGTTTAAAATTCCATGGCACTTAGATGTCTAAGGAGGGTTCTTTGTGCAATTCAGAATAAAAAAACTATAAGTGGAAGTATGTGCGATAAATATTACCATATATGAATAGAGATAAATATCATATGTATAATCATATATATAATTATATATACTAATCATATATATAATCATATACTAATACTAGTAATAATCATTATTGATTGATTTTATTATATTCAAACATTTTTGGTTAAAGTTGTTAAATTATTAATTACAATTAATATTTGAAGGGGAGAATACAAACATCAGTCTCAAAAATGTACTAAGTTAAGAAGTGCACACAAAAAAAGTTGAATTAGCCGCTCGTTTAATGTAACTTAAACACACCTAGTGTTTAAAGATTCGCTCTTAAACCTCTATTGGATGTGACAAAACGTATTTCTTACACAAATTATTAACATTTTATACTAAAATGTACAGATAAACGCAATAAAAACAAAAATTTTGAGTACCCTAAATAGTTTGTTTACATTTACATGGGTTAAACAAAATGGCCGCGCCCATAAGAAAATATGAGCTAACTCCCTGGTGGACAAAATGTGAACTACATGCCAGGTCTGAAAGAAATCTTATTTGTTTCCCTACTTGGTTTATATATTACTTAAGGCGGCATTTACCAAAAACAGTTTTTTACCGATTCATCCTACCTCTATTAGAGGCTGATTCTCAGTAATTCAGGTTATACGTAGTTTTATCCGCGGCCTCTATATTGAAATGATCAGACTGTACTTTAAATAATCAAGATTATTTTAGATTGTTTTGGAATTTTTGAAGCGTAGTTAGTTCATAATATCAAGTCCATGGACGGAAATTTATAATATAACGTCAAACTCTTTCAGTGCTGAATTTTATAAACCTGTAGATGGAAATATTTTTAACTTTAGCGGAAATTTCGTGACCAATTTACTAATATTTGAAGTTAACGGATTTGGTTCTGGTTAATAAAATGGCCTAGAGGTATAAACTCCCGTCAATAATTTAAAAGGCAAAAATTTACCTACCGCACACGGGAATATGTTTGGCTCAGGCAAATTTTCACAACCAATCTCTGAGGTAAAGCGGAAAATAAAATGTGAAATTCTCTTATATGTGATGCGGAAAAGTTTGATTTTGTATTTTTTTTTTACTTTTCATCGTTTACAACGTAATAAAGGAAAAGTATTGTGTTTGTAATATAAAATCTGAAACCGGAAGGTCAATTGAATTACCCGTTTAAGGTATTTTTAAAGTCCCTGAGTGAAAACTATCTGGTAATAGTTTCAATTGGTATCGAAAGTATGTAAAAAATGAGTGCGATTATAAAATCCTTTCTATTTGTTAAAATATTAAAGCAATGAACCTAGTTAAGATGAGGTTTCTTTATATTTCTATGATTATAATTTAAGTATATCCTATGATTACACGGAATTTTTTTAGCGAATTATTTTAGAAAAAATCGCTAATGAGATGGCTCGTGTAGTGGGGGTCCGCCTATGAGTGTGTCTAAAATCCGTTTCAGAGAGCTCAAACTACGAAATAATAAGTGAAACTTTATATATATATATATATATATATATATATATATATATATATATATATAATTATATATATATAATATATATATATATATATATATATTATATATATATATATATATATATTATATATATATATATATATATATATTCCTTATTATATGTTTTTTGGGGTGCTGAATCGAATAAACCCGGTCTGAAGTTCATACAACCACTATGTTTTAGACGTGAGACCAATAAGTCAAATAAGTTCCTTGCTTATCAATCCGATTTTAGCTTATTAATCTAAGCAGTAGCATTACGACTTTTTATTTATTACTTTTCTTCACATATACCGTAAAAATATAGGAAAAGAATTGTGTTTGCAAAAAAATCCGAAACCGGAATTACCAGTTTTAGGCGTTTTTTAAGGACTCCTGAGTGGCAAAGTTGTCTGTCTGTATGTGTGTGTGTGTCTGTTATCAATTGTAGCGCCCAATGGATTAATGCTAGAGAGTTAAAATTTTGTACAAAAATCAGTCTACCGCTGTATTTGTGCTATTCGGGAAAAAAATTATGGCGTCATTAACCCGCAATAATGACTCAGCAAAAATTTCGAAAAATCATAAAACGCGGAAAAATCATGCGATCGGATTGAGATTACCGGATCCGTTACCAGTCACTGGACGAGATCTTACCTTCTACATCTCACTGGCACTGTTGATGGCTATTTGCCGAAAGCCGGCTCTGTCAATTTATTTTTAACAGATAATGTTTAGTGGAAAACGTTGTTTGTTGGTGTTATTTATCTTAGCGCTGTTTTCTTTGCTAATTTGTTAGTAAACTATGATTTCTTAATATGAAGTTTTATTATTAAATGACCTCATTTCACAAAACATTACAAAGAGATTTATATTTATTAACAACTTAAATAAAATGGTTTATTAGTAACAGTTGTATCAGAAAGGGTTTTCCAGATGACTACGATAAACATAATGGCTTAATAGTCGTATTGAAAACGCGGGAAAACAGAGAAGGAGGGAAATATAAAGGTCAGTGTTTTACAGTATTGCCATCCTTTGCTTTGTCTGTAAACTAAGTTGAGACTTTTAGCTTGATGTTACTGTCCTTTGTTTTGGAATGGAATTGGTGTTAGAATTAGGGTCGATATAGTCAATACTTGTTAATATTTTGTCGTCTTGTGTTAGTAAAGGCTTAATTATTACTTGTTTTCTATGATTGATGGATTTTCATATGTTTGCGAGCTTATTTAATTAATTTATAAATTTAATTTGTTATTATAATTTTATTTAGTTATGATAATCCTCTGTTTACCGCCTGTGGCCGAGGTCGTTTACCACTGACCTTTAACACACCGAAGGTCTGGGGTTCGCATCCCAGGTTACGCTCTCAGTTTTTATAAAATTATTGTTTAGATAAATTATCGCCAAGTTTAGAAAACACTTTGAGCGTAATGGTTGCTACGACCACCCAAAGTGGTTACCGTAGGGTGTATCCCTGATGAGCCGCAAGGTTCTAAACGGGCATTATTATTATATATTTATTATTAATCTTCTCTTTACAGTAAAATAGTAGCACAAAATTACTTAAGACTTCTTCTTTTTCTTTATTAACTCCTGATTATTTTCATTGCTTGGCAATTCTATCTTTTTTTAAATAAATTGCATTTCATTGCAGAAAAATATGAGAAAATAAAAAGGCATACAATTAAAGCTATATTTATGGCTGTTTTCAGACGGAACGCTATAATTCCACTTTTTTTACTTTTATATTTTCATTTTATATTACTTTTATATTTTTTCATTTATATATACAGTTCATATATACATTTTTCATTCATATATACATTTTTTATTAAAAAATACAGAAAAACAACAAAGCTTGTTATTTTTAGGTATAAAAATAGATGCCAAGATGCAGTGGAATGATAATATTGAGTATCTTTGCAATAAAATAGCCAAATTGATATTTGTTTTCAGAAAGATTAGTAAATACTTACCTGTAGATATGTTAGTCACTGTGTATAAAGCTCTTGTAGAAAGTAAAATATCATACGGCATCCTTTTGTGTGGGGCCACACGAATGTAAATAAAATATTATTAAAGCAAAAAGCAATATTAAGGCTCATTACGAGATCCGAAGTAAGAGAATCATGTAGATTTAAGTTTAAAGAACTAAAGATAATGACAGTCATAAATTTGTATATCTATAAATCACTATTGTATATTAAGTCAAATGAGAACGAACTTGAACAACGTAAAGACATACATAATTATGAAACCAGAAATAAACATAAATTAAATATACCGAAGCATCATCTAAAAAAATGTGAAGTAGGGCATTATGTACAAGGAATCACCTTTTTCAATAAGCTTCCAGATAAATTAAAAAACCTAAATTTTACAAATTTTAAAACAGAAATTAAAAGTTTTTTGACTGAGAATGTTTTCTACAACATTAGAGAGTTCCTAGATTTTAAAATGTAATTTAATTGTATTTTATGACATATTTTCTCTTGTTTAGTTCCTTAAAGCTAACGTACGAAATGTAAATTGTATCTTTATCTTTATCTTTATCTTTATCTTTATAGTATATAGGAAAAGTATTGTGTTTGCGAAAAAATCCGAAACCGGGATGTCACCGGATTTATCCGTTTCAAATGTTTTTAAGGCCTCTTGAGTGGTTTTCGCAAAGTTGTCTGTCTGTATGTGTGTTTGTGTGTCTTATCATAGTAGCTCCCAGTGTATTTACGCTAGAGAGTTGAAACTTTGTACAAAAATCATTCTACTGCTGTAGTTGTGCTATTCAGAAAATAATTTTTATGACATTAACCCCCAATAATGACAACAAAAATTGCGAAAAATCATAAAACGCGTAAAAATGATGCGATCAGATTGAAATTTGGCACAAATGTAGCCATGTAAAAAACTAACATATTATTTAGGTTTCATCTTATTATCAGAATTAGTTCAATTTGTATCGAATGATTTGTATACGTTTTAAAAAATTGAAAAAAATCTGATAATTATTCGATTTAGTTGACATTTAATTCAAGTATAAACCTTTAAGTAAGAAAGAAGTACACTAAGTTTCGTTTCAACAAGTATATCCATACCGGTGGTTCAAAAAATTTAAGCACCATCGAGTGTGGTCAGTGCCTAAATGGGTGGCCGCTAGGAATGAAACGAAACGATAAGCGTAGCGAATCCGATGTGATGAGGAATACCCCTTACCCGATTTTTTATTCTTGTTTTTAATTCAAGCATATTCCAAGCAATCCCTAACGAAGCGAGGCTTTTATAATGAATCTAATATCTTGCTTCTTTATATGAATTTCTAGCAATCTTGCGAAGCGAGTCTCTTTTCATATTCTCTTGTGTATATTTATAACAAACTACCTAGCGAAGCTAGCCTGTTATTCAATAATTTTATTATATGTATTCTACTAACGTGAGTTCCTGATACAACGCATTACTAGTTTATTTATGCAGAATCAACGTATATCTTTTATCCTTAGACTGTGTATGATGTAAAGTTTTAACACCTCATTTTTAAACACATAAATACCTCGGCTTCGCCTCGGAAGTTAAATATATAGGTTTCCTCGGCTTACGCCTTAGGAGTTAACTAACTGCTAAGGGAAATAATAGCATTCTTTACTCCCTTGGTGCATAAATAACTATTATTTAGTACTTGGAATTACATTTTAAATGTAGTGAAGACAAAATATTATCCGCAATAATTAAAAACTTGTTTATTG
This sequence comes from Microvelia longipes, assembly GCA_018340805.1. Classification (NCBI taxonomy): domain Eukaryota; kingdom Metazoa; phylum Arthropoda; class Insecta; order Hemiptera; family Veliidae; genus Microvelia; species Microvelia longipes. Next base: position 51,266,039 of record JACMZG010001863.1, read on the forward strand.
TTGTTGTTGTTCAAAGTAAATTTTGAATCTTTCAATAAAAAGATTCTCTAATTTAGCTTACTAATATCTAATATCAAATAATAATATATTGGCTTAATAATAATATCAAACGGCATAAATCTAATAATAAAAAAAACAGTTCTAAAAACTTCTCTGAAGAGCTTTTCCTGGAATTGTGTAAGTATCGATAAATAGTATCGATTCTTATCGAGGTTGAGTATAGAAAGGAACCCAAGGATGGAGTGTTCCAGTTCATGTTTAAACACGTTAGCATCGCCTTCCCTTCAGTGCGGACCGACCCCTATATTTCACCGGTAGATTAATTACGCGTTTTACTGATTTCTTAGCTTATTATTTAAATCGTGAGTTAATATTTTGTAATTACCACGTTTAACATAATTATGTGTATTAATCATTTAATTAATGCATACATTTCTATGAAATATGAAACTTTGGTGCGAATTTTTAACCTCCATTGTGTGTAGTGTTTTTTAATATATTATGTCTAATTATCAGCATTAGTTCAATATTTATCAAATGACTTGTGTATGTTTTTTTAAAAAGTAAAAATCGGGGAACAATCCAATTTATTTGAAATTTGGTACTTGTGTATACATTGTGTAATAAATAATAATGACATTAAATTTTGTTTCAATACGACAAGTATAGCTACGATTTTTGTTGGATCATAAAAGCTATGCAGCATCGAGCGTGGTAAGTGCCTGAATGGGTAACCGGTGGGAATTAATCGGAGGTATTTTTATATGCATAGAGATATTATGACAAGCCAAAATCAATTGATTTATTATAACCATAGAGATATATACTAGAGGGGGCATAGCCTATTTTAATACATTGAGAGGCCTGAAACATTTTTAGTGGGGCTCTCAGGGGCTCTGTGTAACCTCATTGAAACTCCTCCAAGAGGGAGTTGAGGTTATAATTAATCAATTGTTTTGGGCTTCCCGCAGATTGTTTGTGTTATGATTTGTATTTTAAACATTCTACTATATAATTTACTGTTTTTTTGTTGTGTTTATTTGATGAAAATGATAATCGAATGTGGTCAAGTTACTTTTTCGATGTTTCAAAATTCAACCAATAGTGTCCCTCTAGTAATATATCTCTATGATTATGACCTTGACTCACTCTTAAAGGAGGTTTCAATATGGTTACACAGAGCCCCTGAGAGCCCCAAAAAGATGTTTCAGGCCTCTCAATGTATTTGAGATAGGCTATGCCCTCTCATCTAGTATATATCTCTAATCTTATATGCCTTAACGTTATAAATAACTAACTATGTTTCGCTACAATATGACAGGGATATCCATGATTTTTGTTGAATCATAAAAGTTAAGCAGCATTGAGCAAGGTCATTGCTGTATGGGTGTTCGATGAGAATGAAACGGATGTATTTACCTTCTGAGGACGAGCGAAGCGAGTCCATAGGAGGGAGGATGATTATAGCAAATTTGATTTGATGAGGAAATGTTCCGAGGTACACCGTACCCAATTTTTAAATTTTTATTATTATTTTATTTTAATTTTACTTATCCTTATTCATACCGTTATTGATGCCATATATTGTTCATAAAATATTGGCGTGTGTTGGTCCATATGAATAAATTACATGCCAAGTTTCAGTTTAATAAGAGAAATATTCTAGATTCTAGATTCTCTCTCTCTCTCTCTCTCTCTCTCTATACATACATACATACATATAATATATATATATATATATATATATATATATATATATATATATATATATATATATAATATATATATATATATATCTGCCTCCGTGGCCTTGATCGTATAGGCACTCGATTTCGGCACCGGAGGACCGGGGTTCGCAGCCGGGGCTATGCTCTAAGATTATATGAATAGTATTTGTATTAAAAAGATTTCGCCAATTTTAAAACCCAACTGAGGTGATTTCCGCAAGGTGAATGCCTGATGGGCCGAAAGGCTCTAAAACGGACAATTAATATATATATTATATATATATATATATATATATATATTTATATTATATATATATATATATATATATATATATATATATATATATATTATAATATATGTGTGTGTGTGTGTGTGTGTGTGTGTGTTGTGTGTGTGTGTGATGTTGATCATGTGGCGTTAAATATAATATTACTGTCTTCTTATATTATTATTTTGTGAAACTAATAAAACATTAATATTAAATATTTTAAATATTTATTTAAATATCTAAATTTAAATATTAAATATTAAAATTAAAATTTTAAATATATTATTATTTATTTAAATATTTTAAATATTAATATTTAAACATGAAATGTTTAAATTTTAAACTTATTTTGCAAAAAATATGTTCATACATAATGAATTATTGTTTGCGTCTCCTTGTTGTGCTTTCTAACAAAATATCTTTGTATGGTCTTTATCTCTTTAACATTAAACCGATTCCAATTTTAGATTTTTAATTAAATACCTTTTTGTAACTCGTTTGGTTGTTTTACGAATATTACCTCGTATCCTGAGAAACTATTTTCCCGTACAAACCCTGTTTTCTTTTCTGGACAAAAATGTTTTTTCATCCCTTGACCCTTTGGGTTGTTATTGTATGATATTTTCCACATCATTCCTTTCAGTCCTTGCTTGCATAGAGCCGGATTTCAAAGCCAGGAGCCCGGAATGGTAAAATTTTCGAGTTTTGTTTGTCGAAACACGGCATACCCTCATCTTTCGTTTCAATGGGTTTAAGAATTGCCTTTTTTTCCTTAACCCCCTTTTTACATTTACTTATACGTTATTTGTTTTAGAAATACTTGTTTTTTAGACTATCCAAAAAGGAATGTTATAAAGCTGAATAATAAGTATAAAAATAAACCTTTTTGTGTGTTCTAAATGTAGAATTTTGTTTACATTTGTTTCTGTGATTTAATATATAAATAAACATTTAATCTTATTAATAAATTTATAATGAATAAAAATAAGTCCTTCAATGAAACAAATTGTTGGCAAAAAGTTTTCAACCTAACTAGATGCCATCATCAGTTAAGTTACTAAATTGTCAAGCATAGCTCGTAACTCATTTTGTTTGTATTTTTCAAAGGAAATGCGCTTAAACCTTTAAAGATAGCTGACTAAGCTATTTATATTTATTTATACATGGTTTGTCCTTCAATTAAACGAATTGTTGGCAAAAAGTTTTCAACCTAACTAGATGTCATATTAGCTAATTTGAAATTTGGCAGAAGCGTGTGTGTTTCCGTGCTTAACAACCCATTTCTTGTTTAAAGTTCCGGTTTATGCTTTAGAACCTAAGAAGTCACTCAATTGTCAAGCACTGGTCGTTACTCATTTTGTCTGTATTTTTCAAAGGAAATGCGCTAAAACCTTTAAAGATAACTGACTAAGCTATTTAACATTTGTCCTTAAAAGAAACAAATTGTAGGCAAAAAATTTTCAACCTAACTAGATGCCATCACCAGTTGAGTTTAAATTTGGTTGAAGCGAGTGGTGCATTTCCGTTGTCTCCAAAGTTCACTGCCTCCAAAGTTCGTTAGTTCCAAAACAAAAACCCCATTGCCTCCAAAGTTCACAGTCCCCAAGGTTCGTTGTCTCCAAAATTCGTTAGACACAATTATTTTAATATAATTTTTGGAACTTACGAATATGTATGACATTAAACATTCATTACTACGTTAACAATAATGTTTTGGATCTAATGAATTTTGGAGGCAACGGACTGATTCGATAGATCCAAAGCCTTTGCCTAGTCTTCCCGTTAGTTCCAAAAAGAGTAGAACGACCTAACAATGGTTTTAGTCACCCACGTGACTTTTTGCTATATATGTTCGTTGCTTCCAAAGACCGTTGTCACCAAAGTTCATTAGTTCCAAAATATTTTTTTTATTATCTTGGATCTAGTAAACTTTTATGTCATTAAAAATTTGCTTCTAGATTAAAAGTTTGAATGCAAAATCTTTTGCCACATTATTTCGTTATCTCCAATTGGAACTTATGAACTTTTCTGACTCGTTGGAACTAGTGAACTTTTGAGACAACGAGTTTTGGAGGCAACGTATAGGATCCAAGCGAGTCCCTTTTTGAAATAAATAGTTTAGTTTTAAAACGGCTACTATATCCATGCTTTTTGTTGGATTACTAATGCTTAGCAGTATGAGTGCGTTGTCAGTGCTTGGATGGGTGACCGCTGAGAAAATAACAGATGCTCTTTTGCGTTCTTAATATGGGCGATATTGCCCCCTGGGGGCAATAATGGATTCGATAGGGGCGATGAAAAGTAGGGTGGCGATGAGTCGTAATGGGGCTATTTAGTAATTTAGAACAAAATAAAAATACAGTTTTCAATTTAGATTTAAAAAATTAGGTAACAAGTTGACATGTACATAATAGATGTTACTATTCTACAAAATAATATCATTATAGACAACAAGTAATCCATGACAATAGCATATCATCAAAAATGTACTTTTACAAAGTGGAAACAGAAAACTTTTTACTTGGCTTGCTTCGCTCGCCTATGAAAAATAATATTTCCTTCAGTACTGAAGAGAGAAGAGATTTAATTATTTTTTTAAAATATCTAATTTTAATTCTGATTATTTTAAAGTTGCAAAAGTTGATAGACATGCAAAAGTTATCCGATTTCAACCATTTAGTGCTTTTATGGAAAGGCTTTTCTCTTTGTTCCTTATTGTGCAACCTTTTCATTGGCTCGGTACCGTTTATGCAGCGTTCACAGCATATTTAAACTGAACTTCCTTGATGTGTTCTGTACACCCCCGCATTATCGAATGTGCTTCTTGTTTTATAATGGGGACAGGCGATAGAACATTTAAGAATCCATGAGGGGGCGATGAAAGATAAAAAAGGTTGAGAATCACTGCGTTAAAAAACGAGCGAAGGGAGTCCGATGACGTATTGCAGTATAAATTTTATGATTTTTATATTCTATGGACGAACGAAGCGAGTCCGAACTAGTATAATAATAATTCCCGTTTTAGGGCCTTTCGGTCCTTCAAGTTCGAAAGGGTCAGGGTGGGCCCTGCGGGAACCACCTCGGGTATGCTCAAAGTAAAGCTAAAGTTGGCGAAATCTTTTTACATAAAATTCTATTCATAAATAGAATAGAGCATAGCCCGGGCTGTGAACCCCAGTACTATACGACCGCGGCTACAGAGGCAGATAGGTTCGAACTAGTAAGGATGGGAAATCCGATATCTTAAGGAAAAGTTTTGAGGTGCCCCGTACCTGTTTTGTTTAATTTATATTTTTTCTAATCTAGATTGTTAAGTAATATCAAAGAACTGAAACAAAAAATATTGAAGAATTACAAGAATTATTCCTCTTGTTAAATCTTCATCTTAAGCATTATGTTTCAAAAAGTTTAAATCCAAGAAAGAAACAAAAGACTGGAACGAGCTCCTGTTTCCACAAAGTAAATCTTAACTTTCCCGTCGACTCTTTTTTTACTTTTTTTTATAATTTAGTCATTTTTTTGTTTTAGTCAAATCGTAATTATATTTCTTTTACTTTTTATACTATGTTTATAATTATGTGTTATTATTGTTTTGTAAAGTTAATTTTTGTTTTGCTACACGAAAACTGTTAGTTAAAGAAAACAAGGGATACCGTAGAGTTATTGAAAATATTCACCCTCAAAATCGGAAACTGATATTTTGCTAAAATCGTCCGATTTATATATTTTCATTTGAAAATAAAAGAACTTCACCAACTTCAAGGAACTATTCATTTTTTAGAATTTTACCATTGTTTTTGTGTGATTGCGCCAAGTGATTACATTCGATATTTGTATGCTAGATAGATAAAACAATTATGATTATTTTTTGTTTCTTGAAGATAAAATTTTCTGAGTTATGTAGTCGATTTTAGGAGGAGGGATAGGGAAGCTAATGCCTCTCCTGGTTTAAAATTAGCCCCTTCAAAACTATTCTCATTTTTCTCTATAGATGAAAAATGGGTCTGCAAAATTTTGTTTTAATACTAGCTGCGATTTGGAAACTATTAACTTTTGAATTTCCTAACTGTACCGGTAATAAGTTCTTTGTTCTTTAACGCTTTTAGTCATAGTTATATATTATTATAGTGTATAACCACAATCTCAATATATTGAGTTAGGGTATGCTCCTATCTCACAGGCAAAGTAGTATGATATTCAAAAGTCTATTATTATTATTATTATTAATGACAGGGGTTGGAGTCGAGGATAGACCCCATTTGCACTGCGACTGGAAGTCTATTGGTCTATCCCGTCTATTGGTCCAGGTCAGAATAATCCTTTTCCCTGGACTAGGTCTAGGATCTTTTTGACCAATGATTCATTGGTTGAGTCAAACTTAGTAAGAGTGCTGCTACCAAAGTTGGAGAACCTTGGAAAGGCTAGGGTCTCATATCTCAGAAGTATGTGAGAGGCAGTTTTCGATTTAAAAAAACCTACACACTGGGTTGTCTTCAAAGGTACCAATGGTATGGAGATGTTTTCGGAGGTGACAGTAACCTGTCAGTAGTCCATTTACTGTTCTAAGGTCCCTTCTACTTAGACTGAGGAGGTCCTCAGTTACTTTGGGACTGAGCCCTTTTAACATAAATTTACTGTGCCTTATGCCAGAGGATTTGTTCATGTGGTGCAGGTGATTGGTTAAGAGCCAATCTTTAATTACACCTTGACTATAGTTTTGGGTATGGCTACTATCAGGGCCCACAGGAGTGGTCTCCTTTGCAAGGATGTCTGCTTGCTGATTACTTTCAATTCCCTTATCGCTCAACCCATCAAAAGTCTATAATGTTATTGAGATGTCCTAATTAAGTTATAAACAAATAAAACGATTATCGTTTTTGCTTTCTCTGAAAATTAGTATTGCTAAGAAAAAGAGAAAACAGTGTTTAGTTTTTCTTGTTAGGGACAGGAATGATTGTAGGTATGAGTTGACCGGGTAGGGTACAAGTTGACGCCCTGAGGGGCACCCGGGGACGTGCTTACTTCCCGTCTCAGGAGGATTAGATCCATACCCGGGCATGCAAGCAATCATGCCACCTAGACATCGTTAATATACCAGCTAAGTAAAATACTTTGTATCCCCTGTGAATTATTTTTAATAAATTCTTATTCCTGGATTTTATTCCTTCATCTTTTTCTATTCTTCTTGAACAATTTATTTGTAAAACCTCGCTTTATTTTTAAGGCTGAAATAAGTTCACAAACTCACCATTTCCAAATTAAGTTCGATAGGCTAACCAGAAAACTTTCTAAGCGTGGATTAAAAAACGAGAGACTTCTTAGCCGCTACAAGGCATTGCCACTGGTTGTTGTCCTATGGCAGTTCGTCGTATTAGTAGATTTTTAAGTGGCATACGGCCACGTTATAGCGATACGAAATACGCTATTGTCGTGGCATTATGTTATTTTTTATAAAACGTAATTTTCTGTACATGTCAAACGATAAAATTAATGTCTATAATGAAATAAATCTATTGTTTGAAATGTTTGAATCTATTGTAAATGTATTGTTTATGGGTTTAACTTAAATAGTAGAAAAGATGTAAAGATGTGTATTTAATTTGAACCTTATCTTATATAATAAAGAACCGGACAACCTGAAATTAAAAGAAAAATATAAAAAGTACCGAAATAATTTGACTAAAATTATAAGGAAAGTAAAAGACGAGTACTACTCCAATAAAATACAGGAAACTAAGGGTGATGCTAAAAAGTTTTGGGAGCTTTTAAATGAAGCTACAGATACAACAGTACGTAAAAATTTAAATTTACCTGAATTAAACAAACATGATGGCTCTGGCGTAGTTAAGGATCCTCAAGATATTACTGCTGAATTCAACAATTACTTTTCTAGCATAGGAAGGGAGATTGCTGACAGAACTCCAGCCGCTGGCCAGAGTTCTGCCAACCAGATTCCTTCTTATCATAAATCTTTTTACTTACATCCAGTTGATGAGGAAGAAGTTATTAAATTAGTTAAAAATTTAAAATCAAATACTGCACCAGGCCATGATGGTATATCTTCTAGCATGTTAAAGAAAACTGTCCAACTTATAGCTAAACCCTTAGTTCACTGTATTAATTTATCTTTTAATCAAGGTAATTTCCCTGATCAACTGAAACAAGCCATAGTTATCCCTCTTCATAAGGGAGGCGATACTAAAACATTAAACAATTTCAGGCCGATATCCTTACTTCCTGCTTTATCTAAAGTTTATGAGAAAGCTATCAAAAATAGACTAGTTGAGTACTTAGAATCTAATAATTTATTGGCTCAATCAATTTGGCTTTCGTAACGACCGAAGCACTGAAGATGCTATTTATTTTATTACATCTAAAATTATGGAATCCCTTGATGAAGGTAAAAAAGTTATCGGGGTCTTTCTGGACTTACAAAAAGCATTCGACACTGTCGATCATAACATTTTAATTAATAAATTAGAACTTTTAGGCATACGAGGAGTTCCTTTAGCGTTATTTAAGTCTTACCTGTCTGACAGAAGTCAGCAAGTAAGATTTAAAGATTTGCTGAGTCATCCTCTACCTATTCAAATAGGAGTACCTCAAGGAACTTGTCTCGGGCCTATTCTTTTCCTAATTTTCATTAACGACTTACTGAAACATACTACAATAGAATCAGGACAGGTAATATCATTTTGTGACGACAGTACAGCGATTTTTACAGGTAATTCGTGGACAGAAGCTTTTCAGTTTGCCAATAAAGGTATGCAAGAAATTAATGCATGGTTAAATAAAAATAAATTATCTTTAAATATAAACAAAACAGTATACCTTACATTTTCTTTAACAGAACCTGGAAATATTCAAAGCAATAATAGCACAAACAGTGTAAAAATGCATGTCTTTGATTGTAAAAGAGAATTATTTTGTCAATGTCCCTTTATCCAGCATTCAGACTCAGTTAAATATCTTGGTGTTATCGTAGATAAATATCTCAAGTGGAAAAATCACATTTACTATTTATGTACAAAAATCCGAAAAACAATTTATAAGTTTTATCAGTTAAGATCAATACTGTCCTTAGCTAACTTACGTAGTGTATATCTTGCTCTATGCCAATCTTTACTTGAGTATGGTATCCTAGGGTGGGGTGGAGTCAGTCCTTCCATCAGAGTCGTCCTGGAAATAACGCAAAAAAGGATTATTAAAATATGCCTTAAAAAGAATATAAGATATTCGACAGATGAAATATTTAAAGAATTTAAAGTCCACGATATAGACATGTTATATAACTATAAACAAATACTATTTGTGAAAAAGAACATACTTAATATGACAAAGTAGAACATACTTACGCGACTAGACGAGTAGATGGAACTAAAATAGTAGAGCCTTCATGTAGAACTACAGCCGCCACCAGACATGCCTCCTTCACTGCTCCCAGACTTTATAATTTACTTCCCGACAATATTCTGAATACCATTCCGTTTAAAACTTTTAAAAGTAAATTAAAAAAATTATTTAGGCCAGAAAATTGAGCTGATAAAAGGTTTATTTTATTTTATTTTATTTCTTATTGCTTAGTGTTAGGACTGTTATAATTATTGTTAAAAAAGTTAGTAATTAAGTTAATTAAAGTTAGTACTGACTCAGTGCCGCGCTCGAGCTTTGCTCCTGCGGCTGTGCAATAAAATGTTTATTTTTGTGAATTATTAATATCTAATATCTGTAATATTGTTCAAATAAATAAATAAATAAAATAAAATAAAATAAATACCTTATGAAGGTCTAGGTGAATCGTTTTAAAAAATTGCTGAGTCATTATTGTAGGTTAATGAAAATCAATTATCGTGTCCCTTAGAAACGTCTAGGAAGATAATCTCATACTTATTATATATATATATATATAATATATATATATATATATATATATATATATATTATATACACACACACACACACACATATATATATATAATATAATATATATATATATATATATATATATATATTTAAAACACCTTCCTCCTCCATGACCTTAATCATATAAGCTATTTTTTTTTAAATTTGCCAAAATAAATCGAATAATTATTTTAATGCCCTAGCGTGAAAATAAATAATAAAATAAACATTTTAAAAATTATAATCTAAAATCATTAAAACCGTTATCATTAAATCATCATACATACAAAGGCAAGAATTCAAGGAATGTAATAAAGTGAGTACAACTCATCTCTTAAACAACTGTTAACATGCGAAGTAAAAATTAATAACGAAAAAATCAGATAATTCAAAATATTTAATATAATTATAAAAAGTAATAAAAGAACAATGAACTTATAACTAATGCGAAAGATAAAAGAAAGCTAGTATCAAAAAGAAAAGGGATTAGATGTGAGTTGGGGAAAAGAGGGTAAATTGTTTAAAAAAACTTTTTACAAGAGATAAAGTTGGCGTGAGGATGGTTAAGGCAAACAGTTGTTTTTCAGTAGGTACTGGGAAGTAAAATCAAATCGGGACTGTAAGAAGTAATAAAGTATATAATATAATTATAATAAAAAAATAAAAGTAAAAGTAATGTCGGACCTCTATATAACGAACTTAAAGGTTCAAGTGAAAAAATTCGTTATATAGAAATTTCGTTGTATAGAAATTGAAAAAATAAATAACTCTGTACTATTTTATGATATTTTAATAGATATATATATAGGATGAATAATAACCTCGTAGTTGCATATTTAGCAGCTTTTTCTTTTATTAGCGGTCCTTCACAGGCATATTTTAATATATAATATTTATATATTATATTTAATATTTTTATATTTTAATATTTCCCTTAACATTGTCACCCACTGTAAAATTGCGTCATCAATGTTTTCATACTTGCATACTCGAGAACTTTGTTTTAAATCGCCACTCGTTTCGTATAACCTAAGTATAGATTCCCGATTTTTTTAAAATTGTTGATATAGAACTAGGAGCGATTTTATACTTCAGAGACAAGTCTTTGTTTTTGACTTCATCGTCAGAATCTTTTAATAAATTGATTTTTTCAGAAAGGGACAGCGATTTCCGTATTGACATTTTAATAAACTCGATTTACAAACAAATAAAAAGTTTCACAAACGAACTGGTCAGACCGAATACCAAATTAAAACTGAAAGATTTTTAGTTCTGTGCTGTGTTAATCCTAATTTCATAGAAAATTGTAAAGAAAGAGTTCGCAAAATTAGATAAGGCAGGGCGAGAATCAATAAATAATTGTTCTGGGAAATTACAGAAAAACAGAAGTGCCGTTTTGGTCAATTCCTTGAAAGTTTGCGGGTCTTGTCTTTATCTTTATTTCTGGAAACTTTGTTCGTTATATAGATTTTTTTTCGTTAAATAGAAACACTTTTACACACAAATTTTAAGGGAACGTAAAAAAATTCGTTACATAGAGACTTTCGTTGTATAGAAGTTCGTTATATGGAGGTCCGACTGTATTTATACATATATGTATATTTTTGAGTGTGTGGATGTCCTTGTATTAAAAATGTGTAATGTGATTAAAAATTTTATTTTTTATAGTAATAAATAAACGTATATTGTTTTACTGTTCCACTTTAGCTAAAGTAACCAAAAGAAAACCTCTATGCTACTATCTTAGAATAATACTATATATAGAAGGAGCACAGTGCCGTAAACACAATGTAATTCCACTGATAACACGAAAGCCGGTAGACTGGTGCAACTAAGTAATGCTGCCAACCTGACAACAAAACATTATTTTAAATATTTGTCATAAATATCTATTAATGAAGAAAGATCGTAAAGAACAAATATAATAACTTAAAACACCTGCTAAATATTTAATAAAACTGGTCTTAGATGGCAAAAGGGTGGCGGAATACAAGAATCTACATTTAGTTGACGAGGACTACTTATTATATATAATTTTAATAAATACGTTAAACTACAATCTAAAATGCTTTAAATATTGTAATGCACCGATATTTATATCAGTATTTTATGAATAATCAATCATTAATTAATAATAGAACATAATAATTCAGCAACCGGAAGTATTGCCAACTTTTTTTTAGACAATTGTATATTGTTAGTGTGGCAGCATTACTTAGTTGCACCAGTCAACCGGCTTTCGTGTTATCAGTATTGCTCCTTCTATATAAAGTATTATTCTAAGGCTACTATGTTCTTAACTTACCTTTCGCAAAGAGTATTTCTAATTATCGCTCTAGTTATACAATTTTAATTGCCCTAGATTGAATGTTAAACAACTAATCCTTTGAACAACAATTTTTAATGAACAACAATTGTTTATGAGTTTGATAAAATGAGACATTTTTTGCAAGGCTAAAACATAGTAAAGTTTATTGATTGTTTTTGATTATAGCTTTAAAATTGACTATAGTTCTAAACTATAAGTAGTTCATTTTATTATGGACTACTTATTTTGTTGAAGTTATTTTCACTTATTCCTTAGTCTTTCATATTCCTTGGTTTTCCAAATTAGAGTTAATAAAACAAGTAGCTAAAGAAAAGCGTATAGTTAAAAAGATATTAAATTAAAATGTCATTAGGTAAAAAGTTGTTGTAGTTTAATTTTTTATGAGTTTAATGAAATGAGAGGTTTTCATTAAGACTATAACTTCTGAAGTATTCTGATATAATATTAGCGTAAACTTTCACTTACAATAATCGTAAACTTTTATAAACTGTATAATACATATCATACATAATAACTATGGTGTATATATTTATATATATATATATATATATATATATATATATATATATATATATATATATATATATATATTATATATCAATTATTAGACACTAATAATTAATTTTAGGAATTCCTCCTATTCGTGTAATTCATTAAACAGTCCTTTATTTAAAATTTGAATAGGTTTTTGATCCGAAATCATTTTCGAATCAATCTTTTTGTTCATGTTATTCGATCGTGTCGTATTGATCTACAAATTGAATGGATCCAATAAAGTACATGGAATTTCTTTTAAAGATTTTGTTGTTCCAATTCCTAGTCGGTCTGATGGCGTAGAAGATCCTTTACAAGTCTCAAAGAAGAATTATTTCTTAATGTCCATTTGTAAAAAGGATTCGACTTTTATCCTGTAACCTTTTAACATCTTTAAAAACTTTTTTTATCTTTTATGGTAAAGTTGTACAAAAAGTCTATTGATCCTTCTTGTGTATAAAAGGATAACGCTGAGTCATCTCTTCGTCTTACATATGGCTATCAAAGGTTTCCTTTTTCGATAAAAAAAGGGTCTTACACGAGGATTTTGAATTGAGCCGTCCTAATTGCTCACGGTCTATTATGTATAGACCTTTGATTCTATTTGGAGATTTAAGGTTTAATCTATTTTTATTGAGGAACATACTATGTTAGAAATCAAAAACACCACAGTACTTTGAAAAAGTATTCTGTTTCTACTTTAGAGGTGACATTCATTGAAATTGATAATTTTCCCACAGTTTTTTATCGATTCAATGATAGATGTAATGTGTATTGATAGTTTTTCATGTTTTTTTACTCTTTTTTAACACCATAGGTATATAAGAATTTATTGTGTTTATTTGTGTATAAGAATTTATTGTGAAACCGGGATTTCTCCTGAATTATCCGTTTTTGGTGTTTTTAAGTTGTGTTCAAGTGTTTTTAAGTCCTGTTAAGAGTGTTTGTGCCTTTTATCATTGTAGCTCCCAGTTTGTTCATGATAGAGAGTTGAAATTTGGTACAATAATTAATCCTTCCGGGAGGGCCTCAGAGACGGATTTTGGTCACTTTTCCGGGTCAAACTCCCACCGTGAGCGACATTTTTTAAAAATAAAATTTGCTAAATGATGTCAGGCATTAAGATAGGGTATGAGCCCTCTAGTAATATGAATAGTAGTAATGAATTATCCTGTCTGAGTACAATGACTTCATTGTTTATTTTACAAGTAAGTCTTTCCAGGTCATTAAAACTTTAATATATATATATATATATATATATATATATATATATATATATATATATATATATAATATATATATATATACATATATATATATATAAATAAACCCTAGTAAGCGAGGTTATTTTATACGCTAAAAGTAATGTTCTTCATGATTTTTATGAAATTGGTTAAATAACGCCATTTAAGATCTTATGACACTTTGTTTTGCACTGCATCTCTTATTTGCTTTTCTTGGTCCTTTATCTTTTGTTCTACTTTGCACATTACATAATTATCTCGGGAGGATAAAAATCAACGAATAGAAGAAAAACCTGTGGTATGTTAATTGTAAAGCGTGATTTCAAACTTTATAATATCTAAGAAAACACATTTGGCTCTGGGAATCTTCAATTATTGCACCGTAATCCAGGAAAAAAATAAATGGTTTTCACTCTAGAATCCATTAAAGCGGGTAATTATAACATTGTCACTAAATATGGCTCGTAATCACACGCTTCTTATATTCTTCTTATTTTTCCTTCTATCTTAGTTATTTTCTTTTTTCATTTTATTGTTCAAGTTTCTTCAGCTAGTTATTATTTAACGTAGTTTATCTTGTTATTAATATCTTTTAGTTCACTTTTTTTTCTTCTCATACGTCCCATTGTTTTTTGTTTAAAAAAAACGGTTATTTCCTGAAAAAAAGTTGTACCGCAAAGTTTTCATTCACAGCTTATTTATATTAACAATTAAGAACTATTAAAAAAAATACAGTTTTGTTACAAGGTATTGATGTTTTGAAACTACTTTTTTGTTTTAGACTCAAATTTTATAAGGGATTAATAAAACTGCTGAACGGATTAACCTAATTTTTCTTAGGTCTCTTTAGGTGAATTTACTCTTTCATTATTTAAATATATATATATATATATATATATATATATTATATATATATATATATATATATATAATATATATATTTAAATAAAGAAAGAGTAAATTCTTAGGTCTCTTTAGGTGAATTTACTCTTTCTTTAGTTGTTTTTACCGCAATTTGAAGAAGCAATCGAAGAATCAGCTATTCATATCCAACAGCAAGTATCGACGGTAACTGATTTTTCGATATATATATATTTCTTTATATAAAGTCTTTCCTACGAAAATTTGGTTCGTAATTTGGAATCTCTGAAACGGATTTATGCCGCATTCTATAACTTCTTGGTCGAATTGAGGGCCACCTTATTAGCGAGAATTCTTAAGAAGAATACAAAAGTAAATAATACAATAAATCAAGTGTTAGTGTGATTCAATGATAACGAATCCTGGATGGATTGCTTGGAACAATCTGTTCCATAACACACGAAATCATGTTTTAATCATATAGATATATTACTAGAGGGCCTTTCTAGTAATATATCTATAGTAGACATAATATAATTGTGCGAGAGTCACCTTGGAAATGTATCAAGCAAAAAGCAATGCTACATCTGGGAACTGTTCCATCATTCGACATTCGTCATAATTGATAGCTCGACATAGGCTCTGTCGGCGCCCTGATGAGTTAGGCGTAACGGAACAGAGTGGGACATGACATTATGTCGAGCTATCAATGATGAAAAATGTCGAACATCAGACATCTATCTGTACAACATCACAATAACTTGTATATAGTAAAAAGTTAAAAATGCAAACCAAAACACAAACATGTCGCAGGAAGCCAAAATCAATTGATTTATTATAAATTTAATCCTAAAGGAGGTTACACTGAGCCCCTGAGAACCCCAAAAAGATGTTTTAGGCCTTTCAATGTATTTAGATAGGCTATGCCCCCTCTACTATATATCTCTATGGTTTTATTAGCGATATTGTACGGTACGTTATTACCTTAGTTGTAGTTTAAAACTTTATGACGTAAAAATAGGATTTATATTTTATAGCCTCGTCATTACATTTTATGTTTTAGCAATATCGGATATTATCGTGTCAGATTTGGATTTGCCAATGCATGGCTCTATAAAATCATTGCAGTTATACAAAACTGCGTACAATGCGTAAAAAAGTACACACAATACGTATAAATATACTAATTTAATTTATATTTGTAATGTTATTTAATGTATTTTTATGTATAGTTTTTATATCCATTTATAATATTGATACAAGTCTATAAATTATTTTGATTCAAACTAATATTGCAGTGTTCAAACTATGGATATTAATTTTCGTTTCATAACTTTTTAATCTAGTTAAATTTATCATTTTGTCGTTAATTTTAAGAGAAAACCTATATTATTAAATTTTCGAAAATGTTTAGTGTAAAATTTAATATTTAATAAAATGTGACGTTGGTTAGAAGTTTATCAGAGGATCAACAGGTCTCCTTTGTGACGTTATAAAGTTTTGACTTGTTTATAAATAGTTTTGTCCCTTTTGGTTTGGGTCCTTCGAGCCGGATAAGCAAGATAGAGGGATGACCAAGTTTTGGCTAACTGTGGGTTTAAAATAGTTTTCCTAAGCTTTTCTCTTATATCATCAGAACCTTCAGGGGGTGTTCCTTGACCCTATCCTGTCAAAGTCTCAAACCGCAGCTTTATACTACTGTTTTTACTTAAGGGACGTGACTTAAAAAGACCACTTTTAAACTTAGATCCCTACATACCGCTGTATTTGATTATTTACGTAAAAATATATTCTCTACCACGTATATTTACGTGTAAATTTCACATATCTTGTTTAACTGAATTCAAATATTTCAGTTTTAACTAAGTTATAGACTTAACAAGATTAAAACAGCTACTAAAGTAAATGTTGCATTGAAAGAGCTTATTACACTAAAGGAAAATTGAATTTTCCCCGATAATTTTCTTCTCCTTGCTAATATAAAATTATAAATTTAAACTGTTAAAGGAGACTGTAATAGGTAATTGGTACTAAAGAGCGGTAGGCGAGTCCTGCGTGCAGGCTGGGAAAATCCTTTAGTTAAACGCTGTCCCTTACCAGCCTCCTTTACTGCTTGTACTAAGCCTCTATCTAACAGCTATTTGTCCCCTTTATTATCTTAAGTGACGCTGCTTTAATTTCCCTCAAATTCTATGTTTTTCTGACGGCTAATCTCACAAAGTTTAGCTGGCTTATCTTCAGCACAGTTTTATTATAGCGAATTTTCAAAAACATAATGAGGTTAGGGTCTCAGAGGGGGGCATTTGCCAATTCCATAACTTTTGGTTGTAGTTAACGGATTTCGATTTATAAAGACTAAATTTATGATAAATTTTATCAGGTTTAAAGATATTCTCTTCAAATTTTACACACGACTAAAAGGAAACTGCTCATTTAAAAAAAACTTAAAATATGTGCACTTTTCTGTAATTGAGCGTGCGCAATAATTCGATGGTCTCCACTTAAGGTAGGCTGACTATGTTTTCTTCAGCAATTAAGGTATATTAAAAAAGAACAGAAAAAATGTTTTTAGTTTTTACAGCTAGCTCCCGGGCTAGTACTAATATAACTTAAAATGGTACTTGACAAGTTATGTGTTAATAAAATCTCACATAATATACCTCTATCTCATATTACTCAGGCCGGGCTGAATCAGTATTAAAAATACCGGTATCGGGCTGGATGTAACCTAACTTTCCTTAGTGTATTCTTATCTCTTACACGCTAACCTTAATCTGGTTAAATTTTCTTTAATCTTTGTAAAACTTTATATCAATGCTGTATTAAAACAAAACGTTTTAATGTTTCAGGTAAACTCACTCAACTTAACAAATCATTCTTAAGTAGTAAGGTAATCAATTTAAATTTTTGAAGTTTTATAATTCATTAAATCTTCTAAAATATATTTCAAATAAATAAAAATGGTTAAATTGAAAAATTAAAAACAAATCAAAAGTAGTTTTTCTTATATACATACACACACTCACACACACACACACACACACACACACAAGTATATATATATATATATATATATATATATATATATATATATATATATATATATATATATATAATATATATATATATATATATATATATATATATATACATTACGAACTTCGCTATTTGCAATAATAAACTCTTCTTATTGCAAATTCATTTAATGTTAGGATTATTTGTAATAACCAATTCTTTATTGCTTTATCTTTAATGTTTGGTTATTATTTGTAATGACAAACTCTATTGCTTTATCTTCAATGTTTGGTTATTATTTGTAATGACAAAGCCTTTATTGCTTTATCTTCAATGTTTGGTTATTATTTGTAATAACCAAGCCTTTATTCCTTTATCTTCAATGTTTGGTTATTATTTGTAATGACAAAGTCTTTATTGCTTTATCTTCAATGTTTGGTTATTATTTGTAATGACAAAGCCTTTATTGCTTTATCTTCAATGTTTTGTTATTATTTGTAATGACAAAGCCTTTATTGCTTTATCTTTAATGTTTGGTTTTATTTGTAATGACAAAGTCTTTATTGCTTTATCTTTAATGTTTGCTTATTATTTGTAATAACCAAGCCTTTATTGCTTTATCTTTAATGTTTGGTTATTATTTGTAATGACAAAGTCTTTATTGCTTTATCTTTAATGTTTGCTTATTATTTGTAATAATAAAATCTTTATTGCTTTGCGTTTTAGTTTTGCGTAATTTTTGTAATAATATTCCTGGGTGAGTCTGTGTGTCGGCCTTGAGTGTTACGGATGTCGAGTAGAGTTCGTTCCGCACTAAAACAGATGAAAAACTAAAAGGTAAAAGTTTTGGATGTTAATTATACACTACTGCATGATATACAAGTAACATACCTACCGTCAGACATTCAACCTGCTACTTGCTCCTCTATATATTAGTTACTCACTGATTAAAACTAAATGTCTTGTATACTATTATATTTATACATTTATTGAAACTGTGTTTTATCAAAATGATTATAAATTTTGTTTTAAAGCAAATAAATTATTATTCTATTTTAAAAAGTTATTTACAAACAACTTTTGTAATTTATTAAAGCAATTTATTAAATTTAGTAAACAAGTAAATTATATATTTACTTGCAAATTTTGAAAACTCTTTTGGGGGAGGGGATGAGACCCTTTTTACTATGAACCTAATTCAATTTATCAGGTTGACTTAAAAAATCGTCAATTATGGTTTTGATCCATTTTTTTCGTTGTCTGAAGAGTTTTCCGAGGTTGAGGTTTTTGTGGCAGGATGAAGCGTTGAGGTAAAGGTGGGGCATTAATGGCTCAAGGTAGTAAAGGGTATATCAGAACATATGGTCCGGAGATGTCGTGCTTTGAATAGTAATGCCCGGACCTAGCAGCCCTTAGTGCTCCCGTGACGCTGAAATCTTCTCTATACAGTGTTACAAAAAACCTCTGCTTAAAATTATTACACCTTCGTTTTATAACTGTATCGATTTTCTTATATTATTGCTTGCATTTTGACTATTACCTCTTTTAACCTATTGCTTCCTCATATTCTAAAGTCTGGGACAGTATTGTACTGGTCAATCTTTTTTCCATCAAACCATCACGTTTTAGCAATAATAGACAACTAAAATAATCATTTGTCTGAAGCTTTTATTTGTTTGGATATTCTATGTGACAAAGAGCCTCAACGAATTTCTTTCCAACACCCTTTATATTTGTCTTGAATCGCCGTCAATGTCGATCATAGGCAGGATGAGGAGGATAATCCCTCGACAGCGTTTGATATAAGTGTTGACACTTCTAGCCTGGTCGAGCATGGATTTGACCTCTCAAATCTCCTCGTCGTTATTATAACCAGATGTTGAGCCCGTCAGAGGGATCCGTGATTGGATACCCGATCCGCCATGACTCTTGACAACACAGGGCACTATGCCCAGAAACCCTGCTAGCCCAGGGTTCCCTACTTCGTTAATAGATGGACTGTATAATGTAATAATAATAATAAAACAAGATAAATTTGCGGTAAGCGAAAGCACATGCATATATTGTTACAAAACTACTATAAGAACTAATGTTAGGCTACTACTACTATCTATGCTTAGACTAAATACAAAGAGTTATTGGTTGCAAATAATGAATGATAACACATAAAATAATATAGAGGAATTGAGATAAATATGGGTTAATCGCAGAATTACAGCACAAATTTATATAGAGTTAGTGTAGAGATAAAGGGGTAAATAATATATGTATAAACAAACAAAATATAAAATAAACATTACCATAACCAAGGGTGTGTGGATACATACAGGTAGGATTACAAAGTGTCTTACATCTACTCCTCCTTTCTTCAACACAACTCTTCCAGACTTGTAGGCTGGAAGTGCATAAGCAAAATTAAAATTAAAACAAGCAATACAAGACTATTTACAATAATACAAAGCAAAATAGGGGGCGTAACCTCGCCAGAGCTTAGGGGTATTTTATATATGTACAATTTCCTGCGCATCCTGTTTACGTGTTCCATATAGCCCGGAATCCTCACCGACAACAGCAATTATAGCAGATAAAGGTGGTAAGCTTAATTTCCGGCCAAGTAAATCTTCAAAACGACTTGATGGAGACCGGTCGTCGCTGCTCTCAAGGAGAACCAATTTTCTCTTGAGAATAGTAAATTTTACTGCGTTCTTAAACGAAAACACAATACTCACATAACATTGTCCATCTGAGCTCAGTCGTTATACACATTAACAGATTAAATAATAAAATAAATAAAAATTAAACTGCAAAAACCACTTGTTGCATCAACGAATTTTCTATCACTCCAAGAGTGGGGAATTCTTCTCGTTCTTCTTGATATTCTGTTGCGCTATAACCGCTAACTTACGATATAGCAACACAGTGCGCTCTGTAGTTATCTTACAACACTAAAATGTATCCGCCATATTACAAATCATTAATATTCAAATGTACACAAATAAGTGAGCGAACAATAAGCTTGCTGTCTCGACACCAGAAGCTCCTTTAGAACTTTCCCTATTAGAGCACTTAGCGTATTATAAATCCAAATTAGTATAATCTGCTCGAATAATAAACTGCGTAGGCTTCCGCGGTTATTGTCATGAAGGTTTAGGTCTTCCGGTGGTGACCGCGTCAATGTAGATGAAGAATCCGACTTTTCGCTTCCACTGTGGGCGGCAACTTAAGGGATGTAGGACATTATGGATAGAAACACAATGCTCTACAAAACTGATCTTTTATATGATTTATAGATAAATAATTTTTATTTATTTATTTATCATAATGTATTTATTATACAAATAAATAAAATGAATATGACTTATTTATTTATTTAAAATATTATACTAGAAGAAGGTATAGAAAACTTCTTTGATACTTTGGTAAGCTAGATGACTCAACATATTTTCTTCTATGCAGTATTTATTTCGCTTTTACTATTGTATTACTTTATAAAGACATATATCATAAAGTTTTTCACGTTGGAACTCGAGCCTGCAATGTTATCCCAAACTTTCCCTAAATTACCTTCTATTTTTCTTCACTTCTGTATTTTTTCCAAGATAAATTCTCAAGTAAAAGTTTGTATCTTTGAACAGTAGTTGGTGAATTATGGGGTTTCCTTGTATTTTTTTTGTTGTTTTTAATGAACTTAACTTAATATTGCTGACTAAGAATATTCTTGTTTTAACTTACGTAATTTAAATAAGTTTTTTTTTTATTGTGAATAAAGTTTTAATTAAAGTAAAAATATTTACTTCTTTTCACCTATAGAGGAAAAAATGTTGTTTCCATGACCTAAAAACTTATTTATCGTTATAGTTGTTTTTCCTTTCTTCTTATAAATATTCTAAATTAATTATTGATACTTAATTGTCAAAACAACAACAAGAGGCCTTGGCGCTTTGCGCCCCGACTGCTAAAAGGTGTCAGCGCTGAGGGCCGCTTCGCAGCTCCCGCGCCATTCCCTTCATGGCAACATGGTTGTTGTCATATATGAGTTCGTCATATTACTAATTTATATAAGTGGCATACTGACACGATATAACAGAATTTTCAAATGTATTATTCAAAAAACGTGATTTGTTTACTATATGTGATATATGTTTACTATATCAATCAAACCGAAACTAATGCTTATAATAAAATGTAACTTAACGTATATAAGTCAACCATTTATAGTAGTACATTTGTAAAAAAAAGTAACCCGATATAAACACTTTTTGAAGATTTGTGGTTTTTAGAAATGTTTGTGGGTTCATTATTGTGGGTTAATGACGTCACTCAGATACTCATATTTCATAAACAATAGGGTCCTGAACTGTAACATCGAAATTCATCGTGCTCTATAGAAACGACTAGGAACAAAATCTCGTACATATATACATACACACACACACACAGATAATATATATATATATATATATATATAATATATATATATATATATATATATATATATATATATATATATATATATATATATAAATAAAATTGTTATTTCTACCAAAAAAAAAGATAAAAATACATAATACAAAAATATTTATAAAAATGTTTGATTATATAGAAACATAATGTACTAATATAAAATATACATATCGTACTAATATATATTTGAACGAACGTAAGTGAGTTCTTACATTCAGAAGATTGGGACGGCGCGTATGTTTGTTTGTATGTTTGTATGTTTGTATGTTTGTATGTTTGTATGTTTGTGTGTTTGTGTGTTTGTTTGTACGTGTCGCGATAACTGCCGTAAAAATTGACCGATTTTGATAAATTTTGTATACAGGTAAAACTAATTATGTGTCAGAGCTGTATAGTTTTTTGGTAATATTCCGAAAAATATTTTCAAATGGCGGCCAAAATGGCGGACCGGATAAAAAAAAATTTTTGAGCGAAAAAATCGTGTTGTATATCGTTTGAAAGCTCTTAAAGAGTAGAAAAAGAAAATATATGTTTCATGGTCAAAATTTAAAAATTTTTTGAATAATTTAAAAATGGCGGCTAAAATAATGAACCCAAAAAATTTAAAATTGAAGGAATAACTCGAGTAATATATCGTTGTAAAGCTCTTGATTAGTAGAACAAAAAATGTTATATACTAAATTCCGAAAAATTCAACATGGCGGCCATAATTTAATATAATAATTAGTTTTTACTAATTTTATAAGAATTTACAAGATAAAGATCTATTGTAATATACTTTAGATACTTTTATACAAGTAAATTAACTATATGTCAGAGCTGTATAGTTTTTGGTAATATTCCGAAAAAATATATTCAAAATGGCGGCCAATATGGCGGACCGGATAAAACATTTTTGAGCAAAAAATCGTGTTGTATATCGTTTCAAAGCTCTTAAAGAGTAAAAAAGAAATATATATTTTCATGGTCAACATTTCAAAATTTTTTTATTAATTTAAAAATGGCGGCTAAAATAATAAACTCAAAAAAATAAAATTTAAAGCGAGCCTTCTTTTACCATTTATTATTATAAATATAACGCGAGCCTTTTTTAATATGCATTAATATTAAATATAAGCAATCTAGCGAGCGAAGCAAGCCTATTTTTAACGTTGTGTTATAACAAATATAAGCAATCTAGCGAGCGAAGCGAGCCTTTTTTACTATGCATTAATATTAAATATAAGCAATCTAGCGAGCGAAGCGAGCCTTTTTTTATTATGCATTAATATTAAATATAAGCAATCTAGCGAGCGAAGCGAGCCTTTTTTAATATATATTTTATTATA
Organism: Microvelia longipes; assembly: GCA_018340805.1. NCBI lineage: Eukaryota > Metazoa > Arthropoda > Insecta > Hemiptera > Veliidae > Microvelia > Microvelia longipes. The sequence continues at coordinate 51,289,712 of JACMZG010001863.1, forward strand.
AATATAAGCAAACTAGCGAGCGAAGCGAGCCTATTTTTAACGTAGTATTATTATAAATATAAGCAATCTAGCAAGCAAATCGAGCCTATTTTTAACGTTGTATTATTACAAATATAAGCAATCTAGCGAGCGAAGCGAGCCTTTTTTACTATGCATTAATATTAAATATAAGCAATCTAGCCAGCGAAGCGAGCCTTTTTTACACAATATATTTTATTATAAATATAAGCAATCTAGCGAGCGAAGCGAGCCTATTTTTAACGTTGTATTATTATAAATATAAGCAATCTAGCGAGCGAAGCGAGCCTTTTTTACAATGCATTAATATTTAATATAAGCAATCTAGCGAGCAAAGCGAGCCTTCTTTTACTATGTATTATTATAAATATACGCAATCTAGCGAGCGAAGCGAGCCTCTTTTACTTGCATTAATATAAATTACGCAATCTAGCGAGCGAAGCGAGCCTTATTTACAATATATTTTATTATAAATATAAGCAATCTAGCGAGCGAAGCGAGCCTATTTTTAACGTTGTATTATTATAATCTACGCAATCTAGCGAGCCTTCTTTTACCATTTTTTATATAAATATAAGCAATCTAGCGAGCGAAGCGAGCCTTTTTTACTATGCATTAATATTTAATATAAGCAATCTAGCGAGCAAAGCGAGCCTTCTTTACTATGTATTATTATAAATATACGCAATCTAGCGAGCGAAGCGAGCCTTTTTTACTTGCATCAATATAAATTACGCAATCTAGCGAGCGAAGCGAGCCTTTTTTACAATATATTTTATTATAAATATAAGCAATCTAGCGAGCGAAGCGAGCCTTCTTTACATGCAATCTAAATCTAGCGAGCAATATAGCGAGCGAAGCGAGCCTTTTTTACCATTTAATTATAAATATTAAGCAATCTAGCGAGCGAAGCGAGCCTTTTTTACAATATATTTTATTAATATAAGCAATCTAGCGAGCGAAGCGAGCCTATTTAACGTTGTATTATTACAAATAAAGCAATCTAGCGAGCAAAGCGAGCCTTTTTTACAATATATTTTTTTTATAAATATAAGCAATCTAGCGAGCGAAGCGAGCCTTTTTTATCTTTGTATTATTATAAATATAAGCAATCTAGCGAGCGTAGCGAGCCTTTTTTACTATGTAAATGTTAAAGATACCTAAACTAGCAAGCGATGCGAGCCTCTTTGAGTTTATACTTTAAAATAGTATAGCATCCGAATGTTTTGATAAACTCATTTCGCTTGTTTTAAATTAATTTTTTTTTTTATGTATTCTTTGCCGTTAGTTCTTGATGCAACGCATTACTAGTACATAAACTACAATTGAGGGACCTAGGGACCTCCTTTCAAAAAATCTACTCCACTCCTTCCTCTTCCAGGACCCCAACCTCAAAAGCTCATTTTTCCTTCGAAAATTTGCTAAAATAAAAAGAATAAACACTTTTATATACAACAAAAAAATTTAAAATACATGTTTTTGAAAAATTCGAAAATGATTGAGTAGTTGAATAAATTTATAACTTTCAAGCAGTCTTTGTAATAATTATAATGCAAGACTAGTTTTTTTAACGCTTAAACCCGTAGGGTCATTTTAGCGTTTTCCTCTCACTCAAATCTCACTCAACTAATTCACCCCAGAGTTTGTACATATCCAATCATCTAGGAAGCACACCCTCCTGCAAGCCTAGTTATTTCTAAAAAGAAAATAAGCTTAATTTTCATGATAAAAATTCGCTGAAAAGCACTAACAGTGAAAAAGCCTGGTACGGAAATTATGGTGAGACCTCTGGTTTCGATTTTTAGAGCGAATACAATACTTTTCCTCAAACCTACTGTAGTAGGTGAGGAAATGTGTAATAAATATGTTGGTTTCAAACAACTACCAAGCTTTACACCAGGGATCCTGTTCATTATCAGGATAAAGAGATTAATTAAAATTAAGGAATAAAAAAGAACTCAACTAAAGAAAACTCTAGAGAGTTAAAAAAGTTTGCGTATTCGCAAGACATAAATTTTGTAAAATTGTTTTTTTGTCATATTATTGACATTACCATTAAAAAATAATATCTTTTTCAGAACATTTTATTTTTCAAAAGAAAAAATAACTATTATAATATTAAAAAATATCGGTATATTAATAATAAAAAAACATTGAAAACTTGTATCTTTTTATATTTGGGTTTCTAAACGTCTTATCCGAGTGTCCTAAGGTATTTTGAAGTAAATAAACATTCTTTTAGACATAAAGAGAAACCTCCCAAAAAAGAGGCTTCTAAAAGGAGCATTTTGTAGTGTGTGTACTTGAGTCGGTAGGGAAAAGCCCTGTACAAATATTAGTTGAGATCTTCAAGCCTTGGAATTCTACCGGTTTAATTACGCGAAGGGTTCAGGACTCTTGTGACTGGTAGTGAGCTCTGTCGGTGGGAAAAAGAAGTAGTATCCTTCTAAGAGGATCCTTCCTCTGAGGCTTCTCTCATCTCACTTCAAAACAAACTCAAGTGACACTTTATTTCAACACACCGCAAACATAACCTTTAAACTTCAAAAAAATAAGATACAGTTTTTCTCCTACAAAAAGAAATACTTTAATTTTCCTTTTTCAAAGCGTTTATTATGGGGTTTTTCTTAAAGTTTTACATACTGACTTGTTGACTTTTCTTTAAAGAACTCTGAAATCTCTAAACACACTTAACACCGTCTCACTAATGGCAGAGGAAATCTGGGTTAGAAAACTCTCCCTTCTCATTAAATACACTTTTTCTCCAGGATCACTTCAGTTTTCAGAAAGTTTCTCTTCCTTTCCTTCTTCGTATTTCTAGTATTTACAATTTTAATAATCTCATTTAAAATATATAAATAAACGTATGGACTTATAAAAAAGAATTGTATGTTTCTTTCATTACAGTTTTTTAAGTTGAGAGGGCTTAAATTTGCTTGACTTACGTCTTATTTAAGGGCTTTACTTGTTGAATGGTCATTTTACTTGTAAGAACTTGATATCATTCGACCATGATTTTTTCGAACCCGAATTTGCTTAGCTCATTAAATATTAAAATTAAGTAGGTTTACATTATATATTATTATTTATATATTTTATAGAGAGAATAAATTTTTATTAGACAAGTGTTAAGAGTAAAAAATTTAATAAAATTTGTATTAAAATTTAATAAATTTAAAATAAATAATTAAATTGTGTAGTATAACATGTATTTAAAATTTGTGTATTTATTTTTATTTTACATACTTATTTTAATACTTATTATGTTGAAAACATACATCTCCATTTTAAAATTTACGCTTGTGTATAATTATTATTATTATAACACATTATTAAAACTTGAAAATTTGTAAAACTTTGTACAAGCGAGAAAGAAATTATTAAAAAAATTTAAGTAAGCGTAAATTTTGTAAGTAATTTGAACTAAATAAATTAAGGGATAAAGCTTTTTCCTAGAGGCCGTCGCGTTTTCCCTCCGTTGACAAAAAAAAAATAAATAAAGTAATGGAATTCGAGCAATTATTTTTATTCGCAACATATTCTTAGTTTGCAATATTGCTGACGCATCTAAAATATTATAATGAGACCCGTCATTATAACATAGATGGATGAGGGTTTCAATGTGTATAATTTTTTGCGTTTTATTTTTTTTTTTCTTATATTTTTTTTATATCAACTTATGAATTATATTTTTACTTCTTACTTCTTAATTATTTGTGTTGTTATTTTGATTTCGAATAATGCTTCGCGTATGTTTGTATGGTGTTTGTTGTAAAGATATAATGTAGTATAATGATTTATAAAATACATTTTAACGTAATTTTAATGCTCTGGGAATTAAAATTGGTATAAGTTGACTTTATTTCATTATTCCTCGCCCTCAGACAGTAAATGCATTCCTTTTATTCCCAGAGATCACCCGTCTAGGTTCTGAGAGTTTCTTAGATTGTGTCAACTATTCATGTTTTGCAAAACTCGATAGTATCAAATTATATAGGTTATATTTATAACAGATTTTAATTCAGCTGGATTATTTATCGATTTTTTTTAAATTAAAAAAAAACGTTTACTATTTATTCGATACAAATTGAACTAATGCTGTTACTGAGATAAAAGTTAGCATATTTGTTGGTGTTATACAGCAATTTTTGAATTTCAAAGGTTGAATATTTGCGGTTTATACATTTTTGAAATTTTGGCCGAGTCATTATTGCAGGTTAGTGACGTTTTAAATCAATAATGTCCCGGAAAACACAACTAGACCTAAAGATTGTATTCCGAACCAAGTTTCAACCCACTAGTATAAATACACTGGGAGCTACGATGAAAACAAACGCAGACACACAAACAGACGGACAATTTTGTTAAAGCCCCTCAGGAGAACATAAAAACATCCGAAACGGATAATTTAGGTAAAATTTTGGTTTAAGATTTTTGGTTAACACACTTACTGTATAAATAAGAAAAATTAAATAAAAATATATTAAATAGAATCAAATAAAATAAAACTGTAAAGTCTAATTTAGATGTATTTATTACCTTGTACTCTTCTCAGCGTTTCAAAGAAAATGCTTATTTTCCTAGATATTATTTTTACCCAAAATATTTTACTATTTATCAAACGCTTTTTATTTATTTTAAAACGGGTTAGCATAAAAGGATGTTTTTAATAGTGATGAAAGCTGGGTTTGCGCTTTGAAAATTTTAAAATTATGGAACATAGTATCTTTTGATGTTCTCTTAAACGGCGATTTCAATGCTTTTTCATCATATTTAAGTTTTACTCTCGTTTTCCCTTTTATTATTTTTTCACCTTTTCATCTCTTTTAAATTTATAGGTTTATGTTTTTATTTTACTTTTTCATTATCATGTTGTAGCTTTAATGTAATTTTGGTTGAAACTCTTTTTTTTGCGATATAATCTTTGTCTCTATTACGATTTATCATACATTTTTGTAGTTTCAAATTTTATATTTTTGTTGAGTTTCAATTTTTTAAAAATACGTAGGTAGAACAGGAGAGAAGGGATACTCACTAAACATCTCTATTTTTTCCTTTTATTTCTATCCTTCCATTAAAAAAAAACAAATATTAATGAAAAATAGTAACCATTTATTTATTGGTTATTATAAAAATTGGTTGTTCCAGCTCCTGGTAGTCGACTTAGGTACTATTTTTTTGCGATTACTCTGTTAGAAGCTGATTTAGTTGGGTTGTTGGACAGAGTATGCACCACTCTGTATACTATACAATATATATTTCATTTAGAGTTGAATTTATTAGAAAATACTTATTTTAAGTTGAACAACAGTAGTTTCCTCAAGATAATCTACCGATTTACATTGAAATGGGTAGAATCTCATCGATTTGGCCAAACTGAGCTCGATATTAGGCTTTTAGCTGTAATAAAGGGGTTCTCTGGGAAATTAGCCTTGCTAGACTTTCATTGTCTCTCATTAGGCACCAAATGACTTTTCGACTTGGAATCACCGCTCTTTAAAACCTAGTAATGATTTTGACTTAAGATTACTTCTTGAGAATTGATGGCCTGTCCGAACTTTGTTGGACTGGTTTTTAATGGCATCTCATCACTTTATTTGATAGAATTTTTATATCTTAGTTTATGATGTTAAAATGGGCTAATAATGAGGTAGCCCTGTATTATTTTATAAAGCTCTAAGGTTAGAATGTAGGTTGTGTTTATTTCCAAGTACCTTTAAGAGTAAACTTTCATTTTTTGTTCTTTTTATCGAAAATTTCAGGTCTTTTAGGGAATTATCATATTTATTTTTATTTATTTTATTTATTACATTATTAGTTAATACATACATACTATAATAGTCTAATAAAAAATTGACACAATTGAGGCACTAAACATTTATTATTATTACTTCAGAGCCTCTAAAGGTATCTTGAAACAGGAGGGCTCTTAGTCTCTTTATTATACAATTTAATAGACACATGAACATAAGAAACATAATAGACATAAAAAAATTATGTCTATTTTAACATAAAATGTCCAAGCAATCATCACCTAAACTAAGTAGTATTATTTAATTCTAACCTCTAATTAGGGTACGGAATACCTCGGTACTTTTCCTAGCAATAGAGTATTGAGAGCACAATTTTTGTTATTGCATTATCTTTAATTTCGTCGTATAAAAGAACACCCTGTAAAATATTAGAATGAAAAAACTTATACTTTTGATGATACAGCAAAAAACTAAAAAATATTTTAAATATGTTCTTTTGGCGGGGAAACGGCCTCGACTGCTTGTGTGACGTCAGACGTAAGAATACCTCCGTGTAGTACAATTTCACTAGAGCAACACTCATAAGGTTTATTTTATACTGTCAACAATATGATACTGACGGCTGTATTCATTGTAGACGTTCCTTAGGCATTGTATTACCTGAAAACACGGAATTGTTTTGTTTTAGTTTCTTTACATTCTATTAAACTGTAAGCAACTGTTGACCTTACGATATTTCTAACTAAAACTCCCATCTGTACCTTAAACGACCCAACCTTTAGAACGTTCCGATTTCAACCCACTCTCTCACCCATTTCCCCTCTCCCTACTTTAAATACTTATTCGACTATTTAAAATTAAAGTAAATATTTTTTTTACAAATATTTGTGTGCTAAGTTTCAACTCCCTATAGTATAATTACCCTGGGAGTTATGATGATGACAGATACACAAAAAGTTTGTTAGAACTACTTAAAAATTATTAAAACAGATGAGTCATGTGAATTCCCGGTTCCTGTTTTCCAGTGTAAATATTTTCATTCGTGTTGGAAATACTACCTTTTAGTATTATATAAGGTAGTATTTTTTAGTATTCGTGTGAAGGAAAATACTTACCTTTTATGAAAGTACTAACCTTTTAGTACCTAATTATGTAAAAATCAAAACTTATGTTTGAAGGTGATGATGTGGAAGTTATTGTGATCTTTCAAATGAACACGATGTAATTAAATGAGTTTAACAAATTTGAACTAAAATTTTTACCGGAAAATTATTTTCATTTAAATATATAACAAGCAAATATATTAAAAGCAATATCATTAAACTAAAATATAAAATTAAAATTTCAAATAAAGTCTAAATTGAAAATAAAAAAAAATAAATTAAAATGCACATTTTATAAAAACATGAAACCTTTGAAATAAAAAATTTAATTAAATAATATTTAAATAATATAAATGTGTGTAACATTAATAATAAAAATTATAGCACCAGCGTTCTCAAGCTGAGCGAATTTTCTTTGAAATGCGTGTCTCCTCACTGAACCGGATCACATGCTTCACATGCTACTTAATTTTCAATCACTTACTATGGATACTACCGAGTTTTGCAAAACATAAGTTGCTAGAATAAGACATAGACAGAATACGACTGTGCGAAAGACACCTTAGAAATTTAATAAGCAAAAAGCTATAATATGAGAATTGTTCCATAATTCGACAGTCGTTATCTCGTTATCGTTTGCTCGAAATAGTGTATTTTGTGTTGACTATTCATGGTCTCGGTAGTATTGATTAAGATGTATTTCGCTTGCCAAGGATTATGGTGGTAAGAGAAACCGCTCGTCACTGGTAAATACACCACATTATGTTATTCAGAATTTTAAGCAAAGGAAAAACTGAGTGTCTTGCTCCTAGTCTTGGTTGCCTTGCCTTGCAAGGTACTTCATTTTGGGTGCCTTGCCTTCGATGAATTATCTTATACAAACTGAGATCGTAACCTGAGATGCGAACCCTAGATCTCCGTGTTGTTAAGCGTCAGTATTATGACTGACGCTTTAACGAACTTGACCACAGAGTCTATACATGATATTATTAAACAATATTAATAACAATAAACGTTGAAGGATGTTAACTAAACTCTTCTTTATTGAATTATTCGTTATTCAATAACACAGTTTATTAATATAAAAGTAATTTAAATGAAAATTCTACATAAAACCCTATGAAAAATAAAAAATGTATTAAATACAGAGGCATGCTTGAAGTGGAAGGTAAACATTTTAAATAATATTTCCCCTGGCAATCTAACATCCTTTATTCAGTTCAAATATTTTCCACATTTCTTAAATTGATCCTTTTAAATGCGATTCAGGAGTAAATTTTGTTTTCATTATTGAGGTGCCTCCGTGGCCGAGGTCGTTAAGTCGTTAGTCTTTACACTGACCTTTGACACCCACGGAGGTCTGGGGTTCGCATCCCAGGTTACGCTCTGTTTATAGAAGATTATTGTTTAGATAAATTATCGCCAACTTTAGAATTCACTTTGAGCGTAACGGTTGCTACTACCACCCGAGGTTGTTCCCGCAGGGGTTATCCCTGATGAACCGCAAAGTCTAAACGGGCATTATTATTATAATGAGGTGAAAACCGATCTTTAAATCAGTACGACTTTTTAATGTATACGAAATTGTTTTTCCTCTTATAGATATATATAAAAAGTTAGTATTAAAAATTACGAAAAACTGTAATTTGTTTATTTGTGCTGATGTAAATGTAAAGAGTTTTATAATTAAATTTTAATAAAGTTGAATATTTAAGTCCCAGAGTGACTTTAATAAACTTTTATAACGAACTAACTTATATTGTGTTATTAACTGTTTAATACATTAAGTTCACATTGTCATATATTTTTCTAAAACATTATATATGTTTTATTTATTAACATATAAATTAATAATTTAAATATATGAATAACATATAAATTAAATTATATATTTAATTTAAAAAAATATAATAATACATATAATTAAATTAAATTATAATTATATATTTTTGCTGTTTTTATGTAAGTGTAATTCAATTTTTTGAACACTCGAAAATAATATTACCGAAATAGCAAAATTAATCCTTCTTAGAAAAAATTAAAATAATTAGTTGAATTTCTATATTTATAATGGTATATATTGTTCACATAAAAGTTAATAAGATATAATTTAAATTAGTTTGTACTTTATATTATGTAAAATTATAGGATTTTTTTTATTTTTAAAATGCGACAAAATTTTAGTATATTGAGAAAAATAACTAAGGTTAAAATAATAAATATGATTTAAAAAACAAAACATAAAAACATCAACGAAGTAGGAATACGAATACATTTCTTTATGAAGGAAATTATTGTGGATATAAAAGTTAATAACATTCCAAAAGGTAAAAACGGGCGAAAAGAGAGGTAAATTAAATTTTAAACAGAAATATAAAAAAACTAAAAAGTAATGTTAAATGCATAGTTAAAGAATTTTGAGTTTATTTATAATCTTCAGCCCTTCATTATTTTTTTTTTTAATTTTTGCTTTTCTTTGTATATTATGCTTATCATATTTTTATTTTATGTTTCTACTCATTTAATTATTAATGTTATGAATTTATTATAAAATATTTTATGAAATTAAATGGCTTATTTAGTCAAAAAAAGCTCATTGCATATTCGTCTTTTCAATGTCTTAAAAAAGATAAGAAATGTTTAAAAAGTAAAAATGATTTTAAATGAAACATATTAATATAGTTTTTAATGTAATGTTTTTATTTTATAATTTTAGTATTTTATTTCTTAATTTTGTTATACATTACTGGTCTATGTTGTAGTTAGCAAATTGTATATCCTGCATTAGTTGTATATGTTGCGGTTACAATATTACATGTTATGCATTAGTTGTAAATGTCTTGGTTACTAAATGACATATTATGCATTAGTATTATATGTTGCAGTTACTAAATTACATGTCATACATTATTTATACATGTTACGGTTACAAAGTTACATGTTATGCATTAGTTGTATATATGTTGCGGTTACAAAGTTACATGTTATGCATTAGTTGTATAAATGTTGCGGTTAATGACATGTTGTAGTTGTGAATGTTGCGGTTACAAAATTACATGTTATGCATTAGTTGTATAAATGTTGCGGTTACGAAATTACACATTATGCATATAAATACGTAGAAGATTTATTTTTTAATTATTTGAAATATTTAGATCAATATTTTAGAGCATTATTTAAGTGTGAGGGAAACTTCTGACAAGCTCATCCTTAAGTAATGTCTTCTCAAAAGAAATACTAATGTTAAAGATATTCTCAAGTATAAATAGATATTCTACAACTCAAATAATATCTTGAGTAATATTAAAAATATTTCTAATGCATCTCAAACTAATCCTTAATATTTCAACATTTTGTATTTAAAGTGCGAAGCTCACATTTACTGTTACACTGATAATAAGATTTCTATATAACAAGAAGTGTACTATATAACAAGATAAAAACCTAAATATAACTAAAAAGCTATGTATGGAAAACTCTTACATAGCAGGTTTTCATATTAACATTATTAATCCCGCAATATTTTTTAAAGGTTTTTCTTAATGTGAATCTTGAAGAAAAAAAATATATTACATATTTCTCACTGAAAGCTTTCTATTGAATAAATCTTGCATTTTTTACTTCCATCCGTTCGATTTTTGTTCAATATTTTCGTTAACTTTTTTGTTAGTAAAATTGATGCGTTACTGTATTTATGAAAAATCGGAGAATACATCTATTGAAAATATATTGGTAAATTGAATGTATTTGTTGGATACAAAGAGTTTATATTGAAATACTCTATTCAGTAATATTTTTCCTTAAAAATCAATTTTTTATTTATTTATTGAATTTAATGGAATTGATGCGGTTTTTCTATTAACATTTGACTATATTTAGACTTTTAAATTGAGTTTTTATTTTTTATTAAAACCCCAGGCTAATGGGTTTACTAAAACACTTTCTATATATTTGTTTCCTTTCCTTGCTTATTTATTTATATATTTTGGTTATTTTCTCTTTCACTTAAATATAAAAGAAGAATTGTAATTGACTATTTTTTTTTCAAACGTCAACGATTCAGCACGAGATGGACAGTGTAACTAGACTATATAATATTGACCTAAATTATTATCTTACTTTTTTTCTTCTCTTCTCTTTTGCTGAATTTTGCATGCTTTCATCTTTTGCTTTTGCATTTTGCATTTTGGCTTTTGCTGCATTTTGCATGCTATCATCTTTGTTCTCTTAGCTGCATTTTGCATGCTTTCATCTTTTGTTCTCTTTTGCTGCATTTTGCATGCTTTCATCTTTTGTTCTCTTTAGCTGCATTTTGCATGTTTTCATCTTTTGTTCTCTTTAGCTGCATTTTGCATCCTTTCATCTTTTGCTCTCTTTAGCTGCATTTTGCATGCTTTCATCTTTTGTTCCCTTTAGCTGCATTTTTCATGCTTTCATCTTTTGTTCTCTATTGCTGCATTTTGCATGCTATCATCTTTTGTTTTTTTTGCTGCATTTTGCATGCTATCATCTTTTGCTCTCTTTAGCTGCATTTTGCATGCTTTCATCTTTTGTTCTCTTTAGCTGCATTTTGCATGCTTTCATCTTTTGTTCTCTTTAGCTGCATTTTGCATGTTTTCATCTTTTGTTCTCTTTAGCTGCATTTTGCATCCTTTCATCTTTTGCTCTCTTTAGCTGCATTTTGCATGCTTTCATCTTTTGTTCCCTTTAGCTGCATTTTTCATGCTTTCATCTTTTGTTCTCTATTGCTGCATTTTGCGTGTTCATCTTTTTTTTGTTGCATTGTACATGCTTTCATCTTTTGTTCTCTTTTTCTGTATTTTTCATTTTTATTGTTTTGTCTATTGCTTGAACTTGTTGGGACATTTTTAACTTTTCTCTTCTTCTGAATGCCACTTTACTGATAACCCTCAGACATAGAGATATATTATTAGAGGGGCCCTAGTGGGTGAATTTTAAATAACATCAAAAAAAGTAACTTGACCGTATAGTGAACGCTCTACCATTGAGCTTTTCACTAAGTAACATGTTGTGCGAAGCGACAATTAATAGCTTAAAGTAAACCCCTTGACTTAAACACCTCATAAGTAAGCATCTTCTGATAGAGATGCGGTCGTTATAAGAAGCCCTTGTTAAGAGTTTTTAAGCTTAAAATACTGTAAATTATAGACATAGCATGTCTTTAGTTATGGTTCTACAACCACTAAGAAAAAAAACCTCCAAACAAAATTCAAAATATTCATTTCCGATTATGATTGGTACTTATCATTTAAATTTACCTTGGATCATCAAGTGTTTCATATATTGATTTAAAATGAACATCATATTTCACTTTATTATGATTACCTATTGATCTTGTGACGTGACACAGCGTTATTTTTGTCACGCGAAATTTCTATTTTATTCGCTATTTTATTTTAAATCTCACCATCGTTGCCATGTGTCATGTAGAATCCTGCTGAATCTTTATATTCCTGTTAAATGATGAGTGAAACATTTTTGTGGCGTGGTTCTGTGCAAGCCATTTTTGACCTGTCTCTCTGAGACAGTAGTCTAACCAGGGTGGAACAAGAGGTAGAGGCTCCTCTTCTATACTACCTCTCAACCCTCTACCACTACTGAATGCAGCAGATATCTTAGAGGTCATTGACCTAAACGTATACATATATACAAAATTATATGCATACCGCCTGTGCCACTTGTGATGAGCTAAACCGATTCTAAACCGTTCTTAACCGATTAAGAACGGATTCAATCGATTTTACCTTGTTGTACAGCCATTCAAGCTTCTTTCGAAAACAGGGTTAGAAACATATATATATATATATATTTATATATATATATATATATATTTATATATATATATTGACTTATATTTTTATTATTAGGAAGCTAAACCGAATCGATCCCTCCCTCAACTTCCTTCATCTGAACAACCTCATAAACGTAATTTTTAGGACGAAAATTCGCTAAAAAGTTTTAAGGATGACATTGAAATTCTGAAGACGCTTTTAACATGTTTACAAAATGTAGTTTACATTTTGTAAACATGTCTCATGTTTACGTTTTGTAAACATGTCTTATGTTTACATTTTGTAAACATGTCTCTTGTTTACATGTTTACACTTTGTAAACATGTCTCTACGTCAAATAGTGATGGTTCAATTCATGGAATTTAAAAAAGGGGTGAGAACGTCCTGTACTTGATAAAATTCCCCTGCCTATCTCAAGTTACACAAAAACAAATTACATAACAATAAACATAAATGGATCATTAAGCACAGATTACAACTTGTATCATTCTACTTATCTTTTAATCTTAAACTTTTTTTTCAACTTTTATTTTCATTTTAAAATAAAACTTGTTCAGTTAACAAATGAGATATTTCGCTCTGATTTATATCCCTTTTATTCGATCCCTAAAGATAAAACTTGAACTCATTTGAAAAAATAAACCGAAAATAATTTATAAATCGTATCATTAATCAATTAAGACAAAAGTTAAAAACGAGATCATACAGCGAATACGGCCACTCCTTATAGTAGGCCTCAGCTAATTAGCCTATTAAAAAAGAAAAAAATTCAAAAAGCCATGAGCTTCTTTTTAGTTCATTAATCATAAAACAACCATTCAGTGCTCTCGTCTTCTTTAGTATTTTTAAATTCATTTTTTTTTTTTATTTAGCTTTTGCCTATTATACCTCTTGTATGATTTATAAATTAATCAGACGGAATTAATTTTCTAAACCACAACTTGAATAAATTGGTTTATATTTGAGATTAACATCGAAGCAATTGATTTAAAATTTGCAAATTGTATAGTTAGTTAGGTGGAGACTATTAGAACGACAAGTGTAAGTAAATTCATTAAAATTTGAGTAGGTGGGGAAAGAGTCACCCGTGGTGTAGTGGTTAAGGTACACGGCCAATTTACAGAATGAATGGACTTTAAACTTCCGAGTTTATTTAGTCATGGGTTCAATCCCAGCACGGGCGTCTGGGATTTTTATGAGAGGGATAAAAATGCTTCGTACCACGTCGTCAGAAGGGACGTAAAGCCTGTGGTCTCGAGCCTGTGCGTTGTCAGGTTAAAGATCCCTTGACTTAAATGAAACTGGGTATAGGCAAAATTTAGGCATATCGTTGGGGCCAGTCACCTTGAATGTAGGGCATATCGTTGGGCCAGATCACCTTAAATGTAGGGCATATCGTTGGGGCCAGATCACCTTGAAAGTAGGGCATATCGTTGGGGCCAGATCACCTTAAATGTAGGGCATATCGTTGGGGCAGTTAGTGGGCATATCGTTGGGCCAGATCACCTTGAAAGAAGTGCATATCGTTGAGCACTTATTTCCAATTACGTCATATAGAAAATGCTGCTCTACTTTACCTTCTTTTTTCTTTGTAGTCTAAGGTAGGCGTTTTCATAAACTCTAGGTACATTTAGGGCTCCGGTTTAACAACGTCCGTTTTAAAGGACATTTCATGTGACAATTTTCATCCTTCCATATTAATCCCGGAGGTCCAGGCCGGGATCGAACCTACACTGTCTGGATGGCTAACCATGATGCTAACCGTTACACAACCAGACCTTCCCGCCCTTCGCTCACTAAATAAAAAAGTATCAATTAACTAGTTAAAATAACCTTTCTAAATAAAACCCCAATTACTATAAAAATAAGCAATTAAAAATTAAGATTAATTAAAGAATCCTTTATTTAAAAATATATTCTCAAGACAAAGTTATTATTTGAGTTTTAACGACAGACGTTTACGACATTTTTCATTACTCTTTTTTTATAGCAGTAAAGAAATTTAGAGGCAAATCCCCTAATTAAACCTTTGTTTACTTAGAAGAAGAGAGATTAACGATTCTTCATTTTTCTTTTTTAAAATTTTTTGTTTCCAAACAATTTTGAAAAAGGGAAATGTTGACTGTTGAAAATGTTAAAATGCAGACAATCCAGACTTAAAAGAAAAATGTGAAAGAAAATTAAAAAAAAATATTTTGGTCCTTGGGTCTTGCATAAAGTTTAAAGAACATTTTATGTTTTTTGTGTATTAATGTTTTTAAGGAGAAAAGAAGCTACTACTACTAGTGGTAACGTATTGTCATTTTACTGGTTGGAAAGCTAGTCTTGTTTTTTGTCCCTAGACCTTATAATGGAATTCCGGCATTAACTTGATGGAGCCATGTTTTTGTTGCTTTTTTTGACGGAAGTAATGGGTAGAAATTATTTAAAATTTAAAAGAAAGACGATTATTTTCTCAGTGACTTTTCTTTGTTTTATTTTTAGTAAACTTTTAAAGAAAACTGGGCTAATTTTATCTTTAACCTTTCATAAAAAAATCGGGTTTGGTGTACCTCGAACATTTTCCTCTTCACAACGGATTCGCTTCGCTCATCGTACCTACTTCGAAATCGCTTCGCTCGTCCTCAGAAAATACAAGTCGTATAATTTATACTGTTACATGTGTTATATTCCCTTAATATGCTGAGGTACAGATATTCTGACCTACCTTAATAATGTACACCTCAGCAGCCCTGAGGCTATATAAGCTAGTTAAACTTTAAAACATGGTTCATTTCATTTTTAATTTTAACATTGTTATTATGGTGAATCTATGTTAGTTGTGTTAATAAAATAAATTCAGTTTTTAAAAAGTTATTTTGTGTTTGGCTGAACATAACTGGCGCAGTCGGTAGGACAGGTTGTCAATTTTGAACGCATATCAGAATTGTTCGTTTTAACGATTAAACAGCCTGACGAACTTGGCAGCAAACAACGAAGACTTTTCAAAATGAACGGATATTTAACACAGCTACAACTGTAAGTTAATATAAAACCTATACATTATTTTTAAAGCAAATTACTTCAAGCAAAAAGAAATTTTGATGATAATGAAAACTTTGCTGATACTTTTGAAGAAAATTTTATGCAATTTAATACAAGGATCATTTTCAACGAAAATATTATTTTAGTAATTAAGTAAATAATCTTTAAATAAAATAATAATAGTTAGTAAATAAATAAATACTTAAATAATAATAAATAAATAAATAAAAAGGGATAAGCATTAAAAATTTATTTAATTAAAATAAACTTTACATATTTAAAAATTGTTTTTAATAAATTTAAGTTATCAAGAAATAAATAATGGCTCAAATAAATTATCAACTATTAAAATTATATTTAGATACTATTCCACCCTATGATGGTGATGCTCATTCTCTTCCAATATTTATAGGAAATTGTGAGGGTTTGCTAACACAATTCGCAGATGCTGAAGACCATGCAAATCCTATAAATGTATTTCTAATGAGAGCAATTTATGGTAAACTAACAGGTAGAGCTCAGAAATTATTAGGCTCGAGAAATGACATATTAAACTGGACCGCTATAAAAAACTTACTTAATCAGTGCTTTGGTGACCAACGTGACATTGACTGTTTAGTACAAGACTTAATCACTCTAATACCAGAGAGAAATGAAAGCCCGTATAGTTTTGGTGTTAAATGTCAAGACTATAAAAATTTAATATTAGTAAAATTAAATTCTGACGATACATTGTCTAATGATGAGAAATTAATTAGAATAAGAAATTACGATGAACTAGCACTCAAAACCTATATTAGAGGTTTACCGAGCCATATTCAAACAAATGTTAGGTTACGTAGACCTGAAAATTTAGAGGTCGCTATGGGTTTGGTAATTGAAGAAGAAAATTTTCTTCATTCGACCAGGCAATTTAACAATATACAAAATCATAATTTTCATCCCCAACGTAGGATTACTCCAAATAGAGGAGGTCATAGAAATTTTAATAATAGAAATATGAACTCAAGAGGTTATGTAAATCAGTATAATAACAACAATAATAATAATAATTCCAATAATCAATCAAATAATAATAATTATAACCCTAGAAATTATAATAATAATAATCAAAATTTTGGTAACAATAATAATAATTACCCAAGATATAATAATTATAATCAACGAAACAACCATAGTAATTATCGTGGAAATTTTAATCAAAATATTATAATAACAATAATAGATACAACAATCAAAATTTTGCTTCAACATCGAGGAACCAAAATCCTGTCGTTCCTATGGAAGTTGATCAATCTGGAGTATCTAGAAACTATGCTCAGAATGTAAATCTGAGTAATGATCAAAACATAAATCAGAATAATAATGATGGGAATCAAGATCAGTTTTTTCAAACAGAAGCCTCTCATGCAGAGCAAGGCTAACACCTGGTATGCCTAGATATAACCATAATAGAAAAATTAGTTGTAATAATAACAATAATAAAATAATTAAGTTAAGCTCAAATAAAAATCACATAGAGTTAGAAAAATTAGTAATAAATTGTGGTTACTGGTCTACCTTACATAATCATATCACATTGGAATAATTGTAAATTTATGATTGATACAGGTAGTTCCAAAAGTCTTATAAATCCTAAAATTGCACATAAATATTTTCCGAATGATATATTCCAACAACAATTTACTATAGAATCTATTCATGGAATAACTAAACACAGTGGAGTTGCAATCATTTCAATTGAAAAAATATTTAATGAAAATATTAAACATAAATTTTATATTCACGAAATCAGTTCTGAATTCGATGGATTAATTGGTATAGATTTATTAGAAAAGATTGACGCCCAAATAAATATTAAGTCTAGATTAATAATAACACCTAATATTAAGATACCTTTAATATATAAAACTGATACAACAAATGTTAGTAGTCACCCTGGTTATCGAAACCCTACTAACAACAATAATAAATATAATAATAAAATAATAATAATAATAGCATTAATCAAAATAAGAGTAAGGAAAGCAACAAATTAAATACAAAAACAAATTACCCCCGAGGTCTCAAGTTGTTGTTAAAATACCTGTAAATATTAAAGAAGGTCTTGCTTTAATAAAGGATACTAATATTGATAATGGAATATATATACCTAAATGTTTAGTTAATGTAAAAAATTTTGAAGTAATAACTGTGATGGTTAACAGTACAGACATCGAAATGGATGTTACTTCTTTAAAACCGTTAATTGTAGAAAAAATCGATGAAAATGAAAATGATATAACTAATAATATAAAATCAAATAGGCACTTCGTCAATGAATATGATGAAGCAAACCATGATGATTATAACTCTTTATTGAATGAAAACTTAAAGAAAATAAATTTAAATCATTGTAATGAAGAAGAGAAAAAGTTAATAAAAAATTTATGTTATGAATATAAAGATATTTTTCACTGTGAGGGCATTCCTTTGACGTTTACAAATAAAATAAAACATAAAATTAAACTAACAAACGATAACCCAATTTATACAAAACAATATAGGTATCCACAAATACTCAAAGAAGAAGTGAGAAAACAAGTAAATCAAATGATTAAAGATGGAATCGTACAACATAGTACGTCTCCTTACAATTCTCCTATTTGGATTGTTCCTAAAAAGAAAGACGCTAGTGGCAAGGTTAAGTGGAGGCTGGTGAATGATTTCCGAGCTATTAACGAAATTTCGGTATCGGACAAAACACCCCTCCCACGTATAGATGAAATTTTAGATAAGCTAGGTCGAGCTACATATATGTCGGTAATCGATCTCGCAAGTGGTTTCCACCAAATCGAAATAGAACCTGAAGATGTACCTAAAACAGCTTTTTCCACTGAGGATATGCATTTAGAATATAAGAGAATGCCATTTGGGTTAAAAAACGGCCCGCCACATTTCAACGCGTATGAACAATGTATTATCTGGTCTTGTTTATAATATATGCATGTTTACTTAGACGATATTTTAATTTTTTCTGCCTCACTAGAAGAACATATAATTAATCTCAGAAAGGTATTTGATAGATTAAGAGAAAGTAACCTAAAAGTTCAATTAGATAAGAGTGAATTTTTAAAACCAGAGGTTCAATATTTAGGTCATGTAAGTGCAGACGGAGTTAGACCAAATCCAGAAAAAATTAGGGTAATAAAAGAGTGGCCATTGCCAAAAACGAGAACAGAAATAAAAAGTTTCCTAGGTATTTTAGGTTATTACAGAAGATTCATTAAAGATTTTGCCAAAATTACTAAACCTATGACAGCTTGTTTGAAGAAAAACGCGAAAATTAGATTCGAAGACAAAGAATACATTGAATGTTTTGAAATATGTAAAAATATATTAATTAATGACCCTGTTTTACAATACCCGGATTTTAATAAAGAGTTTATTATAACTGCTGACGCTAGCAACTATGCTATCGGCGCGGTTTTATCTCAAGGAGTACCTCCTAATGATAAACCAATAGCATACGCTTCACGTACTTTAAATTCTTCAGAAATAAATTATAGCACAATAGAAAAAGAGTGTCTAGCTATTGTATACGCGTGCAAAACGTTTAGACATTATGTATATGGTCGTAAATTCACAATTTATAGTGATCACCGACCATTAGCTTGGTTATTTAATATAAAAGAACCAAATTCTAAATTAATGAGATGGAAAATAAAATTAGAAGATTATGACTATAAAATATTATATAAAAAGGGAAGTTTAAATACTAACGCTGACAGCTTGTCTAGAATAAAAATCAACGCAATAAGTGATGACAAAGACAACGACGATAACGAATCTTTACTTAACAATGTAGGTGACTCAAAGTTTTCCGCAACTAAATACTTACAAGAATTATGCGAGGAAGCACCCGATCCCTTAGACTTTGATATTGAAAAAATTATAAGTAATCCAAAAACACCGGAAGAAAACTTAGACGAAATTGTTCATCTTCCCTATGATGAAGAAATTGAAGAAAATGCATCCACACAACATACTAATAAAAATGACAAATTAAATGACGGAATACCAATACTGGACGAAATATTAAATAACAAATATCTTCAAATTATTGTAAAGCCTAATATTCATAATAAATTAACATTTTCTAATGAAACATACGAAGATAAACAAATTTATCATATTAAAATACCGCTAGATAACAATGAAGAAATTATTGTAAATTTCCTAAAAACATACACCGTTCCACATTTAACTTATCACTTATATTTTTATAACGACGCTTTATATGAAGACTTTTGTAAAGCTTACATTAACAACTTTTCTACCAGTAAGTTAAAACTGATTAAATGTACAAAATTATTAAACACAGTAAAAAATAAAGACGACCAAATTGAATTGACTTTACATTATCACAGAGGTAAAACAAATCACAGAGGTATTACGGAAACATTATCTGCTTTACAACGTACATATTATTGGAAAGCTATGAAAAAGACTGTTACTGATTTAATTAACGTTTGTGAAACTTGCCAAAGAACCAAATATTCCAGGCATAGACCATATGTACCACTAATGTTAACCGAGACAGCTTCTAGGCCTTTTGAAATACTGCATATGGATACTTTTACATTTGACGGAAACAATTACTTGACCTTAGTTGATGCTTTCACTAAATTAGGCCAAGCTATTGAAATAGCAGGGAAAACCTCTGTACATGTTTGCAATGCTTTACTAAAATATTTTACATACTATGGTGTCCCAGTAAGAGTCATTACAGACCCTGGAACAGAACTTAAGAATGAGGTAATAAAAGATATGCTTAAACTTCATAAAGTGCATGTACATTTCACTACTGCAGGTCATCATGAATCTAACTCTATTGTCGAGAGATTTCACTCTACATTAATAGAACATCTAAGAATATTACAGGAAACATTTCCTAAAGAAAAACAAAATTTAATGAGCTACGCTTTGATAGGTTATAACAGCTCTATACACAGTGCTACTGACTTTACACCATTCGAACTGACATTTGGGCATACGAATCTTAGAAGCCCTAACGAAATTTTATTCCAAAAGAATTTTTCGAAAATTATATCGAAAATCATAAAGAAAAATTAGAAGCATTGTATAAGAAAATAGGAAATAAGATAAACAATGATAAAGAAAAAGTAGTTGATAAACATAATACATTAGGTGATAAGAATACAAATTTTCGTGTAGGCCAAGTAGTTTATAAAGATAATCCTAAGAAAAGGAATAAGAAGAATAATAGATTTTTAGGGCCTTATGAAATAGTTGGTATGTTAGATCATAATAAAGTTAAAATTAGAAATAAAGAAACTAAGAAAATATTAATATCCCACATTAAGGAATTAAGAAAACCACCTGTTAATGTTACAGATTCAGCATAGTTATTGTTACATGTTCTGGGAAATCTACCAAGACAAACCTAAACAAAAATCCCGGACTTCTACCAATTAAGCTGGGCACAGCGAAACTAGAAATAGACAAATGGAATTTTATACAGACTTTTAACCTTGACTTTTGTGATACAGGAATTTTATCAACTTACAGATGTTTTATAACAAGATGAAAGATTCAGCAATAATACTTACTACGTAGAGAAAGATAACGGATTTAAACTAACTGACTTACTACATAATAAAATTACAACACAGATAAAACAATTAAATCCCACTATAAATTTAAGTTTAAAAAAAATAATACTAATCGAATTAAAAGAGGACTTATTGACGGATTAGGATCTATAATAAAAACTATTACTGGAAATTTAGATCAAACAGATGCTTTAAAATATGACCAAATTATATCAGAATTATCGAATAATCAAAATAACATAAAGTCTATCCTACATTATCAAATGACTTTATTCCAAAACACTACGACTGAGTTCGAAAGAAGTATTAAAACACTAGATAAAAATCAAAAAATAATTGAAGCTATACTTCAACAAGTTATCGACGACGAATCGAACAAATCACTATTTAACCAATTTACCTTTCAGGTCATAATACAACAAATTATGAATCATTTCCAAATAATATACGATGCATTAGAAGAGATTGAGGTAGCCATCTCATTTGCGAAATCAAATACATTTCACAACTCTATAATAGATCCTAAAGATTTATTAACAGCTTTATTGCAAGCTCAAGATAAATTAACCTATAGTAAATTTCCTCTAGAGCTCACATTAGAAAATATTTTATTTCTTGAAAACTTAATTAATATTAAAAGTTATAAGAAAGGAAATAACATTGTATTTATCTTAGAAATCCCTTTAGTCGAAAATAAAAACTATGATTATTTTAAATTAATTTCTATTCCTGTGTATGATAATAACACTAACAATTTTACTGCTATAATACCAACAAATAATTATGTTTTATTAAATGATGCACATTTTGCTTTTGCTAGTAAAAATTGTAAAATTATATTTAAGAAAGATTATATTTGTAAAGAATTACTAACCCTAGATATAAGCTACAGTAATAATTATTGTGAAACTAACTTAATATTAAGAACAAATAAATTTGATTCATGTCATTCTACAAATATTAAAATACATGATACTTATGTTAACAAACTAGATGTAAACAAATGGATATAGCTTCAAAGAAAATACACGTAACAGAAAATTGTAATAATGAAAAAGATATATATTATTTAGAAGGTACATATATGATAGAACTAAAAGATATGTGCAATTTAAAATTTGATAATCATGTATTACAAACCTATTCAAATGTACAGGTAAAATTAAAAGATATTGATATACCTGATATCAGTCTTCCTTATCATATTAAGCCTCAAGTCAAATTAACTAGAAATAGTTTAGAACCAGTAAATTTAAAATTTGATAATTTTGCAAATGAGTTGTCATATCATAAAGAGATGCTTACTCATTTGTCATCTCCCTTGAATTTTAAGCGAATTGATATTTATAGCAATTTACTTATAACCATATCCTTGATAATTGCAATAATTTATGGTTTGTACCTTTGCTATTCAAAAAGGAATCCAAACCCAGTTGGTTCTAATGATAGTTCAAATTTGGGAACTTCCTCCCCAAATTTGAATCTTAAGGGGGGAGGTGTTATATTCCCTTAATATGCTGAGGTACAGATATTCTGACCTACCTTAATAATGTACACCTCAGCAGCCCTGAGGCTATATAAGCTAGTTAAACTTTAAAACATGGTTCATTTCATTTTTAATTTTAACATTGTTATTATGGTGAATCTATGTTAGTTGTGTTAATAAAATAAATTCAGTTTTTAAAAAGTTATTTTGTGTTTGGCTGAACATAACTCATGTCTTCGGACTCGCTTTGCTTGTCCTCAGATAGTAAATATATTTATTTCATCCCATCCAGACACTGACCTCACTCGATGGTGCTCAACTTTTTTATGATCCTGAAAACATCATATTAAAACTAAACTTAGAGTACTTTTTTATTACGTCAAGGTTTACACTTGAACCTCAAGCTTCAACTCAATTAGATTATTTTTTTATTTTATACAATTTTTCAAAAAACTTACGCAAGTCATTATTGGTCATAATTAGATGAAACTTGGCTCTTATATTCTATATGGCTTCTATATGGTCTTATATATGGCCACATGCGTGCTAAATCTGAATCCTCAATTCTGATCAAAAGAGATTCAGCATTGAGAGGCCTGAAACATCATTTTGGGGCTCTGTGTAACCTCATTGAACCTCCTTCAAGATTATTACAAATCAATTGATTTCGGCTTCCCGCACATTGATTGTGTTTTGCATTGTATTTTAACGATCTATTATATAAGTTACTGTAATTGTGTACTAATTAAATTATTTGATTATATTTTAGCTAAGGTTGTCAGGTTACTTTTTCGATGTTTCAAAATTTAACCTAAATGGCCTCTCTATTAATAATATCTCTATGGGTTAAGGTATTTTTCTTTATGTATTAATATCGTTAATAAAAGGTTATCATTGATTCTTTACCTACATAACGTAGTTAAAATATCCTAACGGTATGAGTAATCTTATGTTTTAGAATCAGCATAAATAGAGTCCATCGTAATAGAACGAAATAATATTTCGGGTTCGCTCTCGCAGTGTTTTTTGCCTTACAATATTTAGTTATGCCCATAAAATGCGTTGCACAAAATTTCATTTTATTTTATCTTTTGTTCTTGATTTTAATTTTTATTTCTTTCATCATTATTTCATTATCTTTAAATACGAAAGCTCACCTGACGGCATCATTTGTGAAACTGCGACACATTTTTAAATTCTACTTCTATTTGATTTAATAGAAATCATTGTTTCGAATTCTACTTCAAAAGCAAGACTACAAAAGTCGAAATAATATTATGATATAATTATCTAAGATGATAACTCCATTGTTTGAATCGAAAAGAACCCCTCGGTTGATTCATTCCTTTTTATTATTCATCTATTCAGTTTTTAATGAATTGTCACTGGTAATTGTGTTGCGTCTGTTTTAGTGTTGGTGTGTTAGGTATTTGAGTTAGTGTGTTTGTCTATCTGTGTAAGTACGTTTTCGATTCCTGTTAGTGTTTCGCTTATTCGTGTGTTGCGTCTATGCGCGGTGTCAAGACGTTTTTTAGCTGAAGCATCAGTGGAACCATCTTTTCCTTACTTTTTTCCCTCTACAAATATTAATATTCAATTTAATTTTCTTTTCCATTGCATTAAGATGAATTAACTTTTCACAAGTCCCCCCAGTTTTAAAACAAGATGGCTTGGAAAAATGATTTTTTCATTCTTCCTTCTTATTTATCAATATAAAATAAAATGTTTCCTCTTTTTTCTTTTCCTCATTTATAGCGTAGGTATAAGAAAAGTATTGGGTTTGCAAAAAAAGAATAAAAAATTGAGATGTCACCGGAATTATCCATTCCAGGTGTTTTGAAGACATCCTGAGAGGTTTTCTTAAAGTTGTCAATCTGTAGGGTTGTGCGTGTGTATTGTGTTTAGGCGCTATTGTGTAGGAGCGTAAATGCTCCTAGTGCATTTACGCTAGAGAGTTGAAACTTTGTTCAAAAACAAAATTTACCGCTGAAGTGCTATTCGGAAATGTTCTTTTATGACGTCATTAACCCGAAATACTAACAGCAAAAATTATGAACAATCATAAAACGCGGAAAAATAATGCGATCTAATCGAGATTTGGCAAGCATATAGCCATGTATAAGATTAAAATATGTGCTAAGTTTCATCTCATTGTTAGCATTAGTTAATTATATGATGACTTCTGTACGTTTTTTAAAAATATCAAAAATCGGATTAATCCAATTAAGTTGAAATTTAATATAAGTATACCTAGTCATAGAGATATATACTAGAGGGGGCATATCCTATCTTAATACATTGAGAGGCCTGAAATATTTTTAGTGGGGCTCCCAGGGGCTCTGTGTAACCTCATTGAAACCTCCTCCAAGAGGGAGTTGAGCTTATAATTTATTAATCAATTGTTTTGGGCTTCTATTTGAATGAATAAAAGTTCTGTTTATTTGATGATAATGATAATCGAATGTGGTCAGGTTACTTTTTCGATGTTTCAAAATTCAACCAATAGGGCCCCTCTAGTAATATATCTCTTTGTACCTAGTAGTATACAATTATACCTTTATCTAATAAATAAGTACACTATGCTTCGTTTTAATACGACAACTATACCTATGATTTTTGTTGGATCAGAAAAGTTAAGCAGCATTGAGCGTGATCAGTGCTGTATGGGTGACCGCTGAGAATTAAACGGATGTATTTACTATCTAAGGATGAGCGAAATGAGTCCGATCTTGGGAGGATAAGCGTAGCAAATCCGATGTGGTGAGAAAAATTTCCGGGGGTACAGCGTACCCGATTTTTTCTCTTAGATTTTTACGAGTTAAAAATAGGTACTGGAGAATTTTTTTTATCAGTTTACCTAACCCATAACACTCAAAACCTTGTTATTGAGTTTACTAATTAAATCAGTAGTTTTTTTAATTTCTTTTAATCGATATAGATTTAATTTATTTCTTTTTTAATAAAAAATAACAATAATTTTTTTTATACAACACTCGTTACACTGCCTTTAACAAGAACAGTTGCAAGAACTTAATAATACAATTGTAATGTCTAACTTTTATATGTTAATAAATGGTATTTATATGAGGTGACTTTTAACTATAGAGGTATATACAGGAAAACTAGGGAATTTAGTTAGCTTATGTGGTGTTATCTTGTATGTAAATAAAGTTTTATAGAGAATAATAAAGGAGCTCCACAGGGCAACCTTACTGGCCCTTGCTTATTCAATCTAGTTCATTGTCCCTTTCTCTTGCTTCATCCCTTTTAACTGGACCTTAAAACCATTCAGATGCTAATTGAGAACTTTTCATTCCCTTTCAATATAGTTTACGTAAAGTTTTGCTGTGTTTTGTATTCTATTCTTTGTCAAAAACGTTTTTCCTTTTCATTATAATAGGCTTTAGTCTATATTTAAAATTAAAATATCTAAAACAAATTTTAACTTAATACATAAATAAACTGCTCAAAGAAGATATTTTAAGGATCCTCCATACATTTTGCCACAGGTGTGGGTGAGTTCTTGTCAAGAACTCAAGAACTTCTTGATGCATTTGGAAAATTAATAATAACACTGGTTTATTTTATTAGTTCTTTTAAATGGCATTCATGTTGAGACTCCATGTAACATTTCCTTTAATGTCCAAAGTGTTTGTTTTTATTTTAAGTCTTGATTTTCGCACTAAGTTTTAAGTGATTTTTTAAAAAAATTACACTTCTTTATTTGGAATTGATTCTACACTTGGTCTGGATTATGTTAACTAAAAGAGTGAAGGTATTGTTTAGCTGGCTAGCATATCTTCTATGCTAGCCAGCTAAGCTAACATCAGGTCTGGCTAGACCTACTGATTTACAGGTCTAGCAAGAATTGATACTAGCTATTACTTTAAGATCATTCAAATAAATAATATTAAAAATATATCTACAAAATTAAAAAAATTTTATGTTAAACATACCTAGAATTTTAATTATTTTTATTGCTTTCACCACGAATTATTTTATCTTTTAATGCAATGTTATTACATTTTATTGATTTATGATTATTTCTTTTTGTTCACAGGTATTATTTGTTTGAGCTTTAAACTTAAATATAAGGTAAAGAATATTATATCATTAAATATTACTATATATATATATATATATATATATATATATATATATATATATATATATATATATATATATATATAATATATATATATATATATATATATATGTATATATATATATATTATATTTGTGTGTGTATGTATGCATAAAAGTTTAAACAACTCATTATAATTAATTTGTTGTTTTAAAGATTATTTTTATTTTACCGAAAATTATAATCTTTTCTTTATATTTTTCCAACATGTGTTAAATTTTCTGCATAGCCAGAAAAATCTGAATTTTTTAACAAAAGCCTGTAAAGATATAATAAGAGACCACCAAGTCAAGTACACGGAAGGCGGATTACTTTTTAAATAAACTTAGGTAATTCCCTCAAGTTAAACGTTTTTCTCCCATATTTTTATACACTTTGGGTTCGTTTAATTAAAACTTTAACTCCAAGAACTTACATTTTTAATGAATATTTCGTATATGAGTACGAGGAGCATGTATTAAGATTTTTTTTAGAAATTAATTAATAACATGTTAAGGCATGAATGGAAAAGTATGCGGCAACCTAAAGTAAACAATGAGTTGGTTAAAGTGGAAAAATTAACTTAAAAGTGGAAATTGGACTTTGATGTGTTTAACTTCCTTTTACGTATATTTTTATTATACCTTTTTTTTGTTGTAAAATACATTAATTTTAAATAAATTTATTTATTTAAACAGGAGGTGGTTTGCCCTAATGACCTTTGTTTAACAGCACAAAAATAGTGTTTATAATAGAAAAAAATATACAATTACAATTACCAGTTACGATACAATTTACACTTAAAACTAATGTAATACAAATTTTACTATGTATACATAAATATATATATATATAAATATATATATATATATATATTATATATAAATATATATATATATATGTGTGTGTGTGTGTGTGTGTGTGTTGTGTTGTGTGTGTGTGTGGTGTGTGTGTGTGTGTGTGTGTGTGTGTGTGTGTGTGTGTGTGTGTGTGTGTGTGTGTGTGTGTGTGTGTGTGTGTGTGTGTATGTGTAAATTATATATACAACTAGAACAAGAAAACTAGATATACATAATTAACGGAAATACAAGAGGCCTTCCGCCTCTTTGCCACTCGGCGTCGGTGCTGGGGGCCGCTTCGCAGCTTTGTTGTTGTTGTACTTCAATAACAATATATAACAATGAAAATTCGTATGTTTGTGAACCATTCATAGTATATGTGTAAAAAATTATTTCAGCCCTATCTAAACACTATATGTAGATTTGTGTTTTTTTAAATGCTTGTGGGGTCATTATTGTGGGTTAATGACGTCACACATATTTCATTAACAATATGGTTCGGGACATTAGCAAGGTTGATTTTTGTACCAAGTTTCATTTTGATCGGAGAAAGCGTTCAAAAGTTATCGTGTCCCATAGAAACGTCTATGACACAAAAAATCTCGTACAACATACATACATACATATATATATATATATATATATATATATATATATATATATATATATATATATATATAATATATATATATATATATATATATATATATATATATTCTTGATTATTGTCCCCTATTCCAAAAATTCCAAATTATAGAAAGAAAAATATAAACTGAATATTTTAAGGGAAGTATGTCCATCTATTTGTGACGCCGATCCCCTGAACTGGTGTAAAAACCCTGAACTTAGTAAAAACTACTCAAGAAGTCTTAAAAACATTTGAAAAGAATAATTCATGTAGAATCCAGGTTTCGCATTTTTAGTAAAAACACAATACTTTTCCTATATATCTACGGTAAAATAAAATCGTATGTTTACTTTAGTATAGAGTATTTTAAACAAAAAGTATTTATCAGAATTACTCAAATAGTGAATTTGTTTAAAACTCTCTTGATTATTTATTGAATAACACATAACAGCTTTGATACGAGAAGATTAATTTTCAATTTGTTATTATTACAGTTTGCTTCACATGAATAAATAAATGTTCATAAATGTTTACCTTGTTTTTTTATTTTTTCTGGTAAATTACCAGTGAAATGTCGACTTAAATTAAATTTGGTTAAAATTTAACCTGGTATGAACTTTTTACCTTTTCCTATGTCTGTGGAGAATTGGTTATTAAATTTTATATGAATTTATTTCTCAGTTTGATTTATTTTCGGATGTAAAAATTATTGTAGAAATATATGATTTCTATTTATAGTAGCACGAATACTGTAAAGGTATTAGTAAATATTTGATCGAGTCTTTTTTTTGCGCAAGCCCGCGCAAATATCAATAGATTATTATTTTGGTTGGTATTATATGAGTGGTCCACATGCTTATCTATCAACTAATAAACTTGTTAAGCATCCACTGTTACATGAAGGTTCCGTTATTGTCATGAAGGTCCACTGTTATTGTCATGAAGGTTCCGCTGTTATTGTCATGAAGGTTCCACTGTTATTGTCATGAAGGTACCCTGTTATTGTTATGAAGGTTCCACTGTTGTTGTCATGAAGGTTACCCTGTTATTGTTATGAAGGTTCCACTGTTGTTGTCATGAAGGTTCCACTGTTATTGTCATAAAGGTTCCACTGTTATTGTAGTGAAGGTTCCACTTTTATTGTCACGAAGATTCCACTATTATTTTCATAAAGATTCCTCTGTTATCGTCATACAGGTTCCATACATGAAGGTTCCACTGTTATGTCATGAAGGTTCCACTGTTATTGTCATGAAGGTTCTACTGTTATTGTCATGTAGGGTAATGTCTTTCAGTAGTGACCATGTTCATGTAAATGATGAAACAGATGTTTCGCTTCCAATGTAGGAGTCATCTTCAAGGATATAAAGGACATCATAAACTTATAGACCCACAATCCTATATAAAACTAATCTCATGATTATGATAAATGATTACCATAATCTTAGATAGTCTGCAAAAAGAACGTTTGTCGGCTTACTTGTTTCATAACTGGTGATCTGGTCCCCACTTGTTTAGTTTAATTATGACTTTTAGCTAATTAGATTGCAAACTACCATCCAAAAGAACGAAAACTCTTAAAAATGCTTATTTTTTCTTACAAAAATAAAGAAAACTACTTTCCATACACAAACCTTGTAAATAGGTTTTGTCCGTTAAAAATAACTGGGAGAGGTTAAATTTTAATATGTTGATGATTTATGAAAACGGGAAAACAGGTTGGGGGGGGGGCAGGAAGGGATGAAACAAACCCTTATGCATATATTATTTTTTCACGTATATAAACCAAAAAGGAAGGAGTTATAGGCTCTACCTTATCTTGTAGAGTAGAATTTAAGCGAAACAACTAACCCATTAAAAAATGTAAAAAGAGGACACAAAGAGAGACATATACCCGGATTTGCATAGACTAATTGTTGGTAGGTTACCTAAAGTTTTTAGGCTACAAGACATTTGCATAATGGCGTCCCATTAAGGAGGCGGTTACTCTTAACAATAGCATACCTTAACCTTCTCTCTGAGAACCTAAATTCTAAGCAAAACCTTCCTTAGCATCTAACTACTATAATTATTGTTAGGTAAGAGATAGAACTACGTTCTATTAACTGCCGGCGTCATTAAAGTAATTTTTAGTTTGAAAATTATTACTTTCGAAGCAATATAGTGCTTAATGTATTTGCAAAAGTTGGGGAGTTTAAGAAAATTTTAAAATAAGTTTTCTCCTAGGTGTCTTTAAAAACCTTCCGTTGTTTCGTTCGAATAGATTCTATTTGCTTCCTTAAGAATCTTGTTGTTTTAAATGGGTTAAGTAAATAAGAGATAACTTCTTTGATATAAGGAAAAATTAGCATTAAAAAGTTCCTATTTTCCTTCTATAAAATTATAAGACTCAAGTCTTGGAAGAAAATTAGTTCTTCATATACTTTTCCTTTATGTCTTAGGTAGGTAGTATTGAAAAAAAAGTATTGCAATAGTTACTATTAAGTATTTTTTGTTATTAATAATTAAAAAAATGGTTTCCTTAAATATAAAAATAGAAAAAATAACACACTACTCTAGGACTGACAACATTTTTAGCGAATTTCCTGTGAAAAATATTGCAAGGAGGTAGGTGACATAGCAGGAGTCAAAGTTCAAATTCCGTTTTAGAGGTTTCTAACCATGTAAAAATACGCGAATCTTATTTGTACCCACACAAAGTATAGCATTCCATGACATTGCCTGTTTCAGAGACTAAATATCACCGTTATGACACATTCCGATAACCTTTGTACCAACCAACCAAGTTATCGTTTGACATATATCATACATTTTGAGTTATCATACATACAAGAAATAAGTATTTTTAACAAAAATCCGGTGTACGATAATTTCTTTGGATTTAATGTAATATTCTGATGTTTTCAAAATATTTATTGTTATGGTATGCTCTATTTTATATCATTTGTTACAACCGAGTTTTACAAAACATGAATAGTTGTCACAATATAAATTGCGCGAGTGACACCTAGGAAATGTAACAAGCAAAATGCAATGCTACATCAGGGAACTGTTCCATATTTCAACATAATTGATGACTCAATATAATGTCTGATCTCATTCTGCTTTGTTACGTCTAACTCATCATAGGGGTCTTTCACACAATTTATATTGTGTTAACTATTCATATTTGGCAAAACTCGGTAGTATCAAATGATATATGTTTTGCTTGCCAAGCAAATGATGGCGGTAAGAAAGCACCGCTCGTCTCTGGTAAATACTTCACATTATATTCTTCGGAATTTTAATTGAATGTCAGAGTGAGTTTAGGCTCTGTCTGCGACCTGACGAGTTAGACCTGATAAGACTTGACATTATGTCGAGCCATCAATGATGACGAATGTCGAATGATGAAGCAGTTTCCAAATTGCATTGCATTTTGTTTCTTACATTTTCATGGTGTCTCTCGCATATCTGGGGGCACATTAGTGCCCCCGCCAAGTCTAGCGGTCACTGGTGTACCATCCTTTACAGGAAGCATCTCGAGGCCATTTTCACCCCCTCCTATCTTTTTACTAAGGACATTAAAAATATAATTTTAATATTAACTAAAAGATCCTGTTAAAATGATCCATCTACTAAATTTTATATCTTTAACCATTCACAGGTGATGAGATATAATGGCTCAAAGTTAAGCAGTTTTGACACTCACTCGTTCACTGACCAAAATTCTAAGGCACTTCCAGCAATCGTAAACCCTTGAAATTTGGTGTATAGATAAATTTTGATGTGAAAACCAATGAAAAATTGTCAAAATCTAACATTTTTAGTTCCTTCTATCTAAGTTAAAAGGTAATCCTAACCTTAATTTTATGTATAAAGGACCATTTTGACAACTAGCGCTACCTAGTAGAGCACACCAAAACTAAGAATATTGAGAGAACATATAATATGTTTTGACAGAACATATAACCAAATATTTTTAGGCAATTTATCTATTGTTTAATTAAAGAAAATAAAACTCTTTAGTAATAAATAAATGGTGAAATATCCTGTAACTAATTAATAATTTAATAATATTTCTTGGCGTACTTTTGTAAAGAATAATGTTCAAGCTTACAAAAAGAACGAAATCCCTACAAAAACACATGCGTGTAAAAAGAGAGTCAAGTCTAGCGTAAAAAGTTGTGAGATGAACTGAACAAATGCCCTCAAAAAATTTAATATGTGGGAATAAGGAAAGGGGTTTGCATTGAACTTCGTTAACAGGGACCGTAACAAGGGACCGTTTGTTTAACAAACAGATGTTGGAGATCACTGTTATCGATTTCCGGTGCAAGTTGTAAAAAGAGTCAAGTTTAAGGCGAATAGCAAAAAACTAACGTATAGTTGTAAAACATGTAACTAAATCAAGTTACAAGCACTTGAAAATGTGAGTTATATAATAAACTTAGCTACTTTTGAGTAAAGATTTACTAAAGAAAAGTTAATTAAATAAAAATAAAGAAGAAAAATATATAAAATCTAAAGACATACTTTATATAAACAAGTTGACTTGGCAAAGTTTTTCACCTTTATGAACCAACATACCTAACACACTGGAAAGTAAGTTTGTCGACAAGTTTAAGTTAATGTTTATGTTTGTTTATGAAAAAATGCTTGAAAACTTTGAAAATTGAGAAATAAAGTTAAGGAAAATTAAAGACATCTTTTCCTCCCCCCTCCCCACTCCGCTTTAACAAATGTTAACATAATGCTCAATTTTAACTTCATTAAAGTTAATTTACACTTGAAATTACATGAAGTGCCGTGTAGGAGTGGTATTAATGTAAACAAATATTTTTAATGTAATAAAGCGACCTTCTTATGTTACCATTAAGTTTATAATTGAAAATAGGTGGGTAATATAAGTATTATGTTAAAAAAATGGATTTCTTAGATAAAGGATAAACTTTAAAATAAAAAAATAGTATTGCATGTTCCTGTTTATACAATGGACTCGAAACTTTTCCTCGTACTGTCAGATTTGCTTCGCCCATCCTCGCCACTTCGATCTCACTTCGCTACGCTCATCCCTGATCACTTCGGTCTCACTTCGCTACGCTCATCCCTGTTCACTCCAGTCTCAATTCGATACGCTCATCCCTGTTCACTTCGATACGCTCATCCCTATTCACTTCAGTCTCACTTCGCTACGCTCATCCCTGTTCACTTCGGTTTTACTTCGCTACGCTCATCCCTGTTCACTTCAGTCTCAATTCGATACGCTCATCCCTGTTCACTTCAGTCTCAATTCGCTACGCTCATCCCTGTTCACTTCGATACGCTCATCCCTGTTCACTTCAGTCTCACTTCGCTACGCTCATCCCTGTTCACATCGATACCTACGCTCATCTGTCACTTCGATACGCTCATCCCTGTTCACTTCAGTCTCACTTCGCTACGCTCATCCCTGTTCACTTCGATACGCTCATCCCTGCTCACTTCAGTCTCAATTTGCTACGCTCATCCCTGTTCACTTCGGTCTCAATTCGCTACTCTCATCCCTGTTTACCTAGGTCTCACTTCGATATGCTCATCCCTGTTCCCTTCGGTCTTACTTCGCTACGCTCATCCCTGTTTACCATTAAAGTGGCAACCATTAAGCTTCAAGTGTATAAAGTCTGTGTTGATTTATTTGTATTATAATCTTATATTAATTGAGAGCGTAACCTGGGATCCGAACCCCAAACCTCTGTTATGTTAAAAGTCAGTAAAAATACTAGCGCTTTAACGACTTATATTTTGTGTTTTTATATTTTATATTATATTTTATATTATATCGTTGTGTTTTATATTTTTTGCAATTTATTTCTATGTGTGCTGAAATGTTAATATTTGATAAAATCCCCTTTTTATTGATAATTATTTATTTATTTATTAAAAGTTATAAATAATAACATCTTTGATTCTAAAATGCTTCCTTGTCATGAAAGAAGCAAACAAAATTAAAAAGTAGATCGACCAACAAAAAAAAAAAATAAAATAAAACTACAACAAAAAACGAAGATAATTTATGAACAATAAAAAATGAAAGATAATTTTTTTCCCAAAAGTTGACTAAACTAATTAATTTGATGAAGGTAAAATTGAGGAATAAAATTGGTTATTTGACTATTTCTCGGGGGGGGGGCGAATCCCTACTGAATACACCCTGCTCTAGTGTATTAATGTAACTGCCCTCCGGAAAACTTTTCGTATTATACAACACTGTAACCTTTTATTCCCCTAGCCTTATTGGAAAAATTTTTGGTGTAAAATGAAAAATTCATGAACTTTGGAAAACCCGCTGGGTGAGAAATATGTTGAAAAATATTAAACTGTATAATATATGAGGATAAAATATAAATTCATTACATTTTATATATTTTTTTTAAATGTTATTATTATGGAAATTTAATGATTTTTCGGGGGTGTTTATCAAGAGATAAATTTTATTCAGTTTTCATCAAAAGAATTGTTACAAATAAATGGAAAATTCGGAAATAAGTTATTTTAAAAAATTATTGGTTAAATTTGCAGTTGGAAAATGTTGCAAGATATAGTCTGTCGTTTTATTTCTACATGACTATATTTAATAAAACATATTATATTACAGAAGCCGGAACTGAAAAAACCTGACTCATTTTGTGGTGCTTTAAACCAATTTGCTATTAAAAATATAATTTTTCTCATTTTCACCGTTGGTATATCGGAAAATTATTGTGTTTGCAAAAATCAGAAACAAAGATGTCACCGGAATTATCCGTTTTTAATACCACCTGAGTGGTTTTCGCAAAGTTGTTTGTCTGTATGTGTGTGTCTGTTATCCTTTTAGTGTATTTATGCTAGAGAGTTGAAATTTTGTACAAAAATCAGTCTATCGATGAAGTTGTGCTATTCGGATTTTTTTTTATGACGTCATTAACCCGCAATAATGACTCGGCAAACATTTCGAAAAATCATGGAACACGAAAAAATGATGCGATCAGATTGAGAGTTGGCAAGCATGTAGCCATGTATAAGACTAACATATGTGCTAAGTTTCATCTCATTATAAGCATTAGTTAATTTTTTATCGTATAATTTGTATACGTTTTTTAAAAAAATTGTAAACAACGGAAATAATCCAATTGAGTTGAAACTTGAGGAGTACGAGTGTATCCTTTGACGAAATAAATAAATACACGAAGTTTCGTTTTAATGCAACAAGTACATCCTTGATTTTTGTTGGATCATAAAAGTTAAGGAGCATCGAGAGTAGTCTGTTCCTGGATATTTGACCACTGGGAATCAAACGAATGTATTTACTATCTGAGGACGAGCGAAGCTAGTCCGAAGACGTGTCACAGTATAAATATAACGACTTGTTTTTCTGAGGGCGAGCTTAGCGTGCCCGAAGCTTGGAAGATGAGCGTAGCGAATCCGATGTAATGAGGAAAATTTCTGAGGTACCCCGTACCCGATTTTTAAATGATGAAGAAAAAATATAGTTTGCCTATCCCGAGTGGAGGCAAAAATTGGTCAATTTTTAAAACGTTAGTAAACTTCTATAAAAAATATACGTTTTTTGCCTTTTTAAGTAATTTTGCAAAAACTATAACTTTGGTTATTCGTAACTCTTGATATATTGGACATTTTATTAGCTTTAAAAAGACAAATAACCTCTTAAGTTTTGTTGCACTCAAAGGAATCACATGAGCTATTAAATTAATTAAATCTTTACGAATTTGGTTATAAAGTTTGATTCTTGATTCGCGTCGTGGGTCCCCTAAAATCTTTTTACGTACTCCCAGAGGTTCAAGGACCATACTTTGCGTAACACTGCTTTAAATTTTAAGTATTTCTTACCATTTAAAGTACATACTTTTAGAATTATACTTTAAAAATATATCTTTTTATGTTATTTTATTTTTCAAACGAAAACATCAAAGGTAAATATTTAGGACGTATTGTTATATTTTGTTTTCCTTTTATTAAAGCAGAATAAGAGAAAAGAAAATTTTCTTGTTCCAACATAAAGATTTTGTGTTTTCTTGTAACATAAAAAAGTCTTTAGTTTGAGCAAGATAACAGCCATTCTCTGTGTTCTTCTACAACCACCTCGCAAAAAAAACGTGCTTTGTAAATTTTTTTATTTAATTTTGCATTTTTTTTTCAAAGGGCACGAAAAAGAAACTTTTTTGCTTTAAAAATCAGATATTACTTCGGGGAATAATACAGGAGAAATGAAAATTGAGAAAAACCCCGTATTACATAAAAGCTAGTAACACTCACTGGAAAAATAAAGACTTTTCCCGGCGCTGTTATCTGTGAACCAAATAAAATTGCTGTAATATTTAACTGGTTCTTATCACTTATACCTTATTGCTTTTTGTGTTTCATCTTTTTTATACTTTTAGATGTAAATGATGAGATTTTATTTGAATTTTCATTTGATGAAAATAAAAAGAATGAATATTATGCAGTTGTATAAAAATCTTGCTCAAAATGTTGCAAAACACTGTCAAAATCTTGCTGTCATCCATTCCAAAATCAGTTCACGTTGCACTCATTTATATTAACATTCTTCCAAAATCAGTTCATGTTGCACTCATTTATATTCACATCCTTCCAAAATCAGCCTATGTTGCCCTTATTTAAATACTCATCCTTCCAAAATCAGTTCATGTTGAACTCATTTATATTAACATTCTTCCAAAATCAGTTCATGTTGCACTTATTTATATTCACATCCTTCCAAAATCAGCATATGTTGCCCTTATTTAAACCTCATGCTAATATTTAAAACGTTTTAGGGCTTTGCCTTTCAAAAGCCAGAAAAAATGACTTTCTAACCGATGTGTTACTCATCACACTAAAAAATTTAAATCGAATCAAGAGATTCACTCAATTACACGACCGTAGACCTATATATACGATACGCATATCCATAATTTTTGTTAGATCATAAAAGTTAAGCAGCATCGAGCTTGGTCGGTGTCTGGATTTGTGACTGCTGGGAATCAAATGGATAGATTTAGAAGCAAGTCCAATGATGTATTATAGTATATTTTACGACTTGTATATTTGAGGACGAGCTAAGTGGGTCTGAAGGATCGAATCCGAAAGAAATCGAAACTAAGTCCGAAGGATTAGAGTTTGACTCTAATACCTAGTAAGAAAACATAGCCTCACTTCTCATCCTCCCGGACTTGTTTGGACATGTTCCATCGGGCTTCGTTTCGATTTCTTTCGGATTCGATTCTTCAGACTCACTTAGCTCGTCCTCAAAACATACATGTAAGTAAGACTCTACTCCCTAGTAAGAAAACATAGACTCACTTCTCTACTTCTTTAACATCTCAACGGTTTTGCACTGATGATGGCCTCTAGTTAGGTTGAAAGCGCTTTCTCAATAAAGTTTGTTTTGTGGAGAGACTTCTTTCTTTTATTATTTAAGATGGACTCCATTCACGCTCATTCCTCCAGTATCATCTACGACTTGCTAAATCATATGACAGACTTTACCAACAATGTAGCCGCTAATTTTAATATGGCAAAAATTAATGGATACTATAGTTTAAGTAGTAAACTTTAGTAAACTTAAGTTCACCTATTTAAATAGGTGAACTTAAGTAGGGACTTAAATTAAAAATTCTTATTGAATTATTTAATTTAAATCATTTTGACTTTTATTTGATTCCAAATCGACTTCGTATGTCGAATTAAAAATCTATTTATTTTTTAGTAGGTTAATGCTTCAGACATGTTAAAAATTAACTTCCAAAAAAATATAACTTTCTAACGATTTCTATCTAAAGGAACTACTTGATTTTAAAGTTACCTTTAATCTGAAATTACTTTTAAGGAAAAAGTAATTCATATGAGATTTGGAATTTCGCTATAATAGGTTTGCTATAGAGTTAACCTTTCAGTTTCTTTGTGAGGATGTGTTACGTCAGAATTTAATTGTTAGATAAAAAGATGCCGAGATTTAGGTTAATTGCTTTTTTCTGATTTACTTCTTTTTGATTTGTTGTTAAAGAGAATTTTGTAATTATTTGTTGTGTTTGAAATTAATTTATTTGTATTTATAGTTAGTTTAGATGAGGATGATTAGTTAGATATTAAGTTGGTTCTGTAAGATCTACTTTTAGATGTTTTCACTTTTTAATATGAGTTGAATTATGAAATTGGCAGAAATGAAAAGTTGTATGTCATAATGATATATATCTGGGGGCACGGCAGTGCCTTTGCCAAGTTTAGCGGTGACTGAGCAACGCAAGGCTATTTACCCCTTCGTAACTATTTGCATTGTTTGTTGATTGTTCGCAAACAAATCTGAAACTGGGATGTCACCTGAATTATACGTTTTAGGTGTTTTTATGACCTCCTAAGTGGTTTTCTCTAAGTTGTTTGACTGTGAGTGTGTATGTGTGTTATCATCGTAGCTCTTAGCATATATATGCTAGAGAGTTGAACCTTGGTACAGAAATCAATCTTTAGCTTCTTTGTGTTTGAGATTTGGCACGCAAGTAGTCATACTTAAGTAAAATGTATGTACCAAGTTTTATCTTATTATCAGCATTAGTCAAATTTTTATTAAATAACTTGGATGCGTTTTTAAAAAATAAATTAAATTGAGTTGAAATAGGAAAATAGGAATGTAACAAGCAAAATGCAATGCTACATCTGGGAACTGTTTTATCATTCGACATTCGTCATCATTGATGGCTCGTCATAATGTCATGTCCCACTAACTCTTCAAAGCGCCGACAGAGCCTGAATGACATTATGTCGAGCCATCAATGATGACGAATGTCGAATGATGGAACAGTTCCCAGATGTAGCAATTCATTTTGCTTGTTACATTTCCTAAATGTCTCTCGCACAATTATATTGTGTCAACTATTCATGTTTTGCAAAACTCGGTTGTATCAAATGATATCTACATCTTGTCACTGTTCTATTATTCGACATTCGTCATTATTGATGACTCGATATAATTTCATGTCCCACTCTGTTTCAGACTCCAATCCGAAAGACAGTAGGACATAACGTTAAGCCGTCAATGATGACGAATGTCGAATGATGGAACAGTGACCAGATGTAGCTTGCATTTTGCTTGTTACATTCCTATGTATCTCTCGCATAATTAAATTGTCGCTAGATTAGATAGTCGCTATTAACTGGCTTGATAACCCACTAATTGTTTGACTGGTGTGTTTTACTTGCATATTATTGCATTATTTCCTCACTGTGTGGGGTATTATACATGTGTAGGTTTCTCCTCTAATCTTCTCGTTATAATATTGCAGCTGTTAGACATTACAAATAAAAATTATGAAATAAAAAAAAATAAAAACGGGTACAGGGTATCTCAGTACTTTCCTCACAACTTTGGGTTCCCTCCATTTTGTTCTCAGAATGTCATGATATTTACGAGTGACGGCATAATTTGATTAAACTGAGTTCTGAATGTTATGTCGGTTGATCTGCTCCTATATCTATGCCAAAATGATCAAACTATGTATTGGAAATTTTTATCTCATTTAAGCTGGACAGCTGACTGTTAAAAACAAAAATTTAAAAGGATAATAAATCTATATTGGGCAAAGTTTGAAAATCAAATACTCAAAAGTCGATATTCGCCATTCAAAAATCGCCAATCATTATTCAATAGCGACTAATACGCCATTAAAATTAAATTTAGTAAATCGTCTCACCACTTATACATGTACATTGGTGTTACATTTCAATTTAATGGGTAAAAAAATTAATTTTGAACGAATTTTTACAAATTTTGATGACTCAAAAGTAAAAAAGATTAACGTTATAAAATTGCCTGCAACGAATAATTATAATCAAAACCTCACTTTTGGATTTTGCGGTGTAGGGCATGCTTTTCTTTAATATATATGTTTATAAACATACACACACATATATATATAATATATATATATATATATATATATAATATATATATATATATATATATATATATATATATATATATATATATATATAGTGTGTGTATGTTTATAAACATATATATTAAAAAAGCATGCCCTACACCGCAAAATCATGTGTAGGGCATGCTTTTCTTTAATATATATGTTTATAAACATACACACACTATATATATATATATATATATATATATATATATATATATATATATAAACGGAAGTAGAGAGGAAAATTTATAATATAAATACCTCTAAAATGTTAGTTCGTAATATAAGACAAATGTAAGCTTGAAGTTAAAGTGCGAGGTATTACATTATAACTATACGATTTTACACTTATAAATGTATTAATAATGTATTTAAATACATCATTACACTAAGTTCTAAACTTACATTTACTTTTTATTGCAATATTATGACTGCACGTTTTAACATTTCAAGGAGAAACGAAGCAAATTATATCTTAATATTGTTGTTTACACAGACTGAAAATAACATTAGTGCTTTATTAGACTGTTGGAATGGAAATATTAAAACTTAATAACCCACGAGAGAAGAGCGAACACAAAAAACCCAATCGGGTGGAACCAGTTCTTTTTCAAGATACATTTTTTCAAGGTAAGTTTACAAATCTTAAAGAAGAGATTTAGGAAAAAAAATAGATTGAAATGTTTTGTAGGGTTCCTAATATAGAGTGGAAAGGTCCGGAGGGCATAATGACTCTATCTTGGTACGTGTTTCCCTTACCTCTGGCTAATTATCCTTTGGTTTGGGTCCGGGGCAACTTAGATATCAAGACTTTACCTTCTTTAAATCCCCTCTAGCATTTCTTTGTTTCTCCATGCATCCCACCTGGTCTTTAAGATAGCATCCAACTCAATAAACTTATAACTAAAACTGTATTACTTAATATTCCTTCGAAAAAAAAAAAAACTTGGAGATATATCTTTTATGGAAAAAAGTTTCCTAAGTTATAAATTGCTTCAACAAGGTAATTTACAGTATGGATTTATCTGGGCAAAACAATCAACTCGGGGTGTTAAATTGCTAAACCTTCAAGTGTTAACAAGATCATAATGAAAGCCATGTTCGAAATGAATTCAACTTAGTTGTTATTTAGCTTTAAGTTCGGATTTGAGTAACATGTTGGGTGATATCAAACTGTTTCATTTTAAGCGATTTTTTTTCGGTTGTGATCCGGAAACTGTTTTGAGGCTTTTCTCTCCTATGTTTTCGTGTTTCTACTGTCCGAAGACAGTTTTTCATTTCAAAGTTTGCTTTCTTTAGCTAACTTTTAATTTGACGAAATTTACTTGGACGAGGTTTTACTATGATACATCACCGAAAATTGAATATGTTCAATGCTTATTTTTTATGATCCAACAAAAATCATGGATGTACTTGTCGTATTGAAATGATACTTAGTGTATTTATTTATTAAATAAAGATATACTCTTGTACTGAATTTATTTTTTTATTACACTTTTTTAAAAAAACACAAGTATACAAGTCATTCCATATAAAATTGAACTAATGCTGATATTGTTGATATGCGATTCATTTGTAGAGAGACTTCCATGTTAGAGAATTAGAAAAACTGAATATACGTATTCCACTACATAAGACTCAAACAAAACGGCGACTTTATTGTTGGCCATAAAGTCGCAGGCCAACTTCGTCATTTGTTTACTTAATGTAAACAAATGACGTTTTTCAATTAAAACAATCAGGCATTCGCTAATATTGTGGCAGTGATCCACATACAAGACTAGTAATACCGCAAATTATCACAAGGACAACAACGCGAGGCACAGGGGCAGCGAATAAGCCAAAAGACCAAATCTCTCTCATTTGATTGGTGAACTTGACGGTCGCCTTGTTTTAATTTTGATACTTTAATTTTTAGCGAATTTCCTTTGGAAAAAATTTGCTTATAGGCGTCATGGCGGATGTCAAACTAATATAAACAATATGCATAACATATGCACATACGTAATAAACATATGCATTATATTTAACAAAATATTTAAAATTTTCGCGGACATGATTTCACAATTTTCACACAATTTTGTTTTTAAATATAAATTTTAATGAAATTTGAGTTTTACATTTTTTCTACTCATATAGATTCTTTAAATTATATATTATTGTCATAATCCATACAAACTATTTTTTTCATATTGGCTGCCATTTTGAAATTACCGGCTAT
This sequence comes from Microvelia longipes, assembly GCA_018340805.1. Lineage (NCBI taxonomy): Eukaryota > Metazoa > Arthropoda > Insecta > Hemiptera > Veliidae > Microvelia > Microvelia longipes. The sequence continues at coordinate 51,332,271 of JACMZG010001863.1, forward strand.
TTCGATTTTTCTTTATCTTGACTGACTTGATTTTATCCCTTAATTTTTCCCCGGGGTCATTTTAAGTTAAATCAACACAAAAAAGTACATTTTTGGACTCGATGTCACCAATTTTAATATAATTTAGCTGACAAGTAGGCACCATAGAAGGAAGGGAAACCCCAGATTTTTTGGCTCATTTGGTGTAGCCATATTGCCGCAGTAGGGTTGTGAATTTTCCAAAAAATGTGATTTTTCAACATTTCTTTGACTACAAAAATGACTGTATCTAAAATTCTACTTAGAGTATGGTTTTTCTTTTAGTGGCGTAAAAAATCTTAAACATGGCCCTTTCAAATAAATTCATACTTTTGGATAATTAGCCACAAATGAGTTATCACATAATCATTGATCAAAATTCCAAAAAAGTGACATTTTATCAGTTTATGCTCTTTTTAGAAATTTTTTAAAAATTGTTAAAAATTGGCTTTTTGAGATATTAGAATTTTTATTTTATATGTCCTCATAATCCAAAAGTATGTTAAATCTATTTGAAAGTTGAATGTATATAGTGTAGTTTTTTCTTAAAAGTGTATACTTTCAAATTGGTGGCTTATCTATTAGACCACTTTACGGGGGGACATTCCATATTAAATTAACACAGGTAAAAATCACTTTTAAACCACAACAAATATATGTATCAACACAAGATTTTAAGAAATAAACAAGTAATTTAAATTTGGCAAGTATATTCTAATGCCAGAGAATTATTTGAAGGTTACTAAGGGATAGCAATACGACCTGGTTGATTAGAATACGGGTCTCAGGGAGAAAAAACCCCTAATGAGAATAAAGGTCTCCGAGGAGGCTATAGCGAAGGTCTGTTTTAATTAGTTAACAGTGGAGTTGGGTGTCTCTAGGGGTGGCAGTATTTTCCACTACGCCGCAGTTTCCCCGCCGGGATTCTCTCTCTCATAAAGACAGATTGATACATTTTCATTTTAAATCCAAACCTAGCTGTTAATGACTTCTCTTATCGCACAGAGACAGGGAAGTTTATTTTGATGAAGTGAGCAGAGCTGGATGAACACCGCATAAACGGATTATACGAAGCCTGATGATAAATAGTTATTACCTCCATTACACTCCCAGGTAAAAGGAATTTAAATAAAATTCACACGTGGAACTCTATAAATTATTTTAATTACTTTTGCTTATTCAGATGTTTTTAAAACAAGAGATGCATTCGTCTTTAAGATATACATATGTTAAATAAAGTAAAATAATTCATACTGGAATAAAATAATAGGGCGGTGGTCTGCATGTCGGGCGAATTTCCTTTGGAATGCGTGTTTACGTGCTTAACAATCCATTTCTTGCTTAAGAATTCGAATTATGCTTCATAACTTGAGCAGTTACTCAATTATCAAGCGCTACTTGATAACTAACACATTTCTTGTATTTTTTAAAGGACATGCGCATAAATATACTGTTAGTTATAAAAAACTATTCATAACTTGAGCAGTTACTCAATTACTTAATTATCAAGAGCTACTTTAACACATTTTTTTGTATTTTTCAAAGGACATGCGCATAAATATACTGTTGGTTACAAAAAACTATGCTTTTAAAGTTGGCAGTGCACACCATTATTTGCACTAGTTTAATGCTCAGTTGGTTTCATGGTTGGTTTCTTTAAAGGTTTCAGCGCATTTCCTTTGAAAAATACAAAAAAATAGTAATGAGTAGTGCTTGATAATTGAGTAAATCCTTAAGTTCAATGCATAAACCGGATCCTTAAGCAACAAATGGATTCTTAAGAACGGAAACACGAATTTCAAAAAAATTCGCCCGACATGCGGATTACCGCGCCAGACTTATTTCGATAAAATAAGTGTCTACACTAGGATTTTTAATAGAGCCGTTATAATTGCTCACGGTCTACTATGTATATATATATATATATATATATATATATATATATATATATATATATATATATATATATATATATATAATTGCCTTGTCCAATTTAAATAGCACGCTTATTTCTGTCTTTCTTTCTCTTTATAGATTCACCTTTCTTTTGATCTAATGATTTTTATAAGCACTTTTGTCATTTTTTGTAAGCGAATAAGTAAATATTTGTGGACAGAAAAATTTGTTTTTGTATTTTATTAATTTTAATTTGTTCATTTTGTCAAAATTAACTTATTGTAAAAAATAAACTTTAAACTATATACCTACCCTCCATTCATTACCCTCTTAAGCTTATTTTTATCTATCTCTAAAGCTTATTTTTATCTATCTCTTTAGCTCATTTTTACCTATCTCTTTAGTTTATTTTTATCTATCTCTTTAGTTTATTTTTATCTATCTCTTTAGCTTTTTTTATCCATCTCTTTAGCTAATTTTTATCTATCTCTTTAGCTTATTTTATCTATCCCTTTAGTTTATTTTATCTATCTCTCTAGCTTATTTTTATCTATCCCTTTAGTTTATTTTTATCTATCTCTTTAGTTTATTTTTATCTATCTCTTTAGCTTATTTTTATCTATCTCTTTAGCTTATTTTTTATCTATCCCTTTGTTTATTCTGTGAATAATTAACCATATTTTGTTTACATTGATATTAGCTTATATTTTTCTTTTGGAAGTTATAAGCTATAAGCCCTGGGCTTAAGATTTGGTTATAATAAGATTATGCTATGATACCCCCCTCCTCAAACCTGACGTTTCAAACTTTTCACGAAAAGAGCATTGCTATTGTATGCCATTCGAATTTTTAAAAAATTAAGTATTCATTTTGTGGAGCAATATTTTCTCTCCTAAATAAATATGTTACAGTAAAAAAGTAAGATCTAGGTCTATATAAAGACAAAGGTATCAGGGAATTTTCTCTGACTTTCAATTTTCAAGCTATTTCCTTGGAGAAGCCTTGGTAGATCATAAAGATTTAATTTTGTATGAGTTTCTTTCCTGTGACAGCTGTCCGGATCAATTGAGTGGAATCGGGAAGGCATATAAAAGTTTGGGAAAACCTATCTCAGTAAACCTAAATGTCCCTTTCCACCTGCTTCACCCGCTGCCTTACTCAGGTATGCAGGAAAATATTTTCCTTATGGAAAACTTATCCTTTTAATATTTTCCTTTATTTATAAAACAATATTGATTATTTTAAACCCAAATTCTGTAATTTTGACCTTATAACAAATTAGTGGATTCAAAACCAAGTTTATCTGTCTCTTAACTTAAAGCCTTCAACTAAGAGGTTATCTTGTTATCCTTCTCATAATATTAGAGGATTAACAATGTGTCAGAAATTGGCTCAGTTTTTCACGAATAATAAATCTTAAACTATTTTTCTTGTTCCAATTGGAATTAGGTTCGAAGTACTTTGAAAACCGTTCCGTACTTTGAAACCGTAACTTTGAACCCAATCGGATTCGCTCTGCTCATCCTCCCATTCACTTATTGAACTCACTAAATGCTGCTGAAATCAAGTCTATTAGCTTTATTAAATTAAACATCGTTAAGTTGATTAACATGTGTAAGTGGTATTATTATATTTTTTTTGTGTCAGCTAAAATTTGGCAGTAGTACTGTATACTACAAGCGGTAGTACTCAGTTGAAAGACTTGAACAGCATTCTACAAGTTACGATTGTACTACTATACTACAAGTTTTTATTATACTACTATACTTCAAGTTACGATTATACTACTATACTACAAGTTATTATTATACTACCATACCAAAAGTTACGATTATACTACTATACTACAAGTTACGATTATACTACTATACTACAAGTTATTATTATATTACTTTACAACAAGTTACAATTATACTACTATACTATAAGTTATTATAATACTACTATACTACATGATACGATTATACTACTATACTAAAAGTTATTATTATACTACTTTACAACAAGTTTTGATTATACTACTATACTATAAGTTATTATTATACTACTATACTTCAAGTTATTATTATACTACTATGTTACGAGTTACGATCATACTACTATTTAACTATAATACTAGCTAAGTTGTGCCTGTTTGAATGAATAAGAGGTCCTTGCAGTTTTAACATCACGAAACAATCGTATGCTCAATTTTCCCCTTCGAAGATTTCCCTAAAAACAATTTATTTTGTGGTGGTTCAATGGTGAATGTGGGTTTGTCAATTACTTTGGTCTTCAGCGAATTTTAAACAAAAAACAGGTTTCCTTATTCTAGATTATATATTGTAAATTGCTTTGCGTACTTATTTATTTGAGTTAGGGTTGTTTTTAAAGATAAAACAAAAGTTGTTAGGAATAAATTTTGTTGACTAAACCGTTACAAGGTTGAAAGGGTTTTAATAATAAACAGTTTTGAGGTTAATGTGGCGGAGATTATAACAATGAAACTGAGTAAAAGCTCTTGAGCTTTATTGTCCGTTGATTAACCCTCTCTTCGGTTGGATAGTTGAACATCTCGGGGAGGAATTGTGGTGAGGCACTCCTCATTCCCACTGGGGAGACACTGATAAACGATCTCGTGGCATAACAACTCAAATCCAAACTGATTTATTACTCAAGGTAGAAAAGAATATCTTCAGCAAACTTTTCCAGGAAAGAAGTCTGTTAGTGTTTGAAGTTTATTTGGAAGAAGTGCTTCTCTAATGCTTTAAGTGGGTTTAATCGATATTTCCATTAGTGGAGGATTCTTTAGTTTAAGAAAGGAGAAAAATCCTTGGTTCCCTCCATCCTAGTTCTCTCCATTCAACTCCAGAAGAACATTAGTCTCTGTTACTTTAAGTGGTTTTTCTCTTTGGTGACAAATTCTGACGAAAACTCTCAAGTATCGCTAAGAATCTGGAGAAAAGTTCTTTAAGTTGACACAAACTTTACTCTACATATTAACGATTTTTCTTTATTGAAAATTTTTTCCCTCTTCTCACTGAAAATCAAATCTAAATTCAATCGAGCGAAAAAGAAAAGTTATTCAGAAGGGGCTTCCGAACTCGAAATCCAATTATAAAAGAAGAAGATTAATAATCACATGGGAAAGTTTTAAGTTATCTCCTAATACTTTCCTCTCTGAGATGGAAAGGAATGAGACATGGGGTTTTGAAAGGCATTAAACTTTCCTTAAACAAGCTCCAAGGAAAGTAATTATCAAAGTACTTTCTATATATATCTTAGAGAGACTATTAAACTTTGCTATATAAATCTAATTAAGTTCCTTTGCATAGTATAACTTCTATTAAATCAAAGTTTAAACGTGAAACTTAGCAAGTGTAATAATACGATTTAGCGAATCTTTTGTTTTCATCAAATTTCCTTTTTACAACTTTAACCTTATTTTTTCCTTAAAAACTTCACCTTAAACACATTTTTAAGAAAATGCACGTCACGTCCTTTCTTGTTTTGAATTCTTTTTTTCTTCTGGATTATTTATATATGGGAATTATATTTCCTTTCCTAGCGTACTTTCTTAGTATTCGTAAATCAATTTAAAGTGAAGCACTGTTTGTTGATAACTATGATAACAGAAAGATACTGCTTATTAAATGCTCTTATATAATTAATAAAACACAATATTTAAAAAAAAACTTATTTATTATAATTTGTCTATATCACAATATTAACACAATTTATTCATGAATAAATTGTGTTATAATTGTGATATAGACAAAGTATAATAAATAAGTTTTTTTAATATTGTGTTTTATTAATTATATAAAATGTGCAATTATCACAAAATCTCGGATGAGCATTTACACAAATTGTGTTAAATGCTCTTATAAAAAGAATTCGGTTTTATCTAATTTTTAAATATTTATACATTTTATTTATAACTTATTTTTGATTTGTTAAATAAATTAGTATTTTTTAATCCGATAATTAAAAATAAAATAAAATAAAATGCCCGTTTTAGGGCTTTCGGCCCATCAGGGTATTCACCCTGCGGGGACAACCTCAGGTGGGTTGCATCAACTACACTCTAAGAATTAATTAAAGTTGGCGAAATCTTTTTAATACTAATACTATTTATAAAATCTTAGAGCATAGCCCGGGCTGCGAACCCCGGTCCTCCGGTGCCGAAATCGAACGCCTTTACGATCACGGCCACGGCGGCAGACAATCCGATAATTACTTATTGTTAATAAATAATTAAGGATGCAAATTAAATAATACTCAGGCGCGGAGGTCTGCAAAAAGGGCAAATTTTCTTTGAAATGTGCTTTTTTGCTTATTTTGTCGGTATAACCTAAGCCGTAGCGTCACAACTTGTTTTTTTCGATTTTTTCAAAGAAAATGCGCATATTTATCCGGCAGATTATACATGTCACAGCACAGCATTATTTTCACGCGTTTAAAGCTCCGTATGTGCTACTTTTTAGCGCATTTTCTCTGAAGAATTTTAAAATATTAAATAATTTGTGACGCTACTGCTTAGCTGTGTCGAAAGGTGAGCAAATGTTAGATTGATAGTGAATTTTGAATTAAATGTAAATTAAAGAAAGCGCGTATTACAAATAAAATGCGCCCGGCTTGCGAACCTCTGCGCCAGAATTTTACTAACCATTTTATTACTTAAAATTGATACTCTAATTTTTCAAAATAATTATGACTCACAAAATGTAAAACAAAAAGAGAGCTTAGTTTAAAGTTTGAATGAAAAACAAATGTAACGCTTTCAATGTAAGATTTCAATATGAACTTTTAGTTTATAAAAAGTAGCTGATTCATCTATTCGACGGAAACGAAATGGATTATAAAGTCATTACCTAGCTACTAAAACCATTTCAAGTAGGGTTTATAACTTCTTTAACAACTTGAAGGGACTTCAAGTCTACAAAAAAAGGGCTTCGTAAGAGTGATTGTACTTTTTAAAATTACCTAGTAATCAGGTACCGTGGGATTAAAGTTACATCTTCATCCTAAGGGCCTCAAGGGATCAGGGATTCCGACCTATCATGCTCTAGCCCTTTGTAACTCAAAAAAACTTCACCGCCTTGAATAGAACTTTTTTCTTTTTTTGTTGTTCTTCCAAACAGTTTTTTTTCTTGCTACAGGATATATATAACTCAAACGGACAACATATTTTTGAGTTATGATTGTAAATTTTATTTTAAATTTATGTTGCTTATACTTTTCCTTATTTATACCTTAGGTATATAAGAAAAATATTGTGTTTGCAAAAAAATCCGAAACCGGGATGAAACTGGAATTATCCGTTTCAGTCGTTTTTAATGCCTCCTGAGTGGTTTTCTCAAAGTTGTCTGTCTATATGTGTGTGTCTGTCTGTTATCATCGTAGCGCCCTGTGAATTTATGCTAGAAAGTTGCATTTGTTTTTCAAAAAAAAAATTAAAACAACTACAGTCTGCCGCTAGTAGACTAGTAGTTGTGCTATTCGGAAAATATTTTTTATGACATTAACCCGCAATAATGACAGCGAAAATTGCGAAAAATCATAAAACGCGTAAAAATGATGCGATCGAATTGAGATATGGAACGCATGTGACTATCTATAAGACCAACATATGTGCCAAGTTTCATCTCATCATCAGTATTAGTTAATTTTTTTTTTAAAAGACATGTGTATGTTTTTTACTAAATTGGAAAATGGTCCAATTGAGTTGAAATTTAGTATAAGTGTATATCATACCTAATATAACTAAATAAAATAAGTAAGTATTTTAAAATAAGTAAGTATTAGTGTACCTAGTAAATAAGTACACTAAGTTTCGTTTCAATACAGTAGTTTCAATCAGCAACAACCCAGTGTTGTTGTGTTAACCCGTTGTTAGGTTCTGTTGCAGTGCATGACTAGTTAATATCTACTTTACACCAGATCCATGTATTTTATTGCCACTGCAAGAGCTGATCTCGCTTGTGTATATACGTATTTTCCACAGAAAAATATACCTTAAGCGTTAAATGTTCTATGCGGGTAAAAACATGAAGCATGTCAGTGTCACGTTTTGACGTTATGATTATGCTCGCGCAAATCTATGCTATTCAGATTACAGTGTGTCTTGTATCTGGGGTCTTTTTTCACTACGGATTCACGATTTTATAGATTTTGCTTCATTGAAAGATATTTGGTTGATGTCCATTCCGTTATTTAGTAGTTTTGTTGATGGCCATTCCATTGTTTAGTAGTTTAGTTGATGGTTCCGTTGTTTAGTATGATGACCATTCCAGTTTAGTGAGATCAGGTAGTTTAGTTGATGGCCATTCCGTTGTTTAGTAGTTTAGTTGGTGACCATTCCGTTATTTTTTTTTATGGCCATAACGCTGAAGACTTGTCTGCTGTAGATTTAACTGTCTATCATCAAACTTTATCTAAAAATCTTTACTTTCATTAGTGTATTATACATTTTCCATAATTTTAACTTAAAAAATCGGATACAGGGTACCTCGAAACTTACCGGATTCGCGACATTCATCCTCGCCAATTCGGATATCCCTTTACGTAATAAATAACTATATTAAGTTTCGCTTCAATTTTGCAAATATATCTACGGTATTTGATGGATTGTAAAAATTAAGCAGCATCTAGCGAGGTCAGTCCCTGGATGCGTCACCGCTGGGAATAAAACAAATGTATTTACTGTCTAAGATCAAGCGAAGCGAGTCCCAGGACGTGCTGCTGTACATTATTATAGATAATGATTTTTATAATTTAGAAAGCGAAGCGAGTCTCAAGACGTGTGCTGTACATTATATAGATAATGATTTTTATAATCTTAGAACAAGCGAAGCGAGTCTCAAGACGGGCTGCTGTACATTATAATAGATAATGATTTTTATAATCTTAGAACAAGCGAAGCGAGTCCCAAGACGTGCTGCTGTACATTATAATAGATAATGATTTTTATAATCTTAGAACAAGGGAAGCGAGTCCCAAGACGTGCTGCTGTACATTATAATAGATAATGATTTTTATAATCTTAGAACAAGGGAAGCGAGTCCCAAGACGTGCTGCTGTACATTATAATAGATAATGATTTTTATAATCTTAGAACAAGCGAAGCGAGTTCGTAGTAGTAAGGTGTAGCATAGCGAATCCGATGCGGCAAAGAAAAGTTCTGAGGTACCCCGTACCTGACTTTTAATGTTATAAATAGTCTATTATAATCTTAATAGATATGAAAATTTAATATAATTAAATTTAATTAAAATGTATATGAATTATTTATCATAATAATATGATTTTTGTGTTAATAATTTATTGCATAACTAATATCTATTCAGTCAGAATATCTATTTAAAACTGACTTGCTTTGGAGTCTTATGTCAATAAATATCTTAAAATCTATTTGATTTGAAGTGTATTTATTCATAAGCATGTTTGGCTCTCATTCGTTTAGAACATGAACGTTATTTGAGTACATGTTAGTGGTATGTTATTTAATGTTATGATTGAGTTTTATGTGATGTTGCTTTTTTTAGACTTGACCCACTGTTTTACTTCTAAATATTGATGGGTTATAAAATATATAAATCTATTCGCCATCAATGTCAGCTTTATGCTTTATGATTTATTATCTTTAAACATGCATATACATACCTTGTTAAGTTTTAATGTATTATTTATTATATAAGCACAATTTTGTTTTGAAAATGTATGCAGTTATTTATTTTGAGATTATTTGACCTACTGAATCCAAATAATTAATGAAGAATCAACTATCATTGATTAAATTGGACGTGGAAGATAATTTAACTTAGACTGAAATGTAGTTTTGATAAAAAAGGCTAGACATTTTGCCCATAACTGTAATACTTAAAAAATGCGGTATTGTATACATGTTTAATAATAAGTTTTTTTAATCAAACTTTATATTGGCAAACGTAAACAACATTTATTTTGAGAAAATAGGAGCCCTATTATATTTATTAGTTAGAGGTAATTTGAGCTATTCTTTTTATTCATTAAAATATTTTTTTGTTGTATGAATTTGGTTTATGTTTTGGAGGTGTCGAGGGTTTTGTTTGGTTTGCACATATCTGTCTCCCGAAACAGACAGACACACACACACACACACACACACACACACACACAACACACACACACACACACATATATATATATATATATATATATATATATATATATATTATATATTTATATATATATAAAATATATATATATATATATATATATATATATATATATATATATATATATATAATATATATATATATATATATATATATATATTTTACACATATAAAGTCTCGAACGAAACCTATTATAAAATAAAACAGAGTCTCTCCACTAATGATATATATTTGACATAGCCAGCTTTCAATCTTAACTGATTATCATCAGTGCCGGCGAGCAGCAACAGTTTTGACTAGAGGCTTGTAGCTGAGTCAGCTACAAGCCTCTAGACAGAACTGTAACCGCTGTCTCCTAACTCTTTTCTTCGCTGCTCGCCGGCACTGAGGATGATCTGTTAAGATTGATAGCTGGCTATGTCAAATATATATCATTAGTGGAGAGACTCTGTTTTATTTCATTACTTGAAACTCCACAACTCATTTTTCCTTATTTGAAACCTATTATGGTGATATGGTCCTTTAAAACGAATTTCGGTATGTTCCCGCGTCTAACTCCCGTTATGGTACCCGTCCCACAGCGATTTTTTTCAAAAGAAATTCGTTAAAATAAAAAAAAATACAAATCAATCTCGTTTGGACATTTTCATTGATTAAAACAGCCACATTACAAGGAGCACTATTATATCTTAGTATCTGCTCAGTTCCATTCATTAAACATAGAATTCATTGTATAAAAGCATCGATGCGTTGTAATTGGTGTAGTAACGGAGGTCAAAGGTTATAAAGTCCACGATAGTATCTAACCACTTCAGGATGACTTTTACTAAGGTTGTATGAACTCTTCAGATAGCAGAACCATTAGCTAGGTTTTATTGAACATCTCACTAAAATACACTTGAGATACTAATGACGGAAAGACTCGAAAACAACTCGAACATTAAGGACCTTCCTAGCTCCAGTTCGTCTTTCCTATTTCCACTTTTCTTTACCAACTAGTGTAATTTATATTTACTTTCCTTCATTTCTTTCAACATCAGCTTAAAGGGTCTCTTACCACAAAAATATTTTATCACAATTGATTTTCGAACGAATCTTTTTGTTCATAATTATTAATAAAATAGTAGTATGAAATTTAATTAACTTGCCCTTTTTTAACCGGTCTCACACTAATATTAATAAATTAAACAAAATTCATAACTGTTGTAGTATAATTTTTTAATAGATCGAATGGATTGACAAATTTTTCGAAATTATTGCCGGTGATTGATGTCAAATACATTTTTTACGGAATACCCTAACAAAACCTAAATATTGATTTTTGTACCAAGTTTTAACTCTGTTTCATAAATTCTCTGAGAGTTGTCTGTCTGTATGTGTGAGTGTGCTTTACATAGGTATGACACACTCACACATACAGACAGAAAATTTTGGAAAACTACCCAGGAGGTAAATCTCGGTTTTAGATGTTTAGTGCGGACACAACTATTTCCTGTATTCTAAATACTTTTTCTATAAAATACATATATGTATTTTATGATATATACGGCATAAATTCACTCAATATTACGGCTCATTTAAGGTATAAATAAGGAAAAGTAAAAATTTTGCTACAAAGTTTCATATTTTTTAACAAAACATAATTTGAAGACCTGAGGATCGAAACCGTAATCTCCTGCATTAGAAACGAATGCGTATCCACAACGCTATCAAGGGTTATGAATTATAGACAGATTATTGTCTAATACGAATGTAACGTAAACAGATACTTAATTATACAAATGCGTTAATTTTCTAAAACGTTGAGTAAAAATGAATTATTTCTACGTAAATTTACCTATAACCTCCGACTGCGTTTGGTTTGTTTACATCGAATATAATCTTCTTATAAATTTCTATCATCTTGGCTTGAGCTTATGTTTTTTAAAAGAATAAAATGATTTTATTTTAATTTAAATATAATAATAATTTATTCAATGAAAATAGACAAAGAAAAATATAAATCGATTTAATCTAAAATTTATAGTAAACTTTCGAAAAATTAATATTCTACAGCAGTAATTTTAAAAAAAAACTTCACCTAATATGTTAAATTAGATTTATTTCGTTCTAAAACTAATACGAAGTTTTCAACATTTTTAAGTTCTCATAAGAACTCATAAGTTACAAATATCTGGCTGTATCTAGTTGTTGAAAGGTCGGACTCGTTTCGTATGAGAGACGAGTAGGTGTAGAAGTACAAGACTATAGAGTAGGTATTAACCACTAAAAGGACCACCCTCATACATCAGAACCGCTTTTTTTTGAAAGTGTATACGTGAAAGGAACATCTATTTCCTTTTTCTAATGTCCATGCTGTATGTTCTTTGTTTAATGTAATATATAGCTTACACAAATCTACATAAAGAAAGCTGACTCGGAAACATAATAGATCGAAACTGAAAAAGTATTAGTACTAAAAATAACAACTTTGTCTACGCATCAATCTTTTTTCAAACATTTAATACATACCGACACATACATACATATGTATATATATATATATATATATATATATATTATATATATATATATATATATATATATATATATATTTATATAAGGGGGACATATGATTTGAATGTTTAAATTGCTAATTTCCAATTGATAATAATTATGAATAATACTAAGAAAAGTACCCAAAAATTTTCTCTTTCTAAATAAAAGTTAACCTAAAGATTCAATACTTTCCTGTTGTTTTATTTTTTTTACAAAATTTATTTAAGTGTCACGCGTACCACCAGTGGTACGCGTATTACACTTTGAGAACCCTGGATTTAGAGAATGATAATCTTCGTATATGAAAAATATAACATTAAGAGTTGAATTTGATTTGAAAAAAAATATATTGAAAAATATAACTCAACTTTCTTAACTAAATGAATAATAATAAATAAATATTTTATGCCAGTGCCTCCTAACAGAGGAAGCTTGTAGCTGGGGGGGGGGCGTACTCTAGTGATGGCATAATGATATTAAATCTATCCTTAGATGTAAATACATTTCTGTACAAGTGTGTTCTTTACATACATATACATTCTGTTCCATACATGCTAGTTTATTTAAAAGCAATAATATTCAGTTTGTGATCTAACTAATCTAATCTGTAATCTAACTAATTGAATCAAATCACTCCTGTGTTTGATGTTTATAAGTCTAAAATATAAACTTGTATAAAAGGCTAAAGTAAATAATAAGACACGTAAATAGGAGCATGCTTCGCTTGCTGGATTGTTAAATTTAAAAATTATGTACCATTAGAGCTTTGCTTCGCTTGCTAGGTTGATAACACCCTTATTTAATATGTTTTAAAGAACTCGCTTCGCTTGCTAAAGGTCTAAATGAATTAAAATAATTTATTTAAGCACAATAAATAAATATTACATAATTTTTGTCAATACATTATTTAGTTAGCAAAGCCCCACTCTTGTGGTTTGCTGGACTCGTATCTCTTTGAGAAACTGAGAGACTTTTGAGAAATAGCGCTGAATACTAAACCTGCAGTACATAGTTAGCTTTGACCCCCCCCCCCTCGTCCTGGTAGAAATGCTGCAGAAGCCCATGATAACAATATTTCTATTAAAAGTTTTACTAAATTCTTATATTTCCATAAGTATGTAAAAGTTTTACTAAATTCTTATATTTACATAAGTATGTAAAATTTTTACTAAATTCTTATATTTACATAAGTATGTAAAATTTTTACTAAATTCTTATATTTACATAAGTATGTAAAATTTGTACTAAATTCTTATATTTACATAAGTGTGTAAAATTTGTGTAAGAAAACCATTACATAACGTATAGAACCAGTATATTTTAGTTTAATATGCCTTTTTAACTTAATAATTTCGATTTCGAATCAGTTATAAGTATTGTGTTATTTTAAAACGCTATTACTTGGACTTAATCGTTTTAAATGAAAGCAAAAGGAGGAATGGGACGGTTGGTATTATTAAAGGTAATTGTGCTGTTTGGTTTCTCCTCATCTAATCCATTATTTTGATTTCGATTCTATTAAACTATTTATTATACAAATATTACCTTTCACTTAAATATTCTGACCTTATTGACTGGAAAATGAAAATATACAGGAGTTTATAAATAATTTTTAAACTTTATTGACGAATTTGCGTCATTGCTTACAAGAGTGAATTTGTATCTTTAAATGATAGATAATTAATATTATTGAGTAATTATTTAAGTACCAATTAAAGTAGCTATAATTGAATATTAATTAAATTTCTATTTTTTAGTAATAATTGAGGTAGTCAAATTAAGTCAAAATTTAAAAAAAAATAGTTAAAATGGTTATAATTAAGTATTAACTAAAAAGTTTTTTTTAAGTTGTTATTTATTAATCATAAATTTTACCGATGATCAGTTGAATCATTGGTATTATTTTATTAAAAAAGGTCAGTAAAAAAGAAAAAGAGTATATATATATATATATATATATATATATATATATATATATATATATATATAATATATATATATATATATATAATATCTTCGTCTTTTTATTTCTATTTTTGGATTATAAAAGAGTACAGAAATTGATTTTTTTGGGACACTCCAAATTTTCGTTATTATCTTTTCATGTATACAGAATATTAAAAGAAATATCAGTATAAAAAGATATGAAACATTTTACCTTTGTATTGCGTTGTTATCTTTACAAAAAGAATAAAAATCGAGAAGAATAAAAAAGAAAGTGTATAAGAAGAAAAAGAGGATATGAAGTAAAGAAGAAAGAATAGCTTATAAGCAGAAGAAGTATGTAGGAGGAACACATATTGCTTCTATAAGGGCTTAGCCAAGCTTTTCATATTAACATTGCTTTGGAAGATTTCACACCTGGGTCGCAATAGGACTCGGTTTGCGTAGTTAGAAATTAAAGCTGAAGGGAACACGCTGTAAGATTGTTTTCCTCGGATACCTTGAGAGGGTTTTCTAATGCACAGTAATGTTTCCCTTATCTCTATTTACAATACTCTTCCAAATATTGTTAGTCTTTTACATTGTGTGAAATTCTTTCGATATGATTGTTTATTTTAATATAAAGGATATAGACGTGTTATTATAATTTTTGTTTTCCGTGTAATGGTGGTTATAATGGTGCTCTATTGGCACTGTTTATAGTTTATAACTTATCCTGGACCTTACTGCCTGAAAAATTATAATCGTTTATAATTAAATATGTAAGAAATAAATTAATTAATACTTGGAGAGGAAGAGGTAGATAAGAGAACGAACGTACATCGAGGTTGGTAACGGAATACAAGATGGCGAGGAAAAGTGTGAGGAAAAACGGTGGGAAAGGTTAGGAAAATGCGGGAAAACGGGAAGTTACAGAAAATAAACTCAATAGCGCAGTAGCAGAAGGGTGATACAGTGAACTCTATCAAAATTAAATAGAAATAATAATTAAATATTATTAGTATTCGTCACATTGTATATGATTTTTTAATTTATTTAAAGACACTGGATGGGACTGAAAAAACTACTTCTTACTTCTTTAAATGACTATATTTCGCCTGACCCCAGGCATACTCATGTCTACAAACCTGAGTCAATGTTTTCTAATTTTACAATGCCTACTATCCTTGCACCATTTTCAAGAAGACTTCGAGATGTTGGTGTTGGCTTCACTGATACACTCATCTTATCTATGATTTTTAATCTTCCGTATAAAATTTGATAAAAATCCCACAATGCATTAATTAATTACAATCTTTCAGTGAAACTGTTCCAAAGTGACAGAACACAAAATATTTAAACAAAAAAAATTATATATTATAAATTTTTTTCCTCTCTGCTTCCGTTCATATATATATAAATATATATATATATATATATATTATATATATATATATATATATATATATATATAATATACATATATATATATATATATATATATATATATATATATATATATATATATATATATATATAATATATATATATATATATATATATATATGTATATGTATATTATTGTATTAACGCTTAAACCCCTGGGGTCATATTAGTGTTTCCCCTTACAAAAATCTCACTTAACTAATCCACCCTAGAATTTGTGCCCACTCAATCTTCTAGGAAGCAGTACTGTTTATAGTTTGTAAGAATGCAGGACCTTGCTTAAAAGTTCATTTTTCTTGTATTGGTTGTCTTCAATGTGCTCTTTTAGTATTTTCTATAGTTTTTGTTATGCAGGACTTGGCTGCAGTCGTATTACATTCTTCAAAACTTTTTGTGAAACGGTTGCGTTCCAAATGTTTTATTGGCACTGTCTATAGTGTGTAACTATCAGGACCTTTCTGTCTTTGTAATACATCCTTTAAACTTTATTTTTCTTGTAAAGTTTGTTTTTAATTTGCTCTTTTAGTACAATCTAATGTTCTAAACTATGCAGGACTTTGCTGCAATTACATGCTTGGAACCAATTCAATTCTTTAAACCACAATTTATACGATAATTGCAACCACAATAATGCCAAACACTGTAATATAATAAATGGAAACACAATACTTTTCCTATATACCTTGCCTAAAGCAACTAGTAAGAAAAACTATAAAAATATCTCTTCTCTATTTTCCTAAATTCTCTTTACACATGGCTTATAATACCTATTATCACAAAATTAAAACAAAAAACTTAATTAAATCTTAACTTTATTTATTAAAATTTTACAAAAAAATAAGCATTCTTAAACTTATATTTAATAATGCAAAATAAGATACTCAAGAATTATCTCATAATTTATTAATAATTATAAAATCCGAATTTTACCTTAGTTCTTTACCTTGTCTTTATCTGCTGATTACTTTAAAATAATTTAGTACATTAAAGTATTAAGTAGCGGCTTTTTTTTACCCTTAATACTTATGCTACCTCTTTGTATTAATACCTTTCTGCCTTTCTGTAAAATTAAAATTATTTTTACTTTTAAAGATTACTTTGAGAGTATTTTATATGTCAGGTTTAAGATGGTATTTTTTTCTATTAAACTTATTTTTCATCTATCGACTTAACAAAGTTTTTTTAAGAAACTAAGATACGATGTTATTTATTAATGAGGGATTGCTCTTCAACAACCTCTTGAATTAATTTGATTACCAAGTTTTATAGGAATAAAGTTATTATCTGTTTTCTTAAATTTTACCAAGGCTAAAAAAGTAAGTAAGTAAGGAAAGAAAGCTTAAAAATTTTAAACGATTTGACGCGATAACATTAATTTTTACAACGCACTCATTGTATAAACATTCTTATACAGGCCTTCTTATATACTCATTCTTATGCAGGCCTTCTTATGTAGTCATTTTTATAAAGCCCTTCTTATATAGATCTTCTTATAAAGTCTTTCTTATACAGGCCTTCCTTTATAATCATTTTTATAATGCCCTTCTTATATAGATCTTCTTATATAGTCATTCTTATACGGGCCTTCTTTATAGTCATTTTTATAAAGCCTTCGTATATAGTTATTCTTATACAGGCCTTTTTATATAGACATTCATGTATAGTCATTCTTATATAGATCTTTTTATATAGTCCTTTTTTATAAAGCCCTTCGTATATATAGTTATTTTTATACAGGCCTTCTTACATAGACATTCTTGTATAGTCATTCTTATATAGATCTTCTTATAGTCATTCTTATACAGGCCTTCTTATATAGTCATTTTTATAAAGCCCTTTATAGTTATTTTAGCCGTATAGTTATTCTTATATTGGCATTTTTATTAAGACATTCTATAGTCATTCTTATCTCTTCTTAAGATCTTCTTATATAGTTATTCTTATACAGGCCTTCCTATATAATCATTTTTGTAAAGCCCTTCTTATATAGATCTTCTTATATAGTCATTCTTATACGGGCCTTCTTATATAGTCATTTTTATAAAGCCCTTCGTATATAGTTATTCTTATACAGTCATTCTTTTACAGGTCTTCTTATAGGCATTCTTATATAGTCTTTCTTATTCAGGCCTTCCTATATTTTCCATTTTATAAAGCCCTTCTTATATAGACATTCTTATATAGTCATTCTTATACAGGTCTTGATGACAGACAAGCGGGTTGGCGGACGTATTGTATAAATTTAGCAATTTCCATAGTTTTAGGGCAAACGGAATTCCAAGTGGTAAAGACAAGCACAAAAAAAATAAAGAAAAGATAAGAAAATTTCCGAGGTTCCCCGCATCCAATTTATTTAGTACTTCACACCTAAATTCGTCTGTGAAATTACCTTGTTAATATAGTATTATTTTTAAGGTAAAATTATCAACAAGTTAAAAAAAATGAAATTACTAAAAGTACTTTGTATGTCCCTAATGTTTTAATTTCTACCTTACATTTTTTACCCGAACTGTAATTACATGCAATAATGCTTTGTAGCTTAGATAGCTGCATTAATGTTGCAACACTTCGTGCGTTGTCCATACTTAATTATATTTAATTAAGTTTACAACTTAACCCCAACAATAATACAATTTTCGTGTCGACATAATAAAACATAAACTTAATATTAAGGACGAGTAACTTTCTACAGCCTGATGACTTTTTAATTTTGGTCTTATTTTTATAGCGATGTTTGAAAATGATGCTGTCGTCCGGAAAGCTTTTCTTTAACAATTTTCTTCTTAAAACATTAAAGTATCCGATTTCATCCTTAAGGATAATTCTTAGAGGAAAAACATAAAAAAATCGTATTAGATGATTACGAGTATGTCTTTTTATGTAATTTAAGTAGTAATAGTAAACTTAAAACGAAACTTTTAAGTTTTATAAACTTATTACTTAAGTATATATGTTTGTTAATAAATAATATAATTATTAATATTGTGTGACATTCAAATAAATATTAATCACAATATACTATTTATCGTATTGAAATGTTTTTCCTTATTTTCATATATTGTTTTTTGTGTTTATCTAATTTATTTATGTTTTTTATTTCAAATGAAATAGAGGCATTGCATTTTCTTTTGTTATATTAGTCGGAGAAAGATAAGGAAGTAAAATAATAAAACTAGAATCTTTACTTATAAAGGAATTTTAGATGTCTGGAATTCTTAAAAATAAATAATCGGGTTCGGTGTGCCTCAGGTTATTCCTTATCGTATCGGATTTGCTACGTTCATCCTCCCCTCAATCATTAATGTGGGTTAATGACGTCATAATCATATTATTAAAAAAAAAGTTCGCCGACTTTGTATAAATTAACCATTTTTTTTAAACAAGTTTTTTGTTGGCTAAAGTAATACAATATTTATTTTGTGTATACCGGAGCCATATTTTATTTATTGATTTAGGGTAATTTTTGCCTCTTTATTTTATTTATTTATTTGTCATTTTTGTGGTATAAATTTTGATTATTTTTTGGGGTGTGAGGGGGTTTGTTTGGGTTAAGGATAATTTTATATTTTTTGGTTTAGGTATTTATTTTTTATTTATTTTTTTTAAGATTGTCAAAAGATATTTTTGGTGGTGTTTTGAATAGGTTTATGTTGTATTAGTAGTTTGCAGGAGTTTCAAAAAGGGTTGCCTATGCAGTCTGTGGACTGACTTTTAATGATGATTCAACCTGGCATTTGCCTGTAAAATTGAGGGAAACCACAGAAAAACCTCAATCAGGTTGATCGGACACGCGGGTCCTGGGTGTAAAGGTTATGCTATTATTTTTTACGTTTGGGGGTTTAACTGTTAAGGTTTGGTTTCTAGATTTTTTTGAGACTAAGGGGAATAGTTAATTTTATTTACGAATTTGAGTGTAAAATAACCATTATTTTAGTGTTTTTGTAAAAACCATAACTTTGGTTGTAGCTATCCGATTTTGATGATTAAACACTCGTTTTATAGAAGATTCTATCACCTTTAAAAAATAATGCATTCATGTTTTGCACACGACCCACAGGGAACCACTTATTTCAAGAAAACTAAATTATGTGCGGTTTATAAAATTTTGAGCATGCACAATAATATGAAAGGCTCCACTTTAGATAGGCAGACTATGTTTTCCCTTCATAATTTAAGGTATGGGTCATTCCATGTCAAATCAACACACCTTTTTTGACTTGATGTCAGCAATTTTCATGAAATTTTGCTGTCAGGTAGGGACTATAGAAAGAAGTAAAAATCCCAATTTTTAGCTCATTCTGATCAGCTGGGCGTGCACAGTATCATGTCAAAGTTTCCCAAATTTAGCAATATTTGCAATTTTTTAAGCTATGAAAATAGCCGTATCGTAAAAACTACTTTAGGTATATTCTTCATTCTGGTTGCATTTTAAAGCTCAAATTTGGGTTTTTCAAATGGTTTATGCAATTTTTTGTATAATCATATTCGATATCAAAATATGAGCTAATTTATTTTTAAAAAGCCAATATTTCAAAAAGCCAAATTTTTAAAAATCTGAAAAAATTCCTGAAAGTAGGTCTAACCCTTAGGAAAAAGTCCCCTAAGTTTCATTTTGGGACTGCAATGGGATTGGTCACAATAGCTTGTAACGTATATGCAAGTAACCCAAATTTGGTAAAAATTAAAAAAATCATTATTTTACTAGACAAATTATTGATTTTCAACATACATCTTAATATGTTTTTATATATTTATGTAAACATTACTTTTTATCATAAATTATATGATAATTAAACTAAATGTTTTTCAAATATTAATATCTTATGGGGCTTTATTTGAGAAAAATTAAAAAAAGTGTCTGAAGTAACTGAAAGTCTTAAGGAATGGTACTGTATTTTAACTGATTTTTATGCCTTTCGTAAAAGTATAAAAAATACCTGATAACATAAACATTGTCTTGAATAACAACAAATAATTTTTAATTAATTAGAAGAATATGTAATTTTTAACAAAAATAAGACAAAAATTTGTTTTTGTGTACATAGTAAATTAAATAAACAGCAATTAATTTGAAATTAGAAATTATTGAAACGTGTCTGTCAAAGAAAATCGTCTTGCTAGCAAAGTGTTCTCTACGTCTGGCACAAACGAATGAAACTTTCGAGTACCTGGAATAGTTATTGCTGTGTTAAACTTGCTTTTAAATATTCATTAGCATTGTTGTAATGATCCTCATTTGTAAAAAACAAAGTCTATTCCATAAATATTATCTTTAGCCCAATAAAATAAAGCTAATGGCGTCGAAATTTGACTATCTGTGTTAAATTATCGAATACCTGATGGTCTTGGAGTAACTATCAAAAGATTGGCTACAAAGACTAGCCTGCAACGTCCCAACAATAGTCAAATTTCGACGCCAACAGCTTTATTTGATTGGGCTAAAGATAATATTCATGGAATAGACTTTGTTTATAGAATATTTAATATAGTATACAATACCATAGCATTGTATACAATACCATAGCATTGCATACAATACCATAGCATTGTATACAATACCATAGCATTGCATACAATACCATAGCATTGTATACAGTACCATTCCTTAAGACTTTCAGTTACTTCAGACACTTTTTTTTAATTTTTCTCAAATAAAGCCCCATAAGATATTAATATTTGAAAAACATTTAGTTTAATTATCATATAATTTATGATAAAAAGTAATGTTTACAAAATATATAAAAACATATTAAGATGTATGTTGAAAATCAATAATTTGTCTAGTAAAATAATGATTTTTTTTAATTTTTACCAAATTTGGGTTACTTGCATATACGTTACAAGCTATTGTGACCAATCCCATTGCAGTCCCAAAATGAAACTTAGGGGACTTTTTCCTAAGGGTTAGACCTACTTTCAGGAATTTTTTCAGATTTTTAAAAATTTGGCTTTTTGAAATATTGGCTTTTTAAAAATAAATTAGCTCATATTTTGATATCGAATATGATTATACAAAAAATTGCATAAACCATTTGAAAAACCCAAATTTGAGCTTTAAAATGCAACCAGAATGAAGAATATACCTAAAGTAGTTTTTACGATACGGCTATTTTCATAGCTTAAAAAATTGCAAATATTGCTAAATACGGGAAACTTTGACATGATACTGTGCACGCCCAGCTGATCAGAATGAGCTGAAAATTGGGATTTTTACTTCTTTCTATAGTCCCTACCTGACAGCAAAATTTCATCAAAATTGCTGACATCAAGTCCAAAAATGTACTTTTTTGTGTTGATTTGACATGGAATGACCCGTATGATTTCAGAAAAATTTGGTTTGAAGTAGCACCAAATAAGTCACATTTTTTCAGGTTCGGCTCTTGGACTATAAGTATACAAAAATCAAATATGAACTCTTTTGAACGAAAGCACGATGAATGAAAGAACTCTTTATGTATGTATGTCGTCTTTAACCACAAAAAGTTATGAAATCCCAAAAAAATTAAAATACATGGGATAGAGCTAAAATTTAGTCAGTCAAATTATTATTATTGCCATCGTTTTAATTTTATCGTGTGACATATTCAATAATGTGTTAACAAATCACGGGTTTTGACTTATATATTTGGGGATTCGCTAATATTGTGGCATTATGCCAATTACTTCTAGTAATATGGCATACTGATAAAAGCCAACAACACTGTCGCCGTTGAACGGGCATAAGGCAAGAGAGCCTATTTCTAACCACAAACAAGCTCATTAACTTCATTAAATTATATTAAGCTATTATATTAAGTTCATTAAATTATATGAACAAATAAACTATTTTGTAAGGAAAGATTGAATAATTTCTATCAAGGATTTTCCCTCAAGCATTACAAAACTTAACATTAAAATCTAAAAATAAAATAAATAGAACTTAACAGGAATAATAGAAAAAAATAAGGAATAAGAGCGAAATAAATATAAGGTATAATAGGAATAAATAGGTAAGTGAGGCGAAACAGGCAATTACAGTAGCTAGCATGTGACAGTAATGCTTGCGAGAAAGTTAGTATAAATAAACAATACGTACGTAGTTAAATGAGTGAAACTACTGACATCTAGATCACAAGTAATTTCAAACTGTCTCTTCTACTGATAACTTATTTAAACTAATTCTACGAATTCAATCGTTTTCCAAATTACCAATTTTAAACATAGATCATGTTTTGGTCTCAATAAAATAACACCACATTTGAGCTTACGACTGTTTTTATAGTCAATGAACTTAAATTGTTTTGTCTTCAATTTAAAGTCAACTCGATTAAATTTTAACAGACACTCACTCACACACACACTCACACTAAGCGATGAAATAAACTGCTGAAATGGGTTTTGATAAAATTGATAAGAAGAATTCATGAACAGAAATTTACAAAGCTGGTGATTTACCAATAAAGGAAATATATGTAAAATACGGAAAACTTCAGAATTGTAAATACTTAATTTTTTGTATTGTGAATTTGTATTTTATTAATAAATATATCAAAATTCCTAGAGTCCTAAGAAAATAAAATAAAAATGCAGCCTATATGCATGTAATATTCATATGGAGCATGCAAAAAAAAACAAAAAAAAACACTGACATACATAAAGACAGACAACTTCGCAAAAACCCACTCAGGAGGTCTTATAAATTCCTGAAACGGATAATTCCGACATCTCGGTTTCGGATTTTTTTGCAAACGCAATACTTTTCCTATACATTCACTGTATAAATGAGGAAAAGTAATAATGCGCATTTCTTTAAAAAATCTATGCAAATTGACAGGCATGTAAAAGTGCTACTGTTCTGATTTCGAGCTATACACCGACAGCAGTAAAAATATTTACTTGTTATTAGATTCACTGAGGATGCCATACATCGCTTGTGCGAAAGCTTTGATGAAATAAATTAAACTAACAAAACTCGTACTGCTGTCTTCATTATTATTTTTCCTAAGAAGCTAATCTCGATAGCTTGCTGATTTTTTATTAATTTTTTAATAAGCCTTATTTAATTTTCAATTTTATTTTGATATATGTATTTTTGGCGACAGAGTGGATTTCGCTTGTTCCTTGATTGTGGTCAGCTTAGCCGAAACGTCGCCACAGTATAATTGAATTAATTTTATTTACCCAGTTTTGATCTTAAATATTAAAAGTTATAATTGAAAACAATCAACTTTAGCTTTACTTTGAGCATAGTAGATGTGACCCACCCGAGGTAGTTCCCGCAGGGCAAACACCCGGAAGGGCCGAAAGGCCCTAAAACGGGCATTATTATTATTATTATTATTATTATAATTGAAAGGAATGCAATAAAGTATATCAATCTGAAACACCCATTATATTCTCTTAAACCTTTTTAATTTTTATTTATTTCGGCGATAAAGTACTTTTCTCCTAAAATTATTCATTTATATTTTTTTTCTCGAGTTACGTGATTAATATTGAAAATAAAGGATTATTTTTTTTTTCTGTGAGGCGGCATGAAAAAACCTCAGCGAGAAGAGTTTGATAAAACTTTTGATTAGACAAGTTTTTTAATTGTGCTGCTACGATTTTTTGTTATTTTTTATCATAAACGTGATAAGAATAATAAAGCCTATATTATTTTTGTCTTAAATATAATTATTATTTTTTGTTATATTTATATTATAGACTTATAGAAATTGTATAGCTTAATTAGTAAATTAGTCAAAAAGGTAATTATATATATATATATATATATATATATATAATATATATATATATATATATATTATAATATATATATATAATCTATTTATGATATATTATATTACTTGAAGTATTTAATATTTGCAAAAATAACATATAAGCAAAATATAGTTATAGTGTTTGTATTATTTAGCAGTTTTTGTAGTATTTGTATTTAGTTGCAGCTGTTATAGTATTTGTATTAGTTGTAACTGTTATAGTATTTGTATTTAGTTGTAACTGTTATAGTATTTGTCTTATTTAGCAGAAATTATCGGAAGTAATAGTTGTATTTACTTAGTAATTTATAAAAAGATATTTTAATCTTAATTTTACATTACAATGAGTTTTGACTACAATTTTATAAGTTTTTAAAAACGACTAAAACACAGTTCAGGGCTATAATTTTCCTCTCCTTGTGGCCTTTTACTGCATAACTTTAAAAACCGCCAAATTGCTCGAAAAGACGGCGGGGCCTTTCTCTGCCTAACTTGAAACTCTGTCCTTCCTTCCCTTCCATTTAATTAAAAAAGTTAAATTAAATTTCCGGTAGCGATTGACTTTTAAGGATATCTACACGGTATATTCCGAGGGTTGAAAATGCTTATTTTTCGCTCCCCCGTGGTTAAGCATAATAAAGAATATCCGAGGCAGAAAAGTAACCATAACTCCCTTTTTTAAAACCATTTAAGCGAAATTTCATCAGCAAATTTTATTAATCCTTTCTTTATATTAGAAAATGATAAATAAAATAAATTTAATTATAGAAAAAAGTTTTTGGATTGAAAATCAATTGATAAATTTTTAATTAGTTTTCTTGGTTTTAAGAGAGAATTGCTAAGTCAGGTTTATTGCTTTTTAGGTTGCGAATTATAAGTGTTAATGGAACTATCTGACCGCACGTCTAGTTTTTATGAATTCGGAAAAAAATTAAAACCTAAAATAATGTAATAGCAGAGCTTAAAACTAAAAAATAAATAAATTTAAATTGTTTTATTTATAGTTTGCTAATTTATTCCTTTCTATTTTCATCGGTATGAATTAAGTATCGGTAGTTTAACCTGCTCTGCATTTTGGAAGAACTAGTTTTACCTAACTGTACTTAAATAAAATAAATAAAATGCCCGTTTTAGGGCCTTTCGGCCCATCAGGGTATTCACCCTGCGGGAACCACCTCAGGTGGGTTGCATCTACTACACTCTAAGAATTAATTAAAGTTGGCGAAATCTTTTTAATACAAATACTATTCATAAAATCTTAGAGTATAGCCCGGGTTGCGAACCCCGGGCCTCCGGTGCCGAAATAAAGTTCACTATACTTAAATTAAATTTATTATTGGCATTTAAAAACTAACTGATTGGTTTTTATGTTTCAGGTACGTTTGCGATCAATAATTTCGATCGAAATTACACCATCTCTATACCAAGTAAGGTACTTTCTGTTCATACAATTTTACGTTAATAATTGTATATTTGCTTCTTTCTTCGATGGGGGTGTTAATTTATTGAAGTAAAGTTAGGATTTTCACAATGTTCTACTTGTGAAACCATAGTAAAAGATAATTGTTTTAATTATGTTACCGGCCAAATCCGGTCCTTAATCTGGTATGCCTATTTCTTATAAAATATCTTGTAAAACCTTCTACCATCTAGTTTTGCCTTGTGAAAACTAGATTTTCCTTTATAAATTTTGGAGAAACTGATTTTGTCTAAACGTTTACTAAACTGCATTTTGGAAGAACTAGTTTTACCTAACTGCATTTTGGAAGAACCAATATTAACAACACCAACTTCGTCTTTCAACCAACAAGCTTTAATTTAACTCTGAGCAGAGCCGGCTTTCGGCTATAATGCCATCTACAGTGCTGGTGAGATGTTGAGTCTTTCAATTCTTGGAGTCCGACTTGAAAGACTCAACATCTCACCACGGCACTGTAGATAGCATTATAGTCGAAAGCCGGCTCTGCTCAAAGTTAAATTAAAGCTTATTGACTGTCATGATATTATGTCTCAGT